>CM062819.1:1796983179-1798183179 GCA_031772625.1 Pinus tabuliformis
AATTGTAATTTTTAATGCAGAAAACACTTCACTATCTAACAAAACTTTCTATATTTAAATTAGGGAAAATTTTGTTTAAATTAGGCAAATTCAACAAGTTAAGACTATATTTCCCTAATCTGTAATCAGATTTTTAAGGAAATTAAAAGAAAAACAACATTACTTCATTACGCGGATGCCATTTTCCCATTCAAATCCGATCACATACATATATACCACTTACAATACCATTACGTACTTTATAACCAGATGTACAAGCACGTTGCACGTTCGATGGCTCTCACTGATGTCCATTTTGAAAACCGGACCAATGAATGTGCCGGAGATGCTTATGCATATATTAACATGGCAGCTGCGTGAATATTTCTGATCTATGTTAGTTTTCAGAGCGTACGATTAAAATTATAATAAAATTAGATGCTTTAAGGCCAAGTGGGCGGATTAACAGGCATGTCATAGTTACCGTACACTTCTTTATTATTAAATTTAATAAGTTTAGTTGAATTAATTATGTTAATAGGTTTATTTTTAAGTATTAAGGGTTTTTTTGCCGTGTATTATATTAGATACTATTTTTGGGATTTAACGTTAAGTAAGTCATTCACTTATGACCATTTTCATGAGAGGTAGTCGTAACTAACTAATTTCCCATGATATTTGAACAGTCCACTTAGCAATTTCTCATGATTTTCGAATAGTCCACTTAGCACTCATTGCATCATGTGATGCTCACACTGGTGAAGCAGTGGGATTGAAACTAGTGAAATGAATCACATAGCCTCAATCATCATTTCCAGTGAACAAGTAGGATTGAAACTAGTGAAATGAATCACATAGCGTCAATCATCACTTCTTGACTTGCATAGGTTTATTTTTTTTGAAATATAATTTTTAGAATGTTAATTCAATTATTAAATAAATGATACTGATTTAAATTTTATGGAATATTTCAAAATAATATTATTTAATATACATAAATTTAGTTCCAAAATATTTATATATTTTTTTCAATTAAATTGGTTTATTAAATAAATGTCATATGAATAAAGTTTTTTTCGTCAAGTGATATTAATAGTCACCTTATAAACTTATAATATTGTAATAACAAATATTTCAACTTTAAAAATATCCATAATAAAAGTGAGATAAATCTCCATGGTTAAGAATCTTGTTCCATATTTCTTAAATATATATTTGTTTAATATATAGATTAATTCATCTTTTAATCAATAATATAATAACACTAATTTAAAATAAAATTATATTTAATTACTCTTTATAATTTTTTGAATTTTATATTTATAATGAAATAAGTATTTTAATGCTTATTGCTATTTACCACTTATTTAATTTAAAATGTAAAATTTACATATTTATCCAGTGTAACTTGACCACTACCTTGTTTTCCAAAATATTATTTTCAAATCAGATCTTGCCATGATTCGGATAACTCGATAAATTTCAGTACCTCGTGACGCAAATTAAGACCCAACTCTCCTGCAAGAGTTTGGAGTATATTTAAATTGAGTGCATAGGAAATGACGGTCTCAGAAATTAAATTGTGTGTCTTTGCCACTCCAGACATACCTTTCGTTTTCAAAACTATTTTCTTTTGTCCTACGAGAAACATTCTAGCCTTTTTGGGAGCAGTGGCTTATGACCATAAAGTCATTGTTCTAGTCTATTGATGAGAGCTTTTATACTTCTCGGTAAGAGAAAAAATTCAATGAAAGTGGATGTTGAGATTGCATGCTGATTTTGGCTTATGACCAGAAAGTCGATGCTCTAGTCTATTAATGAGAGGCTTTATAATTCTCGGTAAGTGAAAAATTTCAATGCAAGTGGATGTTGAGATTGCAGGCTGATTTTGTCTAGAATAATGGACAAGGATTCCAGGAGACGAAGCCATTTTTTAGTGGTTTGATTTATGAATTGGTGTTCACACTGTGTTTGAATGACGGTTGGGATTGTTGACATTATACAATCCATGAAAAGATTTACAGAGGCAGAGAGGGAATGAGGAAAACACATTTATGATGAAAAGGTTTACAGAAGTAGAGAGAATGAAGTAAACATTTATGACGCAAATACTGAGAATATTTATAAAGGCAGAGAGGAAATGGGGAAAACATTTATGGCATTGAAAGTATTGACATTATACAATTCAGGAAAAATTTACAGAGGCAGAGAGGGAATGAGGAAAACATTTATGATGAAAAAGTTTACAGAAGTAGACAGAATGAAGTAAACATTTATGACAAAAATATTGAAAATATTTAGAGGCAGAGAGGGAATGGGGAAAACATGCATGGCATTCAAGTATTGGCATTATACAATCCATGAAAATATTTACAGAGGCAGAGAGGGAAAGGTTTACAGAACTAGAGAGAATGAAGTAAAAGTTTATGACGAAAATATTGAAAATATTTCTAGAGGCACAGAGCGGATGGGGAAAACATGTATGGCAAGTATTTTTTTACATAAAATAGATTTTCACAAATTCTTAACTTTTTACAATCACTCATAACTAATATTTAGAATTTGCATGAATTTTCTAAAACTATCTAAAATTTACATTATTTTTTTTAAAATATACTAATTCATAGTGCCTAAAAATATCTTTCTAAAAATTATTTGAACTAAAAATTAACAACCCGACCACTTCAATTAATAGGAAATATTACTGCCTAAAACTTTCACCGTAAACGCAATTGTTAGATTCATTAACATTAACAATAACTCAAAAACAATTCTTCCCAATGATTTGGTGAAGATGACTATTAATTGATCTCTAGATCCAATCAATTGATGTTATATCCACCATTGTTGATAAGTTCATGAATGAAGTGATAGTGATTGTTAATGTGCTAACTATTAATTGATCTCTAGATCCAATCAACTGAAGTCATATGCAACATTGTTGATAAGTTCATGAATGAAGTGATAGTGAGTGTTAATGTGCTTTCTTTTACCATGAAACACATGGTTCTTTGAAAATGAAATTGTTGAATAGTTGTCATAAAAGATGATAGTTGGCTCCTTTTGAACATGGGTTCTTACAAAAATATTCTTAGCAATATTGCAGGACATTCTACTATATTACCATATATTAGTTTTAGGAAAGATAATGGTGGAGATTATTGCTCCAATGCATTAAAGAATTATTTTAATAGGTTTGACATTAAACATGAGAATAATGTCCATAGTATTCCCCAGCAGAATGACACCACGGAAAGGATGAATGACCTTATCATGGAGAAGGTGAGGAGTATGCTGTCAAATTCTAGATTGGAAAAATATTTCCGAGAATTTGTAGTAAGGACAACTTATCTCATCAATCTCTTAGATTCTATATCTGTATATGGTGTTATTCACAAATAAGTTTGGGACACTAAGAAGATAAATTAATCTCACCTAATTTTTTTTTTATGTTTAGCATTTACGCATATTCCCAATGAGCATAGAACCAAATTAGATGATAAATCAAATAAATGCATTTTCGGGGGATATGAGGATCATGAGTTTAGTTATAGTCTATGGGATCCAATTAATCAAAAAATTATTAGGAGCAAGGATGTAATATTTAATGAATTAGAGATGTTAGCACCTGCTAAGACCCTGAATTTTGATGATGTCAACAACATTTAATGAATGAGGAGTTGCGACACAAATCAATTGTGTAAAACCAGGGAGGAAAATCTCTAGCCCTGGTTGATCACAAAAGGAAAATTGAATGTATCATATACGGGTGTTCAAAATCAAGAGGTAGATCGAAATAAAGAATAGGAAGACTTACTTCCGGAAAAATAAGACATAAGAAAAAAGATTGTTGGTTTTGAAATAAGGAAGAGAAGGAACAATAATTAGTCAAGAAAAATAAAATATAAAGGAGCACAAATGAAGGTGAGACCATTGTTGTAACTTCCAAAAGTAATGTCTTATTTACTATTTCAATAGAAGAAGCCTATTAATATATTTCTAATAGTAGCATTGATTGGATACTCGACTCTAGGTAATCTCACCATGTGACCAACAACACAAATAATTTTATTACATATGAATAAAGACATCATGGTAGAGTACATTTAGGAAATAATCAATTTTGTAATATCTTTCAAGTGGAGATGTCTGAATCAAGAAAATGGGTGGATAGTGTGTCTCACTAAAACATGTTCAGCATTTTCAAAATATGCATATGAGTTTGATATCTATGGGACAATTAGATGATGGAGGATGTTCCACAAAATTTTGGAAAGGTGGATGGAAAACTAGTAAAGGGTCATTGGTCATGACTAAAGGATTCAACATAGGAACCTTATATACAATGAGGGAAACAATGTATATATCAAATGAAATTGTTGTTGCAAAAGAAGGAAACTTAGTGGAGTTATGTTATAAGAACTTGGGAAACATGAGTTGAAAAGGCCTAAATGTTATTTTTGGATAAATTATACTTCCAAGTTTGAAATCCTATGAACTTGATCCTTGTGAGCATTGTATTATGGTAGGAAATGAAGAGTTTTTAATGAGAGATGGCCATGAAACCAAAGCAAATTTATTAGAATTAACAGACGATGTGTTTGGGCCTGTGAATGTTAAGTCTTTAGGAGGATCCGCATATTTTATCACATCCACAACTAATGCATCCAGGAAGGTTTGGGCCTGCCTTATGAAATATAAAGCTGAGGTGTTTGACATATTTCAAAAATTTCATGTTTCTGTTGAAATGGAGACTACAAAATTGCTAAATGTTTGAGGAATGTATTTCTCCAAGGAATTCAAGAATTATTGTAATAGGTTGGGCATCAAACATGGGAATAATTTTCTTGTTACTCCCCAACATAATGGTACTACAAAATGGATGACTCGCACTATCATGGAAAATGTGAGTCCATTATCAAATTTAAAATTGGAAAATAATTTCTGAGTAGAATCATTAAGGATGACATGCTATCTCATCAATCACTCACCACCTACAACCCTGGACAGTGGTATTCTTGAAGAATTTAGGACTAGTAAGAAGGTAAATTAGTCTCACGTGAACATTTTTGATGTGAACCATTTATGTATATTCCCAAAGAGCATAGAACGAAATTAGATGATAAATCAAGGAAATGTATTTTTCTAGGATATGAAAGTGTTGAGTTTGATTACCATATATGGGATCTAGTTAATCACAAAATTGTTAGAAGTAGGGATGTAATATTTAATAAACTAGACATGTATAAAAGGTTTGTGGTTGATATGGCGTTTAGGAAAATTGTTGACATGTATGTAGAAAAATAAGAAAATATTCTATTATTACAACAATCTAGGAAGAAAATTCATGAACAATATGGAAAACAAGGAGGAGGAAACTTGCAACAATGATTACAAGATTTTCAACCATAAAAAACACCACCACAGTTGGTTCATTTGTATATAGGTCTCATAAGTCCTCACAAATGTATCCACCCTCAAATTATATTTTGCTAACAGATGAAGGAAAACCCCATTATTTTCAATAATCTTGTGAAGTCAAAACTATAAAAGAAGTCGAAGAAAGAAATGAAGGAAAAAATGGAGACTTTGTTGGAAAATAAAACTTTAGAGCTAGTGAAACTTCCAAAAGGAAGAAATTCCCTACAAAAGACTGGGTATGCATGATTAAGCATCAGGATGAAAAGATGAAGGAAGGATAGAAAGCAAGACTGGTAGTGAAGGGATTTTCCCAAAAATTATGTATTTACATTAAAAAAAAATTCACCTATTGTTAAAATGTCACCAATAAGAATTATCATTGGTGTTTCTATCACTTTCAACTTGAAATGTGAAAAATCATATGTGAAAACAAATTTCATTCGTGGAAAATTGAAGGAGGAAATTTATATTGAACATCCCGAAGGATTCAAGTTAAAAGGTAAAGAGAACCTTTTCTGTAGGTTGAAGAAGAGCCTTTATGGGCTCAAACAAGTACCTAACAATTAGTACAATAAATTTGATTGATTTATGTTGTAACATGGCTTCAAAATAGTAGAGGTTGATCATTGTGTGTACATCAAGAGGTATGACAAAGAAAATTATATTATACTACTATCGCATGTGGATGATATGCTAATTTTTGGAGATGATAAGAACATGATTAATATCTTGAAGGAATATTTAGGCTTTAAATTTGCAATGAAATATTTAGTTCAAGAACAAAAATATTGCGCCTGGGGATTACGCATGACAAAATGAACAAAAAGGTGTGGTTCTCATAAGAAAAATATATTGAGAAGGTGTTAGGCAGGTTCAATATGAAGGATTCCAAATTGGTTGGTACACCGCTAACATCACACTTCAAACTCATTGTTGATTTGTTCCCTTATGATGAAAAGGAGTGTTAAACATACCTAGGGAACTTCATGATATAACTGATAGTATTATGTGATGCTTTTATTAATCAGAAGGCCATATTGATACAATCAAATTCAGAGGGAGACAGTTATGTCCCCATAACTAGAAATACATAGAATAACTATTCTATGTCTTAACTATGATTATATACAAAATCCCAAATGATTATTTAACATTTCCGCCCTTAATCCAAAGGGACATCTGACATGCCAAGTAAAGATCTAAATTTTTCGAACTTTTCACGCCCCAATGCTTTACTAAAGATATATGTAATTTGTTCTGAAGTAAAAAAAATTGTTAGATGAACTTATTTTTCCTCTACATGATATTGAATCAAATTATACTTCGTGTTGATATGTTTCGTTCGATCATTAATCTTTGGATTCTTGGCCAATTGAATTGCAAAATAATTGTCAACAAATAGAGGAGTTGAAGCCTTTTGTTTCTTGCAAATCTTCAAGTATTTTGCGAATGCAATTTATTTCTTTAGTAGCTTGAGATGTTGCAACATATTTGGCTTTGGTGTTAGAATCAACAGGAATATATTGTTTCTATGATCTCCAACTGATAGTTGTTGATCCAAGATTCATTAAATAACCAAAGGTTGAGACTTCATGCTCCTTATCACCATCAAAATATGAATCTAAAAAACTGGTAAGATAAAAGTTCAAAACTTTGAAATATTTGATGCCATATGTTTGAGTTCATTTTAAATATTTACGAGTTCTTTTTTATGCTACCCAATTCCCTTCACAAGGTTGATGCATAAATCTAGAAAGTATCCTAGTAGAAAAAGTTATAGCATGACGAGTAGCAAAAAGACAAATAAAAATTCCAACAAGTTATCTGTACTTTGTTGGATCTTCAAACGGTTTTCCTTCTTCTGAAGTGAGTTTCAGATTCTATTCCATTGGAGTAGCAACAAGATTACAATCCATCATACCATATTTGTTCAATAACTTTCCAACATATTTCCTCTAAGAGATAAAAATATGTTGTGGTTTTTGATCAACTTCAATTCCAAGATAATAATGATGTAAACCTAAATCATTCATATCAAAAACCTTTTGAAATTCTTTCTTAATAGATAATATATATTCATCATTTTTCCAAGTAATCATCAAATCATCAACATAGACAACTAGATATACTATTGATCTCCCAACCTTCTTAACAAAAAGAGTTGCAACATCTAGGTCAAAATGTTTATAAGTCAACTTAATAAGATGTTCAGTTAGCTTCTTATACCATGCATAACGTTCTTATTTCAAACCATAGAAATACTTCATTAATTTGCGTACCTTTTTTTCTTTCCCTTTGATAGAAAATCCCTCTAGTTGAAACATGTAAACAAATTCATTAAAATCTCCATTTAGGAAACCATTTTTTACATCCATATGATGAATCCTCCATCCTTTCCGAGTTGCAATAGTAAACAAATTTATTATAGTGTCCCATTTAGTTGTAGGAGCAAATATTTCTGTGTAATCAATATCTTCTTTTTAGGAATATCCCTTTGCTACAAGTAGTGCCTTGTACTTGTCAAGTGAACCATCAACTTTATACTTATTTTTATAAACCCCATTTACAATCAATGGTTTTGATGAAAATAGGAGGATCCACGAGCCTCCAAGTACCATTATTTATGAGGGAATCATACTCCCTATGCATTGCATATTTCCACTCATCATAGCTAGAAACTTCTTGAAAACAAGTAGGCTCACAATCAACAGGAAAAGTTTATTCACAATCATGAGAATAGTTACTTGATGAACTCACTGTCCCAAACTCATTTTATTTTTTTGGAAGCATTCTGATATGAGTTGATGTTCGTAAAGTTTGTTAACGAGTTGTTAATCTTGTGGAAACAACTCTTTATTACTTTATGCCCTTGTTGTCTTGCTTTTTGTCCTTGTTGTCCCAGTCCATGTTGTCACTACAGAAACTCTTTTATCATCCAATTTCTCTTTAGTAGTAGAATTATTATCATCATTGAGAGGAAAGTTTGAAGGAAAATCTACAGACTGATCTAGAATGTGAACCCCCCCTTCAGGATGTGGAAGAATATTATCATATTCATAATAAAATTTCGTAGAAACAAACTTCTCTAACTGATTAATTTTCCTATCAACAGTGGGCGTATCTTTTGCAGATTCAACAAAAACTACATCTCTGGACAAATTAAACTTCTTATTCTGTTATGAAACCAGCTCAAGAAAAGATAGAAAAGATATATCAACGCCTTAGAATTCAGCCTCTTCAAGGGGGCAACCTCCTTTACATTACATAAATGAACAATTATTGGATGATACAAATGACAAAACCTCATTTCTATATAGGAGTCTAAGGAGTCACAATATAATCCAGCTGACCTAACAATAATAATATAAAGCCACAAAAATAATATTAGAAGGATTGTATAGGGCACAGAAATAACAATATGGGGGTAATAGGGGCACAACAATATAAATAAGGGGTATAACTACAATAGTAATGGGGTAATCACTAGAATTATAGGGGCCCAACATGCCCCTCTCCTTCAAAAAAGTGTTGTCCTCAACGCTTGAGTAGTTCTGGATACTTCTGCATAAAATTCTCATCCTCCCATGTGGAATCTTCAGCGGATAAGTTCTTCCACTTGATAAGATACTCTGAAATTGATCGATTTCGTAGCTGTCGAGTTCTTGTTTCTGTGACTGCTTCCGGTTCCAATATAATTTTTCCTTCCTCGTCAAGTTCTGGCAATATTGTTTGAATTGGGAGCTTGTCGCCTATAACCTTCTTTAAACATGAAACATGGAAAACTGGGTGCAATCGAGAAGCTGTGGGAAGCTCCAATTTGTATGCCATAGTACCAATCTTTTGCAACACCTTGTACGGACCATAATACTTTGGTGATAATTTATTATCCTTCTTAGCTTGCTTTAGGGACATTTTCTTATATGGTTGTAGCCGTAGGAATACCCAATCACCTACATCAAAACTTCTTTCACTGCGATGTTGATCTGCCTGTTGTTTCATTCTATTTTGTGCCAACACGAGGTTATCCTTTAAGAGTTGGAGGACTTGTTGTTGATGTTCGATGTGATGTTCCACTGCCTGAACCTTAGAATTTTCTCTTAAATATGATGTGATGGATGGTGGTTGATACCCATAAAGTGCCATAAATGGGGTCATTTTTGTTGCTGTATGGAAGGAAGTGTTATACCACCATTCAGCCAGAGGTAACCATTTGACCCATTGTGTCTGTTTATCAGAAACAAAGCAACGCAGATATCCTTCCAAACATTTGTTTACTATCTCAGTTTGCCCATCAGATTGAGGATGATAAGATGAGCTATGAGCTAACTGAGTACAAAGACAAGAGAATTTTTCTGTCCAAAAATTTCCAGTGAAAATGGGATCTCTATCACTTACAATAATCTTTTGGTTTCCATGTAGCTTTTGAACTGTTTCCATAAATGCAGTAGAAACTGTACTGGCTTTAAATGGATGTGATAATGCACAAAAGTGTGCATACTTGGTAAGTCTGTCAACTACCACCATGATGACACTCTTTCCCTCAGACTTGGGTAAACCTGTGATAAAATCCATTGAAACCTCCTCCCAACGTTGGCTTGGAATGGATAAAGGTTGTAATAGACCCAGTGTCTTAATTGTTTCAACTTTATTTTGTTGGCAAACCAAACATTCCGCCACAAACTTTTGAATATCTGATTTAAGGCCATCCCAAAAAAATTCCTTCTTAACCCTGTGGTAAGTTTTTAAAAATCCTGAGTGCCCTCCTAAGGGAGAAGTGTGCAATTCCATAAGAATCTTTTGTTTTAGCTGGGAATTCTTACAGAGGTATAAGCGATCTTTGTACCATAACGAATCATTTTGCCAGCTAAATGTATCAAAAGTACTGGAATCTTGTTGTAGCTTTCGAATAAGTGCCCACACTTCTTCGTCATTCTTCCATTCCTCCCTTGCTTCGTTTATCCAATCTGGTTGGATAATAGAAATGGCACACAACAATGCTTCCACATCCTCATCCTTTCTTGAGAGTGCATCTGCCACCACATTTTGCTTCCCTTTTTTGTAGATGATTTCAAAGTCATAACCCAACATCTTTGTGACCCACTTTTGTTGCTCTTCAGAGGATAATCTTTGTTCTAAAAAGTATTTAAGGCTATCATGATCCGTTTTTACCTTGAAGTGTCTTCCCATTAGGTAGGGTCGCCATTTCTTAAGTGCATGGAGTATTGCCAACATTTCCTTCTCATAAATAGCTTTGCTTAAAAACTTTCCCTTGATTGGACGACTTTCAAAAGCAATGGGTCTTTCATCTTGCATTAGAACAGCACCAATTCCATTTCCTGAAGCATCACATTCCACAATAAAGGTTTTTGTGAAGTCCGGTGTAGCTAAGACCGGTGCTTGGCACATTGCCTCTTTAAGATGTTCAAAGGCCTTTGTTGCTTCCGGAGTCCATGAAAATGAATCTTTCTTCAATAATGTTGTTAGAGGTGCTGCTATTCTCCCATAATTCTTAACAAACTTGCGATAATACCCTGTCAACCCAAGAAATCCTCGCAGATGCTTTATGGATGTGGGGATTTTCCATTCCTTAATGGCTTTAATTTTGCTAGGGTCTACCTTAACTCCTTCATGAGATACAATATGACCCAAATATTCCACCTCCTGGACTCCAAAGAAACATTTGGATCTTTTTGCATATAATTGTTTCTCCTCCAATAGTTGTAGCACCCTGTCAACATGTTCAACATGATCCTTCCAAGACTTGTTGTAGATTAGTATATCATCAAAAAATACTAACACAAATTTTCTAAGGAATGGTTTGAAAATTGAATTCATCAAACCTTGAAATGTTGAAGGTGCATTGGTAAGGCCAAAAGGCATGACCAAAAATTCATAATGACCCTCATGAGTTCTAAATGCCGTTTTCGGAATGTCTTCAATCTTCATTCTGATTTGATGATATCCCGAACGAAGATCCAACTTGGTGAAGTAAATTGATCCATGCAATTCATCCAGTAATTCATCAATGACAGGAATGGGGAACTTATCTTTAATAGTGAGCTTGTTGAGCTCCCTATAATCTGGACACATGCGCCATGATCCATCCTTCTTGTGCACCAATACTACTGGAGCTGAGAAAGAACTTTGACTCGGTTGAATTATACCAGCCTCTAGCATTTCTGCAACCATACGTTCAATTTCACTTTTTTGGACATAGGGATATCTGTACGGCCTGATGTTTGGAGGAACACTTCCTGGAATCAGATGAATAGCATGATCATGATCACGCATAGGTGGGAGACCTTTGGGAGTCTCAAATACCTTGGAATGATTGTCCAGGACTTTTTGGAGATCTGGAGAAATAGATGATTCCAATGTGGAAACATCTAGCGAACATAATTGTGCAATTACACCTCTTTGCTCCTTTTTTAGAAGCTTTGTCATGCCATTAGAGCTGATTATCTTTCCTGGTTTCCCTGCAATACCCCTTAATTCAACTTCCTTTCCTTCCGTAGAAAATTTGATGAAAAGTTCTTGAAAATTAAAAGCTATTGTACCCAAGGATTGTAGCCATTGGACTCCTAGTACAACATCAACACCTCCCATTGGAATGGAAAGCATTGGGCTAGTCAATACATATTCTCCCATGGATAGCTTGATATTATGGCACTTTCCAGAGAAATTTATTGTTCCTCCATTTGCAATCATCACTTGACACTCTGGTGCTGGATATAGGAAGCAATTCAATTCTTTTGCTACCCTACAATGAATAAAATTGTGGGTGCTTCCTGAATCAATCAACACTATTACCTTTTTCTTCTTGATTTGTCCTTCTATCTTGATGGTTTGAGGAGTGGTAATTCCTGCCAATGCATTACAAGATATGGTCGGATTTATTTGTTCTTCATCTAGGCTTTGTTCCTGGAGTATATCCTCTTCTTTTGACCTTTCTTGCTCCTTTTCTTCTTCCTCTTCACAATCTATGTAGAATAATTTCTTCTCAGCACACTTATGACCTTTTGTGTATTTGCTATCACAATTGTAACAAAGCCCTTTTGCTCTTTTTTCTTCCAATTGTTGTGGTGTCAACCTTGTAGGTTGTGGAAGACTAGGGGCAACAACACTTCCGTCTTTATAGTTGTGAGTGGTATGCTTCCTAGTTGCCATAATTTTGCTTTCCATTTTTCTTGCTAACCTGAATGCCTTCTCTAATGAATCAGGTTCCCAAAGGCGAACATCATGTTGGATATTATCCTTTAAAGACCCTATGAACACATCAATCCTATGCTCCTCTGGAATATCTTTTACCCTTATGTTCAATTTTTGGAACTCCTCAATGTGCTCCATTATTGAACCCTTTTGTTTGAGACTTATCAATTGGCTAAAAAAAGTGTTGCTTTTTGTATCCTCATAATGTGCTATCAATTCTTCCGTAAAAATTGCCCAAGTGATAAATTGTTTACAAGAACAAAGCCATTGATACCATACAAACTGATTTGGTTCCAAATATACAGTTGCCATATGTACCTTTTGTGCGTTTTGCACATTATTGAGATCGAAGAATTGCTCCATCTGTAATATCCATGTGGCGGGATCCTTGCCATCAAACTTCCTCATATCGATTTTTGGAATATGGTGATTCTTCGATCCAACATTAGCGTCTATGGAATCATGATTAACATTTCTTTTGTTCTCATCATGAGTTTCCTTTACTACCTTTTCACCATTAGTAAGTATTTCTTATAGAAAATTTGTCAAATCTGTCTACAATTCTGCCATGCCTGTCTTCAAATTTGTGTTCAAATCTATCTTCAAATTGTCCATCTTAGCTTCCATGCCATTCATCTTAGCTTCCAAGCCATTTATCTTACCTTTTGTTAACTTTTGTGAGCGTGACATTTGTTGCACTTGTTCTTGTAATTTTGATATATCATGTAGCATTTCTTCCTCTTCTTCATGAGTCATGCTAGAGCTTTCAGGTTCCTTACTAGGTGTTTGCATTTCCTTTCCTCGGGGCATCAATTACCGATAATAATTCTCTACTATGCCCTTTGAATTCCTTCAAAATAAATTTTCAAACCAAGCTTAAGAAAAAATTTAAAAAAATCTACACACCTTTTTTCACTTTGTAGGAGCTTGATATTTCCTCTAATGTATCTCTGTGCTTTCCAATCATCTAGTTCTGAATTTGTGACCTGTAGTAGCTCTCTGTGTCCTCTTTTCAGTGCCACCAGTCTAATCCAAATTGGATTCTCCAAGAAAGAGTTATGCACAATCTCCCAAGATGACCTGATTATAGACCTTTCCAGAAGAGCGAACTTGTATGAAGTGCCACGTGTACAATTTTCGATCTTTGGTTCTCAAAAAGATATACAAGAAACTACAGTCCGTCCTCTTTCTGTACCTTCTTACGCAATTTCAATCCAATTCCCAGAGAGAAAGTTATGACGATTTTCCCCAGGTCACATGTTTTGAATGTAATTCAGGAGTCTGCAGAAAGACCAACTTCCTCAGATCATATCTTTGCAACTATCATGCAAAAAGCTTTGAAATTTGGTCCCAAGGTTCAACGCGATTTCTTCTCAAATGGGTTTTTTTTGCGACTTCTGAAACGTCACAGAAAAAACTTTATAGCGAAAATGCCACGATGACCTGTTTGGAGCAGTGAAACCCTAGAATCCAAAGCTCTGATACCAAATGTTATGAAACCAGCTCAAGAAAAGATAGAAAAGATAGATCAATGCCTTAGAATTCAGCCTCTTCGAGGGGGCAACCTCCTTTACATTACATAAATGAACAATTATTGGATGATACAAATGACAAAACCTCCTTTCTATATATAGGAGTCTAAGGAGTCACAACATAATCCAGCCGACCTAACAATAATAATATAAAGCCACAAAAATAATAATAGAGGGATTGTATGGGGCACAGAAATAACAATATGGGGGTAATAGGGGCACAACAATATAAATAAGGGCTATAACTACAATAGTAATGGCGTAATCACTAGTATTATAGGGACCCAACATATTCTCTTTATCATAAGATCTGTATGATTTATAAGTCATATAATATCCCAAAAATATACATTTTTTTCTTTTGGCGCTCAACATATTTCTTTTTTGCTTAGGAATCAAAGCATAACATTGAGATTCTAAAACTCTAAAATTTTCGACAACAAGAAGACGATTATACCACATATCATATGGAGTTTTATTGTCGATGATAGAAAAAGGACATTGATTTCTAATATAATTTGCACAAAACATTGCTTCTCCCAAAAACATTAATTTTACATTCTTAAAGAACATCGTTTATCTAACCATATTAAGAAGTGTTATGTTCATTTGTTTTGTAACGCCATTTTGTTTTGGATTATAAGGTATTCTGGTTTGGTGTTTGTTTCCATTCACTTTCAACTAACTTTAAAAAAAATGTGAAGTATATTATCCCCCATTATGTGTTCTTATAGTGTCTATATTAACCTAAGCTTTATTTGTAATCAAGAGATGAAATTTTTTAAACACATCAAAAACTTCTGATTTTTCTTTAAGAAGATAGACCCAACACATCCTTGAATAATCATCAACAATTTCAGTATATATTTATTTCAATTAGTAGTTGCAATAGGCATAGGTCCACATAAATATGAATGTATGAGGCTTAATTTTCTTGAAGCTCTAGAAGTATAACTTTGAAAGGACTGTTTATGATGCTTCCCAAAGATACAACAATTACATGGAGTAAGTTTTCTTGGAACTATTGGAAGCCCCTTAATCACCAGTTGTATCATAATTGTAATACTATCATAATTAATATGACCAAAATAGGCATGGCGCAATAAACTTGAAGACAAAGTATCATTTTGTTGGACCGAATGATTAGTATTTAATGCAACAAATGACATACCGTTCAAATTTAATAACTTTTCTTCTTCCACAATAGTCATTACAGTCTTGTTGTAAGTTTCTCTTTGGATATGTATGTGTACTAAATGTCCTTGATGACTGGTCTATATAATAGATAATAAATTCCTTTAAAACTGTGGGATGTAAAGAACGTCATTTAAAATATAATATTAAAGTCCAATAATCTTTAATTGAAGATATATGATCCCTAATGGTTTAATTTGATACTTATCAGCAAAACACACTACTCCTTGAATGTTATCACTAATTTTTTCAAACAAATCTCTCCTAAAGGTCATATGATAAGTGGCAACTGTGTTTAAGTTCCAACTGTCATACCATGAACAAAATGAGGTACTAAATATATAATTCATATTAAAATTGCAATGGACAACAATATAATGTGGATTCTCAGAATACTATCCTTTTTTCTAGAGGTGGTTGATCTTTCTTTTCATTCATTTGTTCTCTTCTTTCATTAATTGTCTACCGGGGAATTCTACAATTTGTAGTAGTATTTCCAATTTTACCACATATAAAGCATTTTATAGTTGTTTTATCAGAAAAAATTCTTTGTTGTTTATCATTTGTTGTCTATCTCCCTGATTATTCCCCCCTACCTCTGTAATTCGTTCTACCCCAACGTCTGCCACCCTTATTATTTCTTGTTTATTCTTCTTAAGGCTTTTTATCTTTATGAGCTAGGAACAAAGTTTGAGCATTAGAATTGGGTAGAGGTTCTTTCTTTCCAAAACCCTTCTATATTTCTATTGCTTTTCCTACTATTTTTCTAAAATCTAAATATTTTAACTATCCACTAGGTTGGAGAGATTCCAGGTAATGTGAATAACTAGGGTAGAGAGATTTTATAAAGGCAGTAAATTGTAGATCAACCATAACACCAATAGATTCAATTTCGTAATCGATGGCTTTGATTTCAGATCAAGTTTCAATGGATCCTTATCTTTCATCTCTATATTAAACAACTTCAATAATAACTTAATTATCTTCAATTATGAATGTGAATCATAAGTCTCTTTTAATTTTGATTATGCTTCATATGTTGTCTTTCTTTGAATAATATATCTTCTTACCTCTTCTGTAACCAAAGCATAAATTAATGCATAAGCCTTTTTGTCCTTACTTTTCCAAATTGCTAGTTGTTTTTCTTCTTGAGGTTGCTCTGGTTCATTGTTATATGTTACTTCACAAACACCTTCCCACAAATCGTTAAAAATTAGTGTATTTTTAACCTTCTTATACCACTCTTGATAATTTTCCATTCTAGAAAGGACAACACCGACTAGAGATACCAAAGAATTCATTTTTGCAGATAAAATTAGAAATCAAAATTGTGATTGTACATAACTCCTTCTGATAATTAAAAAAAAATAAAATTATCTCTTTGTTTCGACTAGGCACAAATTTTATTTAAAGATCAACTAACTATAGGCCAATAATAATCAAAGGTAAAATAAACACACTAGAATACAACCAGATCTTCTGGTGAATAGTCTTTGATCAAACACGATCAACACCTGGAATGGCTTTTTCAATTCATTCACAAAGGCATAACTCTTGTGGTGGTCATGTATGATGAAGCCAACATCCAATAGTAGTACCAATGTTCAATATAATTTGACAACAATCGACAACATGACCTTGTCGTATTTTAACGCGATGAGTGGTCTTGGGATACATTTATCTGTTGCACAAGTTTGACGAACTATATCGACTTATGACACATCCAATAACAACCGACATAACATCTCCTATTGATAGTTAACAAGCATTGTGGTCTTGGGAGGTAGTTTGAAGAAAACCACTCGTCACGTTAATCAATGGCCCACATTTGTTATGGGGGCACCCATCCTAGTTTCAAATACCACAACGTGTGGTGTAGGGGTGGTTTCCAAAACCACTAGTCCCGCACACTATCAACTGGTCCCACATCCTTTCAACTCATGGTCCTAAGCACTCTGCTAGGCTAGAATATTAACTCTACATATTCACATTAATGATTTCGATGCTATTCAAAACCTTGCACTCTGATATTACTATTAAGGATGCATGGAGAACTTCATGCTATAAAATATAGTATTCCACAATGCTTTTAATAATCATAAAGACATATCTATACAATCAAATTCAAAGGGAGATAATTATGTCTCCATAACTAGAAATACGAGAAGTAACTAATCTATGTCCTAACTATGATTATATATGAAATCCCAAAGAATTATTTAACAAGGAGAAGGAGGAAATGAGTAAAATAACTTATGCTTCAACAATTTGTAGCTTGATGTATGCCATGGTATGTATCCATTTGAATATTGCACATTTAGTGAGAGTAGTCAGCAAGTTCCATGCAAATCTAGACAAACAATAGTGGCAAGTGGTAAGGCGGAGTTTGAGGTATCTCAAGGGTACTAGTAATTGTTTTTTATGTTTTGGTTATAATTTTTTTTTTCTTAAAGGTTATACAAATATAAATATGATTTGAGATGTGGATACTAGAAAGTCCACCAGTGGTTATTTATATGTATTTGTAGGTGCAACAATGTATTGGATGTCTAAACTGAAAAAGGTAGTATCCCTCTCTACAAAAGAGGAAGGATACATAGCTGCCACTAAATATTGCAAAGTGATATTGTTGATGCAATAATTTTTAGAAAAGCCGAGAATAAAAGAAGATAACTATGTGTTTCATTGGGATAATCAGCACCACGCATTTAGCAAAAAACGCATCATATCATTCTAAAAAAAAGCACATTGATGTTCGATATTATTGGATACATGGAGTGTTAGATGATGGGATGCTATAGTTGGAGAAAACACATACTAGAAACAATTCATATGATATGTTCACAAATATTTTTCCAAGAGACAAGTAATAGCTTCGTAGAAACTTGAGTGGAGTAATGCAAATGTGATGGAATGCATCTTGGGAAAGGATTAGTAGTAAGGATAGATAAACATTATCAACATTAAACTAAAATATAGGTGTGATATTAAATCAAGTAAATTAAAAATATAAATTATTTTGACTTCTCCATGCTTCTCTAATATTACATAAAGAGTCAAGTGAGTCATTCACACCCATGGTATTGTCTCATGGTATTGGGCCGATGATATTGCAATAAATTTTATTTTTAGATGTGTGAGAAAGAAATTAGTGGAGTGTAATAGATTTATTATTATTGTGATAAAATCTTTAATCACTTTTCCACTGAATGGTTTTTTCATGCAAAATTTGTATCCAAATTATGACTTAATTTGTTTTCAGTTTATTTTTCTTTGAAGTCATTCTTATTAACATTTTAATGAAACATTATACACTTGTCTTTTTGAAAATGCATAAATTTCTACTAGTTTTTCTTTATCTATCCTTTTTACATCTATTAACCATCTTACCCCAACCATAAAAAAAAAAATTATTACATATGATCCATTAATCATCACTTGGAATCCAAAGTTGAAGTTTTCAAACCTTGACAATCAATGAATGACGATGCTCATAAGCAAGAAGTGAAACATTAAAACCTTGAGACTCAATGAATGACAATATTTATAACCATTGGGCCAAACATTACTAGGGAAATGTTTAGGGGCTAATATTCATAGGTTGGCTAATTTTCCATGCCTTTTCCAAAAAAAATATTCGCCAATTTTTATTTTTTGATTCACCCAAATTTTATAGTAGAAAATTATTTTACCCTAAAAATCGTCAAAACTTTATATATACTAATATAAAATAATTAGAAACCTAATTTTTAGGAAAATATCATCAAAAATTTTACAATTTACATATTGAAGACTAGTAAGATTGGCCAATGTTTCTAAATTTTAAGATAAATTTCCATCCTTAAAATTTTCCCTAATCATTCCTTAAAAAGTAATAAATAGAACAAGAAACCTTAACTTTGAAAATAAATATTAATTTAAGATATTAAACCAATATATTAAAAACAATATTGAAAATAAAAACTAATATGTGAGAAAAAAATTATTCTTTTGAATCATATATTTTATCTGAATCTCAATTCAATATTTTCGAATTTAAATACTTTTCATTAACATCAACAAAATTTTGAAACTTAAATATGTGAAGCAAATTTTCCAAACAAGTCCAAAGAGAGATCCACTCTTATTGTCTCATGAATTTTAGAATATAATTTATATTTACATAAATCTTTGGTACAATCGTGGATAAAATTTGACAATAAAAAGACACTCATTTTAAAATTTTAATATTTATAAAATATTTTTAATTAAAAAAATATATTTAGATTAATAAAATTAAATTTGATAGGTATTTAATTGTATTTTTCTTTCAAATACTAAACAATTTAAATTCTTTAACTTTCAAACACTGATGTTTAAATTCTTTAACTTTCAAATACTGACCTTTTTAATTTTTCAAATTGTCAATTTGTGAGGTTACTTAAAAAAATACCCATATATATATATATAGAAAAAGAAGAGTTAGTGATTTTGTTGGGTTTGTCTCCAAGATAAGCATAGACTCATCCATAGTGGACCATCTTTGGACTTATTAGAAAAAACCCATCTTTTTCATCAACCACACCATGTGATCCTACATTGTAGTACATTGTACACACTTAAGTATAAAACATAAACATTAAAACTTGAAACATAAAGCTTGAGACTCACACTAGATGTCCACACCCATGGGCCATTGGTATTCTATATAAAGCACTTATGTTTGTTGTTTATGTAGATGAAATAGTTGTTTTCTATCAATTTTGGGAATTTCATGTACCATTCTTTAGTGTTGGCACATTGTCTAAGTTTTTATAAGATGGGTCTATTTATTAGTTTCATTAGAAAACAAATATATTTTATGGTTGGATATGTGAATTTCAAATGTGTGGTTAGCAAGGCTATGATGTTTTTGATACATTCACAACTGAATCTAAGCATAATTGGGTTTGCGTATTTTACTTATTAGCCTTCTCTATTCTTCTTCCTTGTCAAAATTATGAATTTCTTCAAAATACATGTCTATATATTATTAGTTCTTGAAATATTATAATCCTACCAAATTCTTATTTAGAAGTGTCTTCAAACTTGCATTATTATTTATAAGGTCCTCAACTTCAACTCATCAAATTCAAAGCTAAAAAGTGATCTTTTGGCGGCTTCAAAATAAATTATAGTTAATAAGTTTAACCAAGCCATTTGAAAACTTTTCAAGAATTGTCTAACATAATTTCTAAAACTATTAAAATTAAGTAAATAGTGACCATATATAATTGCATCAAATTATTAGCTAGTTTGACATTAAGAAGAAACCTACTTAAATAAACTTGACGTTTTTACAAGAATATAAATGATATAAATCTATAATAGATTTAGTTGAAACATAAATAATATAAATCCTATAATATACTTGGCTGAAGCTTATTTTATCATCAAAATAAAATTTAAAAATTTACTAAAACAAAACACTTTTAAAAAAATTCTTTTGCATTAACAAAACATATATTACATGATACTTAAATAATGAGAAACACATATTACATGATACTTAAATAATCAGTAAATGTAAATGATAATTAAATAATCAGTAAAAGTAAAAATCGTAAAAAGACAATTTTTAAAAAATCATTAAAAAATTTACTTGTCTGTCAAATTTATACCTAAATGGACACCATCTCATTCTCGGTTAATATCTATTTTTCGGCAAAGGCACTACATCGGAGTGTCACTTAGCAAGTTGTCTTACATTCACATACAGCATTGAAATTCTATCATCTCTAGCGGTATAACGTTCGTTCCGAGTCTTTTTCTCTTTTCCGGTTAACAATGAGGCCAAACACTTTATTTTCTCGTGTACCAGAATTCGAATACACGGTTTTTATAAGGTATTTAGGTTTTAAGAAAGACTTTTGAATCACCAATATGTACTCAACAGATGCAAAATAATTGACATTGTACACTGAAATTATATATTATCCGATTTAACATACTTTTCAATTTAATGGTATCTATTGAGAAATATACATCATTAATTGTTACTTTTATGAACAGCAGACATAAGGTTATATCTGATGATTCCAGCTATTAATGGTTACTTTTATAAACAGCAGACATAAGGTTATATCTGATTATTCCGGCTATTAATGGTATATATTGAGAAATATACGTCATTAATGGTTCCTTTTATGAACAGAAGACATAAGGTTATATCTGATGATTCGGCTATTAATGGTATATATTGAGAAATATATATCATTAATTATCACTTTTATAAACAGCAGATATAAGGTTGTATCTGATGATTCCAGTAGCCGGAGCATAGTATAATATAGATACGTAGTGGGTATTTCATTCGGCTCGCAGTTTTAGCTATCGGTTTTACTATCCACCGGACATGTCCAATTGAAAAAAGGAATAGTGGGTACAAATAAAGGACGGCCTATTATTCCCCGGCAAAATTGGTTTCTAAGAAGATGTGACCCTAAGAGCATACAACTGGCAAAACATTAGGAATATATGCGTTATATGATTGTTGCCACCTCAAATGTATCACTGAATGCAAATTCAAAGGAATACAAATAAAGAAAAGCAGACAGCCAAATTAAAGCACAAACGACAAAATTATAAGGTTAAACAACAAAGCGATTGTGATTCTTTCGCATATGTATACATACATACATGTGTGCGCCTAAAATCCATAGATCGAATATTTGAATAACAATAGAGTACGGTGTAAACGGCATCTGTGTCTCTCTCCTTTGTCTGGAGGTTTAAGCGGAGATATTCGACTCCGACAAAACGCAAGGAGACCGTTCATGGATGAAAAAACAATAATTATTCGGTAATCGACTTTACTCTTTATGACAAAACTTTCTTAGAAGAATCGTTTCGAGGTTTACCGAATATTCTGTTCCGTACAGGTACAATGTCTCGCACTGTCATGGTTCGATTTAGGTATGAGTTTTGTATTAAGATTTTTTAAATTTATCTAACTGTTTCGAACCAACGAGTATGGTAAAATTGGATTTTTTTACTCACTTACGCAATTTAATGAGGTAATTTTTTGGTTGTTAAGATTGTAATTTTAACATAGATATATTTTGAATATGATTAAGATTTTTAAATATTTAAATTAAGATTCTCAAATATTTAAATTAACATGCCGAGTGATTAAATTATTGCCATGTCATTAGGTTAGTGTTTTTTAGTCATTCGAATCTGATTACCTATATATTATTGATAACACCATTGATTACTTCTATATTATTGACAATACCATTTAAATAATCAAGGAAGATTATTTATCACCCATTATCTAAATATATAAGAAAGATTATTCATCATGTATTAGGTCAATCATTGTCTTAGTGCAAGTTTGTATGACATACCATAATGTATTATGCATTTTATACAACTTGAGTAGGTCTAATGGTAACGAGCATGTGTTTCCTTCTAAGAGGTCATAGGTTCAAAAAAAAATTATTCGACGTCTATGGCGATGGATCAGAATCTTGAAGGGTGTGGTAGAAGGTGATAGCTAGAACAAGTCTATGCTTGTTTTTGCAACTTGCTATAATATCCACATAGTGGTAAAATTTTGTCTAGAGGCTCATCATTCTGGCAGTCACTCTCTGCCATGCCTTTTAGGGATTCCAGTTCATCATAGGAGATGTCAAATAGTTTTTGCCACATAAGTACAATTCATAACATGCCATGGCATGTGATACCAATGTACATTAAACCAATAATTAACTTATTTGTATACTAAATAATCTTGAGCATACAAACACATTCAATTCCTTGTGATTACCATACATTTTGAAAACCGCATTAGGCATTGTGGCTGAGATATTTACACATCTATTCAACCTGGGAGACGCTTGGCTACATAGTCTAACTTATATACAAAATGTCAACAAATCCTCATCCATCCTAAGTTGAAATAAGAAGCCTTCGGCTAATTACTTCCATCTTTAAGGAGAAATTGTGGGGAAATAAAGAGGTATAAGGGAAAATGAAACTAACATATTATAATTATTTGATTAACCCCAATTTTGAAAACCAAAATTACCTTTCTATTTTGACTAATGTCAACATTGCCAAGATAAGAACTAGTTTTCATGAGCTTCATAGTGAAACTAGTTGCTGATCAATTTCAAAAATGCCATCGGATGAAAGAGTTTGTCATTGTGCAACCCTAAGCAAGATGAAGATGAAAATTAATTTCTCATATATTTTTAATCTTATAGGCACATTCAATGTAATTTTCAAAATATTTTTTATGCTGTCAACCTTCTTGATATTTTAAGTCAACAAAACTACGACGATATAGAAATGCTTCTCTGACATTCTTTTGAGCACATAAATAGAATATTAAGGAATTTCAATGCATATGTTACCCTCTTAAAGAATGATATACTATATAGGCCTTAATGGACAGTAGTTTTCTTCATTGTCGTCATTATAATCATATTTCTAAATTTTCCAATATTTTTACTTTAAAATTTTCCAAATTAATATTTATAATATGAAGTTAATTTGCTAAATAATATATCATAACTTGAACAATTATATTTCTTTATTATTTTCTTTTATTAAATAATCAATATTATATTAATAATCATCTCTTTGGTTAATATCCAGGTTTTCTATCGTTATTTGTTTTTAAAAAGGTAAAGCTATCATTATCATGTTTTGAAGGAATGTTGCTCTCTATGTAATTATCACTTGATTAATGTGATGGCTCTATTTCTTTTAAATAAACAAGATTAGGAGGTAGCGATAGTCCCTAGTAGGAAAGTCAAAGGAGAAATTGGGCATAGTCAAACCATTCTTCTCTGTTCTTGCTCAAGTGGTTTGCCCATAAAGAAACTATTCGTGTTCTTTCTCAGATGACTCTCCCATAAAGAAACCATTCTTTACCCATTTTATTGCAACATTTGTTCCCCTTTATTTGCCAGGAAACATTGTCCCAATGGTGCCAGAACCAGGGTCCCTCAATTCTTCAAGTTAAGCATTTTCTACTATCTAATAAAATGCATGTAAATACAGTGAGGGAATGCTTCATACCAGACTAATGAATTTCAGACTCACACTTCTAAAAATCACATAAAAAGTAATTGGATTTCAAAATACTGAAAAATAAATCTATAAACCTGCAACTGCTTAATCAATGACATTAATTCAGACATTGAAGGTATCTAGAGAATTAATTTTTTCTATTGTAGAAAATGTAATACAGGATTTTACCATAATATTGGATTATGTTGTTGGGTATGTTACAGAGTAATTCATAAATCAACAATATTTTTTTAAGGAAATATATATAAATTCCAAATATCAATGACTTGAATATCATATTGAAATATAATATTTACCAAATATGCCATTTTCTTTGTGACTTTTGATTTGCAGTAGCTCAAAAGACAAGTTCTGGAGCTCTATAGTATAGAGAACATATATATCTTATATTTGCTTTCTCGTTCACCTAATCACACAAGAAAGTGAAACTTGATTATGAAGTTAAAAAATCATAAAATAAAAATATAATCGTGTAGTTTAAACATCATGTAGAATTTCCTAGAAAATAATGGAAATTCAACAAGATTTTGGTAAAAATCTGGTGATTGTTTTTGGAAATTGCATGTACAGTTGTCATGCTTCAATATTTTGGCTGTTGCTAAGGTTTTTGATGGTGCTAAATCTATTTCCACCATAAAAAATGAGATTCAAGCACTCCTACTATAAGAATTTTAAGGGAAAAAATGGCCAGATTCGAGCACGTTTTGGCTCTCTAAGCAAATTTACTTGCTCACTAGACAAATTCAAACGTAATTCTAAAAGGCTACTCACACAGAGGATCAAAAGTAGCATGAAATATTAATTTATGCCACATTGACAATCATCATCACCTTTTTGTGGAAAATTTCCATGGTGGAATATTGATGATAGTCATCTCGAACCTTTATGATATTCTTCGAAATTACCCAAATGGGGGAATACATTGCACTAATGATTGTAAGCGTACAATTTACAGTAGACAGAGTATATATGGGACATATTTGTTCCATATGTTAATGGACCAATTGCAAGAGAATAAACTTTTATCATTCTTTCCATTAGAAAGTACATTTCAGATTTTGACTACGATGCTTAGTCTGAAAACTTGGCTCTCTTACCATTGCCTAAAAGAGAAGGTAAATCCATGTATACTTGAAAAGAAAACAAATATAGAAAGAATTAGAAAGTAAAAAACATTGTGAATTCTAAATAGGGTATGACCATTTTATTAGCATGAATGGCAACATTGTGAAAGTCTAGAATTTGGACACCATGCAACTTCACAATCCTTAGAATTTGTAGTTACCATAATTTACATAATAAACTAAAAAAGGAACATGGAATGGAAATATAACCAAAAATGCAACATCTAAAGTGACATTAAATTAAAATGGTGAATTGGTGTCATGTGGGGATTTACCCATAAAAATATTCATATCCAAGATCTGATGCAAGGAATCTATCTGAACAAAACATGAAAAATCCATTAGAAAGCTCCTCAAAGATACAAATTTAGCTTATTTTCAGCCTTAGTACCTTTAACTGATATATAAATCTTCTTATTCTCATTTGGAGTGTTGTCCCATAAACTATATTTTATGTTGTTGTGAATATCATCTTCCTTATAAGATTTCCATAGAGCCTCTATAATAGACCGTTGATTCCTTGATCCAGATCTCTATAGCTACCATAATTAACCAAGATCTTTTACTTCTTTGATGTTAGCATAATTGCATGTGAAAGAGTATGAAAAAACCACATCATGTGCATACTGTAAGAAGATGAAACATAATGTGACCATCTAATCAAAGAACACAAACACACTGATAATCGAGTTCACTCAGTGTGGGTTATGTCTTTGGGCATGGTGTCAAGAGTGAGGAGGACATTTCATTAAATTCTAGAATATGATAATGATTACAAAGAACATTTTTTGTCATTACAAGGATAAATACCCTCAACTTGAATATCACGTCTCTCCAAAAGACGTTCTCGCTATAGGAACTCTCACTCAAATGGGCCCTCCTTCAGCATGACAAGCTAATAAAATCTCACATGATGTGGCATACAAGTATCCCTCAACATATTGTTAATCAAGTATCTCAACAACAAAAAAATCATTTTAGTAAATCAGAAGAAAGACATGGCATAACTGCATCATATACCTCCACTTTCGGGGATGGCCTAAAAATGCAAAGCTCAGGTGATGAAATGGACCACATCGTTGAATTTGTGGCACGAAATATTGACCCTCAAGAATCTCAAAGATTCCCTCAAAGATTCCTTCCTGGAGATGACCGAAAAATCTATTGCTCAGATGGAAATACTAAGAACACCATTGCGCTCCTTGTCAAATTCAATGGAAAATTACTATAAAGTCGGCATCATTCTATCTCAGTAAAATATCAGCCTCGAAGGGAATATTTTAGATTCCACAAGATTTGGTAAATATTCCTTGTTGTTGGATGCCTCAGTTTATGCTTCTTAGATGAGGAAACATACCACAACATCGTGTTCCCTGCGAAATTCTAGTTCTTTCGAGTATCAAGTTGACATGTTTTTGTCACTGTGAAAAATCACCCCTGAGGGAATATTTTAGATTCCTCACTGCATCAGAGAATATTCTGTGGAATGTTCTAGGGAATATTTCCCTAGAATATTCTCACCTCAAAAACTGTGCTAGCTCCTGGTTCCCCACACTCGTCTTGGTTCCACCACTTCACCTTTGTTGCCCAGTCGAATGGAGAAATTTGTTTTATGTAGGATTTTGGGGCTGATTTTTTCAAATAACAAGCCAATGACTTGTTGGCAAACACTGTTGAGTTATGTGGGGATGGGCTAGGTTCAAAACCCACCCACCCCATACTTGGTTCGAAATTCATTTTAAAAAAATGGGGCATCATTTTTTAATAGGTTGTTATGGTTTAATCATACACAACGAGATGGTTATTAATTGGTTTATGTTTTCGTTTTTGGTTACAGGGTCACCGCCAGCTAATCGGCCCACCATACGGTGTGGGTTTGACACCCGCTAACCCCATTATGGTGTTGTCACTTTAATGTGTCAGGTGGTGGTGTTTGACCACCTTCCACCCACATATATTGTAGAATTTCTTATAGATTCACAAGCTCATACAATTTACTAAAGCATATCACTTAACAAGCGAAAGCCAATAGATCAATGAAAACAATATGAACAAGAAGAAGAAAAATCAATGGCACATAACATAATAAGTTTTCCTGGGGAAAGCAACTACTCAAAAGCTCGCCTATATATATTGCATTAAATAGAAAATATGAGTGAAGATACAAATCTTGTTCTCACTAGAACAATTCCACATAAGTATGCTCAACTCTCTGCTTCACAAGCCCACTCTTAGCGCACTTAGCCAATTTCCACTGCTTTCCAGGCCCCTATTTCCTTACGCAATTCCTAGGATGAATAGCTCATATAAAGGGAATTCACGCTTATAAACCTACTAAATCCAAACATAGGTCCTTCTTTGATTGCATGCATGATATTTACGACTCAGTAAGTCACACAACTGATAGTACACTGTCCCTGCACTCTAGTCTCAACTGAGTGTTTCTTTGAACTGATATGCATGAGTTTCTCATAAGGGTACCTTTAGTTAACTAGAGTAACACTTGTGGATGCACCAATGCACCAAATGACTGTTAGTCCTTTATTAGTTCCCCAAATGGTTATAACTAATTTAACTAACCATAACTCAGTAAACTGAGTTATCTAATTACAACTCAATCTAAACTCATACTGGACCCTTAAAATTTACGGAGAACACTTACATGACTACAAAAAGACTTCCAACTCATAATTCCTAAGTTAACTAAGTCAACTTAACTTAGTTAACTATTACAAGTTGCTATTCGAAAAGAATCACAATTTAATTCATAATTTAATTCAAGGAGAAATTAAATTGTAATTTCTGGATTATATTTTTAACATTTCTTGTTGCTATTTTCAACACTCCCTCTCAACAAGAAAGGAATTCAACTCAATCCAGGTCCTAAGCCTTTGGAATGTTTTTCATTAAACACTTCTCTCTATAATTGTTGCTACAACAGCTCCAAAAATAATAAAAAGATCCAACCTGAATCAGTATGATGCATTTGTCATCAAAGCCTCTGAATGCTACTGCCTCTATCCACTGAAAATTTTGTGCTTTGGTTGACTCTAAATTTCTGCACTATTTTCAACCCTTCTCTGTGCTCTTCAGTATTTGAATGCTCTAGCCTCTTTCACTCAGATCTCTGACTGCATCAATCACTACTCATTCCTTCCACTACTATGTACTTTTGGGCTCTCGTAGCAATGTATAATCCATGAGATAAAACCTGTCTATGGACCCTACCTAATTTAAGCCCTCTCGAGAGTATCACTTCACATTGCCCCACCTCACACCTTGAGGTATGGCTTCATGTTCTCCCTTTGTCCACTTGGCTCGAAATTTTCCCCTACTGGAGGTCTTTACATGAGTGAATTCCCCTAGAACATTGTCTCCTCGAAAAGCGTGTTGGCTCCTCATTCCCAATGCTCGTCTTGGTTCCACGACCGCTCCCTCGCTTCCCAGTCGAATAGCGAACTTTGGTTTATGTAGGATTTCACGACATATTTTGCAAATAACAAGAAAACGGATTGTTGGCAAGATGGGTTTAAAGCTGTCCCACCTTAGACTTGGTTTGAAATTCATTTTAAAAAAACATGACATCATTTTTTAATAGGCAGTTGTGGTTTAATAATACATGACGGCATGGTTATGGAGTGGTTTATGTTGTTATTTTTTATTATGAAGCCGCCACCAATGCAGGTTCAACACAAATTGACCCTGTTATGGTGTCGTCATTGTAATGTATTGGGTGGCGAGGTTTGGCCACCTACCACCTGCATATATTAATATGTGTTATGCGGTTGGGGGTTGGCAGCCCCCCAACCCAACTTTATATATATATATATATATATATATATATATATATATATATATATATATATATATATAGATAGATAGATAGATAGATAGATAGATAGATAGATAACCCATCCATTCAAAAAATTTCGACCAGATTATAAAGAGTACAAAAATCCATTTCGATTGCCATTTTCCATGCGTTGGGACTTTGCCAATTTATTGCCTCATTAGTGACTGCCACTTGGCCAAGTTTGATCCGAACTTTGACCAGTTATAACTTGAGCATACAAACTCGAATTTGGGTGGTCTTCATGCTATTGGAATGAGTACGATGAGCACTACGATCTGGTCATGGTTTAACTTCACTTTGATGACTTTTATTTTTGAGCCCTTCTGAGTCACTTCTGACTTTTGAATGTTTCTAGAGCCAACTACATCATTCCTAAACCTTGTAACACTTGACCCTTGGTTTTTCTCATTTAGGACATCAAATTTTTATTATTATTCATCATTACATCATTAGGCTCATCCTATTGGTATCCCCTTGTCAAAAAAATTCCAAGTACATTCATCTGGTTTGGCTTTAAATCCATTGTGCCCCAAAACTAGGATTGGATCTAGCAAATGTATTGTTGTGAGGATAAGGTCTTTTAAAAATTGCATGAGTCCTATATGCTCCAAACGTCTAAGTAATATGAAGGTTATGTGGTGCAAACAATAATTAATTAGCTATATCATAATGATAATTAATTTATGCCATTACAAGATAACATTGAATAGAATGCATTCCCTGAACCATCTAGACACATCCTCAACCATCTCTTTACCCATTCTCACTTTCATGTGAAGAAAAAGAGCTCAAAATCACTAGAAAAGGATTTCTACACTCTTTACAATCTAGGACATGGTATCATCAATAATGTTTCTTATGATCATTTATAGGTATCATGGATTACTTATTATGGCATATTCCCAAAAGTTTCGAAGCATGTGGCCTTTCATTACTTTAATTGATTCAGTAAAATAATGACATATTAATTGTTTGCATTCTTGTGGCACCGCTTGTGGTACTTGATGAATGTGTGGCTTTAAAGAGAGTGAGAAAAAAGAAACAAATAAGAACTAGAACCATAATTTGTCTCACCAAAGAAGATTACACCTAAAATCATCCTAAATATATCAAAACGAAAACAAGATAGGTTAAATAACAATAGTGAGTATCATATCATTATAGAAGGTAATGATTACATATCTTTTTACCAAGTGGACCAATAGATGGAGTTTGTGAAACCACTGATGACATTGAATTACATGAGGGAGGACTATATTTCTTGTTTCAAACTATTTTCCATCAATCCAAGAAGAAACTGTCCTGATACAAACATGGTTTGCAGGAAAAATACCCCTGACATATCCATCATTAGATGGAAATAAAGGCATTAGAGAGCTAGGTCTTGGAAACAAGGGAAGACTATTAGTGTCCCCATTATTAAAATTGGAATTTTTTATGTCTATTGTTGTCTTATCAGAAGCCATGGATGTCTAAAATTCTCCTTGCAGTGGGGGAGGAGTCAGAGGATGAAAATATTGTGTAGTTTCTCAAGAGTGTGTCGAAAAGTATCAGGCAATAATTCCTTTGAAAAATTAGTATTATGAAAAAGTGGTATTGTAATAAGAGAATGAAAATGATCGTTCTTAAAAATGCCTTGAATAGTGATCAAAAAATCATTCTAATCAAGGAGTTGTTGGACCATGACATATCAAAGGAGTGCGACAACCGAGAGGAAGAAAAAATAATTATTGAAGTGGATAAGTTTATGGCTTCAAATTGCAACATTAGAATAGATATATTTTTTGTGAGTAATCGATGGTTACATTCAGCCCAACAATAACACTTTTTGATGTTAAAAACATGCTATTTAATGATATATCTCACTCTAGTTTGATAGATGAGGAATATGGCACAAATATGGTTTGATGAGGTGATGTAAACCTGATACGAGAAATTTGTGTGAATTATTCAAACAAAAATCCCCATTATATAGGATGTTTTACTAACGCTTACATTTACTTTGTGAAATCATGAGCAATGCACATTCTAACAAAAAAATAGAAAGCCATCAACATGAAATAAGGAACAAATAAGAAGCCATAATTATTAAAAACCTAACTTAATGATATAATAATAGAGTTCATCCATTATGGACTACATCTTCGGACCCGGTGTCAAGAGTGGGGAGGTTGCTTCATTAGTTGTTGCAGGAAGATGGTGAGTATATGGTGCAATCTTTGCCAATACAAGGAAGAAATCCCTTAACTAGAGTGGCATGTCTCTCTTCGAGGAGACATTATTCTATAAGAAATCTCACTCATAAAATCTCTCCTTTAGTATGAAAAAATAACAATCTCTCACATAAAGTGGCATACAAATATCCTCTCACAACATGGCATACATGGATCTCATAATCAAAACATTAGCTCAGGAAAATGAAATAAGGACATGGAAACAATGCACGTTATAACTCCAAGTCTGGGAACATGTTGAAATCGGCTACTCGAATGAAGGAACATCCCACGGCATCACATTCCTTGTGAAAATCTTTGAAATATGACTGTAAACTTGAACCCTTTCTAACTCGGTCAAATCTTAGCTCACGAGGAATCTCAAAGATTCCTCACAATATTCTCTTCTTAGACACAGGAAAAAAATTTGCTTCTCAGATGAAGAAATAGAATACACCATTAGACTCCTAGAAAAAAACAGGTTCATTTGACTATAAACTCGACATAGTTTTGACACCTTCAAAATTCTGCCCCTTAGGAATCATAAAGACTCCTCAAAGATTCCTCATGAAAATATTATTTGAAATATTCCCTAACACATGCTCTACCAATATTCCTAGAATCTTCTTGAGATTCATGACTTCATTGGCCTTCTTGCACCTTGATCTCTCATGCATTCTCCATGGTTTTGTTTGAACCATTTGAACGGAATTTTATAGCAAAGTGTGAGAGTGAATACGACAAAGTGTGTGGTTGGCATAATAATATTAAGTTACTTGTTGTTGGGGAAGTTTTGGATTCAAAACCCATGGACTCCCATTTTTTCTTTAATATGGTTTTAAAGCCCAATTTTGGTTTTAATATAGTTTGCAAACCATATAATATATGGTTAATGTGTGTCCATATTGTAACAAATCCCAAAACCATGAGAATAAGACAAAAATGGAGGTTACACCATCCCAAGGCAACCTAGGCCATTGGGATATTGATTTACCGGAGCTTGCTAAAGGTGTAAAAATCTTACACTTTTCTTGATTTTCTCTCATGAGTTGGCATAAACGTTTAGGAAGGAAGAAAACATCGGAAGAAAATCATCATTCATTCGTGGAATTTCTAGCCTCAGGAAAGCCAACAACCTTGATTTCTTTCACCTTCGAAACCTCGGGGAAGAATGACTAGTCAAATATCTCACAAGTATGTTGAAGAGTGATGGGATATCATTTTCTGGAAGTTTGTGAAAAGAGAAGCGCTAAGAACCGAGCCCGGATTACTCGCGACAAAAAAAATTGAGTTAATGGGACAAATAGAAGATTTTATGGGTTGGATTCCCGGTTGCACACGTGGTTGAAGTATCCTTCCTCTGTAGTAGTATACACATAGGTCTCTAGCAACACCCTAGCACCTAGAACACACATTACTATTGAATAATATGGCCGCACCATGGCCTCGCATTGTGGATGAGTTTGTAGCAATTGGAATCAATGAGTACATTTTTGACTTCGTAATAACAGGTAGCCTTGGATGAAGATCACAATTTATTTCTACAAGTTATTTTTACTGTGTTCATTCAACCAAGGCTAGAGGTCAAAATAGTCTTGATACATCTTGAAAGGTGTGCAAGCCAATGCCAGCTTAATTTCTTCGCATTATTATAGATAAAAGCGTGGAAGGGAAATGGGGAGAGAATGGACGATTCAAATAGGGAGAATGACGAGCTCTGTAGAGATCACAGGAGGTGGGTAGTTGGATGAATGAATGGAAAAACAAGATGTGTACGAAGAAGGATGGGAGGAGGCCATCGTTATATAAAGTCAAACGTCAAGGTGTAGGGAGAAATGGATGTAGGAGGAGACAAGGCAGGGGAGCACCCCATGTATACCCACGATAGACTCAACAAGGGCTTACTCCTGCCCATGGGGGATGAATAAGGGGACGACTAGCTACTGACCCGATCTTTTGTGATTTATTGTGTGCCAAATTGAGCCCAAACATGTAGACGGATATATATTCAAAGATGATGTGGAATATCACAAAGTGAGACTAATTAATGGTTCAATCCCATTCTCTAGAACCTGCATGTTCCTAAGTAGGAATAAATAAAACTATGAGAAACGAAAACACCACCAGGGACTAGGGATGTTCACTGAAATCTTGTTTTTCACCGAAAGCTTACCATCGCAACCATAGTGACCAACAATGCATAGTGAGTCTGGAGTCGACAGTTCAATCTACCTCGCATCCCCTCACAAAATACATATACCCTTGCATTACTTACCAACAACAAGACCTAGGGGCATACATGTTACATATGTTAATTAACCTTTCTGTTACCTTCTTGATTTGATTGAGTAGAATCTGACAAATACGGTCTAGAGAACAGACGCTTAGTTTTGCTATGAAATTGATTCCGGTGGAATATAATAAGCCTTTGAGCCTTGTGATATTAGCTTGAAGAGGAGCTCGCCTAGGATCATTTTGATAATAGGAAATCCGAGATGCAAGTGAGTGAGTGACCATGAATGCTTTGATAATTTACAGCCGATTGATTCAATACCCCATTGGGAAAAAGGTTTTCTCCTCGGGTGGGAGGGAATGAATTTGAGGCTCATGATTTATGGATCCACCTTGGAGCAAGTAGCTGGTAATTTGACTACTGAATGGGTGGCCTATTTAATAATGGGAAAATCCCCTAATAAACCTAAGTCACGCATAGGAAATTAAGTAACCAAGAGTACGAAGCGAGGATATGATCTTACTCTATTTGTTTGAGGTAGGAGTGTGGATACAAGCTGCTCTCCCGACAAAGGAGGGGGAGGGGCCCTAAACACAAATGGAGGACTAGGAAAGTGGTCAATTCGCTAGTGAAAGGTGGTGTAGGCCTGTAAGGAGAGTAATTCTATGCCTTGGGAACTAGTAATTGTGAGAGTGCATCCGGGGAGAGATTCATTCTTACTAATGATGACCATTCAAATGTGTCTGAGCTTCCCACTAACAAATTATCCTTATTCACTAACAATTATGATTGTCGGAGCCACGACCCCACTGAGGCACAAAAATGACATTGTTGAGGAGTGGAGGTTGAATTTTAATTTTTGAACAAAGGCCATATCGTCGAAGCTCGTGACTATTGAAAAAAGGGGATATGAGTCATAGTCAGAAAAACCACATGCAATGGATTCCTAGAGAGTGAGAGACATGTGCCCAAGCCCAAGAGCCTTTTCAGCAAGGTTGAAAGGCATTGAACTACAATGGTTTCTTAGAGGTTGCGCAAGCAGGCTTGGCCATAAGTGAGAGGATTTACTTATATCCACTTGTCTATGTTAGTGCCATAACATGCTCAATCGCTCCTTATCTTCTCCCTAACATAGTCCTGATTACGCTCGTTAGTAAGGAACTCGGTTGGCTAGATTTGGGAGAGAAAGAAAGATGGAAAGATATAACGGGAAACTTATGAACCCATGTTATGATGTATCATAAAGTAACCATAGAGATAAGGCAAAAGATGTTGCTATTTTATATTTAATTATGCATTGATGTAATTATGCATCAAGGAAAGAGAAGATCAAGTAAGTAATTGTCCTGATCTTCTCTTTCCTCGATGCATAATTACATCAATGTATTATTAGATGAATGCATAATTACATGTATAATATATCTCATTCATGGTTGGAATAAATGAATATGCGGGGACGAAATAGAAACTTACGCTTCGCTATTCTCTTTGAGGGCAAGAAATATGAGGGGTAACCAACCCTCCGTATTGCAAAGTGTTAAAATGGAAACTCTTTTAGGGTCAACCCAGCCCCCCCTCCCGATAAGTCACTTCAAGCCTTTCCCCTCCTATTTCAGAACCTTCCCATTCATTACAGTTCATAAGGTATTATGAAGGTAGATATCTATGTGGCCTACGGAGTCATGTTGGTGGATGAAGTGGTATGACCTACCATCCAGCTTGTCTTATGGCTTGCTTGCATGAACTAATGATGGTAGGTAGAGTAGCTGAGTATGCTTGTTACAACACTAACTTGGAAAGATGGATAGATCCAACCAGGAAAGTCCTGAAAAAGTTAGGTGTGGGCACCCATTTTACCAAGGTGGTCTCGCCTTTCGCTGGCCTTACCTTATGAGGTAATCTCTATTCCTTTCTTTTCGGTAACTAGCGATAGATAGAATCAAGAACGAGAATGAAAATCCTAGCTGGTAATTCATTTAAAGAAACTAGATAGATCGGTGGTAACTAGAGATAAAATAAAGAGTGTCTAAACACCCTGGTGTACACTTCTAAACATAAGTCATAGTATAATGTGCATCATGATGTTTGGTAGATAATGCATGCATCTCCATCATGCATGTTTGCTTCGTCATGCATCGTTTTTCCATCTCTAATGCAACATATATAAGGCATCCACATATAGATCTCAGTCCAACTGGGAGAAATAGATGCATCCACATTCTCCATCATGCAGTTGCATTTACTATCCATTCAACATTTTCCAAACACACCACAATAGAGCGATGAAAAAATATTAGTTATCAGTCCGGATCGGATAGCGAGTATAGACGTGTCTATGCGCGAGTATAACCCAATAGGTCAAAGTGTCAGATTGTGATTTCAAAAAGACGGGTTTGAATCTTGTTATTCGCCACACCGCATTGTCAACCAGGCCATCCCCTTATTAAATACGTAAAGCAATGGCCCTGGCTTTCAATACGTTACACTTCATATTTCTTCCCCTAAAAGCTAATCGAAGGAGATAACTCAAATAGTTATGCCTAGCTTTCAATATACTTATGTGTAGCCTAGCTTTCAATACGTTACACCTAACTTGAAATATGCTAAGCCTCACTCTCACACACTCCCTCACCTGGTAATTCTCTCCCCGGCTTTTCAAGGCTCTTCCTTGACAAAGTATTACTTCTTTTATAATTTATTTACTCATATCATTTTGGTAGCTATAGATAGAATAAAGACAAGGAAAATAGTAAGTTACATAGCACCATGCAAACTTTGATTGAGGGGCTAAAAATAGCAGTAGTGTATGGAGTTATGTCTTTTGGGGTATCAGGTTATGGGTCACTATTTTGGTTTCTTCGCAACTCCATTACTCAATTGACCATAGGGGCGAGTCACTAACCATACCTCACCCACGATGGGTGAGTACTCCATTCCTCTCCCTTTGGTCGAGCACTTCATTCCTAGTGTTTATTTTGTTACATAGGTCATGGAAAGGCCCTATAATTTTATAGGCGAACCTACTTCAAGAGTAAGGCCGCCCTGATTCTAGGCCTAAAAGGTCTTGTCAGGTCCGTGATTAACCTAGCCAGTAAGGTCCTGGTCAACCCTCTCATTTTTTTCTCCCGGTCCTTACTGGGCCGTTGATTTCTTCCCCTCAATGAGCTCGATGATTTGGTCCTTCCTGCACTGGTCAACCCCTTGTAATTAAGGTAAGGTCATACACATATTTTAGGGGAAGAAATGGCCTGCACCGGCCTTATTTGGTTGGTTTGGTCCCGCGCCAGTCCTGCACCAGTCCTACGCCGACCTTATTTTTTCATCGAACTTATGAAAGATAAGGATAACCTTTTGTTAAGGAAAGGCATAACCCTTCGCTATGCTCAAGGGATATCCATCCCTTCACTATGCTCGCTCAAGCCTACACAAATTCCCACCTACACAAATTATGGAAGAATCAGGATAACGATGTTATGTAGAATTGTATTAACACTATTAGTAAATACTGCATGGAATGGGAGGTGGAAGGGGCGCAGTGGAGAGGGAGTGTAATTAGAGCCAACGTGAAAGTAATGGTCAACGAACGAAATAGTTTATTAGGGTCGATCCCTGGTGGGGGGGCATGAAATGCTTGACCCCACCCAATAAGAGGTGGTAGCAGAAAACCTAACCTACTAGCTTGCCTCTTGGTGCATAATAACTATTTCATGCAAAACCGCCTATATATTTTGTTACGTTATATATCTGATAATGTCGATGAGGGCCTAAAAATGATTCTCCATATGGAGGAGGTAGGTAGCACCTAGTCTACCACTAAATATGATGAGAAAGGCCCGACATTCCAGCCTCCCAATTCTTCCAACCAATATGTGTTCTCCAACCCAGCCAATTTGATTTTCATTGTCCCCATATTTCCTTTATCTCTCAACTACTGAAATTCAACTACATTTGTTAATTGGAAGACCTTATCCTGAACAGAACACCTATGGATTGAAGGAACATCAGTCACCCTACCTATTCGTTCATCTGGGTGAGGATGAAAAATAAATAAAAATGACGAATTAGGTGTCGACAACAATTACCTAGCTCGCGTCATTCGTTTGCCTTTCGTGCATGTTCTCCATGCATGAAAAAAGTGCACCATTATTTATGCATTCATAGCTCTCGCTCACCACATTATTGAACAAAAGAGATAATAGTTATCGAAAGATGCCTTCTCCATCGGTCGATATTAGACAACGAAAGGAATAATCCATTTCTTGCTCATCAATTTCTCTCCCATGACGACTAGGAACAAACAAATCAGAAATTTCACTTCGAATTTTGGAGCTCAACATCCTGTTGCTCATGGTATTTAATGATCAGTATTGGAAATGAACGGAGAAGTGGTGGAATGTACAGAAACTCATATTAGTAATTCCAGTGTGGCATGAAGCACTGATGCTGAGTCGACTCCTATGTCGCTAGCTATGCCCTAGTCGGTCCCCTGGCACAGGTGGCGTGTGCCACTTTTGTACCGCGTCATGAGCACCGGGAAAAAAGCGATCGAGCCACTCAAGTGGGGCAAACCACCACCAAGGGAAAGAAGGGAGAGGGTTGTGAAGGTGGCCTCGTTATCCACATTATACGTATGGGGAATTGGGTTCATCCCCCACCTTGGTGGGTTGGTTGTGCCCAGCCTGGGTTTTCTCCAAACAAGCGTTGGTGGTTCCTAGAGTGTCCGTCAAGGGAACGCATTCCCCGGGGTGATTATCAACACCTGCACCTCGTAATGGATCATCTTGGCACAGTGGAACGTGTAACCTTCTTGTTGCCCCATTAAATTACACTTGTTCCTATCATATCCTACCTAACAAAATGCACGAGGGACAACCCTGGAATACTAGGAAACCAAAACGGAGCATGTCACTACTGGAAAATACTGTTTGGCAAAAATGCTGCAAGTGTGAAGCATAGTAGGCCTGCACTGAGAGCATAGGAAAATCCTTTTTTTATGGGAGGAACTGAGCTCGGATGGTGAAGAAGCCAGGGGAGGCCAGGTCATTGGAAATGGAGAGGACTTCTGATCCATTTCTTTAGGGGGTGAAGGACGGAGTCGCTTGATAAACTAATGAGCCTCGGTATTGCAACAAGAATGTTGCAACTCACAAGGCTACTGACTTTAATTATCAACCCGGGGTTCGTAAAAACTTAAGAGGTATCAGAACTATATGTGCGGCATAAAATGTGTCCTTCCTTTGCTGTCATGATATAATGGAGTGCATGTACTGAAGAAAAATCCTAAACTAATTGCAGAAAATGAAATTTTCGAAATGGAACCTTAACCTATTGCAAGAAAGAAAGTACAAGGAAAGAGACTGAAATCAAATGCTAAAACACAACATTTTCTAACTAAATGCTAAGAGGCTTTACTTCAAAAGAATGCTAAGTTAACATGTATGAAATCCTACTATCCTAAGCATGCATATTCAAACCATCAAACCTTCTACTGCTGTGCATATAAATGAATAAAATAAATTTGTTTTTCTTTTTGTGTTTTTTCAAGTGAGAGTGTGAAAGATAATCTCTTTTGGTGATGTGGGAGGTGGCTTGGAGATGATGGTGGATGGTTGGAAGGCTTGGAAGACCCTTAGGTTACCTTGTGTGGCTTCCTGGAGATTTTTCCTCTATTCGGCCTCAAAACAGGCCACTACAGGAAAACCTACAGGATGTACTAAAACCCTACAGGATCCCATGAAAACCTACAGGATATAGCCGAGAGAAAAAGGATGGATTTTTAAGGTGATGGAAATCTTAGGGAATGTTTTTGGTGGATGGAATGAGGCAAGGAAGTTCCTAGGACTAATTCAGAACTCGAAAGCAAAGGTGGGAGATGGATGGATTTGCTCAAAAAGCTTGGAGAAGTTTCCTTGTGAAATGATGAAAATGGTGAGCGTTTGTTGACCAGAAAAATCAAATCGAAATTATATGGGACGATTTTTTTTATTAAATAGGATGTATTAGTTCCCTATTCCAAGTGGAATCACTCAAAATGACCTCCGTTAATCTATGCAAAAAAATAAAAAACATTACTAGTCGAAAATCTAGAAATTCGAGAACTAGTGAGCTAGTAAATCTAAAAAATGGCTAACGAAATCAAGTGCAAATGCAATGGGGTAATTTTTGTTATGAACTAGAATGTTTTTGCGATCTAATACAAGTGGAACCAACTCAATTGAAGCTTGTTATCATGCTCTAAAAAATAGCATAAATTTACTGTTCTTTGCTAAAAAGGAGGTCCAACAATCTAGATTTGGGAAAAAGAAGACTAATCCAAGTAGTTCAATGATTACTATAAACTTCCAAAGCTTTTCAAGGGATGAAATGGTGCTTTTGATCTACAAAAGAACTTACATCAACCATTTAACTCAATCCTACAACAAGAAATCATTAATACTAAATGCAGAAATAAAAAGAAATAAAAACTTGAGATGCATGTGAATAAGAAGTGAAAAGAAGGAAATAAAATGACACAAAATGGCTCTAAGGCTCTTGGGATGGCCAAGCCCAAGGAAATTTAGAGACCTATGGAGGAGGACAAGATTTAGAAGCTGAAAATGACATCAATCTTCATTATTTTGATCAATAGAATTACATCCCTGCAAGAAATACAATGGAGCTACAAAAGTACGAGTTCTCTCCACAAGAACACTAATGAGAAATCTCTCCCTAGAGGCAAATTCGACTTGGTACTTATACAAAATGATTAGGAATAATCCCCCATGAATGGAGGAAGCTTTCCCCACCAAAATCCCTTGATTAGTGGATCTGGTCCCCAATATTAGGAATTTGCATTAAATGGCAGGGAACACATTCCTAGATTTTCTCAAGCATTCCCTAGAGGCAAATTCAACTTGGTACTTATACAAAATGATTAGGAATCATTCCCCATGAATGGAGAAAACTTTCCCCACCAAAATCCCTTCATTAGTGGATTTGATCCCTTGATTAGTGGAACACATTCCTAGATTTTCTCAATCATTGGAGTTCCACAATTTGTGCCATAATTCCATAATATCTTGTTGATTTATTAATTATTATTGATCCTCCTGTAGTAGGGAACAATTCCCTAAATTATCTCGTCCAAATCTTCATAATCTTCCCAATATTCTCATAATATTCCACAAAAATAAATAATATTAGGCATAAATATCCAATAAATTATAGTTAATATGTTTAACCAAGCTATTTGAAAACTTTTCAAGAATTGTCTAACATAATTTCTAAAACTTTTAAAATCAAGTAAATAGTGACCATATATAGTTGCATCAAATTATTAGCTAGTTTGACATTAAAAACTAACCTACTTAAATAGACTTGATATTTTTACAAGAACATAAATTATATAAATCTATAATAGACTTAGTTAAAACATAAATCATATAAATGCTATAATATACTTGGTGGAAGCTTATTTTATCATCAAAATAAAATTTAAAAATTTACTGAAACAAAACACTTTTAAAAAAATGTTTTTGCATTAACAAAAAAACTTAACAAAACCCATATTACATGGTACTTAAATAATCTCTAAATGATAATTAAATAATCAGTAAAAATAAAAATCCTAAAAAGACCAATTTTAAAAAATCATTAAAAAATTTACTTGTCTGTCAAATTTATACCTAAATGGACACCATCTCATTCTCGGTTAATATCTATTTTTCGGCAAAGGCACTACATCGGAGTGTCACTTGGCAAGTTGTCTTACATTCACATATAAAATAATCCGAACACTTTATTCTGACGGAACAGCATTGAAATTCTAGCATCTCTAGCGGTATAACGTTCGTTCCCAGTCCTTTTCTTTTTTCTGGTTAACAATGAGGCCAGACACTTTATTTGCTAGTGTACCTGAATTCGAATACACGGTTTTATAAGGTATTTAGGTTTTAAGAAAAACTTTTTGAAATTATATATTATCCGATTTAACATACTTTTCAATTTAAAGGTATCTATTGAGAAATATACATCATTAACTGTTACTTTTATGAATAGCAGACATAAGGTTATATCCGACGATTCCAGCTATTAATGGTGTATATTGAGAATTATACATCATTAATGGTTATCTGATGATTAATTGAGAATTATACATCATTATGCGTCATTAATGGTTATCATTAAAGATACGTAGTGGGTTTTTAATTCCGATAGCAGTTTTAGCTCTTGGTTTTACTATCCACCCGACATGTCCAATTGAATTCATTATTAATCGCCGGCAAAATTGATTTCTAAGAAGATGTGACCCTAAGAACATACAACTGGCAAAACATTAGGAATATATGCGTTATATGATTGTATCACTGACAAATGGTTGATTACAAATGAATTCAGAGCAATACAACTACAATATCTGTGAATAAGAACAGAGTACAAATACAAATACAATATCTGTGTGCGTCTAAAATCCATAGATCCAGTATCTGAATAAGAACAGAGTACAGTGTAAACGGCATCTGTCTCTATCCTTTGTTTGGAGGTTTATGGGGGTTGAAAATAAATAGCCTTAAAACTGTTTGGAGGTTTATGTGGTTGAAATATTTTCAATAGGAAAGATTTTTAAATATTTAAATTAAGATTTTCATATATTTAAATTGTGCCGATTCAATAATTAAAATTATTAATTTTCTCATTTGTAACTGGATTTTTGGTCGCATTTCATTATGAAATTTTCTAAAAGGTTATTTCATTATGCTAATGTTTCTTAGTCAGTCAAATCTGATTACATATATATTATTCATAACATCATTGATTATTGGTATATTATTGACAGTAACATTAAATAGTTAAGGAAGATTATTCACAGTCTATTAGGTCAATTATTGTCTTAGTGCAAGTTGGTATGACATATTATCCATTTTATACAGTTTGAGTGGGTTTAATGATTAAGAGTATGTGTTTCTTTTTAAGATGTCACAGGTTCAAAACGGAGGAGGTTATAGTATGTATGTTTTGGTAGACTTAGCAATCAAATCCTTGAGTGAAGGTGGGCCCCTTGTCCCACAAACGAGGGTCCTCATACACCAATTTGGTGTCTTGCTTGGCCATGACCTTAAAATTAGCTAATAATAATAATAATTTATCCTGAATAAACTATTTGACATCTATGGTGACAAATAATCCTGAAGGGTGTGGTAGAAGGTGACAACCAGAACAAGCCTATTTTTTTTTTTGCAGCTTGTCAGAGTATCGAGATAGTGATAAACTTTTGTCTAGAGGTTCATCATTATGGAAGTCACTCTCGGCCATGCAATTTAGGGATTCCAGTTCGTCATAGGAGATGTCAAATATTTTTTTCCAGATAAATAGAATTCATAACATGTCATGGCATGTCATACCAACATGCATTAAACCAATAATTGACTTATTTGTATACTAAATAGTCTTTAGCATACAAACACATTCAATTCCTTGTCATTACCATACATTTTGAAAATCACAGTAGGCATTGGCTGAGATACTTACACATCTATTCAACCTAGCAGTCACATGGCTACATAGTCTAACTTATAGACAAAATGTCAATAGATCCTCACCCACCTTAAGTTGAAATAGGAAGCCTTCGGCTAATTACTTCCATCTTTAAGGAGAATTTGTGGGGCAATAAAGAGGTACAAGGGAAAATGAAACTAAGATATTATAATTATTTAATTAACCCCAATTTTGAAAACCAAAATTACCTTTCTATCTTGACTAATGCTAACATTGCCAAGATAAGAATAGTTCTCATGAGCTTCATAGTGAAACTAGTTGTTGATAAATTTCAAAAATGCTATCGGATGAATGAGGTTTTCATTGTGCAATCCTAAGCGGGTTGAAGATGAAAAATAATTTCTCTTATATTTTTAATCTTATACACACATTCAATCTAATTTTCAAAATATTTGTCACGCTGCCAATCTTCTTGATCTTCAAAGCTAGAAAAACTATGGTGATATAGGAATGCTTCTTTGACTTTCTTTTCAGCATATAAATAGAATATTAAGGAATTTCAATTTATATTTTACCTTCTTAGAGTATGATATACTATATAGGTCTTAATGGATAGTAGTTTTCATCATCATCATCATCATATTTCTAAATTTTCCAAATTAATATTTATAATATGAAGTTAATTTTCTAAATAATATATCATAAATTGCACAATTATATTGCTTTATTATTTTCTTTTATTAAATAATCAATATTTATGTTAATAATCATCTCTTCGATTAATATATATGTTTCCTATCCTTACTTGGTATAAAAAAACTAAAGATATCATTATCATGTTTTGAAAGGAATGTTTCTGTCTATGTAATTATCACTTGACTAATGTGATGGCTCTATTTCTTTTTAAATAAACAAGAGTTGGAGGTAGAGATAGTCCCTGCGAGGCAATTCAAAGGAGATATTGGGCATAGTCAAAGCATTCTTCTCTCACCAAATGTTCTTGCTCAGATGACTTGCCCATAGAAAAATATTCATGTTCTTGCTCAGATGCCTTTTCCATAAAGAAATTATTCTTTACCCATTTGATTGCAATATTTTTTCCCCTTCATTTGCCATGAAACATTGTCCCAAAGGTGCCAGAACTAGGCTCTCTCAATTCTTCAAGTTAAGCATTTTCTACTATCTAATAAAATGCATGTAAATACAATGAGGGAATGCTTAATACCATACTAATGAATATCATAATAACACTTGCAAAAATCACATAAAAAGTAATTGAATTTCAAAATACTAAAAAATAAATCTCTAGATCTGCAACTACTTAATCAATGGCATTAATTCACACATTGAAGGTACACAGAGAATTAATTCTTTTTATTCTAGAAAATGTAATACATGATTTTACCATAATTTTGGATTATGTTATTGTGTATGTTACAGATTAATTTTTTATTTATTTTTTTCATGTGGTTCACAGAAACTGGGTGGCCGTTATGTCCATGGAAATATCTCAACCCCGAAGGGAATCAGGCCCCGTGGCCAATAGCCAGGCCTAACCCCAAGGGCGTCGAGGAGAATTGACCCTGTGACCTCTCGATCAGAGAGGTACTTAACAATGGGGATTCGACCGGTTAAGCTAACCCTTGGGGCTCTTACAGATTAGTTGTTAAATCAACGTTATTTTTTCAATGAAATATATATAAATTTCAAATATAAACACTTGAATATCATATTGAAATATAACAATTACTAAATATGCCATTTTCTTTGTGACTTTTGATTTGCAGTAGCTCCAAAGACAAGTTTTGGAGCTCTATAGTACAAAGAACATATATATGTTATATTTGGTTTCATGTTCACCTCATCACACAAGAAAGTGAAAGTTGATTATGAAATTAAAAAATCATAAAAGAAAAATATAAGTGTGTCGTCTAAATATGTTGTAAATTTCCCTAGCAAATAATGGAAATTCCAGCAAGATTTTGGTAAAAATCTTGTGATTTTTTTTGGGAAATTTCATGTACAGTTATCAAGCTTCAATATTTTGGGTGTCTCTAAGGTTTTTGATGGTGCTAAATCCATTTCCACCATCAAAAAAAATATTCAATCACTCTTACTGTCATATTTTTAAGGAAAAAATGGTTGGATTCCAGTAGTTTTGGCTCTCCGAGAAAATTTACTCACTCACTAGAAAAATTAAAATATAGTTCTAAAAGACTACTCACATAGAGGATCAAAAGTAGCATGAAATATGCATTTATGCCACACCAAAAATCATTACCCCCCTTTGTGGCAAATTTTAATGGTGGAATATTGATGATAGTCATCCCGAAATTTTATTATATCCTTCAAAATTACCCAAATGGGGGAATACATTTAGCTATTGATTGTAAACGTACATTTTATAGTAGAAAGAGTTTATATGGGACATATTTGTTCCATATGTTAATGGAACAATTTGCAAGAGAATCAAATTTTATAAGTTTTTCCAATAGAAAGTACATTTAAGATTTTGACTATGGTGCCTAGTCTGACCACTTGCCTCTCTTAACATTTCCTAAAAGAGATGGTAAAGCCATGTATAATTGATAATAAAACAAATATAGAAATAATTAGAAAGTAAAAAACATCGTGAATTCTAAATAGGGTATGATCATTTTATTAGCATGAATGACAACACTGTGAAAGTCTAGAATTTGGACACCGGGCAGCTTCACAATCTATAAAATTTGTGGTTACCATCATTTTCATAATAAACTAAGGCACATGGAATGGACATATAACCAAAAATGCAACATCCAAAGTGACATTAAATTGAAAGTGGTGAACTGGTGTGATGTGGGGATTTACCCACAAAAATATTCATATCCAAGATCTCATACAAGGAATCTATCTGAGCCAAACATGAAAAATCCATTGGAAACCTCATCAAAGATACAAATTTAGCTTAATTGCAGCTTTAGTACCTTTAACTTATACATCCATCTTATCATTCTCATTTCGAGTGTTGTCCCATACACTATATTTTATGTTGTTGTGAATATCATCTTCTCTATAAGATTTCCATAGAGCCCCTATAATAAATTTTTGATTCCTTGATCCAGATCTCTTCAACTACCCAAATTAACCAAGATCTTTTACTTTTGTGATGTTAGCACAATTGCATGTGAAAGAGAATTAAAAAACCACATGTGCACACTGTAAGAAGATGAAACATAATGCGACCATCAAATCAATGAACACAAACACATTGATAATGGAGTTCACCAAGTGTAGGTTATGTCTCTGGGCTCAGTGTCAAGGGTGGGGAGGACGCTTCATTAAATGCTACAATATGATGATGAGTACATAGTACATTATTTCTCATTACAAAGATAAATACCCTCAACCAGAGTTTCATGTTTCTCCAAACGATATTCTCCCTGTAGGAACTCTCATTCAAATGTGCCATCCTTCAATGTGACAAGATAATAAAATATCACATTGATGGGGCCAGCCCACGTGATTCGCTGCCAATGTATTCCACTGCGATGTACAGGCAAGTAATAATTAAACAGAGATTTCTTTTTACCTATATAGATTGTTTAACCGGCGTTGAATTAAATGATGGGTCTGGTGATTAGTACGATGGTCTCTGTTGGTTTGACAACTGTCCCTCCTTGGGATTCCCCGAGCCCGCCTTGGTATAGGTGTTCACAATCTCGCGCCCAGACTATTCACTCTGTTATTCTCCGGTTCTGTGAGTTGTGTGCTCTCGGCAATTCTTCGCAGCTTCAATGTGGGTTTTTGTGCTTTCGTCCCCCTGGTTCGAGATACGACCTGGAAATTTCTTCCACTCGTCTGGAAAGGGTTATATAAACCTGGTAAGGTTTAGCTCTATCTTTGTTTCCTTTTCAAGTGGCGGCTGTTGTTGTGTGTTGGTAATCAGTTGTTGTCTCTCTACGCTCCTCTCTACTTTTTATGCAGTTCCGGTGCATGTGCTTTCCACGAGTTCCAAGTTCAACTTCTCCACGGGCCTGGCAGAACTATGGTGATGAACTCCTTCGGTTCCTCTGCCACTCTCTCAGGGTAAGTCCGCCTGTTCCATGCAATCAATGTCTGTTCCTTTTCCCTCAGTCACCTAACGTTTCGACTCCTTATGAGCAGGGAAAATCAAGTGGAGTTGTTACAGTTGCGGCTTGCCTTGTCAGGTAAACTAACCAACTATATTTTATTTGTTCTGTTCAGTTTCGAATCCTCCTCCCGTGGTATTACCAGCACTCATTCTGTTTGTTGTTTTTCGTTGCAGGTATGGCCGCCCGAGGGTTTCGGCGCATGGAAACTTGACTGCTCCAACTGAGCACGGGTAGTGTCGTCCTCCGTTTGCTAGTTTTTCCTGTTCGGCTTCATGCTATGACTATAGGGTCAGTGTGTTTTTGGTTTTTGAGTCACTGTCTATACTCGGTTCTTCTGTAGGTTGTCACTGCTGTTTGGCTATAGTAATGGGTCGAGGGTTACGGGGTCTGGTTCCTGCTTTGTCATAAGCATGGGTCATGTATTTATGAAATGGGTTCGTTCTTTTCATTTCGAACAGAACGTATATGTATAAAGAACCAGAATGTTGTCTCTACGTTTATATTAATTCAACTATGAAACTGTGTGGACTATATATTCACAAACCTGGTGATTGTAGAATTTAATTGGTTGTCTGGTGTAGAGCATTGGAAAGGTATGTTTTAACGAATAACTTAGTGGTGTTTCAAGCAATAGTTGTAACCTTTTCTTTGTAATAAAATAAGGAGAATGTAATGAGAATGAGCACGAATGACCCAATCACTAATAGTTATCTTCTCTATGCAGGAAAAGACAAAAGTAGGAAGGCGCGGTGCAAAACGAGAGTTCCATGAGGAGATAACGGCTGTCCCTCCAAAACCAAATAAAATCCAGACCAGGGCGAGTAAATCAAGGCAGATCAATCTGGGACAAGATGAAGGACAGTCAGTTTGAAAGGCTAGGCAGAGAAAAGAGAGGAGTTAACAGTTTAACAGATCCCTCAGGATCTTTGATCCTGAGGGATCATTACTTTCAATTATTTTGTTGTTTAGTTAACTCCGCCATTACTTGTATAAAAAGGGGCAGCATCAAAGACTTCAGGGAATTTTGATTATCTTGTATCTTTACTTTCTGTTTACAGACTTCACAGTTGGTTAAACTCAGACTATCGAGTCTCTTTGAGACTTAGTTTTGCTGTACTATCATTGATGCGTTAATATAATATATTTGGTGTTACTTTCTCCCTGCATCTGAAGTGAGTTACGGCGGTGTGCCATTGGAAGCTAAGGGCCCGGCTCCAACAGACACTGGCTGATTGTATCATTACAGTTTGGCTTTGTGTGGTTTGTTTATTGTTCTTAATAATCTAATATACTTACATGTTGTTCCATACTCGTTCATCAGTAGTTTTCCTTTTGTAAATCTTTGTAACAAGTTTACATCATATTTCCAGAATTGATCACATAACATTGTTCTGAGTTGTTCACTTCTGTTACAGAATTTATAAGTGGAATGTTTTAGCTACATATGGTTGGAGTGACGATCATAAGAAGATGGAATTAACGTTGTGTGTGGACTACTGGTGATCATTTCAGATTATGTGTACATATGATTGACGTTTCCTGTTTATGGTGGTTTGCTGTTCCATTTGATTAAGCTGTCTACTTGTACAAAAGATTTCTCTTTCTTTGTATGTAAGTTGATGCCAAGAATTGAGAGTGTTGAACTCGCGAAATTTAGTTTCTTTACTGCCGTTCCTTTTACTGTTGTTCCATTTCTGAATTGCCGTTCCATTCTGCTTTCTTGCTGTTCCTTTTTACTTGCATTCATTGGTTTGGTGTGGGAGGAGGATCAAGGCTGTCGTGAGACACAGCAGACGCTATTATGCTCCCAGATCCATGATCCATACTCTAATTCCTTTTCCTTCATCAGTTTCTAGAGGGATGGGTTACTATTTCCGTACCCTTGACTGATAAAGTTGTCGCGTGTGATTTCTTTATGCAAAAGTAATTTAGCCATAGCTTAGCATCCGTTTACTCTTGTATTTCTTAGACCTATACTACTAAGCATTACTCTGACAAATAGCCTCAAATTGAGATACCCTTTACAATAACAAAATGCTCCTGGATTGACTTGTAATGTGAGATAACTAGAGGTGAAAAAGACCCTTGTTACAGCTCTACATTTTGGCGCCGTTGCCGGGGAAAGGGTATAGCCATTTGTCTTTTAAACAGGGTAGTGTACGAATCTGCTAGGGGAGAGTTGGATTTTAAAAACAGAAGGTAAGAACCTGCGTACGGAGCATGTAAAAGCCCTGCTCCACCGTCCGCTTTCCTAGCAGAATTGATTGGTTAAATAGGATTTAGCAGTTTAATTGGAGTGCATGACTAAGCAGAAAAAGCCAGAGAAAGATCAAAAGCCTCCATCCAAAGCGAAGGGGTCGGTGACCCTTGGACGAACGACCTTCATAGACGAAATCTATAAGAAAGCCGAATCTCAGCCATCAGTAAGTTATAGGAAAATCAATTCTAAACAGCCTACTAGTTCCCTTCAGGCCTCGGGATCACCATCTGAAGCCTTTGCTGAAGTGCACAGTCAAACAGAGGAGTAGGACTTTCAAGAAATTGAAAATTTGACTCCTGGACTATTGCACAAAGGGAATCTTAGTAACCTTTGCGAAGGAGGAGGAGAAACAGGGGAAATCGGGGAACCTAGATCTCCTATTGAACCAAACCAGCCTTTAAATAGCCCGGATAAAGGAAGCGCTGCAAAAATCCTCGTTGAAGGAATTCATTCACCTCAGACAGTTGGGACCATCATTATCCCTGATAAAGGGAGTGTTGTCAAAACAATCCCTGTTAAGACTACCCCTTCTCAACCAAGGAACACTCTCTTGGAAATTCCTGAAGATTACTGGCATATATTCGATCCCATGGCGCAGAATCAACCAAACACCCAGACCTCCACATTCCAATATCCTATAGTAGATTCTGCAGCAAATGCGCCCATGAAAGCTATCCCTCTCCAGCATATCCCCACATTTCATGGCCTTACATCAGAAGATCCGGATGCATTCTTGTTCGAATTTGATGTATTATGTAGAGGATACGATTACACCACCGATCCCCAGAAATTAAAATTGTTCCCCTCCACATTAAAAGGGGCTGCTTTAAGATGGTTTATGGGCTTAGGTGGTCGGGTTATTAACAATTGGGATCAAATGAAAGAAGCCTTTTTAAAGAAATATCAGGATTACTGTAGGTCAAGAGAACTAAAAGATGAAAATTTTCAAATGTCAGCGAGACCAAACGAAACTCTAGAAGAATATGTGGAACGTTTCCAATATAACTTGCAAAGATCTCCCTATGCATCGTTACCTCTGCCTGATAACGTGTTGAAAACCACATTAATTAGAGGTATGAAAGAACAATGGATTGAAACGTTGAATATTATGGGGAAAGGAGACATTTATCAGGAAAATTTTGCTGATATCATTGATCTGTGTATCAGGAGATCAAGAGGCAGCACGAGGATAAAACCAGCAGAATATGATCGCTTTACCAGAGATAACAGAACATCAACAGAGGGAGTAACACGTGTGGAACTTGGAAATTTGCTAGAAAATTTTAAAACTGATATCCTGGGGACATTAACTACACAGCTTGATATTGTGCAGGCTAAACAGAAGCAAGCAGAGGCGGAACAGAATCTAGCGGTTTTCTGCCCTCGATGCAGGAAGAAACATAGCCACAAGGAATGCCCGCTGGATACAGTCCAAATATGTGCTATCTGTACCAAGGACCACCTGACTGAAAGCTGCCCCTCACTTCCTGGTTTGAAGGCAGTATACAAAGAAGCAGAAGAGGAGCCAGAATCAGCATATTTTATTAACCAGCGTCGTCAATGGCAGCCTAGGCAATCTGGTATGTTTTCAGACCCCTCCTCTTCTTTTCAACCCCCGCAGTTCAATGCTTAGCAACAGAATATGTGGTAAAACCAGTCTCAGCCCCCGTTTTCGAATTGGTCACCTCAAATGTTTCCTACTCCGACTCCTTGGATGACCCAATTTGGTTGGCCAAACTTCCCTTATCCCCCACCATATTGGCAGAATAATTCATATCCTCCGCAGTGGACCCCTTCTACTTCGCAAGGTTCACCCTAGCAGACAAGCTGGCCAAAATCGACATATCAGCCAGCAGGATCAATTCCACTCCCTCAACCAACTCTACCAGCCTCACAACAAAATCCCCAGCCTAATCTGAGACCGCAGCTCCCAGCCCAACCCAACCCCAATCCAAATAATAGACCAGTTCAATCTCTTCAAATTATAGAATCCTCAAAGATTGAATCTGATCTGCAGGAGTGCAATGATCTTCAGTTAAGATCTGGGCGAATAATAGAAACTGAGGGACATAGAACAACTCACATTGAAGATCAGTTACCTATAGAACAGCCGTCACAACAGGAAGATGTAAATAAAGACCAGGCTCATCAGCAAGTAATTACATCTCCTCCACCTTTCCCAGAACGATTGGCCATTCCACGACCAACACAATATCCAGATTTTGATATTCTGGGAGAACTACAAAACTTGTATATAAGAATTCCATTCCTTCAAGCTATACAGGATATCTCCATATATGCAAAAACCATAAAAGACCTGTGTAGCAGAAAATAAAAAAGAAATGTAACCTCTAACCCAAGAGTCCAGGTAGTCGGCACCTTATCCGACCTCCTATAAGGAAAAGAAACACCAGTTAAATACGAGGACCCTGGAAACCCAATTGTCACTGTTCAAATCTATGGGCAGACCTTGACCAACGTCTTAGTTGATCTAGGGGCTGCAATTAACATCCTGACAACATCGACTTGCCAGAAGCTCGGAATTACATCGGTAGAACCTACTACCACTTTGTTAGAACTAGCTGACCGATCAGTAATTAGACCAGAAGGCACCTTGTATGATGTCATGGTTTCAGTGGATTCCTGGGAATACCCGAGCGATTTCCTGATAATTAATCCGAAAACCCGACTAGATGGACATCCACTAATTCTAGGTAGACCGTGGCTCGCTACTGCTGACGCCTACATTGGTTGCCGGCAGGGAAACATGACCATAACCAGAGGGCCGGATATCAAAAATTTAATCTTGTACCCTCCAGCGCAGCCAAGCATCACGATGATGAGAACCAACCTGTGCCCTGCCTCATATATCACTGACAATATTAGACCCCCATTAACAGTCCAGGAAGCGCTAGATTTCAAAGATCAAACGGAAGACGATGCCATCAATAAATTCATTAATCAAACAGAATCCACATCGTATACACAATGTTTTATGATAAAAGCAGCATTTGATAACGAATTAGAGGAGGATCCTCTGAAAGACGAACATGACCAAATTATACCTGTGACTTCTGTCGCTAATAGCAAAGTAGTGCAAATTGAACCGGGGAAAACTTTAAATATTAACGCTAATCTGACACTAGATCAAGAGACAAAACTCATCCAGCTGTTACGAAAGTATCAGGAGGCATTTGCATGGGACTATCCCGATATGAAAGGGATTGATCCCCAGCTATGCACACATCATATTTATATCGAAAAGGATGCAAGACCTGTTCGTCAACCGCAAAGAAGACTCAATCCCCATTTAAAAGATGTTGTAAAAGCTGAGCTTCAGAAACTTTTAGATGTTGATTTTATTTATCCTATTTCTGACAGCAAATGGGTCTCTCCACTTGTGGTAGTACCTAAAAAGAACGGGAAATGGAGGATCTGTGTGGATTATAGAGAATTAAACAAAGCCACACAAAAAGGTCACTTCCCTCTTCCATTCATAGATTAGGTACTGGACACCTTAGCAGGCAAGAAATTCTTTTCTTTCTTGGATGGCTTCAGCGGATACAATCAGATTCAGATTGCCCCTGAAGACCAGGATAAGACTACCTTTACTTGTCCCTGGGGAACGTTCGCTTATCGAGTCTTACCTTTTGGCTTATGTAATGCTCCAGCCACATTCCAAAGGGCTGTTCTTAGCATCTTTGCAGATTTAATTAATGATGGATTGGAAGTCTACATGGATGACTTCACACCATATGGAGATGACTTTGATCCAGCTCTAGATACTCTCGAAAAAGTCCTACAGCGCTGCATCGCTACCAGACTTTGCTTGAGTCACGAAAAGTGTTACATGATGATGACCGAAGGACTCATTCTGGGACACTATATTTTAGCAGCTGGTATTCAGGTAGACCCGGCTAAAATTCAAATACTTTTGCTTATTCCGACCCCCACTAATCAAACAGAGGTACGCAGTTTTCTTGGTTTTTTTGGGTATTATAGACGATTCATACAACATTATTCACATATTGCCGCACCTTTACATGCATTAACTGGTAATGTTGACTTCTTATGGACAGAGAAATGTGATCGAGCCTTCAAAGAATTAAAGAAGCTGGTATCTACAGCTCCAGTTCTCCGAGGACCTAATTGGAATTTACCATTCCAAATTTCAACTGACGCCTCAGACACAGCAATCGGTGCAATTCTGGGCCAAGAAGAGGATAAAAGACCATACGCCATCTATTACATCAGCAAAAATTTGGCTCCAGCTGAATTAAATTACACTGTCACCGAAAAAGAATTTTTAGCTGTGATACACGTTGTTAATAAATTTAGACACTATATTACAGGCTATCCCATTATTTTGTATACAGACCATTCTGCTATTAAGTATTTAGAAAATAAGCCTGTTACAAATGGAAGAATAACCAGGTGGTTGATCCTGTTGCAGGAGTTTGATACTACAATCAGAGATCGACCGGGGAAGGAGAACCCTGTAGCTGATTTCCTCTCACGAATACCAAAATCAGTTGAAGCAGCAGCAGTAGAGGACCAATTTCCAGACGAACACTTATTTGCTGTCACTGTTCAGACTCCCTGTTACGCTGATGTTGCTAACTATCTTACAGTAGGTAAGCTTCCAAAACATTTAACCCCCAATGAATGGAAGCAGATTGTTCAGAAAAGCAATCAATTTTCGTGGGTTGGGGGCTATTTGTTTCACACAGGAGCAGATATGGAAATCAGAAGATGTATTCGAGAGGACGAAATCTTTGATATCTTGAAAGCCTGCCATGACGGGCCATGTGGAGGACATTTTGCTGAACAAAGAACAACACATAAAGTATTACAAACGGGATATTACTGGCCTACAATTTTCAAGGATGCGAAAAAATTTGTCCAGGCCTGTGATAGTTGTCAGCGTGCAGGACGACCTGGTCCAGCCGACGAAATGCCTTTGCGGCCTCAATTAGTGATCGAACCTTTCGAACGCTGGGCTCTAGACTTCGTCGGACCCATCAGCCCGCCATCAAACCAAAGAACCTACATTTTGGTGGCAACTGAATATGTTACCAAATGGGTTGAAGCGGAGGCATTGCCTAGAGCTACAGAAGATTCGGTAATACAGTTCTTGTTCCATTTGTTTGTACGTTATGGTCTTCCGAGGGAAGTAATTACAGACGGAGGACCACAATTTGTGGGGCATAAATTAGCTGCAACACTCAATAACTATCGTGTCCAGCATAAAATTACTACCCCATACCATCCTCAGGCAAATGGGTAAGTGGAGAGCAGCAATAAGGTAATAGAGTCTATTTTGACAAAAACCGTTGCCTCACATCAGCGTGATTGGGCCGCCCGACTACCCAAGGCACTGTGGGCTTATCGAACCACATGGAGAAGCACCACCGGCTATTCACCATATCACTTAGTGTTTGGAAAGCAGCCCATTTTTCCTATAGAATTCGAGATCCAAACGCTGCGAACGGCCCAAGAAGTCGGATTGGATTTAAGTGAAACACAGAAAAATCGATTACAGCAAATTAATGAATTAGATGAAATAAGGCTCTCTGCATTACAGAATACAGCACTCATTCAACAGCAGCGAGCCAAATGGCATGATGCGCTTATCAAAAACAAGATATTTCATGAAGGAGACTGGGCTCTGTTATATGATTCTAGATTTCAGGATTTCCCGGGGAAGCTTCAGACTCGTTGGTTGGGACCATACGAGATTCAAAAAGTCCATGACAATGGGACCCTTACTCTGATCACAATCGATGGGTCTGGATATACATTTAAGGTAAACGGCCACCGAGTTCGTCTGTATCGCAAACCGCTCACTCGGGAATCTTTTTGTCAGCAGCTACGCCAAGATAATAACATTGAGATTATGGGCGAGGAAGAAAAAACTTCCTCACCTATAGATCAGTAAGAAATTCATCTTTTATTACCACATCTTGTATATAAGATTGTAAATTTTGTATATATGTTTTTAGTATTTGTGCGTGCCGTTCCTTTTCAAAAGGAACAACACTTGAGTGTTTTTGCTGTTCCTTTTCAAAAGGAACAGCACTTGTGTGTTTTTGTTGTTCCTTTTCAAAAGGAACAGCACTTGTGTGTTTTTTCTGTTCCTTTTCAAAAGGAACAACACTTTTGGGTTTTTGTTGTTCCTTTTCAAAAGGAACAGCACTTGTGGGTTTTTGCTGTTCCTTTTCAAAAGGAACAGCACTTGTGGGTTTTTGCTGTTCCTTTTCAAAAGGAACAGCACTTGTGTGTTTTTTCTGTTCCTTTTCAAAAGGAACAGCACTTGTGTGTTTTGCTGTTCCTTTTCAAAAGGAACAGCACTTTTGGGTTTTTGCTGTTCCTTTTCAAAAGGAACAGCACTTGTGTGTTTTGTTGTTCCTTTTCAAAAGGAACAGCACTTGTGTGTTTTTCTGTTCCTTTTCAAAAGGAACAACACTTGTGTGTTTTGCTGTTCCTTTTCAAAAGGAACAGCACTTTTGGGTTTTTGCTGTTCCTTTTCAAAAGGAACAACACTTGTGTGTTTTTGCTGTTCCTTTTCAAAAGGAACAGCACTTGAGTATTTTTGGCTGTTCCTTTTTCAAAGGAAACAGCATTTGTGTGCTTTTGCTGCCCTTTTTTTTTAAGGCAATGCATCAGATGAACTCCTCCTCACCCTCCCTTTCAAAAAGGAGTAGTATGCTCTTGTCCCTTTCATATAAAGGATGTGTTGTCCATCCTCTTTCCAAGGCCATAAGTAGCAGCTATACATTTATGCAATGAATATAAAAGTCAGGATATATCGAGATCAGCATATCATAAATCGCTATCTTTAACAGCCCTAGTATTGATGCAACAACAAAGGAAGGATCCACACACTCATCATTTTTGCTGTCATGGTCTCACCTCCTCTGCCTTGTTGGAAAATTTCATCATGTTGAGTTCCTACAATTTTCTCTATTATTACTTGGAAATAAGAACAGAAGATTTATATCTTCCTATTGGGATGACAAGACTTCTTCCGCCATTCCCACTCTTAAGGAGGGCTGAGCCACCCTTATGTGTAATTACACAAGAGCAAAGTCTGTTTCAAAAAAAAGAAAAAAAAAAAGAAGGCAAAAGCAAAATAAAAAGAAATTATTTGTCAAATGCAGGATAGGGGGTTTCATTAAAGAACCAGCCTACTATGATCATAAGATTGGAAGCGAAGTGGCATTCCCATCATGGCCACCACACCAGGGATATGGTCCAACGGGTTCACTACATAAACAAACCTTGGAACAGGGGGTCTCATTACAAGCCGGCCTGCCCACGTTTCGCGCCTCTCTGTTGAATGGCATCATGGTTATCTGGTTACCAAGCCAGCATGATGGCCTGCATTTTGACAAGAATTTCTCTTCAAAAATACACAAAGGACCATGGTTCCAGGGTGAAATAAACAACTCTGCCAAGGTTATGAACACCTGTCGGCAGCAGAGCTCTGTTAATGGTATCGGAGTCGTAATATATACACCAATTTGGATCATATCAAATACTTATTTCTATCCTCGTAATAATTATATCTTACACTTTGATGGATACGTCGCATGAATATCTATCACCACCAATCATGGCAAAGGTATTGACTATGACTACCTCAGACCTTATATGAGTGTCAGACGTCCTATCCTCCTGTTTTGCATCACATCACGCAGGCTTATGCAAAACGCGATCTACCTTTTGCCTCGATCTCGGTATTTCTTTGTCTAATCTGAAACATGGCAAAACTCTATATGCTGTTCCTTTATGACTTGGTGACAGGACGGCGGCTCCTCCTCCATTTGACGGCTGGGACAGCCTATCATATTGCGAGGGGGGAGGTGACCTCATTACTCCGCCGGCCACATGTTAGCACATCATTCGGAAATGATATGGTACGAAGGTACGGTATGGGTTAACGGCATGACAATGCTATTTTTGCAAAAAGTTGTTATTTACAATCAATTTTCATGCATGCTCTGTGTTTTTTTTCTTGCTGCGATTACGTTCTTTGCGACAGGTAATTGTTGTTCCATCTAGGATCCCGAAACAGAACCATGGGAGGCAAGGCTATCAGAAGCGAGCCTAGTGAGCTAGTAGTCTCCGAAGCTGCTCGGGAGATCCTAGAAAGGGCGGGGTGGCTAACTTATTTTAGCCGCCTGCGTGAATCAAATGAAACTGTGGCCATGGAATTCCTGCAGAATTTGCAAGAAGAACACTCCGTAGTGGGTGGGAAGCAGATAATGGTCACGAAGGAAATAATCGCGGAAGTAACAGGATTACCAGCCTCAGGACCAATATGGACGATAAAGAAAGAGAGGTTGCAAAAGATCATAGAAATTTTCCAAGACGAAGGACAGAATCTAACAGTGAAGGGAAAAGGAGTGCTGTCGGCAACGCTAGGAGAACCCTGAAGCGAATTGGCAAAGGTGGTGCAGAGCTACATCACCTGCGAGGGGCGAAAATATGTGGTAAGACCGCGTCACCTTAAGCTCCTGGCTGTGTTAAAAGGAAAATGTTCTGTGAATCTCCCTGCATTGTTAAATTCATTACTGCATGATGCCTCTCGGAGCCTGAAAAAGGCACACCATGAAGACGCAGTGGTTAGCCACCATGGGTTAATCCGCCTGATAGTGAGCTACAGTCTCACTCAGCAGCAGAGTAGCTGGGGGGAGCTTATTACAGTAATTGGAGGGGGAGTGGCATCACCATCCCCAAAGGCTAAGCATCCCGCTAGTACCTCTGAAGCACCCAAGGAGCCCAGAGAATCACCAAAACCCAAGCATCCCTCAGATACACCCGAGCAACCCAAGAAATGCACGGAGTCAGTAAAACGAAAACGTTCCTCTAGAGCATCTGGACATGCAGAAAAACATAAGGAACTGGCCACAGAAGAGCGCGCTGCCTCGAAACGTAGGCATTCCTCTGGCACACCAGAACAATCTGAAAAACGCAGAAAGGTGGTGGTGGAAGAACAGGTGGCCAGCACACCTAAACAGCCCGAGAGGCCTAGGAAGTCAGCTCGGTTGGCAAGAATAAAAGGCAGGCTGGAGAAAATCCAGCTAAGCATTGACCAGCCGATCGAAATAACAGATGAGCCACCAGTGCCAGAACAGGAACCCTTGAGGGAAAATGTGGAACAAATTGAGAACGAAGCAGAAGCCGAGGAAGGAAATGAACATTCTGACTCTGAGGCCGAGGCCGACTATCCGGAGGCAGCCACTGAGCAGCCAATTCAGGAGGAGGAGATGGAACAATTGGGGGACAGCCCTCCACAGGTCCCCGTGGAGGAAGAAGAGCTGGCCACCATCTTGGCCAGCCTGGGAGATTATGCTTCACCTTCCAGTGCAGCAGACCCTCCTGAACGACCCTCTGGGGAAGAGACGCATGAAGAATTGCATGAAGAAATGGCAGGAGGAGAAAACCTCCCTGTTGTTGACAAAGAAAATGTAAATACCAACCGGGAACAATCTGTTCCCAAGACACCAGAAGAAAACCCACCTGCTGATGACGTGGAGAATGAAAATGCTTGTCGGGAACAGTTCGTTCCCAGAATGCCAGAAGAAACCCTCGATGAAAGAGGAGCAGAACTGAGGGCCACTCATGCGCCCACTGCCGAGGCAAGAGAAATTAAGAAATTGAGAAAGAAACAGCAGAGACTGCTGAATATTATAGCCCAGCTTCGGCAGAAAATTCGAAGTTTGAAAGCCAGTCTGAGAATAAGAAGGACCATAAGGAGAAGAAGAAGGACAAATGCAGCAGGGTCTTGTCAGATGAGAAGGCAAGGGGCTTATAGGCGTCTCGTAGGTCAATACTCCGCTGATAGACCTACGACTGTTCCAACCAGCACTGAGGAACAAAATGTCGTTCCATCTGATATGGAACATCAGAATGTCGTTCCTATTGACGCTGAGGAACAGACTGCTGTTCCAAATAGCCCATTGGGACCAACTGCCATTCCAATCAAAACCGAGCCGCAAGACGACATTCCATTTACAGAGGGGCCATCGTACCCCTTTATTCATGTTAAGAAAGAAAGGGAAAACAAAGCAGTCCAAACTGAGGCACCACCTTTAGGGATAATTCAGGATACGAATTCCAGGCAGCGAAACGTGAAGGTCCAGGTAAAACTCCCTGCCTCTGAGAAATCATGGAAAAAGGATCCAAAAACCAAGGCCTTGCACCACGAGATGAAGCAAGCCCGACAGGAGGCTGACCAGCTAAGGGAACAAATGATCCCTCGGGAAAAATACGAGGAGTTGCAACAGGAAGCTGAGCAGTTAAAGGAACAAATGATCCCTCGGGAAAAACATGAAGAACTGCAGCAACAACTGCGGAACATGAGTCAATCAGAGAGTCAGGCCTTTGAAGGATGGCAAAAGGAACAGGAAAAGGTTGCCAAGGTAACACGTCGACTAGATGTTGTTATTAAACAATTGGACACTGTATGTTCGCTGTATAATGATGTTTTGACTTGCATGGCCCCTGCAAAGAATTATGCTTTATTTCTCCTTGAAAGATACTTAAGATTGAAAATAAAAGCCGTCAGGGCAGGTGCCCCTATTCAGATTAATACTGTTAATGATTTTATTGATTGTTGCAAACATTATGGGGTTAAGGTCCAATGGTTACTATGTGAATTCTATTTGCACAATATGGTGCTTGAGCAGGAAACTGATTTAAACCCTGGCCCTTTCGTGGGAGATATACAGCTACAAGCCTTTGTTTCATTTGGGGTCAATCAGTTAAAGTGGCTCAGGGCTTACAATGCCTTTCAGAGGCAGAAGAATAGCCTAGATCTATGGGTCAGGGCCGAGCCTAGAGACCCAGTTCACCTATGGCAATCACACAAAAGCCTTACGAGAACCTCGGGCGTCATAGAACTGCTAGGACCCATGCATGAGGATTTGATCCGAAATAGCTTGGAATACTTTCTGGCTATTAAGGATTCTGCCCTGGATGCTGCCAAATTCCTCTATCGGATTTCTACCCCAAGCATCCAGCTCAGGGAGCCATTCAAATACGAGAATTTTGAGCTGGCTGCTGAACGGTTGAGCCTTTATGGCCAGCGCATTCTGCAAGCTGGGCCGTCTTGGTTAGGATACCGGTTCCGTAGCCCAATTATTTGGCACCCTGCACCTGGGTACCAGGCCTTGTATAATATGCCTGCAGATCAATTGAATCAATTCTTTGATAATCTGGTTGCTCACCATGGTTGCAGACCTCCTCACGAGGTGCCCTCTCCCGCCTATTCTCTTACCGCTCTCCATGTTAATTATAACGTTTTCATGAGGCCATGAAACAGAGTAAGCCGGGGGGTGTGTAGAGCATTGGAAAGGTATGTTTTAACGAATAACTTAGTGGTGTTTCAAGCAATAGTTGTAACCTTTTCTTTGTTATAAAATAAGGAGAATGTAATGAGAATGAGCACGAATGACCCAATCACTAATAGTTATCTTCTCTATGCAGGAAAAGACAAAAGTAGGAAGGCGCGGTGCAAAACGAGAGTTCCATGAGGAGATAACGGCTGTCCCTCCAAAACCAAATAAAATCCAGACCAGGGCGAGTAAATCAAGGCAGATCAATCCGGGACGAGATGAAGGACTGTCAATTCGGAAGGCTAGGCAGAGAAAAGAGAGGAGTTAACAGTTTAACAGATCCCTCAGGATCTTTGATCCCGAGGGATCGTTACTTTCAATTATTTTGTTGTTTAGTTAACTCCGCCATTACTTGTATAAAAAGGGGCAGCATCGAAGACTTCAGGGACTTTTGATTATCTTGTATCTTTACTTTCTGTTTACAGACTTCACAGTTGGTTAAACTCAGACTATCGAGTCTCTTTGAGACTTAGTTTTGCTGTACTATCATTGATGCGTTAATATAATATATTTGGTGTTACTTTCTCCCTGCATCTGAAGTAAGTTACGGCGGTGTGCCATTGGAAGCTAAGGGCCCGGCTCCAACGGACACTGGCTGATTGTATCATTACAGTTTGGCTTTGTGTGGTTTGTTTATTGTTCTTAATAATCTGATATACTTACATGCTGTTCCATACTCGTTCATCAGTAGTTTTCCTTTTGTAAATCTTTGTAACAAGTTTACATCATATTTCCAGAATTGATCACATAACATTGTTCTGAGTTGTTCACTTCTGTTACAGAATTTATAAGTGGAATGTTTTAGCTACATATGGTTGGAGTGACGATCATAAGAAGATGGAATTAACGTTGTGTGTGGACTACTGGTGATCATTTCAGATTATGTGTACATATGATTGACGTTTCCTGTTTATGGTGGTTTGCTGTTCCATTTGATTAAGCTATCTACTTGTACAAAAGATTGCTCTTTCTTTGTATGTAAGTTGATGCCAAGAATTGAGAGTGTTGAACTCGCGAGATTTAGTTTCTTTACTGCCGTTCCTTTTACTGTTGTTCCATTTCTGAATTGCCGTTCCATTCTGCTTTCTTGCTGTTCCTTTTTACTTGCATTCATTGGTTTGGTGTGGGAGGAGGATCAAGGCTGTCGTGAGACACAGCAGACGCTATTATGCTCCCAGATCCATGATCCATACTCTAATTCCTTTTCCTTGATCAGTTTCTAGAGGGATGGGTTACTATTTCCGTACCCTTGACTGATAAAGTTGCCGCGTGTGATTTCTTTATGCAAAAGTAATTTAGCCATAGCTTAGCATCCGTTTACTCTTGTATTTCTTAGACCTATACTACTAAGCATTACTCTGACAAATAGCCTCAAATTGAGATACCCTTTACAATATCAAAACGCTCCCGGATTGACTTGTAATGTGAGATAACTAGAGGTGAAAAAGACCCTTGTTACAGCTCTACATCTGGACTCGTTAATTCTAGCTTTGTGACTTTTGTTTACATAAGTGATTTCAGGTATGTTTGTTTGGTTGAATCCGCCTGCAACCTGGGTGCTTACGCTCCTCCTCTGATTGTTGTTATCTCTCCAGTCATATTATAACCTATAAGGGTAATACCAACAATTTCCACAAACGTAATTTCATACAAATCACATACACAGTATTAGGGACGCTGCAGAGGTGAATGTGCACAGAAAACTATCATGCTTCCTTTTTCATTTCTCTCATAGTCGAACCCTTCCACATTGTGTTCTGTCCCTCTTTTAAGAACAGTGTTCTCAAACTGTTACTAACTGTTGTTAGTTATGTTCAATCAGTTACATCAATTATTTCTCATACATAACTTTTCATTGTCATTTAGCATATTTTGTTTTTATGTTTTTACAAAAATAAATTAACTATCTAGAAACAATGACACTAACTAATCCCTACTGTTCCTAATTACAATTCACTAAATTAACTTAGGCAACTTAAGAAAAGAAAACACAAGTACGTTATCCATTCAGTGAATTAACTCCTTCGCCCCCTTCAGAGACCATACCACCTTCATCTTGTCTTTGTCCTGTCAGCCATATGCTCCTGCATCAGGCTCCCGGGGTAAGAGAAAATCATGGCTCCGTTCCATGAGCTCCTCCACAGAATAGCCTGCATTCTGTATCTGCGCCGCGTCAAGCTACAACTTGTTCTCAATCGGATGGTATTTCCATTTGACAAGGTATCGTAGATACTCCTTCCTGCGTGTCTTCTTAGCTACCTGGGTATCAAGAATCCCTTCAGTTGCATGGGGCTGAGCCGAAGGCATATGCCTCATCCAAGAATTGTCTTCAACTTGGGTGTCCCATTCTGGCCGTACCACATTGTCTTCCTCTGCGTGGGCAGTATATGGGAACAGGTCTACCACATTGAAAATAGGTGATATGCCTATATCAGGTGGCAGCTGGATTTCATAGGCGTTGGCTGAGAACTTACGAAAAATCTTGCAGGGGCCAATCTTTTTAAATTTTAACTTATTATATGCGCCCTGAGGAAATCGTTCTTTGCACAAGTGTGCAAGGACCTCGTCTCCAACATTAAATTGGACTTCTCTCCGCCTTGAATCTGCTTGCTGCTTATATTTCTGCACACTGTCCTGCAACTTTAGTTTGACCTGTTTTTGTAGTTCACTCATCGCTTCGGCAAAATCTTCTCCATCTGCACTTCTCCGCTCCAATTTTCCCAAATCTCGCAGTTCATGTATTCCCCTAGGATGCATGTCATACAAGATTTGAAATGGGTTGTGTCTGGTGCTACGATTTGGTGAATCGTTATAAGAGAATTCTGCCTGAGCGAGAGCACAATCCCATAACCATGAATTTTCCCCGGTCAAACTCCGTAACAAATTTCCCAAACTCCTGTTCACCACATTCATTTGTCCATCAGTCTGTGGATGATACGCAAAGCTGAAATTCAATTGTGTGCCCAACTTTTTCCAAAAGGTATGCCAAAAGTGTCTTGTGAATTTTACGTCCCTGTCAGAAACAATAGATATGGGTAGGCCGTGTAATCTAACAATCTCCGTGAAAAACAGGTGAGCTACATACGTGGCATCACTAGTTTTTCAACAAGGGATAAAATGCGCCATTTTTGAAAACCTGTCTACCACCACCATCACTGATTCATACCCCCGCTGTGTTCTAGGCAGTCCCAAGACAAAGTCAATGCTGACTGAGTCCCATGGCCTGCTCGGAATAGGTAGTGGTGTGTAGAGTCCAGTATTCTGACTATGTCCTTTCGCCAGTTGATAGACTTTACACCTATTCACATATCGCTTTACATCCCTGCGCATTCTAGGCTAGTAATAAAAGTGTTTGAGCTACTCCAAAGTTTTGTCTATGCCGAACAGGGAAAATTTTAAGAACCCCCCCTAAATTTATAAATATAATAAATGGGCGAATCTCCATGGTATATAGGAAAAATGGAAGGCGATTTTATCAATAATATAATATGTATATATAATTTTTTGGCGAATCTCTCACCAGGCATGGCGAATATTTTACTCAATTATAAAATCTTGTAAGATCTTGGCGAGTCTTTCACTAAATAATAAAACTTTGTAAAGTCCTAGTGAATCTTAGCATAGGCTACATGCTTGTTTAATTCCCCCATTTAAATAGGCTACATTCCAGGTGAATACCATGGGTCAATACCATGTGCCATTTTGGTGAATACCATGGGTCAATACCATGTGCCATTTTTATTTTTATTAATTCTAATATTAGGGTTAATAATGGTTTTTTGCATGGTATTAAGAACAATCTAGTCCATGGTATTTGTCCTATAGTATTTTGGCCATAGGTTTCACCTAAATATAACCCATTTTTTGAGTGTTCGTAAATATAAGGTGACTTATGGAGTAAATATAAAAAAATGTTTTATTTGTTTACCATACCTCTCGTTTATTTATATTTTTATTAATTTACCATACCTCTTTTACAAATATGGTATTTGGCCCATAGGATTCACTTAAATAAAACCTCTTTCTTGAGCCTTCATAAATAGAACGAGGGTTATGGACTAAATATAAAAAGAGGTTTTATTTATTTACGATATGTCTAGTTTATTTATATTTTTATTTATTTACCATACCTTTTGAGTAAGTATAAAAAGATGTTTTATTTATTTACCATACCTCCACTTTACTTATATTTTTATTTGTTTACACCCTTACATGTATATAAGGTGATTTATGGAGTAAATATAAAAAATGTTATATTTATTTACCATACCTCTCATTTATTTATATTTTTATTAATTTACCATACCTCTTTTATAAATATGGTATTTGGCCCATAGGATTCACTTAAATAAAACCTATTCTTGAAAATGGGCGAATGGATTCACTTAAATAAAACCTATTCTTGAAAATGGGCGAATGGAAGGTTGTAAGTCCTAATTTCAAGGGCTAAATTTACCTTTTTTACCCTCTCCCTTAAAATAAGGTGGGCTATTTGAGGTGATTTGTAAAAATGTACTATGATACAAAATATTCGCCCACTAAAAATTTAAAACCCCTTAATTTCGCCAAAGGGCGAACATTCGCCCCTAAAATTATCCTTGATGCCGAAATGACCGGCTGGACCTCCACTATGTTTCTCCCGTATAATATTTTCCCTCATCGAATAGTCCGGGATACACAACTGTCCACCACTGAATAATAATCCTTCTTGCAAATTGTAGTCCAACCATGGACTTGTATTTCTCAATACGAAATTTTGGCAGGCTTCAAAGGCTTCCTTGAAATCCATGTCGGTCTGGTACAAATCCTTTAGATGTTCGAACCCCATCACCTATATTGTACTTTCCTGTAAGAGCAAAGCTCTTCTACTCAAGGCATCTGCCACTTTATTGGCTTTCCCAGTGATGTGTTTTATCATGAAAGTGAAACTTTGCAGATATTCTACCCATTTGGCGTGCTTATGGTTTAATTTGTGCTTTTGCATTACATATTGCAGCGCTGAATTATCAGAAAATAATACAAACTCGTTGCCCAGCAGGTAGTGTCTCCAATGCTTTAAAGCTTGGACCACAGCATAAAATTCCTTGTCATACGAGGAATATTTCTGCCTGCTCTCATTTAATTTCTCACTAAAGAATGCTATTGGTCTATCTTCCTAATTGAGCACAGTGCCAATAGCTGTTCCACTTGCATCACATTGAACCTAGAAAAGCTTGTTAAAGTCGGGAAAACTTAAAATTGGCCCCTCTGTAATCTTCCACTTCAAAAGCTGAAAGCTGTCCTCCACTGCTCTGGTCCAACAAAAAGTTTGACTGGCCTTTTTGATGGTGTCTAGCATTGGTGCGCAGATTTCACTGAAATTTCTAATAAACTTTCGATAAAAACTCGCCAATTCGTGAAAGCTACGTACCTCAAACAAGCTCTTTGGTGATGGCCAATTGATGATTGCTGCGATCTTTTCTGGATCCATCTTCAATTCATTTTCCGCGATTACAAACCCCAAATAAACCAGTTCCTTCTGCAGGAAAGTACATTTTTTAAAGTTTATCAGCAGTTTGTTCTGCTGTAACTTCTCTAGTACTCTTCGAACATGCTAAAGATGTTCTCCCTTCATTCTGCTGAAAATCAAAATATCATCAAGATAGACTATAACAAACTTGCCAATAAATTCTTTTAACATCTCATTCATCAACCTCATAAAAGTACTAGGAGCGTTGCTCAAACCGAATGGCATGACTAGCCACTCGTACAACCCTTCATTGGTCTTGAGGTTGTCTTCCACTCGTCTCCTTCTCTGATCCTGATTTGATGATATCCACTCTTCAGATCAATCTTCGTGAAATAAGCTGCCCCACTGAGACAATCCATCATATCATCCATTCTGGGTAAGGGAAATCTGTACCGAATAGTGATTTTATTGATAGCTCGTGAATCCGTACACATCCACCATTCTCCACCCTTCTTAGGTGCGAGTACTGTTGGTACCGCACAAGGGCTGAAGCTTTCTCTTATCAGCCCCTTATCCAGCAACTCTTGCACCTGTTTATGAATATCTTCATTATCTTTCGGGCTCATTCGATACGCTGCTTTATTTGGTAGGCTTGCTCTGGGTATGAAATCGATATGATGGCTGATGCTCCTCTTGGGAGGTAACTTTTCCGGTAAGTCATATCCTACAATGTCCTTAAATTCTTCTAACATCCCCTGAATCTCTGTAGATAATTTTGACATTTCTGTGTTCAACAACACAGTCTTAGTTCTCCTCACGACTGCGTAATTCACCTCGTTTTCCTCAATCTGTTTAATAAATTGTTTTCCTCCTACCAATAATGCTTTTATTCCATTGGCTTCTGCTGTATCCTCCTCTTTGATGGGTACAAGCATATGCTTGACTCCATCTTTCACAAATTTGTAACAATTCGTCTTCCCATCATGCATCACCTTCCTATCAAACTGCCACGGTCTCCCTAGCAGTATATGGCACACATCCATTGGCATAACATCACATACAACCTTGTCCTGGTATTTGCGAATGTGGAATTCAACCTCGCATTATTCATCAACTAATAGCTGGTGGCCTTTCTACAGCCACGACACCTTGTAAGGTGTGGGATGCTTAAGTCGCTTCAAACCCAGCTTCTCCACCATCTCGGTGGCAACTAAATTGTCTGTACTCCCACTGTCTATGATCAGTTTACAGCACTTTCCATGTGATTTGCAAACTGTTTGGAACGGTGCCTTCCGTTGGGTCTGCTCAGACGTCTCCTTGGCTGGCTTCAACAATACTTTATTTAAAACCAAAGCCTCTCCTGTTTCTGCCACATTTTCTACCTCCTGGGGCGGTGCTCAGCTTCTGCAAAAAATTCTCCCCTCTGGCCAGCATGCTCGATTTCTGGGCATTCGAAGGATCTGTGCCCCCACTTGTGGCACCTGTAGCACTGGACATTAGCTCCCCTTCCTCGACCATTTCCTCTTCCTCGCTGATATGGCTAACATCCTCTCGTGCTATCTCCCTTCTCTGCTATCCCTGAAGTTCTACAGCTGCTGCCTTCCTCGTTGTTAGTGGTAGTTCTCCCTCTACCATATGACTGTCCTCGTCTTCTGCCATTTCCTCGTCCTCTCCTGTTATTCTGTTTCCTATTAATTTTTTCCTCAGCCTTTACAACACTCTGAAAGGCTTCTTCTATATTCCGTGGAGAGAGAATACTGATCTCATCCAGTATTTCCATCCTCAATCCATTCACGTATCTCGTTGTCTTCTCTAGAGTATCATCAGTATAACCGGCCCGCAAGTTTACATGACAAAAATCCTCTGTGTATTCCTTTACGCTCATACCCTTCTGTCTTAAATTCTGCACCCGTTGGTAAAGCTCAACCTGATAATATTTAGGTAGAAATCTGCCTTTCAGTTTTGCCACCATCCTTGGCCACTTCCTTATCGGTAGCTTGTTCATTCTCCTCCTGTCCACCTGGACACTATCCGACCATAAAGCGACATGTCCCTTTAACTTGGTTGTAGCAAATCTGACTCTTTTTTCCTCACTCATCTCTTCGTTTTCAAAATACTTATCTAACTCACTTACCCAATCCAAGAGAACATCTGCGGATAGACTGCCATCATAGTTAGGAATCTCAGGTTTGGGTTTGCTACTGGCTAGCAATACCAATCTCAACAGTCTTAACTCCAGGGCTTCTTCATCTGATCCGTCTGTAGCAGTTACTGCCTCCTCTTCACTGTCATCCTCAAGTTCGGGGTCTCTTCTCCTTCCTGCCTCCACTACTTCCAAGTGAGCAGTAAGGGCCCTTAATTCTTCCCTCAAGCCCTCATCTGCTGCTCTGCACACACCTCTTCCACGTCCTCATCTTTGAACCTCCATATCCTGATTTCTTCAACAACCTGCTCTGATACCACTTGATGGGGCCAGCCCACGTGATTCGCCGCCAACGTATTCCACTGCGGTGTACAGGCAAGTAATAATTAAACATAGATTTATTTTTACCTATACATATTGTTTAACCGGCGTTGAATTAAATGATGGGTCTGGTGATTAGTACGATGGTCTCTTTTGGTTTGACAACTGTCCCTCCTTAGGATTCCCCGAGCTTTCCTTCGTATAGGTGTTCATGATCTCACGCCCAGACTATTCACTCTGTTATTCTCCCGGTTCTATGAGCTGTGTGCTCTCGGCGGTTCTTTGCGGCTTCAATGTGGGTTTTTGTGGTTTCTTCCCCCTGGTTCACGATACAACCTAGAAATTTCTTCCACTCGTCTGGCAAGGGTTATGTAAACCTGGTAAGGTTCAGCTCTGTCTTTGTTTCCTTTTCAAGTGGCGACTGTTGTTGTGTGTTGGTAATCAAGTGTTGTCTCTCTGCACTTCTCTCTACTTGTTATGCAGTTCCGGTGCATGTACTTTCCACGACCGTTGTAGTCGGTTGCTAGTTGCGCCACTTCTGGTAATGGTACTCTGATTCCAAGTTCAACTTCTCCACGGGCCTGGCAAAACTATGGCGACGAACTCCTTCGGTTCCTCTGCCACTCTCTCAGGGTAAGTCCACCTGTTCCATGCTATCAATGCCTGTTCCTTTTCCCTCAGTCGCCTAACGTTTCGGCTCCTTGTGAGCAGGGAAAACCTGGTGGAGTTGTTACAGTTGTGGCTTGCCTTGTCAGGTAAACTAACCAACTATATTTTATTTGTTCTGTTCGGTTTCGAATCCTCCTCCCGTGGTATTACCAGCACTCATTCTGTTTTTTGTTTGTTGTTGCAGGTATGGCCGCCCGAGGGTTTCAGCGCATGGAAACTTGACTGCTTCAACTGAGCATGCGTAGTGTCATCCTCTGTTTGCTAGTTTTTCCTGTTCGACTTCATGCTATGACTGTAGGGTCAGTGTGTTTTTGGTTTTTGAGTCACTCTCTGTACTCGGTTCCTCTATAGGTTGTCACTGCTGTTTGGCTACAGTAATCGGTTGAGGGTTACGGGGTCTGGTTCCCGCTTTGTCATAAGCATGGGTCATGTATTTATGAAATGGGTTCGTTCTTTTCATTTTGAACAGAATGTATATGTATAAAGAACCAAAATGCTATCTCTACGTTTATATTAATTCAACTATGAAACTGTGTGGACTATATATTCGCATACCTGGTGATTGTAGAATTTAATTGGTTGTCTGGACTCGTTAATTCTAGCTTCGTGACTTTTGTTTACATAAGTGATTTCAAGTCTGTTTGTTTGGTTGAATCCGCCTGCAACCTGGGCGCTTACGCTCCTCCTCTGATGCTGTTATCTCTCCAGTCGCATTATAACCTGTAAGGGTAATACCAACGGTTTCCACAAACGTAATTTCATACAAATCACATACACAATATTAGGGACACTGCAGAGGTGAATGTGCACAGAAAACTATCAAGCTTCCTTTTTCATTTCTCTCATAGTCGAACCCTTTCACATTGCGTTCTGTCCCTCTTTTAAGAATAATGTTCTCAAACTGTTACTAACTGCTGTTAGTTATGTTTAATCGGTTACATCAGTTATTTCTCATATAGAACTTTTCATTGTCGTTTAGCATATTTTGTTTTTATGTTTATACAAAAATAAATTAACTGTCTAGAAACAATGACACTATCTAATCCCTACTCTTCCTAATTACAATTCACTGAATTAACTTAGGCATTTATGAAAAGGAAACACAAATATGTTATCCATTCAGTGAATTAACTGCTTCACCCCCTTCAGAGACCATACCGCCTTCATCTTGTCTTTGTCCTGTCAGCCAGATGCTCCTGCATGACACATGATGTGGCATACAAGTATCCCTCAACATAATGGTAATCAGGTATCTCAATAAGAAAAACATCATTTCAGCAAATCAGAAGACAAACATGGCATAACTTCATCATATATCTCCACTTTCGAGGATGGCATGAAAATGCAAAGCTCAGGTGACGAAATGGACTGCATCACTAAATTTATGGTGCGAAATTGTGTCAAACGACTATAATCTTGGCCCCTTTATGACACCGTCGAAATCTGGACCCTCAGGAATCTCAAAGATTCCTTCCTGGAGATGGCTAAAAAATCCGCTTCTTAGATGGAAATACTGAGCACACTAATACGCTCCTTGTGAAATTCTCTGAAAAATGACTATAAAGTCGGCATCATTTTGTCTATGTCAAAAATCAGCCTCCAAGGGAATCTTTTAGATTCCACAAGATTTTACAAAGATTCCTTGTTGTTGGATGCCTAATTTCTGCTGCCCAGATGAGGAAACATACCACAACATCACATTCACTATGAAATTCTAGTTCTTTTGAGCATAAAGTTGAAATTTTTCCATCATTGTGAAAAATCACCCCTGAGGGAATCTTTTAGATTCCTTAGTGCATCAGAAAATATTTTATTGAATATTCCCCTAAAATATTCTCTCCTCGAAAAAATTTCTATCTCTTGGTTCCCCACGCTTTTCCTAGTTCTGCCACTGCTCCTCCGTTACCTAGTCGAATGGCAAACTTTGGTTTATGTAGTATTTCAGGGTAGAGTTTTCAAATAACAAGCCAACGATGTGTTGGAAACCACCGTTGGGTTATATGGGGACGGGATGGGTTCAAAACCCACCCACCCCATACTTGGTTTGAAATTCATTTTAAAAAAAAGCGACATCATTTTTTAATAGGAGGTTGTGGTTTAATAATACACGGTGGCATGGTTATGGAGTCGTTTATATTATCGTTTTTGGTTACAAGGTTACTGCCGGAGGGTTGGCCCATTGGCCGGTGTAGGTTCGAAACCCGTTGACCCCATTATGGTGTTGTTTTTGTAATGTGTCAGGTGTCAGGGTTTTACCACCATCCTCTTGCATATATTAATATGTCGTATACAGTTGGGGGTTGGTGGGGATGGTGGCCCACCAACCCACCTTTCTATTTTTGTTTGTTTTTTTTTTATAACCCAACCATTCAAAAAAATTTAACCGGATTTTAAGGGTTACTAGAAAAATTAAGTAGGAAACAATTTTTTCCTTTACAATTTTCGTTTTATGTGCGTCAAGACTTTGCTAATTTGTTTCCTCATTAGTGACTACCACTTGGCCAAGTTTGACCCAGACTTTGATGACTGTAACTTGAGAATACAAACTCGGATCTGAGTGTCGTTCAAACCGTTGGAATCAAGAGGACGGGCACTACGATCTGGTCTTGGTTTCACTTCAGTCCGATGACTTTGTTTTTTGAGCTATTCTGAGCCACTTTGATTTTTGAACATTTTTGGAGCCACCTAGATCATTCCTCCCCATTGAAGAGCTTTTGGTCCTCCAAAAGCATGAACATAATCTGGAACTGCTATGTTACATTGTTTGCATGACAATTTTCCTGACAGGTCACACTTCCTCCTCCTTCACCCTTGTTCTTCGAAGCCATAGGTGATGAGCTAACACCTACGTCCTGTGCAAACTTGTAGTACAATATTTGAAAATTACCAATCATGACCCAAGCATCCCCATGCTTGCCAAGAGTTTATAAGAGACACTCTTTGGTCAAGTTTACATCAGAATAGAAACCAATGCCCCAACTATCAATAAAAGGCCAAAACATCATCGTTGTGTTAACAAGCAATGGAAAATAGATCATCACTTTTACATTTTTATCACAACGCATGATTTATAAAATGCGGCCATGAAAAGCTACTATATATAGAAAAACCATCTCTCACTCATCAAACTGAATGGGTCATCATGTTGTGGGGGATTCGCTTGTTGAACATATTCACTAGTTGGCTCTTGCACATGTGCTCTGTCTTTGAGATGTTGCTCTGGATGGAGCCTCCAACATGTGGCTTTTTGATGTCCACCTCTATTGCAATGATTGTAGAAAGTATTCTTCCTCCAGACCTACTTAACCTTCTTCCCTTGATGTGGAGAAGGTCATTCATGCCTAATCCTCCTTCTTCCCACCATTCTCTTCTAGCAGTCAACAATCACATGGTTATGTGAACCAAAAAAATACATGATTTTATATGCCATGATTTATGTTCATCATTAAGAACATGCTTGTAATCAAAATGAATTTTAGAATACTGAGAATTTTTATACCTCTCTTCGCTGTCATGGTGCGATCCTAGCGATGAGAGTTTGGCCTAGCTCTTCCTCTACTATGTGCACTGTGATGGGAGGATTGTCATGTTTTCCAATCATCCTCTTTCTCAGATGGCTTCGAAAATGGCTTGGAAGCTTCTGCTGACATCGATCTCTCTCATTCAGTGTACCCCAAACCTACAAATCAAGGTCTTTGTCCAACCTCCAATGGTTGAGTGATTCCTTGGCCATTAACACCAAGTCCTCCTCCTTTATAACCCATCTTTGTAAGGAGTCTCATTCTAGTTACTGAAATGGGGACCTCAAGGCTTCCAATAGAAGTAGCATCACGTGAAAATGAAACTGAAGAATGATCAACATTGTTTACCTCAATTGTTGATTATGTAACAGGTGATTATGGCTTCGCTAAGCCTTTGTTGCGCTTCAATATTTCCAATGTCTCTTCCATGGATTGTAAATAAAGCCACAATCTCTGCTTCTCCTCTTTTTCTTCTTGTAGATGTCCCTTTAACTCGACATTCTCTGCTTGAAATCTCTAATTTATATCCTCACTTGAATGATAAGAAGATGATGAAGAGGATGAATAATCACTAGAATATGGAGATGGAGCATCATATTCTTCTCTTTTTTCTCTTGTCCCTCTCTCGCAATATTTTCTTCATAATCTGCATACATTAAGTCTAGCATGTGTTCCATCCTGAGGAGGTCCTCGTAGAGATCTCTTTTGTTCTCCATTTCCCTTCTTGTTACATGTTCAATAATTCACACTCGCAAGTCACATCAGCGAGACGACTTATCTGATACCAAACTTGATTCAGATCTCTTCATCTACCATAATTAACCAAGACCTTTTACTTTTGTGATGTTAGAAGAATTTCATGTGAAACAGTATGAAAAAAACACACGTGCATATTGTAAGAACATCAAACATAATGACAACCATCAAATCAAAGAAACCAAATACATTGATAACAAAGTTCACCGAGTACGGGTTACGTCTCTAAGCCTGGTGTCAAGAGTGGGGAGGTCGCTTCATTAAATTCTTCAAGATGATGATGAGTAAATAGTACATTCTTTGTCATTACAAGGACAAATACCCTAAACCAAAGTGGCATGTCTCTCCACGAGACGTTCTCCCTATAGGAACTCGCCCTCAAATGGGCCCTCCTTCATCATGACAAGATAATAAAATCTCACATGATGTGGCATACAAGCATCCCTCAACATAATGGTAATCAGGGATCTCAATAACAAAAATATCATTTGAGAAAATCAGAAGAAATACATGGCATAACTGCATCATATACATCCACTTTCAGGGATGACATGAAAATGAAAAGCTCAACTGATGACATGGACTTCACTGTGGAATTTGTGGCATGAAATTGCATCAAATGATTATTAACTTGGCCCCTTTCAGACACCGTCGAAATCTTGACCCTTGAAAATATTGAATATTCCCCCAAATATTCCTTCCTAGAGATGGTTGAAAGTTCCACTGCTCGGCATGAAATTGTAAGACACCACTATGCTCCTCGCGAAATTCTGTGAAAAATTACTATAAAGTCGGCATCATTATGTCTCTGTAAAAAATTAGCCTCCAAGGGAATATTTTAGATTCCACTAGATTCTGAAAAGACTCCTTGTTTTTGGCTGCTTGAGCTTTTGCTCCACAGATGAGAAAACATATCACACCATTGTGTTCCATACTAAATTATGGTTCTTTTGAGTATAAAGTTGACATGTTTCTGTCACTGTGAAAAATCACCCTCGAGGGAATATTTTAGATTCCTCACTGCATTAGAGAACCTTTTATGGAATATTCTAGGGAATATTCCCCTAGAATATTCTCTCCTCAAAAATCGTTTTGGCTCCTCGTTCCCCATGCTCATCTTGGTTCTTCCACTGCTCCTTCACTGCCCGGTCGAATGACGAACTTTGGTTTATGTAGGATTTCGCGGAAGATTTTTTCAAATAACAAGAAAACGACTTGTTGGAAACCACTGATGGTTTATGTGGTGGCAAGCTGGGTTTAAAATCATCCCACCTCAAACTTGGTTTGAAATTCATTTTAAAAAAACATACATCATTTTTTAATAGGAAGTTGCCTTTAATAATACACGACGACATGGTTATGGAGTGGTTTATTTTGTTGTTTTTGGTTACGAGGCTGCCATCGATGTAGGTTCAACACAACTCGACCCTGTTATGGTGTTGTCATTGTAATGTATTGGGTGATGAGGTTTGGCCACTTGCCACCCGCATATATTAATATGTGTTATGTGGTTGGGTTTTGGCGGGGGTAGCGGCCCGATATATATATATATATATATATATATATATATATATATATATATATATATATATATATATATATTTTAATAACCCATCCATTCAAAAAATTTCATCCAGATTTTAAGGGTTACTGGTGAAATTAAGTAAAGAGTGCAAAAATCCATTCCGACTGCCATTTTCCATGTGTCGGGACTCTGCCAATTTGTTTCCTCATCTGTGACTGCCACTTGGCCATGTTTGATCTGAACCTTGACCAGTTATAACTTGAGCATATAAACTCGAATTTGAGCGTCGTTCATGTCATTGGAACGAGGACGATGAGCACTATGATCTGGTCGTGGTTTAACTTCACTCTGATGACTTTATTTTTGAGCCCTTCCAAGTGACTTCTGACTTCTAAACATTTCTAGAGCCAACTACATCATTCCTAAACCTTGTAACTCTTGGTCCTCGGTTTTTCTCATTCAGGACATCCAATTTTCATTATTATTCATCATTTCATCATTAGGCTCATCCTATTGGTATCCCCTTGTCAAAAACATTCCAAGTACATTCATTTGGTTTGGATTTAAATCCATTGTGCCCCAAAACTAGGACTGGATCTACTGAATGTATTGTTGTGAGGATAAGGTCTTTTAAAAATTTCATGAGGCCTATATGCTTGAAAATTCTAAGTAATATGAAGGTTATGGGGTGCAAACAACAATTAATTAACTATAGCATAATGATAATTAATTTATGCCATTACAGGATAACATTGAGTAGAATGCATGACCTCAACCATCTAGACACATCCTCGATCATCTCTTTACCCATTCTCACTTTCACGTGAAGAAAAAGAGCTCAAAATTACTAGAAGAGGATTTCTACACTCTTTACAATCTAGGACATGGTTACATCAAAAATGTTTCTTATGGTCATTTATAGGTATCATGGATTGCTTATTATGGCATATTCCCAAAATTTTCCAAGCATGTGGCCTTGTGGCCTTTCATTACTTTAATTCATTCAGTAAAATAATGACATGTCAATTGTTCATGTTCTTGTCGCATGGCACGTGGTACTTGATGAATGTGTGGCTTTAAAGAGAGTGAGAAAAAATAAACAAATCAAAACTAGAGCCATAATTTGTCTCACCAAAGAATATTACACCTAAAATCATCCTAAATATATCAAAATGAAAACAAGATAGGATAAATAACAATAGTGAGTAGTTTATCTTTACAGAAGGTAATGACTACATTTTTTTTTACCAAGTGGACCAACAGATGGAGTTTTTGAAACCACTGATGACATTGAATTACTTGAGGGAGGACTATATTTCGTGTTTGAAACTATTTTCCATCAATTCAATAAGAAATTGTCCTGATACAAACATGGTTTGCAGGAAAAATACCCCTGACATATCCATCATTAGATGGAAATAAAGGCATTAGAGAGCTAGGTCTTGGAAACAAGGGAAGACCATTAGTGTTCCCATTATTAAAATTGGAATTTTTTATGTCTATTATTGTCTTATTAGAAGCCATGGATGTCTAAAATTCTCCTTGCAGTGGGGGATGAAACGAAGGATGAAAATATTGTGTAGTTTCTTGAGAGTGTGTTGAAAAGTATGAGGCAGTAATTCCTTTGAAAAATTAGTATTATGAAAAAGTGGTATTGTAATAAGAGAATGAAAATGATCGTTCTTAAAAATGCCTTGAATAGTGATCAAAAAATAATTCTAACCAAGGTGTTGTTGGACCATGACATGTCAAAGGAGTGTGACAATCGAGAAGAAGAAAAAATAATTATTGAAGTGGATAAGTTTATGGCTTCAAATTGCAACATTGGAATAGATATATTTTTTGTGAGTAGTCGATGGTTACATTCAGCCCAACAACAACACTTGTTGATGTTAAAAACATGGTATATAATGATATATCTCACTCTACTTTGACAGATGAGGAATATGGCACAAATATGGTTTGATGTGGTGATGTAAACCTGATACAAGAAATTTGCGTGAATTCTTCAAACAAAAATCCCCATTATATTGGATGTTTTATTAACACTTACATTTACTTTGTGAAATCATGAGCAATGCACATTCTAACAAAAAAATAGAAAACCATCAACATGAAATAAGGAACAAATAAGAAGCCATAACTATGAAAAACCATAAATTAATGATATGATAGTAGAGTTCATCCATTATGGACTACATCTTCAGACCCGGTGTCAAGAGTGGGGAGGCTGCTTCATTAGTTATTGCAGGAAGATGTATGAGTATATGATGCAATATTTGTCAATACAAGGAAGAACTCCCTTAACTAGAGTGGCATGTCTCTCTCCGAGGAGATGTTTTTCCATAAGAAATCTCACTCATAAAGTATCTCATTTAGTATGAAAAAATAGTAATCTCTCACATAAAGTGGCATACAAATATCCTCTCACAACATGGAATACATGGATCTCATAATCAAAACACTAGCTCAATAAAATCAAGTAAGGACATGGAAGCAATGCACGTTATACCTCCAAGTCCCGGAACAGATTGAAAATTGGATACTCGGATGAAGGAACTTCCCATGCCATCACATTCCTTACGAAAATCCATGAAATATGACTATAAACTCGAACCCTTTCTAACTCGGTAAAATCTTAGCTCCTTGGGAATCTCAAAGATTCCTCACAAGATTCTCTTCTTAGACACAAGAACAAAATTTGCTTCTCAGATGAAGAAATAGAATACACCATTAGACGCCTAGCAAAAAACAAGTTCATATGAGTATAAACTTGACATAGTTTTGACACCTTCAAAATTTTGCCCCTGAGGAATCTTAAAGATTCTTGAAATATTCCTCATGAAAATATTCTTTGAAATATTCCCTAACACATGCTCTAGCAATATTCCTAAAATATTCTTGAGATTCATGACTTCATTAGCCTTCTTGCACCCTGATCTCTCATGCATTCTCCATGGTTCCATTTGAACCATTTGAATGGAATTTTATAACAAAGTGTGAGAGTGAATAAGACAAAGTGTGTGGTATGAATAGTAATATTAAGTTACTTGTTGTTGGGGAAGTTTTGGATTCGAAACCGATGGACTCCCATTTTTTCTTTAATATGGTTTTAAAGCCCAATTTTGGTTTTAATATAGTTTGCAAACCATATAATATATGGTTAATGTATGTCCATATTGTAACAAATCTGAAAACCATGAGAATAAGACAAAAATGGAGGTTGTGCCATCCCAAGGCCACCTGAGCCATTGGGCTATTGATTTAGCGGAGCTTGATAAAGGTGTAAAAATCCTACTCTTTTCTTGATTTTATCTTAGGATTTGGCGTAAAGGCCAAGAAAGGAAGAAAACACCAAAAACAAATCATCATTCATTCATGGAATTTCTAACCTGAGGAAAGCCAACAACCTCGATTTCTTTCAACTTCGAAACCTCGAGGAAGAGTGACTAGTCAAATATCTCACAAGTATGTTGAATAATGATGGGATATCATTTGTTGGAATTTTGTGAAAAGAGAAGCACTAAGAACTGGGCTCGGATTACTACAGACAACAATAGTTGAGTTAAGGGGACAAATAGAAGATTTTATGGGTTGGATTCCTAGTTGCACACGTGGTTGAAGTATCCTTCCTCTATAGTAGTATACACATAGGTCTCCAGCAACACCCTAGCACCTAGAACACACATTACTATTGAATAATATGGTTGCACAATGCCCTTGCGTTGTGGATGAGTTTGTAGAAATTGGAATCAACGGGTACATTTTTTACTTTGTAATAATAGGTAGCCTTGGAATAAGATCACGATCTATTTTTGCAAGGCATTTTTAGTGCGTTCATCCAACCAAATCTCGAGATCAAAATATTTCTGATACATCTTGAAAGGTGTGCATGCCAATGGAATCTTAATTTCTTCACATTATTATAGATAAAATGGTGGAAGGGAAATGGGGAGAGAATGGACGATTGGAATAGGGAGAATGACGAGCTCTAGAGATATCACAGGTGTTATAGACATTTTTGTGCCTTACAACATTGAGCATGAAATGTCCATAATCTAAGGGATCCAAAGTCCCTAAACATGTTGTTCCTACCCCTAGAGGAACAAGGCTAACAAACCACAGCAATTCACAGAAGTTCTCCACCAGAAACTGCTCAAAAACAAGTCAATTCAGGATCATTTCAGTGGCTACACTAGCTGTCTGCGCTGAATGTCAAAGCCAACATTGGCTACCTGCATTGAATGTCAACTAGAACACTGGCTACCTGCGCTGAACGAGAATGGACAAGTGGCAAGCTCATTTCTCAAGGTGTCAAAGCCCAGGAAGCTTCCAAAATGACACTTGCCTCAGGGAATTCGACTGGTGATGAGTAAGAGGTTCCAAATATCCAAGTGGAAGCAAGAACCTCCAAGTGGACTCAAGAACTGACAGAGGGAGAGGACACTAGTCACATCTCAAGCTAACTCATCCTCTCTCCAAACATCTATATATGGATCTCTCCTCCATGAGATCTAGAGGCTGGAATTTTGTTATTGCAAAGAATTGTTGTTGGTTTGAGATTGGAATCATTGGGTGCTTAATGCTTTGAAGGGGGTGAAGATAGGAATTCCATTTGCTGGGAAGGAGATGCTAGATTGGAGCCCTCTGGGTTGTATCTCTTCCTGAACCTTTTTATTCATCAATAAAGCTATCTTGGTTTCTCCTATATACTGGTGTATTTTTGATGTATGAATGCATTAGTATGTTTAGTTTATTTCTAATCCTGAACTAGTTATGAATATGAATCCATGTCTTGTGTAGTTTTCTCTTCTTGTGATCTTGCAGAAACCTCTTGAAGCTGGGCGAACGAGAAGGCAAGTAGCTGGGAACTCTCCAAGAGAAGAGAAGCCGGATCGAGGGACAAACAGAAGACACCGGTTAGTCCATCTATCTCTCTCTCTTCATTCTTAATTCATAAAGGAAGAATACTAGAATAGCTGTCTCTGTTTGTTGCTAAGGCACTGTCACACCTTAGGTGGATAGGATCGTCCTGCATAGGCATTTTTCCCCACAACAACAGGAGGTGGGTAGTTGGACGAACGAACAGAAAAACTAGAGGTGTATGAAGAACGAAGGGAGACGACCATCCTTATATAAATTCAAACGTCAAGGTGTGGGGAGAAATTGATGTAGGAGGAGACCAGGCGAGGGAGCACCCCATGGATACCCGTGATAGATTGAACAAGGGCTTACTCCTGCCCATGGGGGATGAATAAGGGGACGACCAGCTACCAACCCGATCTTTTATGATTTATTCTATGCCAAGAGCCCAAACATGTAGACAGATATGGATTCAAAGACAACGTGGAATATCACAAAGCGAGACTAATTAATGGATTAATCCCATTCTATAGAACTGACATGTTCCTAAGTAGGAATAAATAAAACTATGAGCAACAAAAACGCCACCAGGGACTAGGGATGTTCATTGAAGGCTTGTTGTTCACCAAAAGCTTACCATCGCAAGCTCAGTGACCAACAACGCATAGTGAGTCTGGAGTCAACAGTTCAACCTACCTCACATCCCCTCATAAAATGCATATCCCCTTGCATTACTTACCAACAATAAGACCTAGGGGCATACATGTTACATACGTTAATTAACCTTTCTGTTACCTTTTTTATTTTATTTAGTAGAATCTAACAAATATGGTCTAGAGAACAGGCGCCTAGTTTCGCTATGAAATTGATACCAATGGAATAGAATAAGCCTTTGAGCCTTGTGATATTAGCTTGAAGAGGACCCCGCCTAGGATCATTTTGATAATAGGAAATCTGAGATGCAAGTGAGTGAGTGACTAGGAATGTTGTGATAATTTATAGCCAACTAATTCAATGCCCCATTGGGAAAAATGTTTTCTCTGCGGGTGGGAGGTAATGAATCTAAGGCTCGTGCTTTATGGATCCACCTTCGCTCAAGTAGCTGGTAATTTGACTACTGAAATGGTAACCTATTCAATAATGGGGAAATCCCCTAATAAACCTAAGTCACGCATGGGAAATTAAGTAACCAAGAGTAGGAAGTGAGGATATGAGCTTACTCTCTTTTTCTGAGGTATGAGCGAGGATACAAGCCGCTCTCCCAACAAATGAGGGGGAGGGGCCCTAAACACAAATGGAGGACTAGGAAAGTGGTCAATCCGCTAGTGAAAGGTGACATATGCCTATAAGGAGAGTAATTCTACGCCTTGGGAACTAGTAATTGTGACAATGCATTCGAGGAGAGATTCATTCTTACTAATGATGACCATTAAAATGTGTCAGAGCTTCCCATTAACAAATTATCCTTATTCACTAACAATTAAGATTGTCAAAGCCAGGACCCCATTGAGGCACAAAAATGACATCGTTGAGGAGTGAAGGATGAATTTTTATTACTAAACAAAGGCCATATCACTGAAGCTCATGACTATTGGGAAAAGGGGATATGATTCTGTTGTGGCCACAACCGCCACCCTATTAAAACATGCCCTGGGTGCAATTTTGAATGGGTCCCCTAGAAGTTTGATCTTTCACTTCTACGAATGATAAATCTTCAAATGATCTGTTTTATCCTAGGGATTTTAACTCTTTGACGAGTCAAATATTCAATTCTTAATGGTTATGGCCCCCTTAATAAATCTTTGTCGGATGATTCATCTATAACCCTTTATAGCCCTTCATTCATATCCTTCATCGGGACTTTTTCAACCCTCAAAACTTCCCATCGTGTCCTTATTTCTATATCAATGACTTGATAATAGATATACTATACAACATACATAACTTACCCTTTCCGCTTATCGCAATCAACACTGATACACAACGGGTACCACGATACACTGGACCTGGCAACATTATTAACCATAACACATTTATTTCGGGTTAGGAGCCCATTGCATATTGCAATCAGTAGAGTCCAAGGCTTGTATATAAGGAGCACCGCGATTTACCAGACCCGCGAGATCATTAACCACAATATATATATATATATATATATATATATATATATATATATATATATATATATATATATATATATATATATATTTTTAGGTCCACTTCCCCCAATCACAAGTCACAATTGGCGGAGCCCAAGGCTTATACATAAGGTGCACCGCAATATACCAGACCCGCCGGGACTATGAAACCTGGCATATATATTTTTCGGGTCTAGCCTATCGCTAATCACAATCTACAGTTGGCAAAGTTGAAGCCCATGCGATATGCAAAGGGGCTATGAGTGGACCCGGCGATAATTATACGCCCGGGTGCATAATATTTGAAGTCCGGCCTTATGGTCCAGCTCTGGGTTTTCCCATGTTTTCCGCGTATTTCGATAAAGTGTTGTGGTTCGGGTTTTCAAAGGAAAGTCTTATATGGCGGATCTGATGGGATTATTAACCGCGACAAATATATATTTCGAGTCTGCTTCCCCAATCGTAGATCACAGTCGGTAGAGTCCAGCACTTATACATAAGGTACAATACCTTATGGTGGACCCGACGATAATTATACGCCCGGGTGCATAATATTTGAAGTCTGGCCTTATGGTCTGGCTGTGAGTTTTCCCGTGTTTTCCCATGTATTCGATAAAATGTTGTGGTCCAGGTTTTCAAAGGAAAACCGATAGGGGTGATGTTGCATGTGATTGCCCATTGCAATATGTGATTGCGACCCGATCGCAGCACAACCTTGGCTGAACCAAGGGCCGATTCTTTCACACTCGCTCCTTTTGATTTCATTACACCATATCATTTTATAAAGTTTTAATGATGGAAAGAGTTGCTCTTAGGCATTTCTATGATATGTTTCATAATCATAAATCTAATGTTAATTATCTCTGGAGGCGAGGAGTGAAAGACACATGAGCGGATCCGGAAAGTTCATATATGCGGGTGAGTTATGTTTAAAGATTCGACCTTAGGGATTCTTGGTTGGGTTTCCATGCGTTTCCTGTGTATTCTAAAATTGAAGTTGTCCCGGGTTTCATCATGAAGAGATGACACGCAGTCATTCTCCTTTTCATCAGCATCTATTCATTTCCCTAGGAAATGAAGCGCTCGAGGAGTTATGCCCTTTACATGTCAGCGGTTACACCGATTGTTCTGTGTCTATACATTTTGATTTGTCTATTGAAAACAAAAGGGGAGGTGAAAAGTTAAGGGAAGAATGAGGGTCATTTCCTTCTGCATAAGTATTACCTCCAGATATGAGGGGAGGACTTTTTTTTTGGGCAGAAAAACTTTTGATTTATTGTGCTAATAAAGAAGACTGTTTGGGTCAAGAAGGAGCCTTTTTCATATTCATTTTCCTCTTCTTTCATGTGTTTGGAATCAGGGTGTTGTTGCTGGCATAAATATAAATGTGTTTTGTTTTGTGCATATTGATAACGATACAGCTTATGACTAGCCTTGATTATTTGAATGTAATTCTTTATCATAGTTAATTCATGAGCAGTCCCTGATTTGAAACTATGTTAAACATCAGTTGCAAGTTTAGTTGTAGGAATAGGAATGTGCATTCCTGTGTGAGTAATTAGATTGCAATTAAGCTTTAATACAACCTTGTTCATCTGTGAACTCAGTAATTGATTCATTTGGACTTGGAATCTATGCATGATGTTTAATCTCTTTTGTTATGCTCCTGCAGGATAGATTATAATAGTTAGGACTAGCATAAGTAGTTAGAATTAGTGTAGATAGGATTTGATACATATAGGTTAGCTACTTCTTTTGTTGATTTAAGTGAAGTCTTCCTCCAGGAAGCAATCTCTCAACACCTATAACAGTTTACGGGATCATTTAAAACCCATTGGAGCTAGCCACCCCAAACGAAAGCAAATATAATTGGGGTTTGCGATCGGGTTAGTTCCCCTTGTTGGTATAGCAAGAATTCATCGTGTCAACAAATTGGCGCTAGAAGGAGGGCCTAAACCACCATCCATAGCTTTTCAGGATTTCATTTATAAATGCTACCCATGGATTCAAAAATATTAATGTATAGATAGTAAAGGTAAAAAATATCATTCCGCCCTTTTGGAAGATCCTCATTTCGAAGGAACATAGATCCCCCTCAGTCCCGTTTCCAGGGCACCGAAAGAAGAGAGACTGTGGGAGTATCTTATCACTCAGGAACAACCAGTCAAAGTGCTTACTCATGCCTACGCTCGCTCCCTATCTCAGCTTCCCATCTTTCATTCTTTACCTCTGACAGCTAAAAAAGAGCCAAGGATCCTTCCCGTAAGCGAGGAGACATCTGCAACCCCTTCTCTTGAAGATATTGTGCTAGACTCTTTGCAAAGTATCGACACCCCTTAGGAAGAAATTCCCGAGGATTTTCCATCTAAAGGTAATCCCTAATTCGATTTGGAAAATCCTAACAAAGAACGCCTCGAAAAAACCTTCAACCAGAACCTCCCTATCCATAATATGGCTAACGTTCCCCCTCCAGGTGGGAATCTACCTCTACCACCCCCTCCAGTTGGGAATCGGCCTCCACTGCCTCCTCCAGGTGGGAATCATCCTCCACCTCCCCTGGGAGAACTCCCTCCCTGGCTTGCTCAGGATGCCATAGCGGTACCTGGGCAGTAGCATGCCTTACCCAAGAACGCAGAAAGAGTATTGCCTAAATTCGACCCTAAGCGGGGAGACACTGCTGATAACCATATTCACTCTTTCTTCCTATCTATGCGCATGTTGGGCGTAGCCAATAAAGATGTGGTATGTCACTTATTCCCTTTTACTCTGATTGGTGCGGCCTCCACATGGTACTTTAGCTTGAGAATAGGATCAATCACCTCGTGGGGTGCCTTTCAACAGGTCTTTTTAGACAAGTTTGGCGATGACAAAACACCTGCAGCCTTAGTTTTAGAACTATCCCATTTGAAAATGGACACCAAAGAGAAGGTCAAGGATTTTAACATCTGGTTCAACACTTTGTTCAACAGAATCTCGGCTAATGCTACACTTACTGATGAGGTGCTCATGGAATTCTACATCACTGCTCTCCCCGTCCCTACGGTGATGTGGGTCATGAGGAGTAACACACAAACCTTGCAAGGTGCTATCAAGGAAGAAGTAAAAGTCGAGAATGAAATGACTAGTCTCACAACATGTCATCATACGACCGAAGAAAAGAAAGCATCTCAGTCATCCAAGAAGAATAATGGGAGTGATAACAAAGTGACTAAGATCAAAGAAAAGGACACCATAGATGTGGAAGGTTTGCATCGAATCAATAAGAAATTGACGAACACAGTTATCGATATGAAAAGGAATTCTGGAGAGAGTGGAGGAGAGTATAACAACAGAAAACCCTTCAAACCTTTCTATCGTAAGAAGAAAGAAGGTGGTCATGGTCAACTTTTGTTGCCTGCACCACACAATGAAGGGAGTTTAAATACGGAAGAGATGGCTTTTATTGGATCGCTCCTTGCCAAAGAAGAACCTATAGTGGAGCTAAATCCAGAACAAGAAAATGAGGAGGAATACCAGTAGAAGAGCTTGTGGACGAGGAATTTCAAATCAATGTACTGTGGGATTTCTATACAAAAGAGAACGATGACGATGAAGGAGATAGTACTGCAGAAATCCACACTAATGAAATACACACACGAAGTAAAGGGCCACTTGCAGGTGTGATGAAGCCTGTAGACAATACAAAGAAAGATGTTCACCCTTTGAAGGCATCCACTCTCAAAGTTCTTGTTGAGAAGGGTAGACTTAGTGGTGATTCCAACAGTACTCCAGTTGTAAACTACCCAGAGAAAGAAAATACATCTCCAAATGCAATGAAGGCGACTCAAAATGGTAAACTGCCAACAAAAAATGGCAAAACTGGTATGTTTACTTTGCCCTACCCTGTTTATAACATTGATTACAACGTTGTGGATGATCTTAAGAAATCGCGGGCTAATATCACATACTTCGATTTGCTAAAAATTAACACAGCAAAGAGATATACTCTTGAAAGCTACGAATGAACGGAATTGAAAAACTCCTACCATCCCGAGCAGGAAAACCAGGAAGTCGACATCCAAACCTGTTAGTACCCCCAGTACAACCCAAACCCCATCATCTATGGAAGCCACTCTGTCCAAAATGAAGTGAACCCCCCAAGATGTTAGTGTGGACATGATAGGAAGGAAATAAAAATCCATGACTCCACCTTTCCTTATCACATTTGAAATATTCAACATGAACGTATGCAATTTCTTGGTAGACTCAGGTGCCTCATCCACTGTGATGCCTTACATTGTTGCTAAAAGACTTCATGCGATAGTCAAGAAAACTGGAACTCGAACTATGCAATTGGACAGGACAAATGTGAAAGTAATTTTGGAATTGAAATATGTGTTGTTCGGATGGCTACTAAACCACAATACACACAAGTCATTGATATAGTTGTAGTCGACATACCCGAGGCTTATGGAATGCTGCTTACTAAGGACTGGTCATCAAAACTGAATGGATATTTCTCAACTAATTAGTCCCTTCTCTTGCTACCTCAGAAGGGAAAAGGTGATATGCTGAGATTCTATTGAGAAAGATACATGAAGTATGTGGTGACAGAACTAAATGGCCCCAATGAACTTGTAATTTTTACCAACTCTATCCTTGGGAATTATAGTTTCGACGTTTGTGCCATTGAAACCTATTTTGGAGAATTCCATGCAGATATAGTTGAAGAAACTGTGACAAACACACAGTTGGAAGCTCTCCCCCGTAGTCCAACTGATGAGCCACCCTGTAATATAGTAGATGATAGAACCAATTTCATAGGAAGTAGTTCATTTAATGTAACATTAGATTCTATTTTCTAGACACTCTACTTTAAAGCCACTCTACTTTGATGGCTCTAATTGCATTGAAGGTGTAGGTGTTGGGAGCATTCTCATTGACCCGCAAGGGAGCCAACATTTGATGGCCAGCTAGTTGGAGTTCACATGCACCAAAAACATGGAAGAATGTGAAGGCTTGCTGTACAGCCTGAATAAAGCCATTGATATGAAGGTAAAAAATCTTAAAGTTTTTGGTGACTCAGAGATAATTGTGGACCAGGTGAGGAAAAGGATACACTACAATTCGCCACACCTGGTAAGGTACCAACATGAGGTATGGAGCTTAATTGACAATTTTTATTCTTTCAATATCACATACATACCTCGAGGGCAAAACCGAGAGGCCAATCTGATGGCTGGTATGGCTGCGAAACTTTTGACTGATCTTAGATTAAACAAGAATAAATATTAAGTTGAATTGATTTTTAGACCATTCGTTCCTGATAACATTTCGAATTGGCAGGTGTTTAAAGGTGATGAACAAATGCTGGAGTTCCTTCATTGCGAAAAGACATTCAAAAATGAACTCATTGATGAAAAGGAGCATGACAAGCTTATGAACGGGAGTAAAGATGAGGAAAAGGAGCAGCCCAATATAATTCCCAAGTCAGTTGTCAAGATGGAGCACTTGTATGACCTGCATGATAAATTTAAGAAGCCGACCAACTGCAAAACATATAGCTCATCCATGAAGTATGAGTCAGTCAACCTTGGAACCAAAGAAGACCCAAAAACTGTTAATTTGGGCTTGGGGTGCTCTCCACCAGAAAAGATTGCATTTGTCAAGTTGTTTAAAGAGTACAAGGACGTCTTTGCATGGACATATGGTGACTTAAAAACCTTTGATACCAGCGTTATGCAGCATGTAATTCCTTTGGAAAAGGAGGCTAAGCCCTACCAACAAAAGCTTCGTAAGATGCATCCAAGCCTAGGACCGTCAGTGAAGAAAGAATTAAACAAAACGCTGGATGCTAAAATCATTTTTCCAGTTAAACACACCCACTGCGTAGCCAATCACGTGCCAGTAAGAAAGAAAAATGGAGACATCAGGCTATGTATCAATTTTATAAACCTAAACAAATCATCGCAAAAGGATAACTATCCTATCCCTTCTATGTAACACATTCTTCAGTGCGTTTCTGGGTCTGAAATGTTGTCCCTATTAGATGGGTTTTTAGGATATAATCAAGTGTTGGTATCTAATTAATATCATCTTAAGACAACCTTCAACACTAAATGGGGCACTTACGCATATCGCAAAATGACGTTTGGACTTATTAATGCGGGCGCCACATTTCAGAGAGCTATGTACATAGCTTTCCGAGGGTTGATTAACAGACCAATAGTGATTTACATGGATGACATTACTATGTATTCATATCACAAAAGGGATCATATTTATCACCTGAAATAGATTTTCGAAAGATGTTGAAGATACGAAATATTGTTGAATCCCAAGAAGAGCGTCTTCACAGTCACAGAAGGGAAACCATTAGGTCATATCCTCTCTAAAGAAGGGATTTTTATTGATTCTAAAAGAATAGAGACCATCATGAGAACACAACGCCCTGTAAATAAAAGGGAAATGCAATCTTTCTTCAGGAAGATTAATTTCGTTAGGAAATTTATCTCGGGTTTCACAGAAATAGTGCATCCCATGCAGCTAATGATGAAGAAAGACGTTGTCTATAAGTGGAGTGATGAAGCTAAGAAAACATTTCAGCGAATTAAGGAGTCCATCGCAGAAGCTCCTGCGTTGGTCACCCCCAATTTTGACAAGGAATTCTTCTTGTACACTTTTTCTTCTGATGTTTCATACGCCGCAATCCTCACTCAAAAAAATGATGACGATAATGAAGTCCCTATTTATTATATGAGCTCTAATCTTCAGGGAGCAGAAATGAACTACCCAGATGTGGAGAAACAAGGATTTGTGGTTTTTAAAGCTGTAAAACACTTCCACCCTTCTTTATTAAAGGCTAGGACTAAAGTAATTGTTCTCCATCCTACCGTAAGAGGCCTCTTCATGCAGAAAGAAATGGGTGAATGGAGAGGGAATTGGATAACCGCACTTCAAGAATTTGACCTCGAGATTAAGCCAACAAAGATAGTTCGAGGGCAGGGATTGTGTAGGCTAGCAGCAGAAGCCTTGGAAGATAAAGAAGGGGTGTCCAAAGAGCCAGAAGCACAGAGCATGAAAAATGCACAAGTAGAATTCAGGGAGGAGCCCCTATGGATTAATGAGATGCTGATGTGTGAGCGCGAAACGTCAGAAGCCCTTTTGGATCCTGACTCGTGGTATTATGACATACACTTTTATCTCACATGGGGATCATGTCCTGAACACATGGATGCATCACAGAGGAGAGCGCGCAGATTGAAATCTAATTAGTATCACTTAGCTAATGACACATTATACAGAAAAAATTATGATGGAATCTGGGTGAGGTGTTTGGAAAAGGATGATGCCAATCATGTATTGAAAGAAATGCATGACGACCCAGTAGGTGGTCACTATGGTGGAGAGATCATATCTGACAAAATATTAAGACTTGGATATTATTGGCCCACAGTGTTCAAAGACTTGCATCCGTACGCTCGGAAATGCAAGGTATTTCAAACTGCCACAGGATGAGAAAGAAAGGCAGTCGTTCCTGTCAGGCCATGGTAACTCCAGAATGAGCGGAAGAAAGAACTGATATATTATTCATTAGCTAACTATTATTTATATACATACATATGACGGATCAGTTCATCTTCTTGATGACTGTCCAGTTCACCCATCCGTTTCGGATTAGGTGTCAACATTCCCCCCCTTAATCTGAAGGGATGTTGGTGAGTCCAAGCATCTTTCTGAATCTTTCAAGCTTTTCTCTTCCAAGCGCTTTGGTGAAGATGTCTGCAATTTGCTCGTTTGTGGAACAATGATGGAGATGGATTGTTTTGGCCTCAACATGATGTCAGATCAGATGATATTTAGTATTGATGTGCTTAGTACGATCATGGAACTTTGGGTTCTTGGCCAACTTTATTGCAGAGGTGTTATCAATCATCAGTGGAGTTGATTGTATTTGTTTTACCTGCAAGTCTTCAAGAATTTTCCTGAGCCACACAATTTCTTTCGTTGCTTCAGCTGCTGCCACATATTCTGCTTCTGTTGTGGAATCTGTTGGTACTGATTGTTTGCGTGATCTCCAGGAGACAACTCCTGATCCAAGACTCATAGCATATCCTGAAGTAGATACCCCAGTTTCTTTGTCTCCATCGAAGTCTGAATCAGAGTATCCAATCAAGTTGAAGTCATCCACCTGTGTATACTTGATTCCAAGGTCTTGAGTTCCCTTCAAGTACCTTAGAACTCTTTTTACAGCAGACTAATGTCCCTCACAAGGCTTTTGCATAAACCTGGAGAGGATTCCAACAGCAAATGAAATGTCTGGTCTGGTAGTAGTGAGGTAGATGAGACTTCCTACAAGCTGTCTATACTTTGTTGCATCCTCAAATTCCTTTCCTTCAATAGATGTGAGCTTCAAGTTTTGTTCCATTGGAGTAGAAAGAGGATTGCACTCTGTCATGCCAAATCTGTTTAACAAATCTCCAATGTATTTCTTTTGAGAAAGAAATATGGACTTTGGATGTTGGGTTACTTCAATGCCAAGATAGTAATGAACATAGCCCAAATCAGTCATTTCAAAAAAATTTCCTAATTCTTTCTTTATGGATGCAATATAGCTTTCATTGTTCCCTGTCATTAAAAGATCATCTACATATACCACAAGATATACAACTGTTTTGCCAACTTTCTTGACAAATAAAGTCACATCATCAAGATCAAAATGATTGAAGTTGAGTTTCAGAAGATGCTCAGTTAGTTTTTCATACCAGGCTCGTGGTGCTTGTTTGAGGCCATACAAGGACTTCACAAGTTTGCATACTTTATGTTCATGTCCTTTCACAGCAAATCCTTCAGGCTGGGACATAAAAACATTCTCTTTTAGATCTCCATTCAAGAATGCAGTTTTTACATCCATTTGATGGACTTTCCAACCGTTCTGAGCAGCTAGTGCAAAGAGTGTCCGGATGGTGGCCCATTTTGCTGTGGGGGCAAAAGTTTCCTCATAATCGACCCCTTCCTTCTGTGCAAAACCTTTTGCCACAAGCCTAGCTTTGTGCTTGTCAAGTGAGCCATCAACTTTGTACTTGTTCTTGTAGACCCACTTGCAGCCAATTGGTTTGGTTCCAAATGGAGGATCAACCAGCTTCCAAGTGCCATTTTTTATGAGGGCATCATACTCCTTCTGCATCGCTTCTTTCCATTCATCATGAGAAGCAGCTTCTTTGAAGGGAGTTGGTTCAAAATGTGTAGACAAGTTCAATTCACAATCATAAGTAACATCCATATCAACAGGTGAATTAGAGTTATCTACATCACCTCCATCTTGTCGGTTTGTATTTCTTGTTCCTGTTTTTCCAATTTCATCAGGATGAACACTTTCAAGTGTCTTTGTCAGCCACTTTGGGGGACCTTTCTGAGATGATCCAGGCTGCTCTGTTGATTGAGTTGGGTCTGAATCAAGATTAAGTCTCCCAATTCTATCAATTACATCACTTAAAGCATCATCCGTTGTTGGAGTGTCATGCAGGGGAGATTGTTCTTCAGAAGAAGAAGATTCCACATGTTGATCTAGTATAGGAACCCCCCCTTCAAGATGTGGAATCTGATTATCAAACTCTTGAAATGATTTCGGTTTTGTGAATCTATCCAAGCGATCAAGTTGTCGCTCAACAACACTTTCAGATTTGGATGATTCAAGAAAAATGACATCTCTAGATAAAACAAACTTTTTATTTACTTCATCATAGAGGTGGTATGCTTTAGATGTGTTTGAATACCCCAAGAAGATACACTTACGACTTCTAGCACCAATTTTGTTTCTATGTACCTTTGGTATTAAAGCATAACAGGTGGAACCAAAGATCCTGAGATGTTTTACCGAAGGAACATGTCCATACCACAATTCATAAGGATTTTTGTTTCTTATAGCACTAGATGGACATCTATTCTTTATATATGCAGCACATAGAACAACATTAGCCCAAAACATTGTCTTTACATTTTTGAAAAAAAGCATGGATCGTACCATATTCAAAATTGTTCTGTTCATTCTTTCAGCTACACCATTCTGTTGAGGATTATAAGGCACAGTTGTTTGATGTTTGATCCCATGTTGGCGAAGATAGTTTTCAAATTCATTTTATGTATATTCTTTTCCATTATCAGTGCGAATAGACCCAATATGAGATTGTTCATCATTTTCAATCCACTTATGAAAATTCTTGAATGTTTGAAAAGCATCAGATTTGTTCTTCAATAAATAGACCCAACACATTCTGGTGTAATCATCAATAAATGTCATGATATATTTATTTCCATTTGTAGAAGGAACATGCATTGGACCACATAAATCTGAATGAATAAGTTCAAGCTTCCTATGTGCTCTTGAATGTGAATCATGAAAAGACTGTTTGTTATGCTTTCCTAGAATGCAAGCATCACATTGCTTATGTTTTCTAGGAATTGTAGGCAAACCAGCAACACCATTTTTCTTCAACAAGCGGAGACTATCATAGTTTAAATATCCAAATCTAGCATGCCATAATAAACTTGATGGAAGTGTACCTTCTTCATGATGAGAAATATATGAGAAATGTTGTGCATGAGCAGAGGTTCCTTGCAATTTAAGAAGTCTTTCTTCTTCTATTCCCCTCATGACAAGTGAGTGGTCAGATGCCTTTCTTACCTCAAGCTTTCCATCAAACATATGAATGGAGTGACCTTGTTGGCGGATGTGAACCAGGGACAACAAGTTTCTCTTGAGCTGTGGGAGATATAGAACATGATCCAGAAGAAAGTCTGGAAGACTACGCACTTTAAGCCTGATTGTGCCAAGCCCTGATGGCTTGATTTTTGACTGATCTGCAAAGTATACTGCTCCATAAACATTGTCAGTGAAATCTTCAAAAAAATCTTTCCTATGAGTCATATGACAGGTTGCTCCTGAATCAAGCAGCCAATCATTTTTCGAAGAAGCAAGTGAAGCATTAAACAAATCTTCATTTACTCCAATGTTACATTGTGCCTCGATATAGTGAGCGGATTCAGGTGCTTTACCTTTGTCTGTGTCATCAGTTTTACCTTTCTGCTGGTTTCTTCTCTGCTCAATTTTGTCCCATGGTAGCTTGCATGTAGAAGCATCATGTGATCCATTTCGTTTGCAGCGAATCCAATGCAAATCTTCCTTTTCTGCTTGGGAATGTCTGCCCCCCCTGCCTCTGAAGTATCTTCCTCTTCCTCTTCGTCCACCTCTTCCTGTTGTAGAATCTTGAGTAGGATGCTTTTCTTTATGAGCAAGGCAAACAGTCTCTTCAGAAGATTCAGGGACTGTCTTCTTTCCAAAGGCTTTCTCTCTTTCAGCAAACTTTTTCACAAGAGAGTCAAAGGTTATATCTTTAAGATTTCCATTTGCTTGTAATGACTCAAGATAGTTGGAGTAGGTAGGATAGAGTGCTTTGAGAAAGGCAATAAGAGAGATATCCAGCTCAACCTTAGTGGATTTAATATCATGCATTATAGACTTTATTTCAGATGCAAGAGCAAGAGGATCATTATTTTTCAGTTCAAGAGTGAAGAGTTTAATCATGAGCTGAACAACTTCAAGTGCAGAATGTGTATCATAGAGTTCTTTCAGCTTTTGTAAAGCTTCAAAGGCAGTGGAATAGGATGAAATATGACGACTTACTTCTTCATTTACAGATGCTGCTATCAATGCATAGGCTTTGCTGTTCTTGTTTTCCCAAATGACAAGTTCTTTATCTGATGTAGGCTGCACAGGGTCTTTGTCTTCTTCTCCGACACACACTCCCTTCCACAACTCATTGTAGATGAGGGTGTGTTTTACCATCCGGGACCATTCAGGATAGTTCTCCTTGCCAGTGAGAACTATTCCTACCATAGAAATGATTGAATGCATTCTGTAAAAAAAACTTTCTGCTGATAGAAAAATACTTCTGCTGATAAAAAAAATTCTGCTGATATACAGTGAAATTGTACTCAAAAGGGTAACAGATTTCAAATTCTTTGTGCACTGAGTTTTCTTCAAATGTCTCCAAAATTTATAAAATATCCTCCCCTTTCCATATCACCTCCCCTTTTATTTTCTTTTAAGCAAGAAAACCATTCAATATATATATATATATATATATATATATATATATATATATATATATATATATATATATATATATATATATATATATATATATATATATATTCTGGACCACAAACTTGGACAATATATATATACATCCACAGTGCTCAGCGTTAATACTCAGAGTGTTTTCCTCGGATGCGCTCAGCTTTAATACACTCGAACATAGTGAGTGGATTCAACTTTAAAAGGGTGTTAATAATGCAAACGCATTCAAATATTGCAGACACATTCAAACGTTAATAATGCAAAGGAATTCAAATGTTAATACGACTGTGCATTCGATAAAAAATAATACCACTGTGCAACACATCACATTACCAGAACCGCCATTTAAAATCAACTGCGCAACACGTTACCTCCCTTGCTTAAATCACCGAAGGATTCTGGCAGGCCCCTCAAACTGTGGCAATCTGATGCGTTTGAGTTTCTTTAGTTCATCAAAGGAACAGGCAGCCTCTTTAACTTGTGGCACCTCTGCAGATCGATGCATTGGAGATTCCCTAAACTACCAAACGAAGCAGGCTCTTCAGATCGTAGCAAACATCAAGCTACTGCAGACGCAGACGAGTACACCACACAACAGTCTCACAAGCCAACGCTCAGTGTAGCAAGCACCGAGCCGAAGGGAGGAGTCCACCATACTTCGATATTGTCAACGACTTGAAAATGGTGAGAACCCATACCCGAATTGAGTGGACAACGCAGTAATGGAAGGCTGATCTTCATGCCTATTCACTGAAGAGGGCACGCTTTTCATTAAAGAGAGGGTACTGCATCATGCAATGCAAGGGACACTTCTTCAGAAAACAAGTTCAAGCAACACGACAGTGAGCTGTATTGTTCAAGGATAGATTCAGCTTGGTGCATCGATAGTGGGAGGACGGCGAGAGCGTTAAAAACCATGAGCGTTGGGTGAGAGCAAAATGAGGCACCAACGCATCTCTGGTATGTCAGTCCAGTGACAGAGGCACCAACGCATCTCTGGTATGTCAGTCCAGTGACAGAGGCACCAACGCATCTCTGGTATGTCAGTCCAGCGACAGAGGCAAAGCAGCGCTCAGGACTGAGCAGCGCTCAAGACAGAGGAGCGCTCAGGACAGAGATGGGAGTTACAAGGAATCTGGGACCTGTGCTCTGATACCATGTTAGGCCATGGTAACTCCAGAATGAGCGGAAGAAAGAACTGATATATTATTCATTAGCTAACTATTATTTATATACATACATATGACGGATCAGTTCATCTTCTTGATGACTGTCCAGTTCACCCATCCGTTTCGAATTAGGTGTCAACAGTTCCCCTTAGGCCTGTTATGATTTATCGCCCGTTCCAGCAATGGGGCCTAGATGTCATAGGCGAGATCACTCCGAACTCTTCACAGTAGCATAAGTATATACTCACAGCGACCGACTACTTCACCAGATGGACTGAAGCCATCCCACTGCGGAAGGTAAATGAAGATGAGGTAATATCATTTATTGAGAAATTTATTACACCATAAAATGGAGGGTTGGTTATCCATCATATTTCATCCCCTCAAAGAGAATAGAAAAGCGTAAGTTTTTATTTCTTCCCCTAAAATTCATTTTTTCTAGACATGAATGAGATATATTATACATGTAATTATGCATTCGTGTAATAATGCATTGATGTAATTAATGCATCGAGGAAAGAGAAGATCGAGACAATTACTTACTCGATCTTCTATTTCCTCGATGCATAATTACATCAATGCATAATTACATATAAAATAGCAACATTTTTTCCTTATCTCTCTAGTTACTTTATGATACGTAATTACGCATATAATAAGGATTCATAGGTTTCCTGTTATATCTTTCCATCTTCCTTTCTATCCCAAAGCCAGCCAACCAGGTTCATTACTAATGAGCATAATCAAGACTATGGTAGGGACTAGGTAAGGAGCGAGTGAGCATGTTACGGCACTAATATAGACAAGGAGATACAGGTAAGTCCCTCTCCCTTATGGTTGAACCTGCTTGCACAACCTCTAAGAAACCATCGCAGTTCAATGCCTTTCAACCTTCCTTAAAAGGCTCCTCGGCTTCGGCACACATCTCTCACTCTCTTGGAATCCATTGCATGTGGTTTTTCTGATTATGATTCATATCCCCTTTTTTCAATAGTCACGAGCTTTGGCGATATGGCTTTTGTTCAGTAATAAAAATTCATCCTTCACTCCTCAACGATGTCATTTTTGTGCTAAATGGGGTCTTGTCTCCGAAAGTATTAATTGTTAGTGAATAAGGATAATTTGTTAGTGGGAAGCTCTGACACATTTGAATGATCATCATTAGTAGGAATGAATCTCTCCCCGAATGCACTCTCACAATTACTAGTTCCCAAGGCATAGAATTACTCTCCTTATAGGAATACGCCACCTTTTGCTAGCGGATTGACCTCTTTCCTAGTCTTCCATTTGTGTTTATGGCCCCTCTCCCTCCTTTGTTGGGAGAGCGGATTGTATCCTCGCTCCTACCCCAAATAAATAGAGTAAGCTCATATCCTCGCTTCCTACTCTTGGTTACTTAATTTCCCATGCATGACTTAGGTTTATTAGGGTATTTTCCCATTATTGAATAGGACACCCTTTCAGTAGTCAAATTACGAGCTACTTGCTCTAAGGTGGATCCATAAAGAACGAACCTCAGATTCATTCCCTCCCACCCGTGGAGAAGACATTTTTCTTGATGGGGCATTTAAGCAGTTCATTGTAAATTATCAAAGCATTCATACGCACTCACTCACTTGCATCTCGGATTTCCTATTACCAAAATGATCCCAGGAGGGCTCCTCTTCAAGCTAATATCGCAAGGCTCAAAGGATTATTCTATTCCACCGAGATCAATTTCATAGTGAAACTAGGCACCTGTTCTCTAGACCGTATTTGTTAGATTCTACTCAATCAAATAGAAAAGGTAACACAAAGGTTAATTAACATATGTAACATGTATGCCCCTAGGTCTTGTTGTTGGTAAGTAACACAAGGGGATATGCATTTTGTGAGGGGATGCGTGGTAGGTTGAACTCTCGACTCCAGACTCACTATGCATTGTTGGTCGCTGTGGTTACGATGGTAAGATTTCGGTGAACAACAAGATTTTAGTGAACATCCCCAGTCCCTAGTGGTGTTTTTTTTGTTCATAGTTTTATTTATTCCTACTTAGGAGCATGCAGGTTCTAGAGAATTGGATTAAGCCATTAATTAGTCTCACTTTGTGACATTCCATATCATCTTTGAATCCATATCTATCTACATGTTTGGGCTCAATTTGGCACACGATAAATCACAAAAGATTGGGTTGCTAGCTGGTTGTCCCCTTATTCATCCCCCATGGGCAGGAGTAAGCCCTTATTGAGTCTATCGTGGGTATCCATGGGGTGCTCCCCCACCACATCTCCTCCTACATCCATTTCGCCCCACACCTTGATGTTTGAATTTGTATAAGGATCGCCTTCTCCCATTGTTCTTCGTACACCTCTCGTTTTTTTCTTCATTCGTCCAACTACCCACCTCTTCTGATCTCTCCAGAGCTCGTCCTTCTCCCTATTCCAATCATCCATTCTCTCCCCCCTTCCCTTCCACCCTTTTATCTATAATAATGCGAAGAAATTATGCTGCCATTGGCATGCACACCTTTCAAGGTGTACCAGAAATATTTTTATCTCAAGCCTTGGTTGGACGAACACACTAAAAATACCTTGTAGAAGTAGATCATGATCTTCATCCAAGGCTGCCTATTATTGTGAAGTAAAAAATGTACCTGTTGATTCCAGTTGCTACAAACTCATCCACAATGCGAGGCCATGGTGCAACCATATTATTCAATAATAATGTGTTTTCTAGGTGCTAGGGTGTTTCTAGAGACCTATGTGTATACTACTACAGAGGAAGGATACTTCAACCACATGTGCAACTAGGAATCCAACCCATAAAAGCTTCTATTTTTCTCCTTAACTCAATTGTTGTTGTCGCTAGTAATCTGGGCCCGGTTCTTAGTGCTTCTCTTTTCACAAACTTCTAAGAAATGATATCCCATCACTATTCAACGTGCTTGTGAGATATTTGACTAGTCATTCTTTCCTGAGGTTTCGAAGGTGAAAGCAATCAAGGTTGTTGGCTTTCCTCAAGCTAGAAATTTCATGAATGAATGATGATTTGTTTCTGGTGTTTTCTTCCTTCCTTGGCCTTTACGCCAAATCATGAGAGAAAATCAAGAAAAGATCAGGATTGTTACACCTTTAGCAAGCTTTGCCAAATCAATACCCCAATGGCCCAAGTGGCCTTGGGATCATGCAACCTCCATTTTTGTCTTATTCTCATGGTTTTGGAATTTGTTACAATATGGACATACATTAACCATATATTATATGGTTTGCAAACTATATTAAAACCAAAATTAGGCATAAAAACCATATTAAAGAAAAAATGGGAGTCCATGGGTTTCGAATCCAAAAATTCCCCAACAACAAGTAACTTAATATTACTATGCCAACCATTATGACAACCACACACTTTGTCTTATTTACTCTCACACTTTGTTATAAAATTCCATTCAAATGGATCAAACGGAACCATGGAGAATGCATGAGAGACCAGGATGAAAGAAGGCCAATGAAGTCATGAATCTCAAGAAGATTCTAGGAATATCGGTAGAGCATGTGTTAGGGAATATTTCAAAGAATATTTTCATGAGGAATCTTTGAGGAATCTTTAAGATTCCTCAGGGGTAGAATTTTGAAGGTGTCAAAACTATGTCGAGTTTCTACTCAAATGAACTTGTTTTTTGCTAGGAGTCTAATGGTGTATTCTATTTCTTCATCTAAGCAACAAATTGTTTTCTTGTGTGTAATAAGAGAATCTTGTGAGGAATCTTTGAGATTCCCGGGGAGCTAAGATTTGACCGAGTCAGAAAGGGTTCAAGTTTATAGTCATATTTCACGGATTTTCATAAGGAACGTGATGGCGCAAGAAGTTCCTTCATCCGAGTAGCCAATTTTCAATCTGTTCCCAGACTTGGAGATATAACATCCATTGTTGCCATGTCGTTATTTCATTTTACTTAGCTGATGTTTTGATTATGAGATCCATGTATGCCATGTTGTGAGAGGATATTTGTATGCCACTTTATGTGAGATATTGTTATTTTTTCATAATAATGGAGAGATTTTATGAGTGATATTTCTTATAGAATAATGTCTCCTCGGAGAGAGACATGGCACTCTAGTTAAGGGAGTTCTTCCTTATATTGACAAATATTGCATCATATACTCATCATGTTTCTGCAACAACTAATGAAGCAACCTCCCCACTCTTGACACCAAGTCCGAAGATGTAGTCCATAATGGATGAATTCTGTTATCATATCATTAAGTTATGGTTTTTCATAATTATGGCTTCTTATTTGTTCCTTATTTCTTGTTGATGGTTTTATATTTTTCTATTAGAATGGCATTTCTCATGATTTCACAAAGTAAATGTAAGCGTTAGTAAAACATCCTATATAATGGGGATTTTTATTTGAAGAATTCACACAAATTTCTCATACCAAGTTTACATCACCACATCAAACCATATTTGTGCCATATTCCTCATCCATCAAACTAGAGTGAGATATATCATTATATACCATGTTTTTAACATAAACAAGTGTTGTTGTTGGGCTGAATGTAACCATTGACTGCTCACAAAAAATATATCTATTCCAATGTTGCAATTTGAAGCCATAAACTTATCCACTTCAATAATTATTTTTTCTTCTTCTCGATTGTCGGACTCCTTTGATATGTCATGGTCCAACAAGTCCTTTTTTAGAATGGTTTTTTGATCACTATTCAAGGCATTTTTAAGAACAATAATTTTCATTCTGTTATTACAATTCCACTTTTTCATAATATTAATTTTTCAAAGGAATTACTACCTCAAAATTTTCAACACACTCTCGAGAAACTACACAATATTTTCATCCTTCGACTCATCCCACACTGCAAGGATAATTTTAGACGTCCATGGTTTCTGATAAGACAACAATAGACATAAAAAATTCCGATTTTAATAATGGGAACACTAATGGTCTTCCCTTGTTTCCAAGACCTAGCTCTCTAATGCCTTTATTTCCATCTAATGATGGATATGTCAGGGGTAATTTTCCAGCAAACCATGTTTGTATAAGGACAGTTTCTTCTTGGATTGATGGAAAATACTTTCAAACAAGAAATATAGTCCTCCCTCAAGTAATTCAATCTCACTAGTGGTTTCACAAACTCCATCTATTTGTCCACTTGGTAAAACAATATGTAGTCATTACCTTCTGTAATGATATGCTACTCACTATTGTTATTTATCCTATCTTTTTTTCGTTTTGATATATTTAGGATGATTTTAGGTGTAATATTCTTTGGTGAGACAAGTTATGGTTCTAGTTCTGATTTGTTTCTTTTTTCCCACTCTCTTTAAAGCCACACATTCATCAAGTACCACATGCGGTGCCACAAGAACGCGAACAATTGATATGTAATTATTTTACTGAATGAATTAAAGTAATGAAAGGCCACAAGGCCACATGCTTGGAAACCTTTGGGAATATGCCATAATAAGTAATCCATGATACCTATAAATGATCATAAGAAACATTATTTATGATACCATGTCCTAGATTGTAAAGAGTGTAGAAATCCTCTTCTAGTAATTTTGAGCTCTTTTTGTTCACATGAAAGTCAGAATGTGTAAAGAGATGGTCAAGGATATGTCTAGATGGTTCAAGGCATGCATTCTACTCAATGTTATCTTGTAATGGCATATATTAATTATCATTATGCTATAGTTAATTAATTGTTGTTTGCACTGCATAATCTTCATATTACTTAGAAGTTTGAAGCATATAGGCCTCATGTAATTTTTAAAAGACCTTATCCTCACAACAATACATTCGGTAGATCCAGTCCTAGTTTTGGGGCACAATGGATTTAAATCCAAACCAAATGAATGTACCTGGAATGTTTTCGACAAGGTGATACCAATAGGATTAGCCTAATGATGCAATGATGAATAATAATGAAAATTGGATGTACTGAATGAGAAAAACCAAGGACCAAGTGTTACAATGTTTAGGAATGATGTAGTTGGCTCTAGAAATGTTCAGAAGTCAGAAGTGACTCAGAAGGGCTCAAAAATAAAGTCATTAGAGTGAAGTTAAACCAGGACTAGATCATAGTGCTCATCGTCCTCATTCCAATGGCATGAAGGACACTCAAATTCGAGTTTGTATGCTCAAGTTATAACTGGTAAAAGTTCGGATCAAACTTGGCCAAGTGACAGTCACTGATGAGGCAACAAATTGGCAGAGTCTTGATATATGGAAAATGGTAGTAGGAATGGAGTTCTGCACTCTTTACTTAATTTCACTAGTAACCCTTAAAATCCGGTCGAAATTTTTTGATTGGATGCGTTATTAAAAAAAAGAGTATATATATATATATATATATATATATATATATATATATATATATATATATATATATATAAAGTTGCGTTAGGGGCCGCTACCCCCGCCAACCCCCAACCGCATAACACATATTAATATATGCGGGTGGCAGGTGGCCAAACCTCGCCACCCGATACATTACAATGACGACACCATAACAGGGTCAAGTTGTGTTGAACCTACATCGGTGGTGGCCTCGTAACCAAAAACAACAACATAAGCGACTCCCTAACCATGTCGTCGTGTATTATTAAACCGCAACTCCCTAGTAAAAAATGATGTCATGTTTTTTCAAAACGAATTTCAAACCAAGTTTGGGGTGGGACAATTTTAAACCCAGCTCGCTGCCACATAAACTACCAGTGGTTTCCAACAAGTCGTTTTCTTATTATTTGAAAAACTCCGCTGCGAAATCCTACATAAACCAAAGTTCATCATTTGACTGGGCAGTGAAGGAGTGGTGGTGGAACCAAGACGAGCATGGGAAATGAGGATCCAACATGCTTTTCAAGGAGAGAATAGTCTATGGAATATTCCCTAGAATATTCCATAAAATATTCTTTGATTCAGTGAGTAATCTAAAATATTCCCTCGGGGGTGACTTTTCACAGTGACAGAAACATGTCAACTTTATACTCAAAAGAACCATAATTTCGCAGGGAACACAATGGTGTGGTCTATTTTCTCATATGAGCAATAAAAGTTCAAGCATCCAACAGCAAGGAGTCTTTGCCGAATCTAGTGGAATCTAAAAGATTCCCATAAAGGCTAATTTTTTACAGAGACATAATGATGCCTACTTTAAAGTCATTTTTCACAGAATTTCGCAAGGAGCGCAGTGGTGTGCTTACAATTTCATGCCGAGCAGTGGATTTTTCAGCCATATCTAGGAAGGAATCTTTGGGGGAATATTCAATATTTGCAAGGGTCAAGGTTTCGATGGTGTCTGAAAGGGGCCAAGTTTATAGTTGTTTGACACAATTTCATGCCACGAATTCTGTGGTGAAGTCCATGTCGTCAGTTGAGCTTTGTATTTTCTGGCCATCCCCGAAGGTGGACGTATATGATGCAGATATGCCATGTATTTCTTCTGATTTTCTCAAATGATGTTTTGTTATTGAGATCCTTGATTACCATTATGTTGAGGGATACTTGTATGCCACATCATGTGAGATTTTATTATCTTTTCATGATGAAGTAGGGCCCATTTGAGGGTGAGTTCCTATAGGGAGAACGTCTCGTGGAGAGACATGCCACTTTGGTTTAGGGTATTTATCCTTATAATGACAAAGAATGTACTATTTACTCATCATCATCTTGAAGAACTTAATGAAGCAGCCTCCCCACTCTGGACACCAAGCTTAGAGACGTAACCCACACTCAATGAACTTTGTTATTAATGTGTTTGGTTTCTTTGATTTGATGATTGTCATTATGTTTAATGTTCTTACAATATGTAAAAGATCTTGGTTAATTATGGTAGCTAAAGAGATCTGAATCAAGTTTGGTATCAGATAAGTCTTCTCGCTGATGTGAATTGTGAGTGTGAATTATCGAACGTGCAAGAAGAAGGGAAATGGAGAACAAAAGAGATCTCTATGAGGACCTCCACAAGATGGAACACATGGTAGACTTATTGCATGCAAATTATGAAGAAAAGATTGTGACAGAAGGAAAGGAGAAAGGAAGAGAAGTGTATGATGCTCCATCTCCATCTTCTAGTGATTATTCATGCTCTTCATCATCTTCTTATCATTCAAGTGAGGATATCAATTAGAGCTTTCAAGCAGAGAATGCTGAGTTGAGGAGACTTTTACGAGAAGAAAAAGAGGAGAAGCAGAGATTGTGGCTTTATTTACGATCCATGGAAGAGACATTGGAAAAATTGAAGCGCAACAAAGGCTTAGTGAAGCCATAATCACTTGTTACATAATCAAAATCTGAGGAAAACAATGTTGATGATTCTTTAGTTTCATTTTCACATGATGCTACTTCTATCAAGTGTTATCACTAAAATTTTCCTAGAAGTTGTTGGGAAGAGGAAAGGGGTCCGAGGTAACCACAAACCAACTTTTAAGTACAGATTCTAGCCAATCTATACTCAGAGAGGGCTCTCTCTTTATGAATTAGCTTGGTTTTTAAAAGATATTAGGCTAGTTGTGAAGTTTGGGGGTTTTGTTTGAGTTTGGGTGGTGAGATTCAATAGCAAAGGGGTAAGACTGAGTAGCTTAGTCCATTGGACTGATGGACTCAAAGAAAATGGCTTAACTACAATTGGTTTCTTCACAAAGGATGGTTTAAGAGAGCAAGGTAGTCAAACAGGGAACAATTAGAGATTGAAATATGGAATGGGTTTAAAGGGTTAAATGGAAACTAAGAATCCTTTAACATACTTTAAATGAGCAGAATATGACTAACCACCAATAAAGAGCAATTAAGAATTCTCTATTAAATGATTAAGATGAATAAACTAGGAAACAAGAGCAATCAAGAATTCACTGTTTATACTAGTTCAGAAGAAAGTATTGAGAATAATAATGATTGAAACCAGAGTGCAATTAAGAAAATTCTGAGTTATTCTTTTTCATTTATCATTGAGAGGTGAAACATAGATGATATTTTAAACAAAGAAAACTGTAAAACACAAGGTATAGATGAACTTATTGATCTGATGTTTGATTCAAGAATTCTGAGAAAAGTCTTTAGCTCCAATTCTTCATCCAGCAAGCCACAAAGTTGGTCCAATCAACACTTTATTCCAAAATAGTCAATGTTACAGCAATGTCTAAGAATCCACCCTCAATACTCCAATTAAGGGGGGTATTTGTACAAAGAATATTTACAAAAATATCTCATAACAGAGTGAGATATATTCTAGTGATGACTAATTATTTTTACAGAAAAATAGAGACACTTAGTCTTGAAGATAGGAGAAAGGTGAACTGATGATGTGCTATTCCTATTCTCGCTGAATGTGTTGGAGGCAGGCCCTTTTATTTGGCTTGTTGTTGTCCTCTTTAGTAACTCTGTGCTGGCTACCTTGTTTTGACCAATACTTTTCACCTATTCTGATACACTTCGACCTGTTTGACCCCTTTTCATATTTATTCATCTTGCTATGGTAAAAGCCCAAAATTTACATTTTACCAAAAGTAAATTTACAAAATTCTCAATATGTCTTCCCACCATTTTTGCTCTGGCCATCTATGTTTCTAAAGTTTCCTCAGAGTCTCATCAGTTTCTATATATCTGAAAAAATTAGGCTGGAGTTGAAACAAGTGCTTTACCTCATGCTCAATATAGAACAAGTTCTCCAAGCTGTCATAGAGAACTTGGCTTGTGGGAAGTGCTTTTGTTCCTGATGCACTTGTTGATGAACTAGTTTGATCTCCAGCATACTTATTCAATTTATCTACATAATTAATGTGCTTCATTAACCTGTAATTGACCAAAGGACTTGGTAGCCATTTATTTTGCAAAACTGTGAACTTCTCCATAAAATAACTGATTTCCACTTGCATATCTTGACATCTTCTTTCTAGATTTTGCATCAAAGTTTTTTTAGTTAGCACCCTTTTGATTTCTAGAATGGTGTCTATCCTATCTGGGATGCCAACTGCTTCTAGTTGTTCCCTATTTCTGTTATTCAAAAAATGTATAAGCTTGTTGGCTTGTTCAGGCATTTGTCCTAACTCTGCTCTTGTTCTGTGAATTTCTCCATGTGCTGCTTTCACTAAATCAATATATTCATAAATCACTTGGATAGATGACCACACATCATTTATAGATTGAATGATGTTGGCCCAAAGGATTTTCTTGATCTCTGTCAAAGGCTTGTCAAAAGTGAGCTCTTGTTCTAATGTTTTAACTTTACTTTCTAAAGCTTTGATCTCCCTTGTTTTCTCTACAACACTTATTTTGGATTTATCATAATTACTTTCTATCTTTGCCAATTTTTCCTTTACTTGTGTTAATTCTGTGACTTGTAATCTCATTTCTTCCATGGCCTTTATCAATTCTTCAGTGCTCATATTAGTACTGCTACCTGTTGCTGTTGTTGTGGTTGATGTACCTGTAATCACCTCTGCTGTGGCTGTTGGGACATTTGGAGCTAATGCTGTTCCAAGTACAGAAGGGACTGTTGTTGATGTACCTGTAGGAATTACTAACTCTCCCTGCTTTTCCTTCAGTGCTTTCTCTAATGCCTGCTCTCTATCATTCAATATTTAATTAAGTTTCAAAAGCACGTCCATCATATCTTCTTCTGATTTCTGTTGTACAAATTCTGCTGTCTGAGGATGCCTTGAAGGAGGTAGCTTCAGCTGTTTCCTAAGGGCAGCAATGTCCTCTTCTTTCTTCTTGATCAGAGCCTGTATGCATTTAGCATCTTTGGGATCATGTCCAAATCCAATGATGATCTCTTCTAATGATTTTATTCTGTTATCCTTGGCTAAGGAAGATGCTTTTTCCAAGTGAAGTTGAGTAGCTGTATTATCCAATGAATTTTGTAGCTTGTGGACCAACATTGATTTGTCAGCCAATGTGGAATAGACCAATTCCTCAGTCTGTTTGTGAAGTTCAATCTGGTCCATAGGATGAATATCTTTGGCTAGGAACTCCAAATTTGTTCTGATGTAATCTGCTGTTGATTGAGGTTGTTTCACCTTTGGCTTAAAATAACTCATTAACATTTTTCCTTCTTTAATATCATAAGCTGACATTAATCTCTGCTGGTTTGTAGGGGCCATTTTCAAATAATAATTATAAATTTGAAGCCTTACTAGATCATTCCTGGCTTTTATCTCTGTAAATGTCATCTTAATGTCTGATTCTTGTTTGCTTTGTGGCCTGATGGATGATACTTTTGCACTGTGTTGCTTTTCTAGTTCTTGCTTCTGTGAGCTAAGAGATGTTTCTGCCAATGGAGAAGTTTGCTGGCTCACTGCCCTTTCTTCTCTGTGGCCGTCTCTAGTCTCTTTCATCATTTCCTCTTCTGACAGAGGATTCAATATTTGTCTTTTAGTCCCAGGCTATTCCATGGGTCCACTGGCAGGAGTATTGGTTTCCCTATCCCTCTTTTTGCCTCTTTCCTCATTTAGAGGAGTTTGCAAAACTGGAGTTTATACTACTTTAGTGTGAGGTGGAGGAGTTGGTACTGGTCCCTATTCTTTGGACTTTCCAGGCCGATCTGTCATTGTGGGATGTTCTGTGGTCTCTACTTCCTTCCCTTTAGGTGTTTTGTGGCTGGTATGTTGACTTCTGGTGGAGGTTGTTGAGAAGTTCCAGCAGTGGATGCCCCCTTTTCTAGCCCTTGAGATAGCTTGAAAAATACCTACCCAAAAGAATCCAGGTCAAGGGTTTTCTCAAGATTTCTCATTGCATTTTCCATCTTTTCCTGTTCACTAATCTCTTCTACTAGGGTCCCTTCTACCCATTCATCCTGATTTACAAATTGTTCAATTTCTGGGATCTTATGATGTATATAAACTGACAGCCTGTTTCTTACCCTTTTGTTACTTATGAAACTATTTGGGTCATATGGCACCCACCAGAAACTCTTCTTTAATCTAAGGTATTCTTCTAAAATCTTCTGAGCACTTTGCCATGCATCCCTAGAATTGATTACAAAAGGGCCTAACTGGTTTTTGATTCTCAGCTGAGCCTTTTTCTTTGCATTACAAAAGTGGGTTAAGTCTGCATTTATGATCTGTCTAAAATATTCTAGTGCAAATAATCTCATGGCTACATGTTTAGGCAATTTGAAAGGGCAAATTTCACACCTATACATTCTAATTTCTGTGTGATTTGGATATAGGTACCAGTCACCTATCCTGTACTATTTGGAGAGCTGCAGAATCTTCTTCATGTCACCAGTGATCCTAGGAGGGGGAACTCCTATCAATAAAGTGTTTCCTGGGTTCCAGTCAATGAACTCATTATAAGTATAATGGGACTCACTGGTATTATGAAAGATGGAACTCCAAAAAATCACAGACCTTCGATTTCCTTTTGAGTCCAATTTCTTGATGGGGAAAGAAAAGTTGTCTGGCTGATGATACAAAAAAAGATGTATATTTGAAGACTCCTTCCCTATTCAAACTTATGGATTGATCATGGAATTTGTTGGTAATGAAAGTGGCATAGTCATATCTGACAGCAGGGGGTTGTCCTCGAGTAAAGATTGACATTAAAACTAAGGTGATGTCATCAACATATTCACTCGAATTGAATCGCATGATCAGGGATATCATTTCAACAATGAGTATTCCAGTGTCAGTGAAAAAGGTCTGCAGATAAGGAGGTGGACCTTTGGGCTGGTGCTTTGGTAGCATGAAGGTTTGAGTAATAAAGTTTATCTCTGATGTGGGCAATTGAGATGATTTTTCAAGTAGATACCCCGTGGAAAGAGGAGCAAGGGGCTCAGAGGAGTGGAACTCGAGTTTTGGCTTTCGCTAGTAGAATTCTCAGTGAAAAACAGAAATTGCAGGGTTGTAGGGCAAAGCAGATAAATACCTGGATTAAGTAGGTAAACTGTGTACTCGCAGGTTCAATGATGGATGGCATAGCACGTTGCTGGGGTTTTTTTGGCTGGGTGGTGGACTAAATGTTTGTACAGTCGACTGAACGTTAGTTTGCATGGAGCACAAGACACAACACATTACAACGAAAATGACATTTTATTTCTGTTTTAACGGAAATTGGTTTGGCGGGTATTTTTTGGAATTCATTGGGCGAGTGACATCAGCGTGATGGGACGTTTTGTCGTCACATGGAGGGTGGTAAGCGGTTTTCCCCGCACTGCTTTTGGGCTCGAGTGGTTTCAGACGGAGGGCAAGCGAGCATGTTGGGAGTGCGATGCTTGGCAGAGGTACGACAGAAAACCACTGAGTGATCGTGACTTAAAGCGAGGCGGGAAGGGTGGTCGTGATAGGATCGTCGACTGTTGGATGAAATTATAGAGATCAGACAGCTGATGGGTAACGAAGTTGGGCGAGGTGTTAATTTGTAGTGGGCCCAATATATTAACAGCATTAAATTGTATCGGGGGCATTTTTATTGGTTAAGGGGTTGGTTATTAATTAACCCGGATGGTTAATTAATCCCACGTGGCGCGGTGGGTAGGTTCTTAATAAGTTTCGGATAAACTTATTAATCCTTATTTATATAATGGTTATATACCATCGGGGCGGGAATTATATAGAATGTGGGGTTTTAATATATTTTACATATTACGGGAAATGGGTAATGTTTTCGGGATTTATATAATAATAGTTAGAAGTTAATATGAAATCGAAGTGAAAGCGCCAAGTTAAAATGTTAAAGTTTACATTTAACACTTAGGCTAAAGTGTGAATAAAGGGTTCTTAGGTGATATTATACATTATTCCTAAGTAAAATAGGTTTTTTACTTGGAAAAAATTTGTCAAATGAAATGAAGAGTTTATGGATGATACTAAGTACTTAGGCTTCTAAATCATTGGGCCGAGGGTCCGGTCCCTCCAGAAGTCAGAGAAATGCTCTGAGCCCCTTTGATTTTCGAAGTCCTTAATACTTTAAGGGGAATTAGTAAAATCTTTAGGGAAAAATGTGAATGGAAGTTAGTTATTTAACCTTGACTTGCTTGAACTGGCTCAAGTAAAATATATGCCTTGCACTGGTGAGAAAAGTAAAAATCAACACATTTGGAAGCATTTTTCACCACAAGTATCATTCTGCAACATCATCTACCTACCCTACCTACTTCAACCTGATATTTTTTCTTCTTTATTAGGGTGCACTTAGGCTGTCAAACCCTTATCACACTTTTTCTTTTACATATGGAATTCTATCTAAATCTAACCTTATTACATCCAAGGGCTCAGATTAAACTGTTGAGCTCCTTTTATTCACTCAACCTATCTACTTATCTACCAAGATTAAACAGTTTGGTCAGATTTTATTCTCTATCTCTACATCATGAAATTGAAAGATGAAAGAGCCAAGTATAAACAGTTTGACTCTCATGAATTGTGGCATAAGTGACAAGCTGCACACAATTGCTTATTATAGAAAATGAAAAGGTAGTGGCATTTAGACTTGCACACTTTCCTAGTCTATTTTTGTTTGGGGTTCATTTCTTTTCATTTTTTTGACCATTTTATTCTTTTTACCCTTTCATTTTTCTTTTAGGGTATACCCTCTATAGATTTTTTAAATTTTTTGATTTTTTCAAAATATGGAAAACCTTTGCAACAAGAAAGGTATGAACATATTACAGAGCTCATCAAGTCAATCATGAAATATGACACCTATTGGTATAGGAGCATAACATATTGGAAGCCTTGAGGTCCCCATTTCAGTAAGTGGAATGAGACTCCTTACAAAAATGAGTTATAAAGGAGGAGGACTTAGTGTTAATGGCCAAGGAATTAGTCGAACATTGGAGGTTGTACAAAGACCTCAATCTCCAGGTTTGGGGTACAATGAAGGAGAGAGATTGATGTCAGCAGAAGCTTCCAAGCCATTTTCGAAGCCATGATGATCCTCCCATCACAGTTTACATAGTAGAGGAAGAGCTAGGCCAAACTCTCATCGCTAGGACCATACCATGACAACCAAGAGAGGTATAAAAAGTCTCAGTATTCTAAAATTAATTTTGATTCCAATCATGTTCTTAATGATGAGAATAAATCATGGCATATAAAATCATGTATTTTGTGTGGTTTACATAACCGTGTGATGGTTGAGTGTTGGAAGAGAATGGCGGGAAGAAGGAGGATTAGGCATGAATGACCTTCTCCACATCAAGGGACAAAGGTTAAGCAGGTCTGGAGGAAGAATACTTTCTACAATCATTGCAACAAATGCGGACATCAAAAAGCCACATGTTGGAGGCTCCATCCAGAGCAACATCTCAAGGACAGAGCACCTTTGCAAGAACCAACTAGTGAATATGTTCAACAAGTGAATTCCCCACATGATGATGACCATTTAGTTTCATGAGTGAGAGATGGTTTTTATATATATAGTACCTTTCCATGGCCGCATTTTATAAATACTGTGTTGTGATAAAAATGTAAAAGTGATGATCTATTTTCTATCGCTTGTTAATACAACGATGGTGTTCTAGCATTTTATTGATAGTTGGGGCATTGGTTTCTATTCTGATGTAAACTTGACCAAAGAGTGTGTCTTATAAACTCTCGGTAAGTATGCGGATGCTTGGGTCATGATTGGTCATGTAATGGAGCATGTAATTTGAAAATATTGTACTACATGTTTGCACATGATGTAGGTGTTGGCTCATCACCTATGGATCCGAAGAACAAGGGTGAAGGAGGAGGAAGTGTGACCTATCAGGAAACTTATCATGCAAACAATGTAACATAATAGTTCCATATTATGTTCATGCTTTTGGAGGGCCAAAATCTCTTCAATGGGGAGGAATGATCTAAGTGGCTCCAGAAACATTCAAAAATCAAAAGTGGCTCACAATAGCTCAAAAAATAAATTCATCGGATTGAATTGAAACCAGGACAAGATTGTAGTTCCCATCATCTTGATTCCATTGGTTTTAATGACACTCAAATCCAAGATTGTATTCTCAAGTTATAGTCGTCTAAGTCTGGGTCAAACTTGGCCAAGTGGTAGTCACTAACGAGGCAACAAATTAACCGAGTCTCGACGCACATAAAACGAAAGTCGTAAATGCAAAATTTGTATCCTACTTAATTTCACCAGTAACCCTTAAAATCTGGTTGAAATTTTTTGAATGGTTGGGTTATAAAAAAAAGCAAACAAACAAAAATAGAAAGGTGGGTTGGCGTGCTGACATCCCCACCAACCCCCAACTACATACCACATATTAATATATCCAGGTGGAAGGCAGTAAAACCTTGCCACCTGAAACATTACAAAGACAACACCATAATGGGGTTGGCAGGTGTCGAACCTATGCTGACCGGTGGGTTGGCCTGCCGGCGGTGACCCCGTAACCAAAAATGATAATATAAATGACTCCATAACCATGCCACCATGTATTATTAAACCACAACCTCCTATTAAAAAATGATGTCACGTTTTTTTAAAATGAATTTCAAACCAAGTATGGGTTGGGTGGGTTTTGAACCCATCCCATCCCCATATAACCCAATGATGGTTGCCGACATGTCGTTGACTTGTTATTTGAAAAACTCTGCCCTGAAATACTACATAAACCAAAGTTTTCCATTCGACAAGGCAATGGACGAGCAGTGGAAAAACCAGGACAAGTGTGGGGAACCAAGAGATAGTAAACTTTTGGAAGAGAGAATATTCCAAGGGAATATTCCTTAGAATATTCTTTGATGCACTAAGGAATCTAAAAGATTCCCTCGGGGGTGATTTTTCACAGTGACTGAAACATGTCAACTTTATGCTCAAAAGAACTAGAATTTCACAGTGAATGTGATGTTGTGGTAGATTTCCTCATGTAGGTAGCAGAAATTCAGGCATCCAATAATAAGGAATCTTTGCAAAATCTTGTGGAATCTAAAGGATTCCCTTGGAGGCTGATTTTTGACATAGACAAAATGATGTCGACTAGTCATTTTTCAAAGAATTTCACAAGGAGCACAATAGTGTGCTTAGTACTTCCATCTAAGAAGTGGATTTTTCAGCCATCTCCAGGAAGGAATGTTTGGGGAAACTTTGATATTCCCGAGGGTCCAGATTTCGACGGTGTCATAAAGGGCCCAAGATTACAGTCATTTGACACGATTTCACGTCACAAATTTAGCAGTGCAGTCCATTTCGTCAGCTGAGCTTTGCATTTTCACGCCATCCTTGAAAGTGGAGGTATATGATGAAGTTATGCCATGTCTGTCTTCTGATTTGTTGAAATGATGTTTTTGTTGTTGAGATACCTGATTACCATTATGTTGAGGTATACTTTTATGCCACATCATGTGAGATTTTATTAGCTTGTCATGCTGAAGAATGGCGCATTTGAGTGAGAGTTCCTATAGGGAGAATGTCATTTGGAGAGACATGAAACTCTGGTTGAGGGTATTTATCTTTGTAATGAAAAAGAATGTACTATGTACACATCATATTGTAGCATTTAATGAAGCGTCCTCCCCACCTTAAAACTAAGCCTGGAGACATAACCTACACTGGGTGAACTCCATTATCAATGTGTTTCTGTTCTTTGATTTGATGGACACATTATGTTTCATCTTCTTACATTGTGCATGATCCAAGAGGATCCATCAATCCAATTACATAAGTGTTCAAAGTGTCGTCATCAGTATTCATGGGTGTCCTTTGGCTTATGTCATCGATAGTTCCGCCAGGTTTTTGTCGATGACATGTGTTTTGTCGTTCGACTTTGTAGGATTTATGGTTGATATAGTTGATTGTGTAAAAGGATTCAAGTTAAAGTACCTGGTCGATGACATAGTCTTATCGTCGTCACCACCAGTGTCAGTTTCAAGGATGTGATGGTCGTCGTTGTGCAATGTTGATGAATGTTGCATGGAGACCACGAGGATTTACATGGGTCGATCATCTGGTAAAGGCTTCAGTTTCGCTGATGTCACTGTGCAGAGCTGACATGGGTCTTGAACATTTAAATGAAACTATTTACCTAAGCCTAGACATAAACCCTAAACCATAAGCTATCTTATACATTATTTGTTGACCCTAAGAATCACTAATGCACTCTTACCTAATATCTAAAGCCCTAAATCCTATTCTACGCATCCAAACCTAAACCTACATTGAAATACATAAACCCTACCCAAATACCTAATACATTACACCAATGTATTAAAAATACATTAAAATTTGCCTAAAAGCTCTAAACCTAACCCTAAATGTCCTAAACCCTACCACAAATAACCCTCGGCCTATGCTAACTATTTAAACTATATAAAAACAATACAAATGTTATATATCAGTCTAACCGCCAGAGTTAACCGTATCAGAACCCTGTGCATGTGAGAGCTATGGAGATAGACCGTCGGAGTGACGCTAGCTCAAACAGCACAGAAACCATGTCATATAAACAAGCCGAGTTAATTGCCAACCGTCACCATTCGGCTAACGGTCGACAGGTTTATATAAAGTTTTATTTGGGTTTTTTGTTTATTAATTGGTTTTTAATCAATATGAGGACCATGACTAAGCCCTAACGTGGAAAAAAACAAACCTGTTCAACCCTACACATCAGCTGATTCATTCTAAAGGTGGATAGCAGGAGGTTATGATCCATTTGTAGGCCTATAAAGGCGGAATTGTCCATTGGAGATCAGGAAGGAGTGGTTTTCAGTTTTCATCTGCAAGTTCTCGAGGTTAGAGGCAAATTTTTTTTAGAGTTTTGTGAGCATTGGGATTCGGATTTGGAAACTGTAAGCGGCGTTGGAAAGCTGGTTCAAAGAGATATCTGATGACAGTGACCAAAAGTGCATGTGTGCACATTCATTCTGGTCTTTTCACTGTGTAATCCACTTCCTCTTCTCCTTCCTAATAAAACAGTCGACCATCTTGAAAGCGGACCCGAAGACGTAGTCCATCAAGGAATAACTCTATAATCAATATCACTATCTGATATATCTGTGTTTTTTCTATTTACACTTCTGTTTTGCATCTGTCTTATGCTTTATCAGCTATCTTAAAGTATTCTGCTCCAGCGTTTTTCCTCGTTTTCCATGCTTTCGGTTATCATTCAAACTCACTAATGGACAATCAATTCTACATTAGTTTTTAGTATATGATCATATCAGATCATATAATTTGGTATCAGAGCAAGTTTTCATTTGTAGAGTTTCCATTGAATTTTAACTAGGTCTAAGTCGCAATGAGGAGAATGAATCCTTGAGAAGATCGATCCAGAGATTGGAAAGTGATGAGTCGTTCAGAAATTGACCATGTAAGGACCTGCTGCAGGTGAAAACACTAAGACAAAGATGAGTGAGGAACACTTTTAGTAGATGCTCTTAATTATGTGTTAGGTCCCTATACTACTAGTGTAACCCCTTATTGTTATTAGTAAAACCCACTTATTATATTGATGTACCCATGTAGTGCCCATATTGTTACTAATGTACCCCATAGAAGCCCACTATTGTTATTATTGTGCCCTTACATTATTATTGTTATGTCGGCTCTGATTATGTTATGACCCCTTAGACTCCTATATATAGAAAGGAGGTCTTTTCATTTGTATCATCCAAGAATTGTTCATTTATGTAATGTAAATGAGGTTGCCATCTCGAAGAGGCTGAATTCTAAGGCGTTGATCTATCTTTTCTATCTTTTCTTGAGCTGGTTTCATAACATTTGGTATCAGAGCTTTGGATTCTAGGGTTTCCCTGCAACAAACAGGTCATCGTGGCAGTTTTGTTATAACTTTTTTTATGTGACATTTCAGAAGTCGCAAAGAAAACCCATTTGATAAGAAATCACGTTGAACATTGGCTCCGAATTTCAGAGCTTTTCGCGCGATATTTTCGGAGATATGATCTGAGGAAGTTGGTCTTTTTGCAGAATCCTGAATTACATTCAAAACAGGTGACTTGGGGAAAATCGTCATAACTTTATCTCTGAGAATCGGATTGAAATTTCGTAAGAAGGTACAGAAAGAGGACGGAGTGTAGTTTCTGTTATATCTTTTTCAGAGCCAAAGGTCAAAAAATTGACACGTGGCACTTCATACAAGTTTGCTTTTCTGGAAAGGTCTATAGTAAGGTCATCTTGGGAGATTGTGCATAACTCTTTTTTGGAGAATCCAATTTGGATCAGACTGGTGGCATTGGAAAGAGGACACAGAGGGCTACTACAGGTAGCAATTTCAGAACTTAAATATCCGCAAGTACAGAGTTACAGTCATTTCAAGATCGAGGTCCTAAAATTAAGAAAAAGCAAGATGAGGAAGTTTGATGGCAAGGATCCGGTAAATTGGATACTTCAAATGGAGCAATATTTTGATCTACATGGTGTACCACTTTTACAAAAGGTATTTATTGCATCTTCATATTTAGAACCGGATCAATTTTTATGGTATAAAGGGCTTTGTTCTCGTAAACAACTTGTTACATGGTCAATTCTCACGGAGGAAATGATAGCACATTATGAGGATACAAAGAGCAACACCTTCTTTAGAGCAACACCACAACAATTGGAAAGAGTAAAAGGGCTTTGTGACATATTTGAAAGTAAAATTATGGAAAAAAGGAAGTCTACCACTCACAACTTTAAAGATGGACGTGTTGTTTCTCCTAGCCTTCCACAACCTACAAGGGTTACACCACAACAATTGGAAGAAAAAAGAGAAAAAGGGCTTTGTTACAATTGTGACAGCAAATGCACTAAAGGTCATAAGATCACATCGAGCATCAAGAAATGAATCCGACCATATCTTGTAAAGGATTGGAAGAAATTACCAGTCCTCAAACTCTAAAGATAAAAGGACATATCAAGAAGAAAAAGGTTCAAGCAGTGAAAGATGACGTCGAGCATCAACAACAAGTTCTCCAACTTTTAAAGGATAATGCCACTTCGATGCAAAATCAAATGAAACAACATGTAGTTCAACATCACAGTGAAAAATGTTTTGATGTAGGCGACTGTGTATTTTTACTGCTACATCTAAAGCAAGCTATTTATGAGAAGGAAATGTTGGCAATACTACATGCACTTAAAAAATGGCGACCTTACCAAATGGGAAGACTCTTCAAGGATGAGGATGTGGAAGCATTGTTTTGTGCTATTTCTATTATCCAACCAGATGGGATAAACGAAGCAAGGGATCAATGGAAGAAGGACAAAGAAGTATGGCCACTTATTCAAAAGTTGCAAAAGATCCCAATTCAAACAATATTGCCAGATATTGAAAAGGAAAGAAAAATCATATTGAAACCTGGAGCAGTCACGGAAACAAGAACCCGACAGCTACAAAATCGATCAACTTCAGAGTATCTCATCAAGTGGAAGAACTTAGCCACTGAAGATTCCACATGGGAGGACAAGAATTTTATACAGAAGCATCAAGAACTACTCAAGCGTTGAGGACAACACTTTTTGAAGGAGAAGGGCATGTTAGGCCCCTATACTACTAGTGTAACCCCTTATTGTTATTAGTAAAACCCACTTATTATATTGATGTACCCATGTAGTGCCCATATTGTTACTAATGTACCCCGTAGAAGCCCACTATTGTTATTATTGTGCCCTTACATTATTATTGTTATGTCGGCTCTGATTATGTTATGACCCCTTAGACTCCTATATATAGAAAGGAGGTCTTTTCATTTGTATCATCCAAGAATTGTTCATTTATGTAATGTAAAGGAGGTTGCCCCCTCGAAGAGGCTGAATTCTAAGGCGTTGATCTATCTTTTCTATCTTTTCTTGAGCTGGTTTCATAACATTATGCAGCAGATGTTTGGAGAACTGTACGAAGACAAGAAGGCGAGAGATGCAGCTTCTTCTTCGAAAGCATCAAAGAAATACAAAGGTAAAGGCAAGGAAGATAAACCTCCTTCACCTCCATCATCTCCATCATCCTCTTCTTCTTATTCTTCTTCTTCCAATGTAGAATCTGAAACAGGAAAGAAACCTAAGAAGTCATCTCTTTTGAAACTTGATGTTAAATTTGAGTTACCTGTTTATGATGGTGAAATGAATCCTGAAAAGTTAGATAACTGGATAAGCAGTTAGAAGTGTATTGTCACATTCAGAACATTTCTAAAGATAAAATTAAAATTGAGTTAGCTACACTTAGAATGAAGGGAACAACTTTAATCTAGAGGGAAAGCAAAACTTAGTTACATGTAAAGCAAACAAGGAAAGTCATCTCTTCATGGTCTAAGTTTTTCAAAGCACTTAGGAAACAGTTCTATCCTTTAGGATACATGCAACAAGCTATTATTGATTGGTAGCATCTGAGGCAAGGTAAAGGGTAGAGTGTTCAAGAGTTTACTTAGGAGTTCAGGAAGAAAGCATTGGTGCTTGGTATTTCATTGGATACACTGCAACTTTGTTAAAATACATCGGTAGTTTACCTTCATATCTGCAACATACTTTATTAATGTTTAATCCGGATGATTTTGACGAGGTGTGTGTTCAGGACATACATATTGAATCAGGTGGCAGATCATTCAAGTTGTCATCTCAGTCATCCAAAGATATGGAAAACAGAGAATCTAGAAACAGTAAGGGGAACATTTTGAAGAGAAAGAAATCAACGATCGTTCAGAAGGAAAGACCTACTTGTTCTTATTGCCAGAGAATCGGTCATGATGAATCGAAGTGCTAGAAACTTCATCCAGAACTTAAGCCCAAAAGGTTCTTTAAGGCGAAGGATGAAAAGAAGGCCATTGCAGTAGTCCAGCAAAACCTAGATTCAGATTCAAGTGATGAAAGGAGGATAACCGCCATGGTTACTACAGGTAAAACTTCTAATACTGGTTCAAGTTCGAAATCTAATGTATATTCTTCAAACATAAATCCTTCACATGAGGATAAACGAGTTGAACTCTTCTACATAAGGATAACTGCTAAACATAAAAGGATTGACACAATGTTTGACAGTGGGTGGCAAGCAAATTTAATATCTAAACATATAGTTAATCAATTGGGATTGGAAACACGAAATCATCCGAGACCATACCCATTAGGTTGGATTAATAAATCAACTCAGATACATGTCACAAAGCAGTGTCGGTTAAAATTTGCAATTACATCTAAGTACATTGATGAAGTGGAATTAGATGTGGTCCCATTTGAAATTTTTGGAGATCTCTTAGGGATTCCTTATCTTTATGATAGAGATGCAGTCTTTTACAGAAGAGAACATAAATATCACCTAAAGAAAGAAGGGATCAAATTTATTGTTAGGGCACACAAAGTCAAATCAAACTTGGATTTAATTGTTTCAAATCAAGTTAAGCAGTTTATAATTTCAAGTAAATATGTGCTCGTGGTTATTAAGGAACAACATAAGGTTGATTGTTCTAGATGTGAGATTCAATTTATAGATCAATTGGTCAAGGTGGTTAATTCTTTTCCAAGAAATCTTATTCATGAATAGGATAAGAAGCATGAGATACATTTAATGTCCTATGAACATCTTCTTAAATACGGAATGAATCTAAACTCATTCATTCAACTGAATTATAGAAGCTATCATCATCAACGGTTTATTGCAGGGAATGGTACATGTTAGTTTAATCAAAGACTTGTTTCATATGGTATGTTTATTTTCAGTTTCACGGGTGCAGGTCATTATTGGGAAAAGTTAGTGTTGCATTTCTTTAGTATTGAATCATCAATTCATGCTTTTAAAAGTAATGAAGCCTCTCTTCAAGTGGAGAGGAAGTCTATAAGTTTTCATGACAAAGCATTTTCAAAAGCAGATCTAAAGTTTCCTTACCAGGGTTTGAAAACTAATTCATTAACTGAAAGTGTTAGTTAATGGAAATATGAGCTAATAGACATAGTGATTCAAGTAAATCAACAATTACTTAGATACTTTCAGAATCAAAATAAGTTATAGTAGTCTTTACATCATAGCTGGATGAGTTATGAGTAGAAAGTTCACTTAGTAATCAGTCAACAGGAAAGTAAATCAAATCAAGTAACTGATATGAAGTCAAAATCAAAGGAGTCTTTGAATATTTCAGTTATTCCGAAAAGTAGATTGTTAATACCCATCAGATGTATTGAACAAAGTTCTACAAATAATGTTTTAAAGGATGTTTCTAAATCACTAACTCATGATTATTCGTGGAAAGAATTCAATTGCCATGTTGATAATAGGTTGTTTGCCCATCGTCGCAAATTGTACATACTGCAAATGGAAGAAACAAGTCACCGAATCAAAATCTATCATGTCAGCATCATCAGGGTCATCGCATGTAGATGATTGACCGAATGTATTCCTACATCATCAGGTCAATATGGAAAGAGAGGGAGTTATACCCTCATCGACAAATTGTTTAGTCAAAATTTTGTGGTCAAAAAGCTTTCAAGTGGAGAGGAATGATCCAAGAGGATCCGTCGATCCAATTGCATAAGTGTTCAAAGTGTCGTCATCAATATTCATGGGTGTCGTTCAACTTATGTCATCGACAGTTCCACCATCGTTTGGTCGACGACATGTGTTTTGTCATTTGACTTTGTAGGATTTATGCTTGATATGTTTGATTGTGAAAAAGGATTCAAGCTAAAGTACTTGGTCGACAACATAGTCTTATCGTTGTCACCACCAGTGTTAGTTTCAAAGATGTGATTGTCATCGTCATGCAATGTTGACGAATGTCAAATGAAGACCACAAGGATGTACAAGGGTCAATCATATGGTAAAGGCTTGAGTTTCGCCAGTGTCACTGTGCATAGCCGACATGGGTCCTGAACAGTTAAATGGAACTATTTACCTAAGTCTAGACCTAAACCCTAAACCCTAAGCTATCTTATTCATCACTTTTTTACCCTAAGAATCACTAATGCACTCTTACCTAAGATCTAAAGCCCTAAATCCTATTCTACACATCCAAACCTAAACCTACATTAAAATACATAAACCCTACCCAAATACCTAATACATTACACCAATGTATTAAAAATACATTAAACTATGCCTAAAAGCTCTAAACCTAACCCTAAAATTCCTAAACCCTACCACAAATTACCCTCGGCCTATGCTAATTGTTTAAACTATATAAAAACAATACAAATTTTATATATCAGTCTCATCACCAGAGTTAAACGTATCAGAACCATGTGCATGTGAGAGCTGTGGAGATAGACCATCGGAGTTGATAGTCCGACACCTAACTGATAGCTCAAACCGCGTCATATAAATAGGCCGGGTTAACCGCCAACGGTCACCATTCGGCTAACGGTCAGTGGAGCCGCTGGGACCCAAAACTATCGGGATCAGTTCAGTTCACATGCATTGTCCACTTTGTCCATGTAGTTAGCAAACAACTAACGGTCAGCGGGTTCATATAAAGTTTTGTTTTGGTTTTTTTTTTATTAATTGGTTTTTAATTTATATGAGGACCATGACTAAGCCCTAAGGTGGAAAAAAACAAACCTATTCAACCCTACACATCAATTGATTCATTCTAAAGGTGGATAGGAGGAGCCTATGATGCATTTGCAGGCCTATTAAGGTAGAATTGTCCATTGGAGATCAGGAGGGAGTGGTTTTTAGTTTTCATCTGCGGGTTTTGGAGGTTAGAGGCGATTTTGTTTTCAGAGTTTTTGGAGCATAGGGGGTCGGATTTGGAAACCGTAAGTGGCATTGGAAAGATGGATCAGAGAGCTATCTGATGATAGTGACCATAAGTTCCTGTGTGCACATTCTTTCTGGTCATTTCACTGTGTAATCCACTTCTTCTCGTTCATAATAAAATGGTCGCACATCTTAAAAGAAGAGTCGGAGACGTAGTCCATTAGGGACGAACTCCGTAATCAATATCGTTTTCTGGTATATCTGTGTTTTCGATGTTTACACTTCTATTTTGCATCTTTCTTATGGTTTATCGGTTGTCTTAAAGTGTTCTGTTCCAGCAGTTTTCCTCGTTTTCCATGCTTTTGGTTATCATTCAAACACACCAGTGGCTAATCAATTATACATCAGTTTTTAGTATATGATCATATCAGATCAATGCACATGTGGTTTTTTCATACTCTTTCACATGCAATTCTTCTAACATCATAGAAGTAAAAGATCTTGGTTAATTTTGGTAGTTGAAGGGATCTGGATCAAGGAATTAACAATTTATTATAGGGGCTCTATGGAAATCTTATAGGGAAGATGATATTCACAACAACGTAAAATATAATGTATGGGACAACACTCGAAATGAGGATAAGAAGATGGATGTTTAAGTTAAAGGTACTAAGGCTGCAATTAAGCTAAATTTGTATCTTTGAGGAGGTTTCCAATGGATTTTTCATGTTTAGCTCGGATAGATTCCTTGCATGAGATCTTGGATATGAATTTTTTTTGGGTAAATCCCCACATCACACCAGTTCACCATTTTCAATTTAATGTCACTTTGGATGTTGCATTTTTGGTTATATGCCCATTCCATGTACCTTAGTTAGTTTATTATGAAAATGATGGTAACCACAGATTTTACATATTGTGAAGCTCCCTAGTGTCCAGATTCTAGACTTCCACAATGTTGTCATTCATGCTAATAAAATGCTCATACCCTATTTAGAATTCACGATGTTTTTTACTTTCTAATTCTTTCTATATTTGTTTTATTTTCAATTATATATGGATTTACCCTCTCTTTTAGGCAATGTTAGGAGAGCCAAGTGGTGAGACTAGGCACCATAGTCAAAATCTTAAATGTACTTTCTAATGGAAAAACTTATAAAAGTTGATTCTCTTGCAAAATTGTCCATTAACATATGGAAAAAAATATTTCCCATATACACTCTTTCTACTATAAAATGTACATTTACAATTAATAGCTCAATGTATTCCCCCATTTGGTTAATTTTGAAGGATATCATAAAATTTCGGAATGACTATCACCAATATTCCACCATGGAAATTTGCCACAAACGGGGGGTGATGATTTTTGCTGCGGCATAAATGCAGATTTCATGCTAATTTTGATCCTCTGTGTGAGTAGCCTTTTAGAACTATCTTTGAATTTTTCTAGTCAACGAGTAAATTTTCTCAGAGAGCCAAAACCTACTGGAATCCATCCATTTTTTCCCTTAAAAATATGACCGTAAGAGTGATTAAATTTTTTTTTGATGGTGGAAATGGATTTAGCACCATCAAGAACCTTAGCGAAACCCAAAATCTTGAATCTTGATAACTGTACATGCAATTTCCCAAAAAAATTCACAAGATTTTTACCGAAATCTTGTCAGAATTTCTATTGTTTTCTAGAGAAATTTACAACATGTTTAGACTACACGATTATATTTTTCTTTTATGACTTTTTAAGTTCATAATCAATTTTCACTTTCTTGTGTGATCAGGTGAACAAGAAACCAAATATAACATATATATTTTCTTTGTACTATAGAGCTCTAGAACTTGTCTTTGGAGCTACTACAAATCAAAAGTCACAAAGAAAATGGCATATTTAGTAATTATTATATTTCAATATGATATTCAAGTTGTTTATATTTGAAATTTATATATATTTCATTAAAAAAATAACATTGATCTACGAATTAATCTGTAAGAGCCCGAAGGGTTAGCTTCATCGGTCGAATCCCTGTTGTTAAGTACCTCTCCGATCAAGAGGTCACCGGGTCAATTCTCCTCGATGCCCTTGGGGTTAGGCCTAGCTGTTGGCCACAGGGCTTGATTCCCTTTCAGGTTGATCAACCCAGATATTTCCGTGGATGTAACGGCCACCCAATGTCCTTGAACCACCTGAAAAAGAATAAAAATAAAAGGAATTAATCGGTAAGATACACAATAACACAATCCAAAATTATGGTAAAATCATGTATTACATTTTCTAGAATAGAAAGAATTAATTCTCCGTGTACCTTCAATGTGTGAATTAATGCCATTGATTAAGCAATTACAGATCTAGAGATTTATTTTTCAGTATTTTGAAATTCAATTACTTTTTATGTGATTTTTGCAAGTGTTATTATGATATTCATTAGTCTAGTATTAAGCATCCCCTCACTTTATTTACATGCATTTTATTAGACAGTGGAAAATGCTCAACTTGAAGAATTGAGAGAGCCTAGTTCTGGCACCTTGGGGACAATGTTTCATGGCAAATGAAGGGGAAAAAATATTGCAATCAAATGGGTAAAGAATAGTTTCTTTATGGGAAAGCCATCTGAGCAAGAACAAGAATAATTTTTTTATGGGCAAGTCATCTGAGAAAGAACATCTGGTGAGAGAAGGCGGCTTTGAGTATGCCCAATTTCTCCTTTGACTTGCCTCACAGGGACTATCTCTACCTCCAACTCTTGTTTATTTAAAAATAAATAGAGCCATCACATTAGTCAAGTGATAATTACATAGAAAAAAACATTCCTTTCAAAACATGATAATGATATCTTTAGTTTTTTTAAATCAAATAAGGATAGGAAACATGGATATTAACTGAAGAAATGATTATTAATATAAATATTGATTATTTAATAAAAGAAAATAATAAAGCAATATAATTATGCAAGTTATGATATATTATTTAGAAAAATTAACTTCATATCATAAATATTAATTTGGAAAATTTTAAAGTAAAAATATCGGAAAATTTAGAAATATGATGATGACGATGATTAAAACTACTGTCTATTAAGACCTACATGTGTATCATACTCTAAGAAGGTGATATATGAATTGAAATTGCTTAATATTCTATTTATATGCTGAAAAGAAAGTTAGAGAAGCATACCCATATCACCATAGTTTTGCTGGCTTTGAAGATCAAGAAGATTGGCAGCGTGACAAATATTTTGAAAATTAGATTGGATGTGTGTATAAGATTAAAAATATAAGAGAAAGTATTTTTCATCTTCAACCCACTTAGGATTTCACAATGAAAACCGCTTTCATCCGATGGGATTTTTTAAATTTATCAACAACTAGTTTCACTATTTTTTTTTTTTGTAAGTTGGGGTGGGACTCTCCGATTTACATGTCCATTATGTACCCCTCTATGGGGGAAGGGTAGCCCAAGATTTGAACCCAAGACTTCCGGTTCGGTGAGACTTCATTTCCACGGCCCTTGCCGCTTGAGCTACCCCATGTGGACAACAACTAGTTTCACTATGAAGCTCATGAGAACTAGTTCTTATCTTGGCAATGCTAACATTAGTCAAGATAGAAAGGTAATTTTGGTTTTCAAAATTGGGGTTAATCAAATAATTATAATATCTTAGTTTCATTTTCCCTTGTACCTCTTAATTTCCCCACAAATTCTCCTTAAAGATGGAAGTAATTAGCTGACGGCTTCCTATTTCAACTTAAGGTGGCTGGGGATCTATTGACATTTTGTCTATAAGTTAGATTACGTACCCATGTGGCTTCCAGGTTGAATAGATGTGTAAGTATCTCAACCACTATGCCTATTGCGATTTTTAAAATGTATGGTAATGACAAGGAATTGAATGTGTTTTTATGCTAAATATTATTTCGTATACAAATAATTCAATTATTGGTTTAATGCATGTTGGTATGACATGCCATGACATGTTATGAATTCTATTTATCTCGCAACAACTATTTGACATCTCCTATGATGAACTGGAATCCCTAAACGGCATGGCAAAGAGTGACTACCATAATGATGAGTCGACAAAAGTTTATCACTATCTCGATATTCTGACAAGTTGCAAAAAACAACATAGGCTTGTTCTGGGACCACACCCTTCAGGATTATTTGTTATCATAGATGTCAAATATTTTATTCAAGATAAATTATTATTATTATTCGCTAATTTTAATGTCATGGCCAAGCGAGACACCAAATTGGTGTATGAGGACCCTTCTTTATGGGACAAGGGACCCACCGTCACGCAACGATTTGATTGCTAAGTCTACTAAGACATACATATTGTACCCCCCTCCGGTTTTGAACCTGTGAACTCTTAGAAGGAAACATATGCTCTTAACCATTAGACCCACTCAAACTGTATAAAATGCATAATATGTCATACAAACTTGCACTAAGACAATGATGCATGATGAATAATCTTCCTTAACTATTTAATGGTAGTGTCAATAATATACAAGTAATCAATAATGTTATCAATAATATATATATAAACAGATTTGAATGACTAAAAAACACTACCATAATGAAAAAACCTTTCACAAAATTTCTATTAAAAAGTTTTATCATAAGGACTAAAAAACACTAGCATAATGTACGTTGGCGTAGGATTCTTCTAGAAAGTTTTATCATAAGGAGGAGTAACGTCGATTAGCGAATAATTATTGTTTTTAGTCATTGAACGGTCTCCTTGGGTTTTTTTGGAGTCGAATATCTCCCCATAAGACGGCAACAAATATTCAGCATATTATAGTATTATATAGTATTAATTGAGCAGCTGCTGTAGATGCACACTTTCGATTTTGTGAAGGTCAAAATCAAAAAATAAACATCCACAACAGTTTTAAGCCTATTTATTTTCAAGCCGTATGAACCTCCAAACAAAGGATAGAGACCGAGATGCCGTTTACACTGTACTCTGTTCTTATTCGAATAGAGACAGATGGATTTTAGGCGCACACAGATATTGTATTTGTATTTGTACTCTCTTCTTATTGACAGATATTGTATTTGTATTTGTAATCAACCATTTGTCAGTGATACAATCATATAACGCATATATTCCTAATGTTTTGCCAGTTGTATGTTCTTAGGGTCACAGCTTCTTAGAAATCAATTTTGCAGGGGAATAATACGAATTCAGTTGGACATGTCGGGTGGATAGTAAAACCGAGAGCTAAAACTGCTAGCGGAATGAAAAACCCATTACAGTAGGTTCCTGCTAATGGAATCAGCAGATATAACCGTATGTCTGCTGTTCATAAAAGTAACAATAGATACCGTTAAATTGAAAAGTATGTAAAATCGGAAGATATATAATTTCAATGTGTATTACTTTGCATCTGTTGAGTACATATTGGTCGTTCAAAAAGTTTTTGAACAAAACCTAAATACCTTATAAAACCGTGTATTCGAATTCTGGTACACTAGAAAATAAAGTGTTTGGCCTCATTGTTAACTGGAAAAAAAGACTCGCAACGAACGTTATACCGCTAGAGATGCTAGAATTTCAATGCTGTTCCGTCAGAATAAAGCGTTCGGATTATTTTATATGTGAATGTAAGACAACTTGCTAATAGATATTAACCGAGAATGAGATGGTGTCCATTTAGGTATAAAGTTGTCAGACAAGTAATTTTTTTAATGGTTTTTTAAAAATTGTCCTTTTACGATTTTTATTTTTACTGATTATTTAATTATCATTTGCATTTACTGATTATTTAAGTATCATGTAATATGTGTTTCTCATTATTTAAGTATCATGTAATATGTGTTTTGTTAAGTTTTTTTTGGTTAATGCAAAACCTTTTTTTAAAAGTGTTTTGTTTTAGTAAATTTTTAAATTTTATTTTGATGATAAAATAAGTTTCAACTAAGTACATTATAGGATTTATATGATTTATGTTTCAACTAAGTTTATTATAGATTTATATCATTTATATTATTGTAAAAATATCAAGTCTATTTAAGTAGGTTAATTCTTCATGTCAAACTAGTTAATAATTTGATGCAATTATATACGGTGACTATTTACTTAATTTTAAAAGTTTTAGAAATTATGTTAGATAATTCTTGAAAAGTTTTCAAATGGTTTGGTTAAACTTATTAACTATAATTTATTTTGAAGCCGCCAAAGGGTCGCTCTTTAACTTTGAATTTGATGAGTTGAAGTTGAAGACCTTATAAATAATAATGCAAGTTTGAAGACACTTCTAAATAAGAATTTGGGAAGATTATAATATTTCAAGTACTAATAATATATAGGCATGTATTTCGATGAAATTACTACAGGATGTCCTATTTCTCATCTAAATACATTTTGAAGGTGTTAGAGGTGTCCAAACGGTGGAACAAGGTAGCAGAAGGTTGATAAGGGTGTGGAAGACCTTGCCGAACTGAAAAATATTCAAGAACCCATATTGAATAAGGGGAAGAAGGCAAGCTAATGGTCTAAAGAAACAATGATTTTTTTTGCACAAATATGGTTTTGGGCTTGTCCTTGTAGAACTTACAGCCAAGATTCTTAATGCACAAGAGAGAGGCCACCAGGGCCATGAATGGGGAACAATGAGGTCACTAAGTTTCTCAGAGGATGAGCAACACTTTCCGCAGGGGGTATAATGGGCCCCTAAATTAGACATAAATTAAGACCCATACCTATAAATTAAATATCAATTAAGGCCTATGACCATCCTTCAGCACATTAAACCTCTCTTTTTGCATTAGATAATTTATTTTTAACTTTAATATATTGTTTAGGAAGGTTTATGAATAATTGGATATTTGTGCCTAATATTATTTATTTTTGTGGAATATTAAGAGAATATTGTGCAGATTATGAAGATTTGGAGGAGGAGATAATTTAGGGGCTTGTTCCCTACTACAGGAGGATCAATAATATTTAATAAATCGACAAGATATTATGGAGTTATGGCACAAATTTTGGAACTCCAATGATTGAGAAAATCTAGGAATGTGTTCCATTAATCAAAGGATCAAATCCACTAATGAAGGGATTTTGGTGGGGAAAGCTTCCTCCATTCATGGATAATGATTCCTAATCATTTTGTATAAGTACCAAGTCCATTTTGCCTCTATGGAATGATTCAGAAAATCTAGGAATGTGTTCCCTGCCATTTAATGAAAATTCCTAATATTGGGGACCAGATCCACTAATCAAGGGATTTTCTAGGGGAAAGCTTCCTCCATTCATGGGGGATTATTCCTAATCATTTTATATAAGTACCAAGTCAAATTTGCCTCTAGGGAGAGATTTGTAATTAGTGTTCTTGTGGAGAGAACTCATATTTTTACAGCTCCATTATATTTTCTTGCGGGGATGTAATTATATTGATCTAAATAATGAAGATTGATGTCATTTTCAGCTTCTAAATCTTTTCCTCCTCCATAGGTCTCTAAGTTTCCTTGGGCTTGGCCATCCCAGGAGCCTTAAAGCCCTTTTGTGTCATTTTATTTATTTCTTTTCACTTCTTATTCACATGCATCTCTAGTTTTTATTTCCTTCTATTTCTGCATTTAGTATTAATGATTTCTTGTTGTAGGATTGAGTTAAATGGTTGATGTAAGTTCTTTTGCAGGATCAAAAGCACTATTTCATCCCTGGAAAAGCTTTGGAAGTTTATAGTAGTCATTGAGCTGCTTGGATTAGTCTTCTTTTTCCCAAATCTAGATTGTTGGACCTCCTTTTTAGCAAAGAAGAGTAAATTTATGCTATTTTTTAGAGAATTCTAACAAGCTTCAATTGAGTTGGTTCCACTTGTATTAGATCACAAAAACATTCTAGTTCATAAAAAAAATTACCCCATTGCATTTTCACTTGATTTCGTTAGCCATTTTTTAGATTTATTAGCTCACTAGTTCTCGAATTTCTAGATTTTTTACTAGCAATGTTTTTTTTTTTTTGATGGGTTAACAGAGGTCTTTTTTAGTGATTCCACTTGGAATAGGGAACTAATACATCCTAGTTAATAAAAAAAATCTTCCCATCCAATTTGGATTTGTTTTCTTTTGTCATTAAATGCTCACCATTTTCATCATTTCACAAGGAAACTTCTCCAATCTTTTTTAGCAAATCCATCCATCTCCCACCTTTGGTTTCGAGTTATGAAGTGGTCCTAGGCACTTCCTTGCCTCATTCCACCCACCAAAAACCTTCCCTAAGATTTCCATCACCATAAAAATCCATCCTTTTTCTCTCGGCTATATCATGTAGGTTTTCATGGGATCTTGTAGGGTTTTAGTACATCCTGTAGGTTTTCTTGTAGTGGCCTGTTTTGAGGTTGAATTGAGAGAAAACCTCCAGGAAGCCACACAAGGTCACCTAAGGGTCTCCCAAGCCTTCCAAAAAGAAAAACAAATTTATTTTATTCATTTATATGCACAGCAGTAGAAGGTTTGATGGTTTGAATCTGCATGCTTAGGATAGTAGGATTTCATACATGTTAACTTAGTATTCTTTTGAAGTAAATCCTCTTAGCAGTTAGTTAGAAAATGGTGTGTTTTAGCATTTCATTTCAGTCTCTTTCCTTGTACTTTCTTTCTTGCAATAGGTTAAGGTTCCATTTCAAAAATTTCATTTTCTACAATTAGTTTAGGATTTTGTTTTAGTACATGCACTCCATTATATCATGACAGCAAAGGAAGGACACATTGTATGCCGCACATATACTTCTGATACCTCTGAAGTTTTTACGAACCTCGTGTTGATAATTAAAGCCAGTAGCCTTGGGAGTTGCAACATTCTTGTTGCAATATCGAGGCTCATCAGTTTGTCGAGTGACTCCATCCTTCACCCCCTAAAGAAATGGATCAGAAGGCCTCTCCATTTCCAATGACCTCGCCTCACCTGGCTCCTTCGCCATCCGAGCACAGCTCCTCCTATAAACAAAGGATTTTCCTATGCTCTCGGCGCAGGCCTACAATGCTTCACACTTGCGGCATTTTTTCCAAACAGTATTTTCCAGTAGTGCCATGCTCCGTGTTGGCTTCCTAGTATTCCAGGGCTATCCCTCGTGCGTTCTAGTAGGTAGGCTATGATAGGGACAAGTGTAATTTAATGGGGCAGCAGGAAGGTTACACGTTCCATTTTTCCAAGATGATCCATTATGGGGTGCAGGTGTTGATAATCACCCAGGGGTATGCGTTCCCTTGACGAGCACTCCGGGACCCACCAGTGCTCATTCAGAGAAAACGCAGGCTAGGCACAACCAACCCACCAAGGTGGAGGACGAACCCAATTCCCCATACCTACAGTGTGGATAACAAGGCCACCTTCACAACCCTCTCCCTTCTTTCCCTTGGTGGTGGTTTGCCCCACTTGAGTGGCTCGACCGCCTTTTTCCCGGTGCTCATGATGCGCTACAAAAGTGGCACGCGCCACCTATGCCAAGGGACCAAGCAGGGCATAGCTAGCGACATGGGAGCCGACTCAGCATCAGTGCTTCATGCCACACTGCAATGACTAATATGAGGTTCCATACATTCCACCACTTCTCCGTTCATTTCCAATACTGATCGTTAAATACCATGAGTAGCAGGATGTTGAGGTCCAAAATTCAAAGTGAAGTTTTTGATTTGTTTGTTCCTAGTCGTCATGGGAGAGAAATTGATGAATAAGAAATGGATTTTTCCAATCGTTGTCTAATACCGACCGATGGAGAAATCATCTTCCGATAACTATTATCTCTTTTGCTCAATAATGTGGTGAGCGAGAGCTATGCATGCATAAATAATGGTGCACATTTTTCATGCATGGAGAACACACATGAAAGACAAACGAACGACGCCAGCTAGGTAATTGTTGTCAACACCAAATTCATCATTTTTATCTGTTTTTCATCCTCACTCGGATGAACGAATAGGTAGGGTGAGTGATGTTCCTTCAATCGATAGGTGTTTTCTTCAGGATAAGGTCTTCCAATGAACAAATGTAGTTGAATTTCAGTAGTCGAGAGATAAAGGAAATATGGGTATATTGAAAATCAAATTGGCTGGGTTGGAGAACGCATATTGGTTGGAAGAATTGGGAGGCCATAATGTCGGGCCTTTCTCTTCATATTTAGTGGTAGACTAGTTGCTGCCTAACTCCTCCATATGCAGAATCATTTTTAGGTCCTCGTCAGCATTATCAGATATATAGCGTAACAAAATATATAGGCAGTTTAGCATGAAATAGTTATTATGCACCAAGAGGCAAGCTAGTAGGTTAAGTTTTCTGCTACCACCTCTTATGGGGCGGGGTCGAGCATTTCATGCCCCCCACCAGGGATCGACCCTAATAAACTATTTTGTTCATTGACCATTACTTTCACGTTGGCTTTGATTCCACTCCCTCTCCACTGTGCCGCTTCCACCTGCCATTCCCTGCAGTATTTACTAATAGTGTTAATACAATTCTACATAACATCGTTATCCTAATTCTTTCATAATTTGTGTAGGTGGGAATTTGTGTAGGCTTGAGCGAGCATAGCGAAAGGAAGGATATCCCTTAAGCATAGCGAAGGGTTATGCCTTTCCCATAACAAAAGGTTATCCTTATCTTTCGTAATTCTGATGACAAAATAAGGTCGGCGCAGGACTGGCGTAGGACTGGTGCAGCACAAAACCAACCAAATAAGGCATGTGCAGGCCATTTCTTCCCCTAAAATATGGAGACGACCCTACCTTACTTACAAGGGGTTGACCGGTGCAGGAAGGGCCAACTCTTTGAGCTCTTTGATGGGAAGAAATCAACGACCCAGTAAGGACCAGGTGAAAAAAATGAGACATTTGATCAGGACCTTACTAGCTGGGTTAACCAAGGACCTGACAAAACCTCTTAGGCATAGAATCAGGGGGGGCTTACTCTTGAAGTAGGTTTGCCTATAAAATTACAGGGCCTTTCCATGACCTATGTAACAAAATAAACACTAGGAATGAAGTGCTCGACCAAAGGGATAGGAACGAAGTGCTCGACCAAAGCGAGAGGAACAGAGTGCTCAACCAAAGGGAGAGGAACATAGTACTCACCCATCGTGGGTGAGGTATGGTTAGTGACTCGCCCCTATGATCAATAGTGTAATGAAGTTGCAAAGAAAGAGAAATAGTGACCCATAACCCGATACCCCAAAAGACATAACTCCATACACTACTGTTATTTTTAGCCCCTCATTCAAAGTTTCCATGGTGCTCAGTAACTTACTATTTTCCTTGTCTTTATTCTATCTATATCTACCAAAATGATATGAGTAAATATGTTATAAAAGAAGTAATACTTCGTCAAGGAAGAGCCTTGAAAATCTTGGGAGAGAATTACCAGGTGAGGGAGTGTGTGAATGTGAGGCTTAGCATACTTCAAGTTAGTTGTAACGTATTGAAAGCTAGGCTACACATAAGTATATTGAAAGCTAGGAATAACTATTTGAGTTATCTCCTTCGATTAGCTTTTAAGGGAAGAGATATGAAGCGTAACGTATTGAAAGCCAGGGCCATTGCTTTACTTATTTAATAGGGGGATGGACTTGTTGATAATGGGGTGTGGTGGATAACAAGATTCGAACCCGTCTTTTTGAAATCACAATTTGACACTTTGACCTATTGGGTTATACTCGCCCGTAGACATGTCTACACTCGCTATTGGATCCAGACCGATAACCAATATTTTTTCATCGCTCTATTGTGGTGTGTTCAGAGAATACTTAATGGATAGGAAATGTGACCACATGATGGAGAATGTGGATGCATCTATTTCTCCCAGTTGGACTGAGATCTATATGTGGATGCCTTATATATGTTGCATTAGATATGGCAAAACGATGCATGATGGAGCAAACATGCATGATGCAGATGCATGCATTATCTACCAAACATCATGATGCACATTATACTGTGACTTATGTTTAGAAGTGTACACCAGGGTGTTTAGACTTTCTTTATTTTATCTCTAGTTACCACCGATCTATCTATTTTCCTTAAATGAATTACCAGCTAGGATTGTCATTCTCTTTCTAGATTCTATCTGTCTCTACTTACCAAAAAGAAAGAAATAGAGATTACCTCATAAGTTAAGGCCAGTGAAAGGCGAGAACACCTTGGTAAAATGGGTGCCCACACCTAACATTTTCAGGACTTTCCTGGTTGGATCTATCCATCTTTCAAAGTTAATTTCATAACAAGCATACTTAGCTACTCTACCTACCATCATTAGTTCACACAATCAAGCCATAAGGCAGGCCGAATGGTAGGTCGTACCACTTCATCCACCAACATGACTTCGTAGGCCACATAGATATCGGCCTTCATAATACCCTATGAACTCTAATGAATGGGAAGGTTTTGAAATAGGAGGGGAAAGGCTTGAAGTGACTTATCGGGGGGGCTGGGTTGACCCCAAAAGAATTTCCATTTGAACACTTTGCAATACAGAGGGTTGGTTATCCCTCATATTTCTTCCCCTCAAAGAGAATAACAAAGCGTAAGTTTCTATTTCTTCCCCTCATATTGCTTTATTCCAACCATGAATGAGATATATTACACATGTAATGATGCATTCATCTAATAATGCATTGATGTAGTTATGCATCGAGGAAAGAGAAGATCGAGACAATTACTTACTTGATCTTCTATTTCCTCAATGCATAATTACATCAATGCATAATTAAATATAAAATAGCAACATCTTTTGCCTTATCTCTCTAGCTAATTTACGATACGTCATTACGTATATAATAAGGGTTCATAATTTTCCCGTTATATCTTTCCATCTTCCTTTCTCTCCCAAATCTAGCCAACCAGGTTCATTACTAACGAGCGTAATCAGGACTATGGTAGGGAGTAGATAAGGAGCGAGTGAGCATGTTATGGCACTAACACAGACAAGTAGATATAGGTAAGTCCTCTCCCTTATGGTCAAGCCTACTTGCACAACCTCTAGGAAACCATCGTAGTTCAATGCCTTTCATATTTTCTTCAAAGGCTCTTGGGCTTGGGCACATGTCTCTCACTCTCTCGGAATTCACTGCATGTGGTTTTTCTTACTATGACTCATATCCCCTTTTTTCAATAGTCAGGAGCTTCAGCGATATGGCCTTTGTTTAGTAATAAAAATTCATCCTTTACTCCTCAACGATGTCATTTTTTCTTCTCAATGGGGTCCTGGCTCCGACAATCTTAATTGTTAGTGAATAAGGATAATTTGTTAGTGGGAAGCTCTGACACATTTGAATGGTCATCATTAGTAAGAATGAATCTCTCCCCAGACACACTCTCACAATTACTAGTTCCCAAGGGGTAGAATTACTCTCTTTATAGGCCTACGCCACCTTTCACTAGCGGATTGACCACTTTCCTAGTCCTCCATTTGTGTTTAGGGCCCCTCCCCCTCCTTTGTCGAGAGAGCAGCTTGTATCCACACTCCAACCCCAAACAAATAGAGTAAGATCATATCCTCGCTTCCTACTCTTGGTTACTTAATTTCCTATGCGTGACTTAGGTTTATTAGGGGATTTTCCCATTATTGAATAGGCCACCCTTTTAGTTTACCAGCTACTTGCTCCAAGGTGGATCCATAAAGCACGCGCCTCAAATTCATTCCCTCCCACCCATGAAGAAAACCTTTGTCCCGATGGTGTATTGAATCAATCGACTATAAATTATCAAAGCATTCGTGGTCACTCACTCACTTGCATCTTGGATTTCCTATTATCAAAATGATCCTAGGTGAGCTCCTCTTCAAGCTAATATCACAAGGCTCAAAGGCTTATTCTATTCCGTTGGGATCATTTACATAGCAAAACTAAGTGCCTGTATTTTAGATCGTATTTTTTAGATTCTACTCAATCAAATCAAGAAGGTAACACAAAGGTTAATTAACATATGTAACATGTGTGCCCCTAGATCTTGTTGTTGGTAAGTAATGCAAGGGTATATGTATTTTGTGAGGGGATGTGAGGTAGGTTGATCTATCGACTCCAAACCCACTATGCATTGTTTGTCACTGTGCTTGCGATGGTAGGCTTTCGGTGAACAACAAGATTTTAGTGAACATCCATAGTCCCTGGTGGTGTTTTCATTTCTCATAGTTTTATTTATTCCTACTTAGGAACATGTAGGTTCTAGATAATTGGATTAAGCCATTAATTAGTCTCACTTTGTGATATTCCACATTGTCTTTGAATCTATATCCATCTACATGTTTGGGCTCAGTTTCGCACACAATAAATCACAAAGGATCGGGTCAATATCTAGTCGTCCCCTTATTCATCCCCCATGGGTAGGAGTAAGCCCTTGTTGAGCCTATCGCGGGTATCCATGGGGTGCTCCCCCACCTCGTCTCCTCCTACATCCATTTCTCCCTACACCTTGATGTTTGACTTTATATCAGGATGGCTTCCTCCCATCACTCTTCATACACCTCTTGTTTTTCCATTCGTTCGTCCAACTACCCACCTCCTGTGATCTCTCTAAAGCTCGTCATTCTCCCTATTCCAATTGTCCATTATCTCCCCATTTCCATTCCACCATTTTATCTATAATAATGCAAATAAATTAAGTTGGCATTGGCTTGCACACCTTTCAAGATGTATCAAGACTATTTTTACCTCGAGCCTTGGTTGGATGAACACACTAAAAATACCTTGTAGAAATAGATCGTGATCTTCATCCAAGGCTGCCTATTATTACAAAGTCAAAAATGTACTCATTGATTCCAGTTGCTACAAACTCATTAACAATGTGAAGCCATGGTAAGGCAATATTATTCAATAGTAATGTGTGTTCTAGGTGCTAGGGTGTTGTTAGAGACCTATGTGTATACTACTACAGAGGAAGGATACTTCAACCACGTGTGTAACTAGGAATCCAACCCATAAAATCTTCTATTAGTCCCCTTAACTCAATTTTTGTTTTCGCCAGTAATCTGGGCCTGGTTCTTAGTACTTCTCTTTTCACAAACTTCCAGAAAATGATATCCCATCATTATTCAACATACTTGTTAGATATTTGACTAGTCATTCTTCCTTGAGGGTTAACAGGTGAAAGAAATCAAGGTTGTTGGCTTTCCTGAGGCTAGAAATTCCATGAATGAATGATGATTTGTTTCTGGTGTTTTCTTCCTTCCTTGTCATTTACGCTAACTTGTGAGAGAAAATCAAGAAAAGTGTAGGATTTTTACACCTTTAGCAAGCTCCGCTAAATCAATAGCCCAATGGCCCAGGTTGCCTTGGGATGGTGAAACCTCCATTTTTGTCTTATTCTCATGGTTTGGGGATTTGTTACAATATGGACATACATTAACCATATATCATATGGTTTGCAAACTATATTAAAACCAAAATTGGGCTTTAAAACCATATTAAAGAAAAAATGGGAGTCCATGGGTTTCGAATCCAAAACATCCCCAACAACAAGTAACTTAATATTACTATGCCAACCATTATGCCAACCACACACTTTGTCTTATTCACTCTCACACTTTGTTATAAAATTCCATTCAAATGGTTCAAACAAAACCATGGAGAATGCATGAGAGATCAAGGTGCAAGAAGGCCAATGAAGTCATAAATCTCAGGAAGATTCTAGGAATATTGGTAGAGCGTGTGTTAGGGAATTTTTCAAAGAATATTTCATGAGGAATCTTTGAGGAATCTTTAAGATTCCTCAGGGGCAGAATTTTGAAGGTGTCAAAACTATGTCGAGTTTATACTCAAATGAATCTGTTTTCTGCTAGGAGTCTAATGGTGTATTCTATTTCTTCATCTAAGCAAAAAAAAAAATTGTTGTGTCTAAGAAGAGAATATTATGAGGAATTTCTGAGATTCCTGGGGAGCTAAGATTTGACTGAGTTAGAAAGTGTTCAATTTTACAGTCATATTTCACATATTTTCACAAGGAATGTGATGCCGCGGAAAGTTATTTCATCCGAGTAGCCAATTTTCAACATGTTCCTGGACTTGGAGGTATAACGTGCATTTTTTCCATGTCCTTATTTGATTTTATTGAGTTGATGTTTTGATTATGAGATCCATGTATGCCATGTTGTGAGAGGATATTTGTATGCCACTTTATGTGAGAGATCGTTATTTTTTCATACTAAAGGAGAGATTTTATGAGTGAGATTTCTTATAGAATAATGTCTCCTTGGAGAGAGACATTCCAATCTAGTTAAGGGAGTTCTTCATTGTATTGGAAAAGATTGCATCATATACTCATCATCTTCCTGCAACAACTAATGAAGCAGCCTCCCCACTCTTGACACTGGGTCTAAAGATGTATTCCATAATGGATGAACTCTACTATCATATCATTAAGTTAGGTTTTTCATAATTATGTCTTCTCATTTGTTCCTTATTTCATGTTGATGGTTTTCTATTTTTTTGTTAGAATGTGCATTGCTTATTATTTCACAAAGTAAATGTAAGAATTATTAAAACATCCTATATAATGGGGATTTTTTTTTGAATAATTCATGCAAATTTCTCGTATTAGGTTTACATCACCTCGTCAAACGATATTTGTGCCATATTCCTCATCTATCAAACTAGAGTGAGATATATCATTCAATAGCATGTTTTTAACATCAAAAAGTGTTGGTGTTGGGCTGAATGTAACCATCGATTGCTCACAAAAAATATATCTATTCCAATGTTGCAATTTGAAGCCATAAACTTATCCACTTCAATAATCATTTTTTCTTCTTCTCGATTGTCGCACTCCTTTGATATGTCATGGTCCAACAACTCCTTGATTAGAATGATTTTTTGATCAATATTCAAGGCATTTTTAAGAATGATCATTTTCATTCTCTTATTACAATACCACTTTTTCACAATACTAATTTTTCAAAGGAATTATTGCCTCACACTTTTCGACACACTCTCGAGAAACTACACAATATTTTCATCCTCCGACTCCTCCCCCGATGCAAGGAGAATTTTAGACATCAATGGCTTCTGATAAGACAACAATAGAAATAAAAAAATCCAATTTTAATAATGGGGACACTAATAGTCTTCCCTTGTTTCCAAGACCTAGCTCTCTAATGCCTTTATTTCCATCTAATGATGGATATGTCAGGGATAATTTTCCTGCAAACCATGTTTGTATTAGGACAGTTTCTTCTTGGATTGATGGAAAATAGTTTCAAACAATAAATACAGTCCTCCCTCAAGTAATTCAATGTCATCAGTGGTTTCACAAACTCCATCTATTGGTCCACTTGGTAAAAAAATATGTAGTCATTACCTTCTGTAATGATATGATACTCACTATTGTTATTTATCCTATCTTGTTTTTGTTTTGATATATTTAGGATGATTTTAGGTGTAATATTCTTTGGTGAGACAAATTATGGTTCTAGTTGGTAGAGGGAATTACTCCCCTAGGGCTTTTTGGGTGAAACCCTAGCAGACTGAAAGTTGTCTATTAAAAGAAACATGAATTCATACAGCCATTATGCTATTATAAGCAAATTCTATGATAAGGGTACGTACCTTCGGTCCTATGTTTGAGAAGGCCTTTAGGGTCCAAACCCTTCTTGGAGTTCCCTTCTTCTCTTTTGTCCTGCAAAACAAACAATTCAAAGAACACAGCAGTACATGGACAAAAACTTATAAAGAAACCATCTTCATGTTACAAAGAAAGGTAGTTAGTTATGAAATCCAAACAACCATTTACACATGAATTCAAAACATGAATATCATTAACATAAAGAAGATTCAATTCGGGAAACAAGACATGTGTTTCTTTTTATTATAGACAAATAAAGTACATAAAAAGGAAAGTGTTCACCTGAGTCACCTTCAGCAGGCCCCAAGCAAAGCTTCCTTCCGGATCCGTTCCAGCCTCAAGCCTCTAACAAAAATCCTTCCATGACTCTTTCCATGATGTCATAAATGGTGGATGAACATCAACACACAAGGAAACATAGGTTTCCTGTACAAAATGGGGGAAGTGCAGAAGGCACAAGGGACTTCAGACCTGGTCAAGGGGAAAATCTCAACATAATAACCTTTCTCTCTATTCTCTCCTCCTTTAGGCCTTCCCTTTGAGGTCTTTTCATACCATCTCCAAAGTAGTTTTTTAGTTAGGAGTTGGTTGGGAATAGTTGGGCCACGGGCACTAACAGGTGATCAGCAGGTAAAACCCGCAATCTCCGCCCGAAAAGAAGGAATTTTATATTTTTTTAAGTGTTTTAATACATACATGCGGGTTGGATATACACAGACCCGCGTATACACGCGTTTAACTCATGGAAATGTCGCGTATAAGGGATAAAACACTATTTTTAAAATTTTAGGACCAGGTCTGGAAGGAGGGGTTGCCCTAGGCCATGAGTACAGCATCACAAACCATAAGAGTGAGATTTGGAGCTATAACAGATGCCCCGTAATATATGAGGGCAGAAGGGGTACATGATGGCCGAAATATATTATGCGAGTACATGGAAAGGAAGTCTGTCAAAAACCGAGGAGGACTTCACCAGAATTCAGCCTGCCAAGCCACCAAAGGAGATCAGAAAGAAACACTGTCTGAGGCGGGCATACCCATGCTCAGAAAAAGTAAAGCATGTCCGCATATCAAATACAAGCGGATCCACTAAGTATATAAGTATAAATGACTGAAAAATACATAATGGATCATCTGATCATAATGAACAAGTACATGTCTGAATATCACATATAAGACTGTCAATGATGCTGAAAGATGCAACGGATCACTGATATCAAATACTTATCCAAAAAGGTACCAACTGAACATGATGGAATAGGATGGTACTACACTGCAAACTCAGGTGCCAGCATATAGAATGTCGCCATGACTGACTACAACATATAAAGTGGAGTGGTATCAACTAGCAGCAACAGGAGCAACTATCAAGTGAACCAATGAATGCTGATACAACCTGAGGTCTTCACCGACTGCCGTGGTACATTTCTACACCATGGGAATAAATGATCTGAATTCGACCATGTGAGAAATCGTTTGATTACCGGTCATTGATGTATACCGTTAACAAACGCGAGACTACTCACTGATAATGATAATGAGCGTCAAGGTACCCAGTACAATCTAACAAGTGTGAATAGATGAGCTGGAGTCGAACACCTGTAAGAATCTATCGATCAGGAGACAATAATCGTTTCCCACTGTCGATAGCGAAGGATCTGCCACTAATGACTGCAAACCCCAAGGTACTGCCAAATGGACTCGAGATCTTTGCCCCAGAGCAATGAGTCGGAGTCGATAGGGAAAGATCCGCTAGAAGGAAGGCATTAAGGCATCCTCCATCAATCTAGCTCGAGTGTAACCCGTAGGCCAATAATGTGGAAGGAATCGGACGAAAAAGATGTAGTAACCCAACCGAAGTACATTTCCGGCGTACACAAGATGTGGCTAGCGCACGGCAGAAACCCTCTGAACCAACCAATTATGAAAGCTGACACAGAGGCGAGGTATCCACCAATAGGGTCAAATGGAAACCAAGGTACTGCACAAATCCCAATGTGTGATAATGTAAGCTGATGTTGAACACAAGGGAAACCACTCAGTCAAAGACCCATGATACTGATCGATGCTGAGCACAAGGTGACCTATCAATAATGAAAATAAGGCCAGGGTGCGGCTCTAGGCCTGTCCTTAGAGCAAAGTGTCGTCGTCGATAAGGACAAGACCCGCCAGCAAGAAGTCAATGGGGACCTTCTCAAACCGGAACGAGTAAAGGACCAATATAACTGATGTGATGATAGACATGACACTGACAACTAGGGATGGCCGACTGAAAAATGAGTCAAGAGACACTGCAGAGAGGCCGACTTAGGCTAACTTCCCTTGAACAAAAGCACGACTCAATGTGACTGTGTGGCAGCATATGATGACTCTGTATAAGTTCGCCATGCAGGAGGCACGAACGAACCCTCCATATGATTGGAAGAGATAACCAATCGGGGGAGAACTGACTCTATAACAAGGTTATGGCGTACCTAAGTCAAACTAAATCCCACCCATGCGGAGGAGACTTTGTTTTGAGTGCTTTGTTCAAGGGCGACACGACTGACTCTAGCTGCCAACAATAAATGGAAATAATGTCCCGTTCCCACTCTTTTTGGAATATTTAATTTTTTTGTCTTTTTCTGTTAAGCTGGAAAAGGAATAAAAGAATGTTATGGTACAGTGGAAAGAGTGAGTATCGGTGAAACAGATGATCTAGTTCCCGGGACAGGAACGTTCCTATGCTCAATTCAGGGAGGTGAAAACTGGTCAGTGACACTCAAAGGTATGCTCCTTCCATGGGTCAAGGTGTGTCAAGCTGTAGAAGTCAAAGGTATGCAAGGTTGATTTTGCAGACGTCATGGTCAAAAGTTGGCTTAAACACGAGTCCAAGTGAAGCCGGCTCCAGGCCAAAAGGTGCAAATGGTCAACATGCAATGCAGTAGTACAACTCAACACAAAGGAGCCTCTAGCGTATCAGGCCAGAACAAAGTGGAGAAGCTAAGAGGAATGAGTCTTCAACGCATAAGTCATGGCGGGACTACAGAGGACTCCCGAGCCTACTCAAATCGGAGCAACATGGGAAACAAATGTCAGTGAGGTGCTAACTAGGATGCGCATGTAAAGGATGGCTCTACCATCGTGTCATGATTTAAAGAATCGGCGAGTGACGATGGCTTACGAACCATAACACGATGGGATCGACCCTATGGCAGATGTATCAGTCAAATGGAGGCTAGTATGCATAATGCAACGGAAAAATGGTGTCCCTAACCTATATGCCAGTGAGAACACGATACCTACCATGACGGGTCAGCAGTCATGGAACTTTCTCGAACTGTCGAAAAACATCCAAAATGTCCTGAAAAACAAATCAATCTCGACATTCCAAGCTCCCAAGTTAAAAGTCACATGAGGCCAAACAAAATAAAATTTTGAAAAAATTTTGCATTTTCAAAACTTATAAAAAGCATTTTGGACTCACCATTTTTACCATTTGAGTTTGAGAGCAAAAGATTTGGAGCAAAAGGAGCAATCTTCCCACAGCCAGATTCAACTGTTCAAATTCATCGAATACCTCCAGGTAACCCTTATACTTAGCTTGCAATTGATTGTGACAAGTTTTAAGATTTATGATTGATGTTTCACCGTTAAAATTTTGTCAAAAATTCGCTCGCGGCGTATACGCGGGTTGGTAATATTGAACCCGCGTATACGCGAGCCCTACACGCGACTGCGTGCACAGGGACCCGTGTATATGCCGTGAATCATTTTTAAACAAAAACTAATGGTTTAAAATCAATTTTCTCTCAGGATGCCTATCACGTGGCGTGAAAGAGAACATGCAGCGGTAGACAATGAAGTTATGAACAGTCCAGAAGCATTAGCTGCACTCCGAGGATGCGGTTTGCTTAAATTTTTCAAATTGCCAAATATGAAAGCGAACACGCGATTTGCTTGAGATGCTCATTGATTATTGGGATGTCGATGAGGAAGCTTTTATGATCGATCAGATGCCGCTCAAGGTAGAAGTGGAGGACATCTATTTTATCACGGGCCTTTCCCGAAGGGGAGAGGTAGTACAGTCCCAGGGCAGGTCACGGAGTGCCCTCTCGATAGAGGACTATGTACAGATATACTGCCCTGGACATCCCAAGAAGGTTGGGAGCCAGATTTCCATCACACATGTGGCGAGTTTGTCACTTAGGATAATCCTGTTCACCATGGCTCGGGTGAATGGATCATCCTCTCTGCATCAGGCGTCACGGCAAAACATGAGCGTGGCAGTTGACTGTCTTACTACTGTGTTTGACTGGAGTACTCCTCTTCTGGCCAACATGAAGAGCCAGCTCACTTCTATCAGGAGGGGTCAGACTAAAAACTTTGGCTATGGAAGCATCTTGTGCACTTTCTTTTTCGAGAAGGTTCCCGGACTCCGCCCCAGGGTAGCAGTTTCCATCAGCACCCCGCGCGATCCACGCATTGGCCGGTGGGCTGATCTGATGAAACGTCTGGGGGGTGGGGAGGTCCCAAGGACTACATTTGACTATGACTTCTTCACCTGGTGGGATCAGCAGATCATCGCCGTGGACGACTACCCCTATGCTGGACTGGATTTCCGAGGAGATCCTGATTTAGTGTTACCACCAAATGCAGCATGGGGTGATATCGGTAAGATTTTTTGATTTTATGATCTTTTTTGGATTTTTCAAATATAATGATGAATTTTGAAAAATATTTTTTGATGAGACTCAAATGACTGATATGGTGATCATGTTCCAGACATTGGGCCTGTACGACCAGATGGATTCCTGTGGCATGGACGGCGTGGCCGAGGAGCCGAAGAGGCGACTGCTGATACAGAACGGACTCTAAACAACGTCCAGCGACACTTGGCGAGACTGATCTGCCGAGTACCGATGGTCGTCATAGAGGACCTTCCTCAGGATATGCAGCGTCATGTGGTTGGCATGCCATGTGACTGGGTTCGTATCTTTCGGCGCGTGGCCAATGCTATAGTGACATACTTAGACGCTCATCCTGAGCCGAGGCATTAGATATGCCGGACATGATTATGGGCATTTGAGTCCCAATTTTGTATATTTTTTGGACACACATATGTACACTCGAGACGCTTTATGATATATATATATATATATATATATATATATATATATCTATATATATATATCTATATATATATATATATATATCTATATATATATATATATATATATATATATATATATATATATATATATATATATATATATATATATATATATATATATATATATATATATATATACAGTTTGACTTTTTGATGCGTGATTTTATTGTGATGAATGATTAATATGCCATTCTAATGCTTGATTAGCGATAGAATCAGCTAACCAATTCTGAGATCTTGGAATATGCGAATAATTAATATAAGTAAATGATCTTTGCAACAACCTCACCCTTAAATACTGGCGATATAAAGATGGATCCCGTACCCGATAAATGTTATTTAATTGAGACACTATCAATTGAGAATCAAGATAAACTACCAACGAGTCGATCCCACGAGAGATTGCCTCAGATAATAAATTAATAACAACAGTATACTCGGCCATTTTATTTGAAGCAGGACCGATGCACACGCCTCTTGATACCATCAACTGACCAGTTGGATAATAGAGTACCCAAGCTGTGGAAGCAAGATTCCGAGTGTGCCGACTAGCACCATCGGCGAACCCAAAATAAACCAAATCATCCATCAACACTTGCCAAAGCAGACAAAAAAGTGCTGATATCAGAAAACTCTTGATGATATATGTACAAATATACATAAAATACAAAGAAGCCATTGCCTAGTCAAAACTAAGAAAAGTACTTCCTTAGGTACAGCCCATCAGGGGGCTCCGCCAACTTACTCCTAGGGATGTTTATAGGTACGATGATCGAACCAATCAATATACTCTCTTCGGAAAATGAATGTGTTGGGGCCAAAGGGACCGTACAAACATCACTAGTCGAACTGGAGGACCGAGATTCAACTTCATGCACAAGGGAATGGAAGTGTAACCAACGATGTAAATCTTCCAAAGGTCGATCTACAGCCGTCATTGCTTCGAATACCGCTTCATCCGATGGAAAAACAATATCCGAGCAATCCGATGCAGAGGTGGAATCAAGGGTCCGAAAATGAGCCACATCACCATCTATCTCCTTCCCTGAGGAAGAAGTATAATAGTTATCTGCAGAGTTATCTATAGATTCACATTTAAGCTCTACTGCAGATATAAGAGATTCTATTCCACCCACCTCGTCGTCACCTGATTTGGTCACAGATGAAGCTAAGGTTCCAGGATTCGAAGAATAAGGAGTTTGGATAAACTCTCTCCGTAAAGGATCCCTGGAGGATGAAATTGTATCTATACCAGCTGCAGGAGGGGGAAGATTGAACGTACCCATCAATGAAGAGTACATCCTGACTCCTAAACTCTCAGTAGGTGGACGGGGGTTACCCACTAAAGGAATAGTAGAGTCAGAGTTTGCTTGAGGATCAACTGGGCAATAGTCCAACTGATCAACCTTAAAGATTTTCCCCTCATGAGGAAATCAAATGACACGAAACAGAGTCGAAACAACGGCATCCATCTCGTATACCCAATTCCTTCCTAATAGGAGATTATAGTCTAGGTTAGCGTCCATGACTTCTACTTCAATATTAACGACCTTTCCTCCAACACATATAGGAAAGGCCGGGATAATCCCGTATGGCCTATGAGAATGACCATCAAATGCTGTCAATAGGGTGGGTGAAGGAACAACCGACGGTGATCCAATGGCCTTCCAGCATAACATAGACATGACACACGTGGAAGCTCCCTCATCTACAACCGTCTGAAAAATATTCGTTTTCTGGTAGGTAGACTTTATCTGGAAAGCCATATGATGAGGAAGTCTCTTTTTGACATTATTCATATCAAAAGTGAGAGCTAATGAATTACTTGGATCTACTGCCCCCATTGCTGATAGCAAGGCACTTCGTTGAGCAGGACATGACTGGAGAACCTCTAACGCGAACATAGCACATGGACTCTGGGTCAGATCCTCAACAATGGAGTAATTCTAGGCTGCCCTAATATTAGGGTTGATAGTCGCGCATTTTGCGGAACCTTTCAGTACCCGAGGTATAGTCTCGACAGAAGGTCGCTCAATATGAAGCGGGTTGTTAGTTTCGGGAACTGCTTTACCCTTAGAAGTCTCACCTTCACCATAATCGCGTGACCGTGTGGTCACATTAGCGTGAGCACCCATCATGAAAAAATTCGATGACTTGTCCCCTTCCTAGTTGCCCCCTGCGGAGGTACCAGGGTTTGATCTTGCGCCAGGAAGAAGTTGCTGCCCTTGGGGAAACCGGTTGGTTAACACAGCTTGAGAACTAGAAGTACCCTGCTGTCCTAACAAGTGCTGAGCGTCTTGAATCTTGGGGTAGAGATGAGTTAGATGGTCTCCATTGCACAACTTGCATGGAAACTTGACTTTCTTTCTCGACTCATTTCTACAACCACCAGCGTTGTTGTCGGATTTATTTGCATCAGGCTTCCCATCCTGGTTCTTTTTCTTACCTCGTCCTTTCTTTTTCCCATTGGAATTTTGATTTCCTTTGGGATTATCAGATTGGACGGCATTTATTAAAGAAGTTTGGGAAGCGGGGGGATTAGACGATGTGACTTGGTTGTTAGAAGCAGTTTGCAAGGACAACTGCTGCAATTGATTCAACAAGTTCACGGTAGTTGTGTCTACTGACCCGACGATACCATCCGCGTGCGGACCTGGCTTTGACTTAGCTACATCAACCTTAGATCCAGGAGCATCTGGCAAGTACTTTTGTAGGATCCTAGACTGAGAGTAGATCAATTCTAATTGTTGGGCCCTAAAAATGGCTTGCTCCTCAGAATAGACCCCAGACATGGAGACATCCTTGGAGATCTCGGGTTGTAAAGACTTCAAAAACCACTCGAGACGGTACTCCAGAGGGATTTCGGCTTTAATGAGCCTCTTTCTTCGTCTCCATTCCTGAATATGGTCAGAAATGTGGGTTGCCTTATCCTGATGAAAGGTGGCCAGAAGTTTAGTTCCGGCATCATAGCGGACAGGCAACTGGAAGTGATTTAAGAAAATATTGGCTAAGTCAGCGAACGATGTAAAGTTGCCCCCTGGCAACTCTATATACCATTTGGCCGCATTACCAGTCAAGGTGCGTTGAAAGAGTCTCAACCTAATCGAGTCATCGATAAGGGAGTTAGATGAGCACCACAAATGGATGTGGTTACATGGTCGCCTGGGTCTTCACCACTCTTCTCTTCGAATTTTGGAATGTCCGAAGGGAGTTTGGTTGGGACCGGAGGCCAGGCAGGACTGTACCTGATTGGGTCATTTGTTAACTTAGTGAGATCTGGCAAGTTTAACGTTGCCAGAAACGGAAGCCTAGGAGGACCTTGGGGATTCCACCCAGACTGGGCAGAACTCCCAAAGCTCTGAAAAGATTGTCCTGGAATTTGGGAGGCACCAGGCTGCCCAAAGTGACCAGTAGAACTGGCTGAACCAAAAGGCAAGCCTTGTGGTCCAGCAAAATTCGGAGTTTGACCAACTCCGACCGTATAACCTCCATAACCAGCAAAGTTTCCTACTAAAGGATTGTAGGGAGTTGATAACCCCTGATACGGATTCCAAGCCGAAGCAAGGGGAGGAATACTTTGAAACATGCTAACGTGGAGTACGGCCTATTCCCTTGTTGGCCGATAAACGGATTCCCAGTTCCTGCGCTACTAACCCCAGGGTTATTCCAACCTTGTAAAGGATTGCTGCTTTGTCCTACCGAAGGAAAAGGCATGGATCCTACCGTTGTGTTGGAATGTGGTATATGACCACTTCCGAAAGGAAAACCCTGGAATGAAGCCGATCTGCCCATCATGGACGTAGCGGCACTAAACGGAACCAATGGAATACCCTGTGATTGGGTGCCAAAAGGGAAGAGTCCAGTACCAAAAGCATTGGTTTGGGCATTTCCACTCGTGGACGGAATGGAGGTAGACCCAACTAAAGATGTGCTAGCAAAAGATCTGAACAAGGAAGCGGAGGGGATGGAAATGGTTCCTCCCCCTTGCACCAATGTTGGGGTTTGCATAGTCGTAGCACTCGTAGAAGCCATGCTTCCAGTAGTGGTCATCAATGGTAAGCGCGTAGTGTAACCTGGACTTGACGGTCTATGCGTCGGAGTCCCAACGTATTGTAATACGTCTAGATGACTAGATGGTAGTGGAGAATTTGGAGCCACTAATGACTCTGAAAGTTCTTCTACCTCTATGTTATTCTCCGCTTGAAAGTGAACTCGAGAAAGGACTGGAGTGTCCCTCTCTTGCTTAGAAGTGCCAGGTCTTGCTTGGCCGCTAATGCCCCCGAGAGGAGGATCAATCCCCGATGCATCAACCGGCGTGGGACGGAACCCACCGGTAGTATTGCCTCTGCGCCTTCTAGGAGAAGGCTCTAAACTTGGTGGCGAGAGACCACGATGTCTTCGAGACCGTCTTGGAGATCGGTCAGCCACTTTGAATTTTTTGTTATGATCTAACTAAAGACTCAAAAAATTGAAAGCTAGGCCAACTAGGAGCACAGAGAACACACTATAAAGTCCCTGAAGATACAGCGAGTCAAACAAATTCCAAGTATTTCCGCTCTAGGTGATTAAGACCAGACACCAAAATACGAGAAAGTGAAATAAGGGCCTTCCGAAGATAGTCTGGGATGATGAGGGCCCAGTCCTATCAGCGAAGGTATCAGAGGAAGTTACGCTGACCTCCTAAAAACAGCCTGCGCCGGTGCAAGCCCCCAATCTTCGCAAGGGTGCCCTCCATTAGTACTGTCGAGAGTGATGCAATGTCAACCTCAGGTGCCACGGGATTCCCCTCCGCAGCTACCTGTGTAGTTCCCTAGGAGAAGCAACTATGGATACCAACTCGTCGCAGAAGCCAGGCAGAACAGTCGTGAGGTAAGTTCAGACAAGTAGGAGAGGGGGTATCTCTCTTCCCTGTCTTCACAGACCCTCATGCTTAACTCCCAAATCCGGAGCTTTCCTGGTCTTCCTAACGCTATTGGATTTTCTCTCGTTATTCAGACTCCTACGTTTGACGTTTATATGGCCTTGGAGAGTTAACTCTCCACTCGCCTAATCCAAGGCCCTAAAATCCTAATCTTGTTGGTGTAACTGACTAAAACAAAAAGTTCTAGTGAATTTTAGTTATCGCTTGATTTTATTAGGCTATTCTTTAAGTCACAAGGTAACGGAAGTGAAACTAGTGGTGTTTTTTTACGGAAAAGAAATTAATAAAAACTTAACTACATGCACATGCACTTTTTCATTTTTCGATGAAGAGCAATTTCTATAGGGTTCAGAGGTACTTCTAATAAAACAAATTTTTCTTTTCTTTTGTTAATGCACACTTCACACTCACAAAAGCTAACAAAGCGATGTATGCCTAAAAGGGGATGCAAATCTATCCTAATGCAACAACTATATGTGGATGCAAGATTCAAAACTACTCTAAAAACAAAAATGAAAGTTGCTTGCTTATCAAACTTTATCTTGCCACTTACAATGCCTAGATGGAATATGAAATGTTACCATTCATTTCGTCTAAACACTAAAAACAAATTCTAAGACAAACATAAAGCACTTTCACTTCTCTAAAAGGAAACCAAATGAAAAGCAAGTTTAAGAAAGCAAAACTAAGATTTTCAAAAGATTTTCTTCAAAGGAACAAACAAAAAAGTCTTTTCAAAAAATGCTCTCAACAACACTGAAACTTGTGATTGAAGAATAGGCAATTAAACACTTTTGCGAATCAACACCACTTAATGGATGAAAACCCAACAAAAATAAATGTGTTTGAAATCGCTCTTAACAATCAAAAGCAGCAATGAAAGCCTTGGCAATGAAAACCAAAAAGATCAAAAAGACAAATTCCAAGAAAGTGTCAAACAACAACTTTCATGAAACAAAGAAGCAGATGGTCACAAAGCGATTTTGTCAAGCAAACAAAAAGTCACCAAAAGCAAGATTAACACAAAGATTGAATACAATCTTCCTACCCTGATAAAACAGAGCAGCCAAGATTCCTAGCAAGAAATCTTGCGTGCTTTAGCCAAAAACGATGATGCTTACAATCAACAAAAAACCAAACCAACACTCCTTATAATCAGAGAGAATTTAGAACGAGATGCTTGCTATAAAACAAATCACTGATACTCGAAAATGACTGTTTCAAACTGACTCAAACCACCAAACAAACCTTCAGAGGCCAAAAAGATTTATAAATCTTGAAAATTAGAATATATACGCGACTATACTGTAGTACAGATTGTGTGTATATGCGACTGTGTTTGAGGAAACCTGCGTATACGCGGGTTCACTCAAAGAAGCGAGCGTATATATGCCCATGTATCTAAGAAAAATAGCATATATGAAAAGCTTCAAGAAAAATAAAAAAGACAAACTGAAGAAACTGGCAAAGCTTAAAGTTCAAGAACAGACCAGACAGTAACAACAAGCAGACAAGGTAGCTGAGCCGTGATTGGCTTGAAAAACACCCAAACCAGGAACAACAAGAGTGTTTTCCCCAGTGGAGTTGCCAATTCTGGTAGAGGGAATTACTCCCCTAGGGCTTTTTGGGTGAAACCCTAGCAGACTAAAAGTTGTCTATTCAAGGAAACATGCATTCATACAACCATTATGCTATTATAAGCAAATTCTATGATAAGGGTACGTACCTTCGGTCCTACGTTTGAGAAGGCCTTTAGGGTCCAAACCCTTCTTGGAGTTCCCTTCTTCTCTTTTGTCCTGCAAAACAAACAATTCAAAGAACACAACAGTACATGGACAAAAACTTATAAAGAAACCATCTTCATGTTACAAAGAAAGGTAGTTAGTTATGAAATCCAAACAACCATTTACACATGAATTCAAAACATGAATATCATTAACATAAAGAAGATTCAATTCGGGAACCAAGACATGTGTTTCTTTTTATTATAGACAAATAAAGTACATAAAAAGGAAAATGTTCACCTGAGTCACCTTCAACAGGCTCCAAGCAAAGCTTCCTTCGGGATCCGTTCCAGCCTCAAGCCTCTAACAAAACTCCTTCCATGACTCTCTCCATAATGTCATAAATGGTGGATGAACATCAACACACAAGGAAACACAGGTTTCCTGTACAAAATGGGGGAAGTGCAGAAGGCACAAGGGACTTCAGACCTGGTCAAGGGGAAAATCTCAGCATAATAACCTTTCTCTCTATTCTCTCCTCCTTTAGGCCTTCCCTTTGAGGTCTTTTCATACCATCTCCAAAGTAGTTTTTTAGTTAGGAGTTGATTGGGAATAATTGGGCCACGGGCACTAACAGGTGATCAGCAGGTAAAACCCGCGATCTCCGCCCGAAAAGAAGGAATTTTATATTTTTTTAAGTGTTTTAATACATACAAGCGGGTTGGATATACACAAACCCGCGTATACACGCGTTTAACTCAGGGCAATGTCGCGTATAAGGGATAAAACACTATTTTTTAAATTTTAGGACCAGGTCTGGAAGGAGGGGTTTCCCTAGGCCATGAGTACAACATCAGAAACCATAAGAGTGAGATTTGGAGCTATAACACTAGTTCTGATTTGTTTCCTTTTTCTCACTCTCTTTAAAGCCACACATTCATCAAGTACCACATGCGGTGCCACAAGAATGCAAACAATTAATATGTCATTATCTTAATGAATGAATTAAAGTAATGAAAGGCCACAAGGCCACATGCTTCGAAACTTTTGGGAATATGCCATAATAAGTAATGCATGATACCTATAAATGATCAAAAGAAACATTATTGATGATACCATGTCCTAAATTGCAAGGAGTGTGGAAATCCTCTTGTAGCAATTTTGAGCTCTTTTTCTTCACATGAAAGTGAGAATGGGTAAAGAGATGGTCGAGGACGTGTCTAGATGGTTCAGGGCATGCATTCTATTCAATGCTATCTTGTAATGGCATAAATTAATTATCATTATGATATAGTTAATTAATTATTGTTTGCACCCCATAACCTTCATATTGCTTAGAAGTTTGGAGCATATAGGACTCGTTCAATTTTTAAAAGACCTTATCCTCACAACAATACATTTGGTACATCCAATCCTAGTTTTGGGGCACAATGAATTTAAATCCAAACTAGATGAATGTACTTGGAATGTTTTCGACAAGGGGATACCAATAGGATGAGCCTAATGATGTAAGATGAATAATAATCAAAATTGGATGTCCTGAATGACAAAAACCAAGGACCAAGTGTTAAAAGGTTTAGGAATGCTGTAGTTGGCTCTAGAAACATTCAGAAGTCAGAAGTGACTCAGAAGGGTTCAAAAATAAAAGTAATCAAAGTGAAGTTAAACCATGACCAAATCGTAGTGCTCATTGTACTCATTCCAATGGCATGAAGAACACCCAAATTCGAGTTTGTATGCTCAATTTATAACTGGTCAAAGTTCATACCAAACTTGGCCAAGTGGCAGTCACTAATGAGGCAACAAATTGGCAAAGTCCCAATGCATGGAAAATGGCAACCGGAATGGATTTCTGCACTCTTTACTTAATTTCACCAGTAACCCTTAAAATCTGGTCAATTTTTTTTGAATGGATGGGTTATTAATATATATATATATATATATATATATATATATATATATATATATATATATATATATATATATATATATATATATATATAGATATATAAAGTTGGGTTGGGGTGTCACCACCCCCTGCCAACCCCCAAGTGCATAACACATATTAATATATGCGGGCGGTAGATGGCCAAACCTTGCCACCCGATGCATTACAACGATGACACCATAACAGGGTCAAGTTGTGTTGAACCTGAGTTAGTGGCGGCCTTGTAATAAAAACAACAACATAAACCACTCCATAACCATGTCATCATGTATTATTAAACCGCAACTGCCTATTAAAAAATGATGTCATGTTTTCTTAAAACGAATTTCAAACCGAGTCTGGGGTGGGATAGTTTTAAACCTAGCTCGCCACCACATAAACTACCAATGGTTTCCAACAATCTGTTTTCTTGTTATTTGAAAAAATCTGCTACAAAATCCTACATAAACCAAAGTTCGCCATTCGACCGGGCAGTGAGGGAGCGGTGGTGGAACCAAGACGAGCATGGGGAACGAGAAGCCAACACGCTTTTCGAGGAGAGAATATTCTAGGGGAATGTTCCCTAGAATATTCCATAAAATATTCTTTGATGCAGTGAGGAATCTAAAATATTCCCTCGGGGTTGATATTTCAAAGTGACAGAAACATGTCAACTTTATACTCAAAAGAACCATAATTTAGCAGGGAACACAATAGTGTGGTCTGTTTTCTTATCCGAGCAACAAAATTTCAAGCGTCCAACAGCAAGGAATATTTGTAGAATCTAATGGAATCTAAAATATTCCCTTGGAAGCTAATTTTTTACAGAGACATAATGATGCCGACTTTATAGTCATTTTTCACAGAATTCGCAAGGAGTGCAGTAGTGTGCTTACAATTTCATACAGAGCAGTGGATTTTTCAGCCATCTCTAGGAAGGAACCTTTACAGGAATATTCAATATTCGCAACGGTGAAGATTTCAACGGTGTCTGAAAGGGGCCATGTTTATAGTCGTTTGACACAATTTCATGCCATGAATTCCGCGGTGAAGTCCATGTCATCAGTTGAGATTTGTATTTTCAGCCATCCTTGAAAGTGGAGGTATATGATGCAGTTATGCCATGTATTTCTTTTGATTTTCTCAAATTATGTTTTTGTTATTGAGATCCCTGATTACCATTATGTTGAGGGATACTTTTATGCCACATCATGTGAGATTTTATTATCTTGTCATGATGACGGAGGGCCCATTTGAGGGAGAGTTCCTATAGAGAGAACGTCTCATGGAGAGACATGCCACTTTGGTTTAGGGTATTTATCCTTGTAATGACAAAGAATGTACTATTTTCTCATCATCATCTTGAAGAATTTAATGAAGCGGCCTCCCCACACTTGACACTAGGCTTAGAGACGTAATCCACACTCGGTGAACTTTTTTATCAATGTGTTTGGTTTCTTTCATTTGATGGTTGTCAATATGTTTAATGTTCTTACAATATGCAGATGTGGTTTTTTCACAATATTTAACATGAAATTATTCTAACATCACAGAAGTAAAAGATCTTGGTTAATTATGGTAGCTGAAGAGATCTGAATCAATTTTGGTATCAGATAAATCTTCTCATTGATGTGAATTGCGAGTGTGAATTATTGAATGTGCAACAAGAATGGAAATTGATAACAAAAGATATCTCTACAAGGACCTCCTTAGGATGGAACACTTGGTAGACTTGATGCATGCAGATTATGAAGAAAATATTGCGAGAGAGGGACAAGAGAAATAAAGAGAAGAGTATGATGCTCCATCACCATCTTCATCATCTTCTCATCATTCAAGTGAGGATATCAATTAGAGCTTTCAAGCAGAGAACACTGAGTTGAGGAGACTTCTATGAGAAGAAAAAGAGGAGAAGTAGAGATTATGGCTTTATTTACGATCCATGGAAGAGATATTAGAAAAATTGAAGCACAACAAAGGCTTAGCAAAGCCATAGTCACCTATTACATAATCAAGAGTTGAGGTAAACAATGTTGATCATTCTTCAGTTTCATTTTCACATGATGCTTCTTCTATTGGAAGCCTTGAGGTCCGCATTAATGTAACTGGAATGAGACTCCTTACAAAGATGGGTTAAAAAGTAGGAGGACTTGGTGTTAACGGCCAAGGAATCACTCAGCCATTGGAGGTTGTACAAAGACTTCGATTTGTAGGTTTGGGGGTACACTGAAGGAGAGAGATCGATGTCAGCAGAAGCTTCCAAGCCATTTTCGAAGCCATTATAGAAAGAGGATGATTGGAAAAAATGAGGATCCTCCCATCGCAGTGCACATATTAGAGAAAGAGATATGCCAACTCTCATTGCTAGGATCGCAACATGACAACCAAGAGAGGTATAAAATGTCTCAGTATTCTAAAATTCATTTTGATTACAAGCATGTTCTTAATGATGAACATAAATCATGGCATATAAAATCATGTATTTTTTGTGGTTTACATAACCATGTGATTGTTGAGTGCTAGAAGAGAATGGCGAGAAGAAGGAGGATTAGGCATGAATGGCCTTCTCCACATCAGGGGAAGAAGGTTAAGTGGGTCCGGAGGAAGAATACTTTCTACAATCATTGTAACAGAGGTGGACATCAAAAAGCCACATGTTGGAGGCTCCATCCAGAGCAACATCTCAAGGACAAAGCACCTGTGCAAGGACCAACTAGGGAATATGTTCAACAAGCGAATGCCGCATTTTATAAATCATGTGTTGTGATAAAAATGTAAAAGTGATGATATGTTTTCCATCACTTGTTAACTTAACGATGATGTTTTGGCCTTTTATTGATAGTTGGGGCATTGGTTTCTATTCTGATGTGAACTTGACCAAAGAGTGTGTCTTATAAACTCTTGGCAAGGATGGGGATGCTTGGGTCATGATTGGTCATGTAATGGAGCATGTAATTTGCAAATATTGTACTACAAATTTGCACAGGATGTAAGTGTCGGCTCATCGCCTATGGCTACGAAGAACAAGGGTGAAGGAGGAGGAACTATGACCAGTGAGGAAACTTGTCATGCAAATAATGTAAAATAGCAGTTCCATATTATGTTCATGCTTTTGGAGGACCAAAACCTCTTCAATGGGGAGGACGAATCTAGGTGGCTCCAAAAACATTCAAATCAAAAGTGGCTCACAATAGCTCAAAAAATAAAGTCATCGGATTGAAGTTAAACCAAGACTAGATTGTAGTGCCCATCATCTCAATTCCAACAGATTGTGCGACACTCAAATCCAAGTTTGTATTCATAAGTTATAGCCATCAAAGTCTGGGTCAAACTTGGCCAAGTGGTAGTTAGTAACAAGGCAACAAACTAGCAGAGTCTCGACGCATGTAAAACGAAAGTCGTAAAGGAAAAATTTGTTTCCTACATATTTTTGCGAGTAACCCTTAAAATCCGGTTGAATTTTTTTGAATGGTTGGGTTATAAAAAAAAACAAACAAAAATAGAAAGGTGGGTTGGTGGGCCACCATCCCCACTAGTCCGCAACTGCATACCACATATTAATATATCCAGGTGGAAGGCGGTAAAATGCTACCATCTGACACATTACAAAGACAACACCATAATGGGCTCAGTGGGTTTCGAACCTACGCTGGCAGGTGGGCCGGCCCGCCAGCGGTGACCATGTAACCAAAAATGATAATATAAACAACTTCATAACCATGCGACCGTGTATTATTAAACCACAACCTCCTATTCAAAAATGATGTCGCGTTTTTTTAAAATGATTTTCAAACCAAGTATGGGGTGGGTGGGTTTTGAACCCAGCCCATCCCCATATAACCAACGGTGGTTGCCAACACGTCATTGGCTTGTTATTTGAAAAACTCTACCCTGAAATACTACTTAAACGAAAGTTTGCCATTCGACTAGGCAATAGAGGTGCAGTGGCAGAACCAGGAAAAGTGTGGGGAGCCAAGAGATAGCAAAATTTTTGAGGAGAGAATATTCAGGGGGAATATTCCTCAGAATATTCCACAAAATATTCTCTTATGCACTTAGGAATCTAAAAGATTCCCTCGAGGCTGACTTTTCATAGTGACGGAAACATGTCGACGTTATGCTCAAAAGAACTAAAATTTCATAGTGAAAGTGATGTTGTGGTATGTTTATTCATCTGGGCAGTAGAAATTTAGACATCCAACAACAAGGAATCTTTGCAAAATCTTGTGGAATCTAAAATATTCCCTTGGAGGCTAATTTTTGACATAGACAAGATGATGCCGATTTTATAGTCATTTTTTAGAGAATTTCATAAGGAGCACAGTAGTGTGTTTAGTATTTCCATCTGAGAAGTGAATTTTTCAGCCATCTCCAGGAAGGAATCTTTGGGGAATCTTTGAGATTCTTGACGGTCTATATTTCGACAGTATCATAAAGGGGCCAAGATTATAGTCATTTGACATGATTTCACACCACAAATATAGCGGTCCAATCCATTTCATCAGTTGAGCTTTGCATTTTCATGCCATCCTCGAAAGTGGAGGTATATGCTGAAGTTATGCCATGTCTATCTTCTGATTTGCTAAAATGATGTTTTTGTTGTTGAGATACCTGATTACCATTATGTTGAGGGATACTCGTATGCCACACCATGTGAGATTTTATTAGCTTGTCATGTGAAGGATGGCACATTTGAGTGAGAGTTCCTATAGGGAGAATGTTGTTTGGAGAGACATGAAACACTGGTTGAGGGTATTTATCTTTGTAATGACAAAGAATGTGCTATGTACTCATCATAATATTGTAGCATTCAATGAAGCATCCTCCCCACCATTGACAATGGGCCCGGAGACATAACCTAAATTGGGTGAACTCCATTATCAATGTATTTTTGTTCTTTGATTTGATGGTCGCATTATGTTTCATCTTCTTAGAGTATTCACATGTGGGTTTTTCATAATCTTTCACATGAAATCTGCTAACATCACAAAAGTAAAAGATCTTGGTTAATTTTGGTAGTTGAAGAGATCTGGATCAAGGAAACAACAATTTATTATAGGGGCTCTATGGAAATTTTATAGGGAAGATGATATTCACAACAACATAAAATATAGTGTATGGGACAACACTTGAAATGAGAATAAGAATATGGATGCATAAGTTAAAGGTACTAAGGCCGCAATTAAGCTAAATTTGTATCTTTGAGGTGGTTTCCAATGGATTTTTCATGTTTGGCAAGGATAGATTCCTTGCATGAGATCTTGGATATGAATATTTTGTGGGTAAATCCCCACATCACACCAGTTCACCATTTTCAATTTAATGTCACTTTGGATGTTGCATTTTTGGTTATATGTCCATTCCATGTGCCTTAGTTAGTTTATTATGAAAATGATGGTAACCACAAATTTTACAGATTGTGAAGCTGCCTGGTGTCCAAATTCTAGACTTTCACAGTGTTGTCATTCATGCTAATAAAATGCTTGTACCCTATTTAGAATTCACAATGTTTTTTACTTTCTAATTCTTTCTATATTTGTTTTATTTTAAATTATACATGGCTTTACTATCTCTTTTAGGCAATGTTAAGACAGCCAAGTGGTCACACTAGGCACTGTTGTCAAAATTTAAATGTACTTTCTAATGGAAGGACTTATAAAAGTTGATTCTCTTGCAAATTGGTCCATTAACATATGGAACAAATATGTCCCATATAAACTGTTTCTACTATAAAATGTTCTTTTATAATCAATAGCTCAATGTATTCCCCCATTTGGGTAATTTTGAAGGATATCATAAAATTTCGGGTTGACTATCATCAATATTCCACCATGGAAATTTTCCAAAATGGGGGTGATGATTTTTTGTGTGGCATAAATATAGATTTCATGCTACTTTTGATCCTCTCTATGAGTATCCTTTTAGGAATATCTTTGAATTTTTCTAGTGAGCGAGTAAATTTTCTTGGAGAGCCAAAACTTGCTGGAATCCGACCATTTTTTTCCTTAAAAATATGATAGTAAGAGTGATTGAATATTTTTTCTATGGTTGAAATGGATTTAGCACCATCAAAAACCTTTGCGACACCAAAAATAATGAAGCTTGATAAATGTAGATGTAATTTCCCAAAAACAATCATGAGATTTTTACCGAAATCTTACCGGAATTTCTATTGCTTTCTAGGGAAATTTACAACATATTTAGAGTGCACGATTATATTTTTATTTTATGATTTTTTAAGTACATAATCAATTTTCACTTTCATGTGTGATCAGGTGAATGGGAAACCAAATATAACCTATATATGTTCTGTGTACTATAGAGCTCCAGAACTTGTCTTTGGAGCTACTGCAAATCAAAACTCGCAAAGAAAATGGCATATTTACTAATTATTATATTTCAATATGATATTAAAGTTGTTTATATTTGAAATTTATATATATTTCATTAAAAAAATAGCGTTGATTTAAGAATTAATCTGTGTGTGTGTGTGTAATTAAATCTGTAACATACACAATAACATAATCCAAAATTATGGTAAAATCATGTATTAAATTTTCTAGAATAGAAAAAATTAATTCTCCGGGTACCTTCAATGTGTGAATTAATGCCATTGATTAAGCAGTTGCAGATCTAGAGATTTATTTTTCAGTATTTTGAAATTCAATTAATTTTTATGTGATTTTTGCAAGTGTTATTATGATATTCATTAGTCTGGTTTTAAGCATTCCATCATTGTATTTACATGCATTTTATTAGATAGTAGAAAATGCTTAACTTGAAGAATTGAGAGAGCCTAGTTCTCGCACCTTTGGGACAATGTTTCATGGCAAACGAAGGGGAAAAAATATTGCAATCAAATCGGTAAAGAATAGTTTCTTTATGGGAAAGCCATCTGAGCAAGAACAACAATAATTTTTTTATGGGCAAGTCATCTGACCAAGATCATTTGGTGAGGGCAAGTCATCTGACCAAGATCATCTGGTGAGAGAAGAATGCTTTGACTATGCCCATTTTCTCCTTTGACTTGCCTCACAGGGACTACCTCTACCTCCAACTCTTGTTTATTTAAAAAGAAATAGAGCTATCACATTAGTCAAGTGATAATTACATAGACAAAAACATTCCTTTAAAAACATGATAATGATATCTTTAGTTTTCTTATACTAGATAATGATAGGAAACATGGATATTAACCAAAGAGATGATAATTAACATAAATATTGATTATTTAATAAAAGAAAATAATAAAGCAATATAATTGTGCAAGTTATGATATATTATTTAGAAAATTAACTTCATATTATAAATATTAATTTGGAAAATTTTAAAGGAAAAATATTGGAAAATTTAGAAATATGATGATGATGATGAAAACTATTGTTCATTAAGATCTATATAGTATATCATACTCTAATAAGGTAACATATGAATTGAAATTCTTTAATATTCTATCTATATGCTGAAACGAAAGTCAGAAAAGCATTCCCATATCACCATGGTTTTGTTGGCTTTGAAGATCAAGAAGATTCATAGTGTGACAAATATTTTGAAAATTAGATTGAATGTGTGTATAAGATTAAAAATATAAGAGAAAGTATTTTTCATCTTCAACCTACTTAGGATTGAACAATGAAAACCTCTTTCATCCGATGACATTTTTGAAATCTATGAACAACTAGTTTCACTATGAAGCTCATGAGAACTAGTTCTTATCTTGGCAATGTTAACATTAGTCGAGATAGAAAGGTAATTTTGGTTTTCAAAATTGGGGTTAATCAAATAATTATAATATCTTAGTTTCCTTTTCCCTTGTACCTCTTTATTGCCCACAAATTCTCCTTAAATATGGAAGTAATTAGCTGAAGGCTTCCTATTTCAACTTAAGGTGGGTGAGGATATATTGACATTTTGTCTATAAGTTAGACTAAGTAGCCATGCGACTGCCAAGTTGAATAGATGTGTAAGTATCTCAGCCACAATGCCTATTGTGATTTTCAAAATGTATGGTAATGACAAGGAATTGAATGTGTTTTTATGCTAAAGATTATTTAGTATACAAAGAAGTCAATTATTGGTTTAATGGATGTTGGTATGACATGGCATGACATGTTATGAATTCTATTTATCTGGCAAAAACTACTTGACATCTCCTATGACGAACTGGAATCACTAAAGTGCATGGCAGAGAGTGACTGCCATAATGATGAGCCTTTAGACAAAAGTTTATCATTATCTCGATATTTTAACAAGTTGCAAAAAACAACATAGGCTTGTTCTCGTTGTCACCTTCTACCAAACCCTTCAGGATTATTTGTCACCATAGATGTCAAATAGTTTATTCGGGATAAATTATTATTATTATTAGCTAATTTTAAGGTCATGGCCAAGTGAGACACCAAATTGGTGTATGAGGACCCTTGTTTGTGGCACAAGGGACCCACCTTCGCACAATGATTTGATTGCTAAGTCTACGAAGACATACATACTGTACCCCCTTCCGGTTTTGAACCTGTGACCTCTTAGAAAGAAACACACTCTTAATGACTAGGCCCACTCAAACCGTATAAAATGCATAATATGTCATACCAACTTGCACTAAAACAATGATTAACCTAATACATGATGAATAATCTTAACTATTTAATGGTGTTGTCAATAATATACGAGTAATCAATGATGTTATCAATAATATATATGTAATCCTATTTGAATAACTAAAAACACTAGCATAATGAAATAAGCTTTTGGAAAATTTCTTGATGAGTTCGGACCAAAAAATCCAGTTACAAATGAGAAAAATAATAATTTTAATTATTGAATTGGCACAATTTAAGTATATAAAAGTTTTAATTTAAATATTTAAAAATCATTCATATTGAAAATATTTCTACATTAAGCTTACAATTTAAATACAATTCGATCTCAATAACCAAAAAATAACCTTATTAAATCACGCTGCGGCAAGACGGTAGAAAAATACAATATTACAATTTAAAAAGTCTCAATATAAAACTCATACCTAAATTGAACCATGAAAGAGGGAGACATCGAACCTGTACGGCATAGATTAATCGCTAAACATCAAAGTCGTTTAGCGTTTTTCATCATTGAACGGTCTCCTTGGATTTTTTCGGACTCGAATATCTCCCCATAAGACGGCTTATTGTATTATGGGGGAGTCGAATATCTCCCCATAAGACGGCATATTATAGTATTATAGGGTATTAATTGAGCAGCTGCTGTGGAGGCACACAACAGTTTTAAGGCTATTTATCTTCAACCCCCCATAAACCTCCAAACAAAGGATAGAGACCGAGATGCCGTTTACACTGTACTTTGTTCTTATTCAAATACTGGATCTATGGATTTTAGGCGCACACAGATATTGTATTTGTATTTACAGATATTGTATTTATATTCCTCTGAATTCATTTGTAATCAACCATTTGCCAGTTGTATGTTCTTAGGGTCACATCTTCTTAGAAATCAATTTTGCCGGGGAATAATAGGCAGTCCTCTATTTGTACCCACTATAATAATGAATTCAATTGGAAATGTCGGGTGGATAGTAAAACCGAGAGCTAAAACTGCTAGCGGAATGAAAAACCCACTAAGTATCTAATGGAATCATCAGATGCTGTTTATAAAAGTAACCATTAATGATGTATAATTCTCAATATACATAACCTTATGTCTGTTGTTCATAAAAGTAACAATTAATGATGTATATTTCTCAATAGATACCACTAAATTGAAAAGTATGTTAAATCGGATAATATATAATTTCAATGTGTACAATGTCAATTACTTTCCATATGTTATTTGTTATTTTGAAGCCGCCAAAGGGTAGCTCTTTAACTTTGAATTTGATGAGTTGAAGTTGAAGACCTTATAAATAATAATGCAAGTTTGAAGACACTTCTAAATAAGAATTTGGGAGGATTATAATATTTCAAGTACTATTAATATATAGGCATGTATTTTGAAGAAATTACTACAGGATGTCCTATTTCTCATCTAAATACATTTTGAAGGTGTTAGAGGTGTCCAAATGGTGGAACAAGGTAGCGGAAGGTTGATAAGGGTGTGGAAGACCTTGCCAAACTGAAAAATATTCAAGAACCAATATTGAATAAGGGGAAGAAGGCAAGTTAATGGTCTGAAGAAACAATGACTTTTCTTTGCACAAATATGTTTTTGGGCTTGTCCTTGCAGAACTTACAGCCAAGATTCTTAATGCACAAGAGAGAGGCCATCAGGGCCATGAATGGGGAAGAAGAGGTCACTAAGTTTCTCAGAGGATGAGCAATACTTTCAGCAAGGGGGTATAATGGGCCTCTAAATTAGACATAAATTAAGAACCATACCTATAAATTAAATATCAATTAAGGCCTATGACCATCCTTCAGCACATTAAACCTCTCTTTTTGCATTAAATAATTTATTTTTAACTCTAATATATTGTTTAGGAAGGTTTATGAATAATTGGATATTTGTGCCTAACATTATTTATTTTTGTGGAATATTAAGAGAATATTTGGCAGATTATGAAGATTTGGAGGAGGAGATAATTTAAGGGCTTGTTCCCTACTACAGGAGGATTAATAGTAATTAATAAATCAACAAGATATTATGGAGTTATGGCACAAATTGTGGAACTCCAATGATTGAGAAAATCTAGGAATGTGTTCCACTAATCAAGGGACCAAATCCACTAATGAAGGGATTTTGGTGGGGAAAACTTCCTCCATTCATGGAGAATGATTCCTAATCATTTTATATAAGTACCAAGTTGAATTTTCCTCTAGGGAATAATTGAGAAAATCTAGTAATGTGTTCCCTCCCATTTAATGAAAATTCCTAATATTGGGGACCAGATCCACTAATCAAGGGATTTTAGTGGGGAAAGCTTCCTCCATTCATGGGGGCTTATTCCTAATCATTTTGTATAATTACCAAGTCGAATTTGCCTCTAGGGAGAGATTTGTCATTAGTGTTCTTGTGGAGAGAACTCATATTTTTGCAGCTCCATTGTATTTTATTGCAGGGATGTAATTCTATTGATCTGAATAATGACGATTGATGTCATTTTCAGCGTCTAAATCTTTTCCTCCTCCATAGGTCTCTAAGTTTCCTTGGGCTTGGCCATCTCAGGAGCCTTAGAGCCCTTTTGTGTCATTTTATTTCCTCCTTTTCACTTCTTATTCACATGCATCTCTAGTTTTTATTTCCTTCTATTTCTGCATTTAGTATTAATGATTTCTGGTTGTAGGATTCAGTTAAATGGTTGATGTAAGTTCTTTTGTAGAATAAAAAGCATTATTTCATCCCTAGAAAAGCTTTGGAAGTTTATAGTAGTCATTGAGCTGCTTGGATTAGTCTTCTTTTTCCCAAATCTAGATTGTTGGACCTCCTTTTTAGCAAAGAACAATAAAATTATGCTATTTTTTAGAGCATGCTAACAAGCTTCAATTGAGTTGGTTCTACTTTTATTAGATCAAAAAAACATTCTAGTTCATAACAAAAATTACCCCATTGCATTTGCACTTGATTTTGTTACCCATTTTTTAGATTTACTAGCTCACTAGTTCTCTAATTTTTAGATTTTCGACTAGTAATGTTTTTTTATTTTTTTTTGCATGGGTTAACAGAGGTCTTTTTGAGTGATTCCACTTGGAATAGGGAACTAATACATCCTAGCTAATAAAAAAATTTGTCCCATCCAATTTGGATTTCATTTTTTTGGTCATTAAATGCTTACCATTTTCATCATTTCACAAGGAAACTTCTCCAAGATTTTTGAGCAAATCCTCCCACCTTTGGTTTTGAGTTATGAAGTTTTCCTAGGAACTTCCTTGCCTCATTCCATCCACCAAAAACCTTCCCTAAGATTTTGATCACCTTAAAAATCCATCCTTTCTCTCTCGGCTGTATCCTGTAGGTTTTCATGTGATCCTGTAGGGTTTTAGTATATCCTGTAGGTTTTCCTGTAGTGGCCTGTTTTGAGGCTGAATTGAGCGAAAACCTCCAGGAAGCCACACAAGGTCACCAAAGGGTCTCCCAAGCCTTCCAACCATCGACCATCATCTCCAAGCCACCTCCCACATCACCAAAAGAGATCATCTTTCACACTCTCACTTGAAAAAACCCAAAAAGAAAAACAAATTTATTTTATTCATTTATATGCATAGCAGTAGAAGGTTTGATGGTTTGAGTCTGCATGCTTAAGATAGTAGGATTTCATACATGTTAACTCAGCATTCTTTTGAAGTAAAACCTCTTAGCAGTTAGTTAGAGAATGGTGTGTTTTAACATTTGATTTTAGTCTCTTTCCTTGTACTTTGTTTCTTGCAATAGGTTAAGATTCCATTTCGAAAATTTCATTTTCTGCAATTAGTTTAGGATTTTGTTTCAGTACATGCACTCCATTATATCATGACAGCAAAGGAAGGACACATTGTATGCCGGACATATATTTTTGATACCCCTTAAGTTTTTACGAACCCCAGGTTGATAATTAAAGTCGGTAGCCTTGGGAGTTACAACATTCTTGTTGCAATACCGAGGCTCATCAGTTTGTCGAGTGACTCTGTCCTTCACCCCCTAAAGAAATGGATCAGAAGGCCTCTCCATTTCCAATGACCTAGCCTCGCCTGGCTCCTTCTCCATCCGAGCACAGCTCCTCCCGTAAACAAAGGATTTTCCTATGCTCTCGGTGCAGGCCTACCATGCTTCACACTTGCAACATTTTTGCCAAACAGTATTTTCCAGTAGTGCCATGCTCCGTGTTGGCTTCCTAGTATTCCAGGGTTGTCCCTCATGCGTTCTGGTAGGTAGGCTATGATAGGGACAAGTGTAATTTAATGGGGCAGTAGGAAGGTTACACGTTCCATTATGCCAAGATGATCCATTATGGGGTGCAGGTGTTGGTAATCACCCCGTTGTATGCGTTCCCTTGACGGGCACTCCAGGACCCACCAACGCTCATTCAAAGAAAACCCAGGCTGGGCACAACCAACCCACCAAGGTGGAGGAGGAACCCAATTCCCCATACCTACAGTGTGGATAACAAGGCCACCTTCACAACCCTCTCCCTTCTTTCCCTTGGTGGTGGTTTGCCCCACCTGAGTGGCTCGACTGCCTTTTTCCCGGTGCTCATGACATGCTACAAAAGTGGCACGTGCCACCTGTGCTAGGGGACCAAGCAGGGCATAGCTAGCGACATAGGAGCCAACTCAACATAAGTGCTTCATGCCACACTGGAATGACTAATATGAGGTTCTGTACATTCCACCACTTCTCTGTTCATTTCCAATATTGATCGTTAAATGCCATGAGTAGTAGGATGTTGAGGTCCAAAATTCGAAGTGAAATTTCTGATTTGTTTGTTCCTAGTCATCACGGGAGAGAAATTGATGAATAAGAAGTGGATTATTCCATTCGTTGTCTAATACCGACCGATGGAGAAAGAATCTTTCGATAACTATTATCTCTTTTGCTCAATAATGTGGTGAACGAGAGCTATGCATGCATAAATAATGGTGCACATTTTTCATGCATGGAGAACACACACGAAAGACAAACGAATGAAGCCAGCTAGGTAATTGTTGTCAACACCCAATTCGTCATTTTTATCTATTTTTCATCCTCACCCGGATGAACGAATAGGTAGGGTGAGTGATGTTCCTTCAATCGATAGGTGTTCTGTTCAGGATAAGGTCTTCCAATGAACAAATGTAGTTGAATTTCAGTAGTCGAGAGATAAAGGAAATATGGGTATATTGAAAATCAAATTGGCTGGGTTGGAGAACGCATATTGGTTGGAAGAATTGGGAGGTTGGAATGTCGGGCCTTTCTCTTCATATTTAGATGTAGACTGGGTGATACCTACCTCCTCCATATGGAGAATCATTTTTAGGCCCTCGTCAAAATTATCAGATATATAATGTAACAAAATATATAGGCACATAAAATAGTTATTATGCACCAAGAGGCAAGCTAGTAGGTTAGGTTTTCTACTACCACCTCTTATCGGGTGGGGTCGAGCATTTCATGCCCCCCACCAAGGATCGACCCTAATAAACTATTTCGTTCATTGACCATTACTTTCATGTTGGCTCTGATTCCACTCCCTCTCCATTGGGCCCCTTCGACCTCCCATTCCTTGCAGTATTTACTAATACTGTTAATACAATTCTACATAACATAGTTATCCTAATTCTTTCATAATTTGTGTAGGTGGGAATTTGTGTAGGCTTGAGCGAGCATAGCGAAGGGAAGGATATCCCTTGAGCATAGTGAAGGGTTATTCCTTTCCCATAGCAAAAGGTTATCCTTATCTTTCGTAATTCTGATGACAAAATAAGGTTAATGCAAGACTCGCGTAGGACTGGAGCAGCACCAAACCAACCAAACAAGGCATGTGCAGGCCATTTCTTCCCCTAAAAGATGCAGATGACCTTACCTTACTTACAAGGGGTTGACCAGTGCAGGAAGTGCCAACTCTTTGAGCTCTTTGATGGGAAGAAATCAATGGCCTAGTAAGGACCAGGTGAAAAAAATGAGAGGGTTGATCAGGACCTTACTAGCTGGGTTAACCAAGGACCTGACAAGACCTTTTAGGCCTAGAATCATGGGAGCCTTACTCTTGAAGTAGGCTTTCCTATAAAATTACAGGGCCTTTCCATGACCTATGTAACAAAATAAACACTAGATATGAAGTGTTCGACCAAAGGGAGAGGAACAAAGTGCTCGACCAAAGGGAGAGGAATAGAGTGCTCAACCAAAGGGAGAGGAATAGAGTACTCACCCATCATGGGTGAGGTATGGTCAGTGACTCTCCCCTATGATCAATAGAGTAATGAAGTTGCAAAGAAAGCAAAATAGTGACCCATAACCCGATAACCCAAAAGACATAACTCCATACACTACTGCTATTTTTAGCCCCTCAATCAAAGTTTTCATGGTGCAATGTAACTTACTATTTTCCTTGTCTTTATTCTATCTATATATACCAAAATGATATGAGTAAATATGTTATAAAAGAAGTAATACTTCATCAAGGAAGAGCCTTGAAAATCCGGGGAGAGAGTTACCAGGTGAGGGAGTGTGTGAAAGTGAGGCATTGAAAGCTAGGTTACACATAAGTATATTGAAAGCTAGGCATAACTATTTGAGTTATCTCCTTCGATTAGCTTTTAAGGGAAGAGATATGAAGCATAACGTATTGAAAGCCAGGGCCATTTCTTTACTTATTTAATAGGGGGATGGCCTAGTTGATAATGGGGTGTGGCGTATAACAAGATTCAAACCCGTCTTTTTGAAATCACAATTTGACACTTTGACCTATTGGGTTATACTCGCCCTTAGACATATCTATACTCGCTATCGGATCTAGACTGATAACCAATATTTTTTCATCACTCTATTGTGGTGTGTTCAGAGAATGCTTAATGGATAGGAAATGTGACCACATGATGGAGAATGTGGATGCATCTATTTCTCCCAGTTGGACTGAGATCTATATGTGGATGCCTTATATATGTTGCATTAGATATGGAAAAATGATGCATGATGAAGCAAACATGCATGATGGAGATGCATGCATTATCTACCAAACATCATGATGCACATTATACTATGACTTATGTTTAGAAGTGTACACCAGGGTGTTTAGACACTCTTTATTTTATCTCTAGTTACCACCGATCTATCTATTTTCCTTAAATGAATTACCAGCTAGGATTGTCATTCTCATTCTTGATTCTATCTATCTCTAGTTACCAAAAAGAAAGAAATAGAGATTACCTCATAAGGTAAGGACAGTGAAAGGCGAGAACACCTTGGTAAAATGGGTGCCCACACCTAACATTTTCAGGACTTTCCTGGTTGGATCTATCCATCTTTCCAAGTTAGTGTTGTAACAAGCATACTCAGCTACTCTACCTACCGCCATTAGTTCACAATATCAAGCCATAAGGCAGGCCGGATGGTAGGTCGTACCACTTCATCCACCAACATGACTTTGTAGGCCACATAGATATCCGCCTTCGTAATACCCTATCAACTGTAATGAATGGGAAGGTTTTGAAATAGGTGGGGAAAGGCTTGAAGTGACTTATCGGGGGGGCCTGGGTTGACCGCAAAAGAATTTCCATTTGAAAACTTTGCAATACAGAGGATTGGTTATCCCTCATATTTCTTCCCCTCAAAGAGAATAGCAAAGCGTAAGTTTCTATTTCTTCCCCTCATATTCATTTATTCCAACAATGAATGAGATATATTACACATGTAATCATGCATTCATCTAATAATGCATTGATGTAGTTATGCACTGAGGAAAGAGAAGATCGAGACAATTACTTACTTGATCTTCTATTTCCTCGATGCATAATTACATCAATGCATAATTAAATATAAAATAACAACATCTTTTTCCTTATCTCTCTAGCTAATTTACGATATGTCATTACGTATATAATAACGGCTCATAAGTTTCCTGTTATATCTTTCCATCTTCCTTTCTCTCCCAAATGTATCCAACCAGGTTCATTACTAACGAGCGTAATCAGGACTACAGTAGGGAGTAGATAAGGAGCGAGTGAGCATGTTATGGCACTAACACAAACAAGTAGATATAGGTAAGTCCTCTCCCTTATGGTCAAGCCTGCTTGCGCAACCTCTAAGAAACCATCGTAGTTCAATGCCTTTCAGCTTTGCTTCAAAGGCTCTTGGGCTTGGGCACACGTCTCTCACTCTCTCGGAATTCAATGCATGTGGTTTTTCTTACTATGACTCATATCCCCTTTTTTCAATAGTCAGGAGCTTCGGCAATATGGCCTTTGTTTAGTAATAAAAATTCATCCTTCACTCCTCAACGATGTCATTTTTGCTTCTCAATGGGGTCCTAGCTCCGACAATATTAATTGTTAGTGAATAAGGATAATTTGTTAGTGGGAAGCTCTGACACATTTGAATGGTCATCATTAGTAAGAATGAATCTCTCCCCATACGCACTCTCACAATTACTAGTTCCCAAGGGGTAGAATTACTCTCTTTATAGGCCTACGCCACCTTTCACTAGCGGATTGACCACTTTCCTAGTCCTCCATCTGTGTTTAGGGCCCCTCCCCCTCCTTTGTCAGGAGAGCAGCTTGTATCCACGCTCCAACCCCAAACAAATAGAGTAAGATCATATCCTCACTTCCTACTCTTGGTTACTTAATTTCCTATGTGTGACTTAGGTTTTTTAGGGGATTTTCCCATTATTGAATAGGCCACCCTTTCAGTAGTCAAATTACCAGCTACTTTCTCCAAGGTGGATCCATAAAGCACGAACCTCAAATTCATTCCCTCCCACCCACGAAGAAAAACTTTGTCCCGATGGTGTATTGAATCAATCGGCTATAAATTATCAAAGCATTCATGGTCACTCACTCACTTGCGTCTCGGATTTCCTATTATCAAAATTATCCTAGGCGAGCTCCTCTTCAAGCTAATATCACAAGGCTCAAAGGCTTATTCTATTCTATCAAGATCAATTCCATAGCGAAACTAAGTGCCTGTTTTTTAGACCATATTTGTTAGATTCTACTCAATCAAATCAAGAAGGTAACACAAAGGTTAATTAACATATGTAACATGTATGCCCCTAGGTCTTGTTGTTGGTAAGTAATGCAAGGGTATATGTATTTTGTGAGGGGATGTGAGGCAGGTTGAACTATCGACTCCAAACTCACTATGCATTGTTGGTCACTATGGTTGCGATGGTAGGCTTTCGGTGAACAACAAGATTTCAGTGAACATCCCTAGTCCCTGGTGGTGTTTTCATTTCTCATAGTTTTATTTATTCCTACTTAGGAACATGCAGGTTCTAGATAATTGGATTAAGCCATTAATTAGTCTCACTTTGTGATATTCCACATTGTCTTTGAATCTATATCCGTCTACATGTTTGGGCTCAATTTGGCACACAATAAATCACAAAATATCAGGTCGGTATTTAGTCGTCCCCTTATTCATCCCCCATGGGTAGGAGTAAGCCCTTATTAAGTCTATCGCGGGTATCCATGGGGTGCTCCCCCACCTCGTCTCCTCCTACATCCATTTCTCCCTACACCTTGACGTTTGACTTTATATCAGGATAGCCTCCTCCCATCATTCTTCATACACCTCTTGTTTTTCCATTCGTTCGTCCAACTACCCACCTCCTGTGATCTCTCTAAAGCTCGTCATTCTCCCTATTCCAATCATCGATTCTCTCCCCATTTCCCTTCCACCGTTTTATCTATAATAATCCAAATAAATTAAGCTGGCATTGTCTTGCACACCTTTCAAGATGTATCAAGACTATTTTTACCTTGAGCCTTGGTTGGATGAACACACTAAAAATACCTTGTAGAAATAGAACGTGATCTTCATCCAAGGCTGCCTGTTATTACGAAGTCAAAAATGTACTCATTGATTCTAGTTGCTACAAACTCATCGACAATGTGAGGCCATGGTAAGGCCATATTATTCAATAGTAATGTGTGTTCTAGGTGCTAGGGTGTTGCTAGAGACCTATGTGTATACTACTACAGAGGAAGGATACTTCAACCACGTGTGTAATCGAGAAACCAACCCATAAAATCTTCTATTAGTCCCCTTAACTCAATTGTTGTTGTCGCCAGTAATCCGGGCCTGGTTCTTAGCGCTTCTCTTTTCACAAACTTCCAGAAAATGGTATCTCATCATTATTCAACATACTTGTTAGATATTTGACTAGTCATTCTTCCCTGAGGTTTCAAAGGTGAAAGAAATCAAGGTTGTTGGCTTTCCTGAGGCTAGAAATTCCATGAATGAATGATGATTTGTTTCTGGTGTTTTCTTCCTTCCTTGTCATTTACACTAACTCGTGAGAGAAAATCAAGAAAAGTGTAGGATTTTTACACCTTTAGCAAGCTCCGCTAAATCAATAGCCCAATGGCCCAGGTTGCCTTGGGATGGTGCAACCTCCATTTTTGTCTTATTCTCATGGTTTTGGGATTTGTTACAATATGGACATACATTAACCATATATTATATGGTTTGCAAACTATATTAAAACAAATATTGGGCTTTAAAACCATATTAAAGAAAAAATGGGAGTCCATGGGTTTTGAATCCAAAACTTCCCCAACAACAAGTAACTTAATATTACTATGCCAACCACACACTTTGTCTTATTCACTCTCACACTTTGTTATAAAATTCCATTCAAATGGTTCAAACAAAACCATGGAGAATGCATGAGAGATCAAGGTGCAAGAAGGCTGATGAGGTCATGAATCTCAGGAAGATTCTAGGAATACTAGTAGAGCATGTTAGGGAATATTTCAAAGAATATTTCATGAGGAATCTTTAAGATTCCTCAGGGGCAAAATTTTGAAGGTGTCAAAACTATGTCGAGTTTATACTCAAATGAACCTGTTTTCTGCTAGGAGTCTAATGGTGTATTCTATTTCTTCATCTGAGCAGCAAATTTTTTTGTTGTGTCTAAGAAGAGAATATTGTGAGGAATCCTTGAGATTCTTGGGGAGCTAAGATTTGACTGAGTTAGAAAGTGTTCGAGTTTACAGTCATATTTCATGGATTTTCACAAGGAATGTGATGCCGTGGGAAGTTCCTTCATCCGAGTAGCCAATTTTCAACATGTTCCCAGACTTGGAGGTATAACGTGCATTGTTTCCATGTCCTTATTTGATTTTATTGAGTTGATGTTTTGATTATGAGATCCATGTATGCCATGTTGTGAGAGGATATTTGTATGCTACTTTATGTGAGAGATCGTTTTTTTTTCATACTAAAGGAGAGATTTTATGAGTGAGATTTCTTATACAATAATGTCTCCTCGGAGAGAGACATGCCACTCTAGTTAAGGGAGTTCTTCATTGTATTGGCAAAGATTGCATCATATACTCATCATCTTCCTGCAACAACTAATGAAGCAACCTCCCCACTCTTGACGTTGGGTCTAAAGATGTAGTCCATAATGGATGAACTCTACTATCATATCATTAAGTTAGGTTTTTCATAATTATGGCTTCTCATTTGTTCCTTATTTCATGTTTATGGTTTTCTATTTTTTTGTTAGAATGTGCATTGCTTATTATTTCACAAAGTAAATATAAGTGTTGGTAAAACATCCTATATAATGGAAATTTTTTTTGAGAATTCACACAAATTTTTCGTATCAGGTTTACATCACCTCGTCAAACCATATTTGTGCCATATTCCTTATCTATCAAACTAGAGTGAGATATATCATTAAATAGCATGTTTTTAACATCAAAAAGTGTTGTTGTTGGGCTGAATGTAACTATCGATTGCTCACAAAAAATATATCTATTCCAATGTTGCAATTTGAAGCCATAAACTTATCCACTTCAATAATTATTTTTCTTCTTCTCGATTGTCGCACTCCTTTGATATGTCATGTTCCAACAGCTCCTTGATTAGAATGATTTTTTTATCAGTATTCAAGGCATTTTTAAGAATGATCATTTTCATTCTCTTATTACAATACCACTTTTTCATAATACTAATTTTTCAAAGGAATTATTGCCTCACACTTTTCGACACACTCTCGAGAAACTACACAATATTTTCATCCTCCGACTCCTCCGCCACTGTAAGGAGAATTTTAGACATCAATGGCTTCTGATAAGACAACAATAGACATAAAAAATTCCAATTTTAATAATGGGGACACTAATAGTCTTCCCTTGTTTCCAAGACCTAGCTCTCTAATGCCTTTATTTCCATCTAATGATGGATATGTCAAGGGTAAGTTTCCTGCAAACCATGTTTGTATCAGGACAGTTTCTTCTTGGATTGATGGAAAATAGTTTCAAACAATAAATACAGTCCTCCCTCAAGTAATTCAATATCATCAGTGGTTTCACAAACTCCATCTATTGGTCCACTTGGTAAAAAAATATGTAGTCATTACCTTCTCTAATGATATGATACTCACCATTGTTATTTATCCTATATTATTTTCGTTTTGATATATTTAGGATGATTTTAGGTGTAATCTTCTTTGGTGAGACAAATTATGGTTCTAGTTCTGATTTGTTTCCTTTTTCTCACTCTCTTTAAAGCCCCACATTCATCAAGTACCACATGTGGTGCCACAAGATTGAAAACAATTAATATGTCATTATTTTACTGAATGAATTAAAGTAATGAAAGGCCACAAGGCCACATGCTTCGAAACTTTTGGGAATATGCTATAATAAGTAATCCATGATACCTATAGATGATCATAAGAAACATTATTGATGATAACATGTCCTAGATTGTAAAGAGTGTATAAATCCTCTTGTAGTAATTTTGAGCTCTTTTTCTTCACATGAAAGTAAGAATGGGTAAAGAGACGGTCGAGGACGTGTCTAGATGGTTTAGGGCATGCATTCTATTTAATGTTATATTGTAATGGCATAAATTAATTATCATTATGATATAGTTAATTAATTATTGTTTGCACCCCATAACCTTCATATTGCTTAGAAGTTTGGAGCATATAGGACTCATGCAATTTTTAAAAGACCTTATCCTCACAACAATACATTTGGTACATCCAATCCTAGTTTTGGGGCACAATGGATATAAATCCAAACTATATGAATGTACTTGGAATGTTTTCGACAAGGGAATACCAATAGGATGAGCCTAATGATGTAATGATGAATAATAATCAGAATTGGATGTCCTAAATGAGAAAAACCAAGGACCAAGTGTTAAAAGGTTTAGGAATGATGTAGTTGGCTCTAGAAACATTCAGAAGTCAGAAGTGACTCAGAAGGGCTCAAAGATAAAAGTCATCAAAGTGAAGTTAAACCATGACCAGATCGTAATGCTCATCGTACTCATTCCAATGGCATGAACGATACCCAAATTCGAGTTTGTATGCTCAAGTTATAACTGGTCAAAGTTCGGACCAAACTTGGCCAAGTGGCAGTCACTAATGAGGCAACAAATTGGCAAAGTCCCAATGCATTGAAAATGGAAATCGGAATGGATTTCTGCACTCTTTACTTAATTTCACCAGTAACCCTTAAAATCTGGTCAAAATTTTTTGAATGGATGGGTTATTAACATACATACATATATATATACATACATATATATATATATATATATATATATATATATATATATATATATATATATATATATATAGATATATATATATATATATATATATATATATATATATATATATATATATATATATATATATATATATATATATATATAAAGTTGGGTTGGGGTGTCGCCACCCCCTGCCAACCCCCAAGTGCATAACACATATTAATATATGCAGGTGGTAGGTGGCCAAACCTCGCCACCCGATGCACTACAACGACGACACCATAACAGGGTCAAGTTGTGTTGAACCTGAGTCGGTGGCGGCCTCGTAATAAAAAACAACAACATAAACCACTCCATAACCATGCCGTCATGTATTATTAAACCGCAACTGCCTATTAAAAAATGATGTCATGTTTTTTTAAAACGAATTTCAAACCAAGTCTGGGGTGGGACAGTTTTAAACCCAGCTCGCCACCACATAAACTACCAATGGTTTCCAACAATCCATTTTCTTGTTATTTGAAAAAATCTGCTACAAAATCCTACATAAACCAAAGTTCGCCATTCAACCAGGTAGCGAGGGAGCGGTGGTGGAACCAAGACGGGCATGGGGAACGAGAAGAAAACATGCTTTTCGAGGAGAGAATATTCTAGGGGAATGTTCCCTAGAATATTCCATAAAATATTCCTTGATGCAGTGACGAATCTAAAATATTCCCTCGGGGTTGATATTTCAAAGTGACAGAAACATGTCAACTTTATACTCAAAAGAACCATAATTTAGCAGGGAACACAATGGTGTGGTCTATTTTCTCATCCGAGCAGCAAAATTTCAAGCATCCAACAGCAAGGAATCTTTGTAGAATCTAATGGAATCTAAAATATTCCCTTAGAGGCTAATTTTTTACAGAGACATAATGATGCCGACTTTATAGTCATTTTTCACAGAATTCGCAAGGAGTGTAGTGGTGTGCTTATAATTTCATGCAGAGCAGCGGATTTTTCAGCCATCTCTAGGGAGGAATCTTTGGGGGAATATTCAATATTCGCAAGGGTCAATATTTCAATGGTGTCTGAAAGGGGCCATGTTTATAGTCATTTGACACAATTTCATGCCACAAATTCTGCAGTGAAGTCCATGTCATCAGTTGAGCTTTGTATTTTCAGGCCATCCCTGAAAGTGGAGGTATATGATGCAGTTATGCCATGTATTTCTTTTGATTTTCTCAAATGATGTTTTTGTTATTGAGATCCCTGATTACCATTATGTTGAGGGATACTTTTATGCCACATCATGTGAGATTTTATTATCTTGTCATGATGACGGAGGGCCCATTTGAGGGCGAGTTCCTATAGAGAGAACGTCTCATGGAGAGACATGCCACTTTGGTTTAGGGTATTTATCCTTGTAATGACAAAGAATGTACTATTTACTCATCATCATCTTGAAGAATTTAATGAAGCGGCCTCCCCACACTTGACACTAGGCTTAGAGACGTCATCCGCACTCAGTGAACTTTTTTATCAATGTGTTTGGTTTCTTTGATTTGGTGGTTGTCATTATGTTTAATGTTCTTACAATATTCACATGTAGTTTTTTCAAAATCTTTAACATGAAATTCTTCTAACATCACAGAAGTAAAAGATCTTGGTTAATTATGGTAGCTGAAGAGATCTGAATCAAGTCTGGTATCAGATAAATCTTCTCGTTGATGTGAATTGCGAGTGTGAATTATTGAATGTGCAACAAGAAGGGAAATGGAGAACAAAAGAGATCTCTACAAGGACCTCCTCAGGATGGAACACTTGGTAGACTTAATGCATGCAGATTATGAAGAAAATATTGTGAGAGAGGGACAAGAGAAATAAAGAGAAGAGTATGATGCTCCATCACCATCTTCTAGTGATTATTCATCCTCTTCATCATCTTCTCATCATTCACGTGAGGATATCAATTAGAGATTTCAAGCAGAGAATGCTGAGTTGAGGAGACTTCTACGAGAAGAAAAAGAGGAGAAGAAGAGATTATGGCTTTATTTACGATCCATGGAAGAGATATTAGAAAAATTAAAGCACAACAAAGGCTTAGCGAAGCCATAATCACCTATTACATAATCAAGAGTTGAGGTAAACAATGTTGATCATTCTTCAGTTTCATTTTCACGTGATGCTTCTTCTATTGGAAGCCTTGAGGTCCGCATTAATGTAACTGGAATGAGACTCCTTACAAATATGGGTTATAAAAGAGGAGGACTTGGTGTTAATGGCCAAGGAATCACTCAACCATTGGAGATTGTACAAAGACTTCGATTTGCAGGTTTAGGGTACACTGAAGGAGAGAGATCGATGTTAGCAGAAGCTTCCAAGCCATTTTCGAAGCCATCAGAGAAAGAGGATGATTGGAACACATGACGATCCTCCCATCACAGTGCACATAGTAGAGAAAGAGTTATGCCAACTCTCATTGCTAGGATCGCAACATAACAACCAAGAGAGGTATAAAATGTCTCAGTATTCTAAAATTCATTTTGATTACAAGCATGTTCTTAATGATGAACATAAATCATGGCATATAAATCATGTATTTTTTGTGGTTTACATAACCATGTGATTGTTGAGTGTTGGAAGAGAATGGCAAGAAGAAGGAGGATTAGGCATGAATGGCCTTCTCCACATCAGGGGAAGAAGGTTAAGTGGGTCTGGAGGAAGAATACTTTCTAGAATCATTGCAACAGAGCTGGACATCAAAAAGCCACATGTTGGAGGCTCCATTCAACAAGCAAATGCCCAACAAGATGATGACCCATTTACTTTCATGAGTAAGAGATGGTTTTTCTATATATAGTAGCTTTTCATGGCCGCATTTTATAATTCATGTGTTGTGATAAAATTGTAAAAGTGATGATCTGTTTTCCATCACTTGTTAACACAACGATGATGTTTTGGCCTTTTATTGATAGTTGGGGCATTGGTTTCTATTCTTATGTGAACTTGACCAAAGAGTGTGTCTTATAAACTCTTGGCAAGGATGGGGATGCTTGGGTCATGATTGGTCATGTAATGGGGCATGTAATTTGCAAATATTGTACTACAAGTTTGCACAGGATGTAAGTGTCGGCTCATCGCCTATGGCTCCGAAGAACAAGGGTGAAGGAGGAGGAAGTGTGACCAGTGAGTAAACTTGTCATGGAAATAATGTAAAATAGCAGTTCCATATTATGTTCATGCTTTTGGAGGACCAAAAGCTCTTCAATGGGGAGGAATGATCTAGGTGGCTCCAAAAACATTCAAAAATCAAAAGTGGCTCACAATAGCTCAAAAAAAAGGTCATCGGATTGAAGTGAAACCAAGACTAGATCGTAGTGCCCGTCAGCTTGATTCCAATGGTTTGTACGACACTCAAATCCAAGTTTGTATTCAGAAGTTATAGCCGTCAAAGTCTGGGTCAAACTTGGCCAAGTGGTAGTCAGTAACAAGGCAAAAAATTAGCAGAGTCTCGACGCATGTAAAACGAAAGTCGTAAAGGAAAAATTTGTTTCGTACATAATTTCACCAGTAACCCTTAAAATCCATTGAAGTTTTTTGAATGGTTGGCTTATAAAAAAAAACAAACAAAAATAGAAAGGTGGGTTGGCAGGCCGCCATCCCCACTAGCCCGCAACTGCATACCACATATTAATATATCTAGGTGGAAGGCGGTTAAACCCTGCCACCTGACACATTACAAAGACAACACCATAATGGGGTTGGCGGGTTTCGAACCTACGCTGGCAGGTGGGCCGGCCCGCCAGCGGTGACCATGTAACCAAAAATGATAATATAAACGACTTCATAACCATGCCACTGTGTATTATTAAACCACAACCTCCTATTAAAAAATGATGTCGCATTTTTTTAAAATGAATTTCAAACCAAGTATGGGGTGGGTGGGTTTTGAACCCAGCCCATCCCCATATAACCCAACAGTGGTTGCCAACACATCATTGGCTTGTTATTTGAAAAACTCTGCCCTGAAATACTACTTAAACCAAAGTTTGCCATTCGATCAGGCAACAGAGGTGCAGTGGCAGAACCAGGAAAAGTGTGGAGAACCAAGAGATAGAAAACTTTTCGAGGAGAGAATATTCTAGGGGAATATTCCTTAGAATATTCTCTTATGCACTCAGGAATCTAAAAGATGCCCTCGAGGGTGACTTTTCATAGTGACGGAAACATGTCAACTTTATGCTCAAAAGAACTAGAATTTCACAGTGAATGTGATGTTGTGGTATGTTTCCTCATCTGGGTAGCAGAAATTTAGGCATCCAACAACAAGGAATCTTTGCAAAATCTTGTGGAATCTAAAATATTCCCTTGCAGGCTAACTTTTGATAGAGACAAAATGATGCCGACTTTATAGTCATTTTTTAGAGAATTTCATAAGGAGCGCAGTAGTGTGCTCAGTATTTCCATCTGAGAAGCGGATTTTTCAGCCATCTCTAGGAAGGAATCTTTTGGGAATCTTTGAGATTCCTGATGGTCTATATTTCGATGGTATCATAAAGGGGCCAAGATTATAGTCGTTTGACATGATTTCGCACCACAAATTTAACGGTCCAATCCATTTCATCAGCTGAGCTTTGCATTTTCATGCCATCCTCGAAAGTGGAGGTATATGATTAAGTTATGCCATGTCTATCTTCTGATTTGCTGAAATGATGTTTTTGTTGTTGAGATACCTGATTACCATTATGTTGAGGGATACTTGTGTGCCACATCATGTGAGATTTTATTAGCTTGTCATGTGAAGGATGGCGCATTTGAGTGAGAGTTCCTATAGGGAGAATGTTGTTTGGAGAGACATGAAAATCTGGTTGAGGGTATTTATCCTTGTAATGACAAAGAATGTATTATGTACTTATCATAATATTGTAGCATTCAATGAAGCATCCTCCCCGCCATTGACACTGGGCCCGGAGACATAACCTAAATTGGGTGAACTCCATTATCAATGTGTTTGTGTTCTTTGATTTGATGGTCACATTATGTTTCATCTTCTTATAGTATTCACATGTGGTTTTTTCATACTCTTTCACATGAGATCTACTAACATCACAGAAGTAAAAGATCTTGGTTAATTTGGTAGTTGAAGAGATCTGGATCAAGGAATCAACAATTTATTATAGGGGCTCTATGGAAATTTTATAGGGAAGATGATATTCACAACAACATAAAATATAGTGTATGGGACAACACTCGAAATGAGAATAAGAAGATGGATGCATAAGTTAAAGGTACTAAGGCCGCAATTAAGCTAAATTTGTATCTTTGAGGTGGTTTCGAATGGATTTTTCATGTTTGGCAAGGATAGATTCCTTGCATGAGATCTTGGATATGAATATTTTGTGGGTAAATCCCCACATCACACCAGTTCACCATTCTCAATTTAATGTCACTTTGGATGTTGCATTTTTGGTTATATGTCCATTCCATGTGCCTTAGTTTATTATGAAAATGATGGTAACCACAAATTTTAAAGATTGTGAAGCTGCCTGGTGTCCAAATTCTAGACTTTCACAGTGTTGTCATTCATGCTAATAAAATGCTCGTACCCTATTTAGAATTCACAATGTTTTTTACTTTCTAATTCTTTCTATATTTATTTTATTTTCAATTATACATGGCTTTACCGTCTCTTTTAGGCAATGTTAACACAGCCAAGTGGTCACACTAGGCACCGTAGTCAAAATTTAAATGTACTTTCTAATGGAAAAACTTATAAAAGTTGATTCTCTTGCAAATTGGTCCATTAACATATGGAACAAATATGTCCCATATAAACTCTTTCTACTATAAAATTTTCTTTTACAATCAATAGCTCAATGTATTCCCCCATTTGGGTAATTTTGAAGGATATCATAAAATTTCGGGTTGACTATCATCAATATTCCACCATGGAAATTTTCCAAAAGGGGGGTGATGATTTTTGTGTGGCATAAATGAAGATTTCATGCTACTTTTGATCCTCTCTATGAGTAGCCTTTTAGAACTATCTTTGAATTTTTCTAGTGAGCGAGTGAATTTTCTCGGAGAGCCAAAACCTGCTAGAATCCGACCATTTTTTTCCTTAAAAATATGATAGTAAGAGTGATTGAATATTTTTTTTGATGGTGGAAATGGATTTAGCACCATCAAAAACCTTAGTGACACCCAAAATAATGAATCTTGATAAATGTATATGCAATTTCCAAAAAACAATCATGAGATTTTTACCGAAATTTCTATTGTTTTCTAGGGAAATTTACAACATCTTTAGAGTGCACGATTATATTTTTCTTTTATGATTTTTTAAGTTCATAATCAATTTTCACTTTCTTGTGTGATCAGGTGAATGGGAAACCAAATATAACATATATATGTTTTGTGTACTATAGAGCTCCAGAACTTGTCTTTGGAGCTACTGCAAATCAAAAGTCACAAAGAAAATGGCATATTTAGTAATTATTATATTTCAATCTGATATTCAAGTTGTTTATATTTGAAATTTATATATATTTCATTAAAAAAATAGTGTTGATTTAAGAATTAATCTGTAAGAGCCCCAAGGGTTAGCTTAACCGGTCGAATCCCCATTGTTAAGTACCTCTCCGATCGAGAGGTCACACAGTCAATTCTCCTTGACGCCCTTGGGGTTAGGCCTAGCTATTGGCCACGGGGCTTGATTCCCTTTAGGGTTGATCAGCCAAAATATTTCCATGGACGTAACGGCCATCCAGTGTCCGTGAACCACTTGAAATATGTGTGTGTGTGTGTGTGTGTGTGTGTGTGTGTGTGTGTGTGTGTGTGTGTGTGTGTGTAATTAAATCTGTAACATACACAATAACATAATCCAAAATTATGGTAAAATCATGTATTACTTTTTCTAGAATAGAAAGAATTAATTCTCCATGTACCTTCAATGTGTGAATTAATGCCATTGATTAAGCAATTGCAGATCTAAAGATTTATTTTTCAGTATTTTGAAATTCAATTAATTTTTATGTGATTTTTGTAAGTGTTATTATGATATTCATTAGTCTGGTTTTAAGCATTCCCTCATTGTATTTACATGCATTTTATTAGATAGTAGAAAATGTTTAACTTGAAGAATTGAGAGAACCTAGTTCACACACCTTTGGGACAATGCTTCATGGCAAATGAAGGGGAAAAAATATTGCAATCAAATCGGTAAACAATAGTTTCTTTATGGGAAAGCCATCTGAGCAAGAACAAGAATAATTTTTTTATGGGCAAGTCATCTGAGCAAGATCATCTGGTGAGAGAAGAATGCTTTGACTATGCCCATTTTCTCCTTTGACTTGCCTCACAGGGACTACCTCTACCTCCAAACTCTTGTTTATTTAAAAAGAAATAGAGCCATCACATTAGTCAAGTGATAATTACATAGACAAAAACATTCCTTTCAAAACATGATAATGATATCTTTAGTTTTTTTAAACCAAATAATGATAGGAAACATGGATATTAACCAAAGAGATGATTATTAACATAAATATTGATTATTTAATAAAAGAAAAAAATAAAGCAATATAATTGTGCAAGTTATGATATATTATTTAGAAAATTAACTTCATATTATAAATATTAATTTGGAAAATTTTAAAGCAAAAATATTGGAAAATTTAGAAATATGATGATGATGATGAAAAATATTGTTCATTAAGATATATATAGTATATCATACTCTAATAAGGTAACATATGAATTGAAATTCCTTAATATTCTATCTATATGTTGAAAAGAAAGTCAGAGAAGCATTCCCGTATCACCATGGTTTTGTTGGCTTTGAAGATCAAGAAGATTGGCAGCGTGACAAATATTTTGAAAATTAGATTGAATGTGTGTATAAGATTAAAAATATAAGAGAAAGTATTTTTCATATTCAACCTGCTTAGGATTGAACAATGAAAACCTCTTTCATCTGATGACATTTTTGAAATTTATCAACAACTAGTTTCACTATGCAGCTCATGAAAACTAGTTCTTATCTTGGCAATGTTAACATTAGTCAAGATAGAAAGGTAATTTTGGTTTTCAAAATTGGGGTTAATCAAATAATTATAATATCTTAGTTTCCTTTTCCCTTGTACCTCTTTATTGCCCACAAATTCTCTTTAAAGATGGAAGTAATTAGCCGAAGGCTTCCTATTTCAACTTAAGGTGGGTGAGGATATATTGACATTTTGTCTATAAGTTAGACTAAGTAGCCATGCGACTGCCAGGTTGAATAGATGTGTAAGTATCTCAGCCACAATGCCTATTGTGATTTTCAAAATGTATGGTAATGACAAGGAATTGAATGTGTTTTTATGCTAAAGATTATTTAGTATACAAATAAGTCAATTATTGGTTTAATGAATGTTGGTATTACATGGCATGACATGTTATGAATTCTATTTATCTGGCAAAAACTACTTGACATCTCCTATGACGAACTGGAATCACTAAAGTGCATGGCAGAGAGTGACTGCCATAATGGCGAGCCTTTAGACAAAAGTTTATCATTATCTCAATATTTTAACAAGTTGCAAAAAACAACATAGGCTTGTTCTCGTTGTCACCTTCTACCAAACCCTTCAGGATTATTTGTCACCATAGATGTCAAATAGTTTATTCGGGATAAATTATTATTATTATTAGCTAATTTTAAGGTCATGGCCAAGTGAGACACCAAATTGGTGTATGAGGACCCTTGTTTGTGGCACAAGGGACCCACCTTCGCACAACGATTTGATTGCTAAGTCTACGAAGACATACATACTGTACCCCCTTCCGGTTTTGAACCTGTGACCTCTTAGAAAGAAACACATACTCTTAACGATTAGGCCCACTCAAACCATATAAAATGCATAATATGTCATACCAACTTGCACTAAAACAATGATTAACCTAGTACATGATGAATAATCTTAACTATTTAATGGTGTTGTCAATAATATACAAGTAATCAATGATGTTATCAATAATATATATGTAATCCTATTTGAATAACTAAAAAACACTAGCATAATGAAATAAGCTTTTGGAAAATTTCTTGATGAGTTGGACCAAAAAATCCAGTTACAAATGAGAAAAATAATAATTTTAATTATTGAATTGGCACAATTTAAGTATATAAAAATCTTAATTTAAATATTTAAAAATCATTCATATTGAAAATATTTCTACATTAAGCTTACAATTTAAATACAATTCGATCTCAATAACCAAAAAATAACCTTATTAAATCACGCTGCGGCAAGACGGTAGAAAAATACAATATTACAATTTAAAAAGTCTCAATATAAAACTCATACCTAAATTGAACCATGAAAGACGGAGACATCGAACCTGTGCGGCACAGATTAATCGCTAAACATCAAAGTCGTTTAGCGTTTTTCATCATTGAACGGTCTCCTTGGATTTTTTTGGAGTCGAATATCTCCCCATAAGACGGCTTATTGTATTATGGGGGAGTCGAATATCTCCCCATAAGACGGCATATTATAGTATTATAGGGTATTAATTGAGCAGCTGCTGTGGAGGCACACAACAGTTTTAAGGCTATTTATCTTCAACCCCCATAAACCTCCAAACAAAGGATAGAGACTGAGATGCCGTTTACACTGTACTCTGTTCTTATTCAAATACTGGATCTATGGATTTTAGGCGCACACAGATACTGGATCTATGGATTTTAGGCGCACACAGATATTGTATTTGTATTTGTACTCTCTTCTTTTTCCTCTGAATTCATTTGTAATCAACCATTTGTCAGTGATATGTTCCTAATGTTTTACCAGTTGTATGTTCTTAGGGTCACATCTTAGAAATCAATTTTGCCGGGGAATAATAGGCAGTCCTCTATTTGTACCCACTATAATAATGAATTCAATTGGACATGTCGGGTGGATAGTAAAACCGAGAGCTAAAACTGCTAGCGGAATGAAAAACCCACTACGTATCTCTACAACCTTATGTCTGCTGTTTATAAAAGTAACCATTAATGATGTATAATTCTCAATATACACCATTAATAGCTGGAATCGTTGGATATAATCTTATGTCTGCTGTTCATAAAAGTAACAATTAATGATCTATATTTCTCAATAGATACCACTAAATTGAAAAGTATGTTAAATCGGATAATATATAATTTCAATGTGTACAATGTCAATTACTTTGCATCTGTTATCTGTTGAGTACATATTGGTCGTTCAAAAAGTTTTTCTTAAAACCTAAAAACCTTATAAAACCTTGTATTCGAATTCTGGTACACTAGAAAATGAAGCGTTTGGCCTCATTGTTAACTGGAAAAAAGAAAAAGTCTCTCAACGAACGTTATACCGCCACAGACGCTAGAATTCAATGTTGTTACATCAGAATAAAGTGTTCGGATTATTTTATATGTGAATGTAAGACAACTTGCTAAGTGACACTCCGATGTAGTGCCTTTGCCGAAAAATAGATATTAACCGAGAATGAGATGGTGTCCATTTAGGTGTAAATTTGAGAGACAAGTAAAGTTTTTAATGACTTTTTAAAAATTCTCTTTTTACGATTTTTATTTTTACTGATTATTTAATTATCATTTACATTTACTGATTATTTAAGTATTATGTAATATGTGTTTCTCATTATTTAAGTATCATGTAATATGTGTTTTGTTAAGTTTTTTTTTTAATGCGAAAGCATTTTTAGTTTTGTTAAGTTTTTTTTTTTAATGCGAAAGCATTTTTTTAAAAGTGTTTTGTTTTAGTAAATTTTTAAATTTTATTTTGACGATAAAATATGCTTCCACCAAGTATATTATAGGATTTATATGATTTATATTTTAACTAACTCTATTATAGATTTATATCATTTATATTCTTGTAAAAACATCAAGTCTATTTAAGTAGGTTAGTTTTTAATGTCAAATTAGCTAATAATTTGATGCAATTATATATGGTCACTATTTACTTAATTTTAAAAGTTTTAGAAATTATGTTGGACAATTCTTGAAAAGTTTTCAAATGGCTTGGTTAAACTTATTAACTATAATTTATATTGAAGCCGCCCAAATGATGGCTCTTTAGATTTGAATTTGATGAGTTGAAGTTGAGGACTTTATAAATAATAATGCAAGTTTGAAGACACTTCTAAATAAGAATTTGGGAGGATTATAATATTTCAAGTACTAATAATATATAGACATGTATTTTGAAGAAATTCATAATTTTGACAAGGAAGAAGAATAGAGAAGGCTAATAAGTAAAATACACAAACCCAATTATGCTTAGATTCAATTGTAAATGTATCAAAAACATCATAGCCTTGGTAACCACACATTTGAAATTCGCTTATCCAACCACAAAATAGATTTATTTTCTAATGAAACTAATAAATAGACCCATCTTATAAAAACTTAGACAATGTGCCAACACTAAAGAATGGTACATGAAATTCCCAAAATCGATAGAAAACAACTATTTCATCTACATAAACAACAAACATAACTGCTTTATATAGAATACCAATGGCCCATGGTTGTGGACATCTCGTGTGAGTCTCAACCTTTATGTTTCAAGTTTTAATGTTTATGTTTTGTGCTTAAGTGTGTACAATGTACTACAATGTAGGATCACATGGTGTGGTTGAAGAAAAAGATGGGTTTTTCTAATAAGTCCAAAGATGGTCCACTATGGATGAGTCTATGCTTATCTTGGAGACAAACCCAACAAAATCACTAAATTTTCTTTTTATATATATATATATATATATATATATATATATATATATGGGTATTTTTTTAAGTAACCTCACAAATTGACAATTTGAAAAATTAAGTAACAATCATCTGTAGAATTTAAAAAGGTTAGTATTTGAAAGTTAAAGAATTTAAACATCAGTGTTTGAAAGTTAAAGAATTTAAAATGTTTAGTATTTGAAAGCTGAATGAGAAAAATACAATTAAATACCTATCAAATTTTATTAATCTAAATATGTTTTTTTAATTAAAAATATTTTATAAATATTAAAATTTTAAAATGAGTGTCTTTTTATTGTCAAATTTTATCCACTTTCATAACAAAGATAGATGATTGTACCAAAGATTTATGTAAATATAAATTATATTCTAAAATTCATGAGACAATAAGAGTGGATCTCTCTTTGGATTTATTTGGAAAATTTGCTTGGCATATTTAACTTTCAAAATTTTGTTGATGTTAATGAGAAGTATTTAAATTAGAAAATATTGAATTGAGATATAGATAAAATATATGATTTAAAAGAATAATTTTTTCCCACATATTAGTCTTTATTTTCAATATTGCTTTTAATGTATTGGTTTAACATCTTAAATTAATATTTATTTTCAAAGTTAGGGTTTCTTGCTCTATTTATTACCTTTTTAAGGTAATGTTTAGGGAAATTTTAAGGATGGAAATTTATCTTAAAATTTAGAAACATTGGCCAATATTACTCGTCCTCAATATGTAAATTGTAAAATTTTTGATGATATTTTCCTAAATATTAGGTTTCTAATTATTTTATATTAGTATATATAAAGTTTTGACGATTTTTAGGGTAAAATAATTTTATACTATAAAATTTGGGTGAATCAAAAATAGAAATTGGCGAATATTTTTTTTGGAAAAAGCATGGAAAATTAACCAACCTACGAATATTAGCCCCTAAACAATTCCCTAGTATTGTTTGGCCCAATGGTTATAAATATTTTCATTCATTGACTCTCAAGGTTTTAATGTTTCACTTCTTGCTTATGAGCATCGTCATTCATTGATTGTCAAGGTTTAAAAACTTCAACTTGGGATTCCAAGTGAAGATTAATGGATCATATGTAATAATTTTTTTAATGGTTGGAGTAAGATGGTTAATTGATGTAGAAAAGATAGATAAATAAAAATTAGTAGAAATTTATGCATTTTCAAAAAACAAGTGTATAATGTTTCATTAAAATGTTAATAAGAATGACTTCAAAGAAAAATAAACTGAAAACAAATTAAGTCATAATCAACAAAATTTTCATGAAAAAACTATTCAGTGGAAAAGTGATTAAAGATTTTGTCACAATAATAATAAATCTATTACATTCCACTAATTTCTTTCTCACACATGTAAAAATAAAATTTATTGCGATACCATGGGCCCAATATCATGAGACAATACCGTGGGTGTGGATGACTCACTTGACTCTTTATGTAATATTAGAGAAGCATGGAGAAGTCAAAATAATTTATATTTTTAACTTACTTGATTTAATATCAGACCTATATTTTAGTTTAATGTTGATAATGTTTATCTACCCTTACTACTAATCCTTTCCCAAGATGCATTCCATCGCATTCGCATTACTCCACTCAAGGTTCTATGAAGCTATTACTTGTCTCTTGGAAAAATATTTGTGAACATATCATATGAATTGTTTCTAGTATGTGTTTTCTCCAACTATAGCATCCCATCATCTAACACTCCATGTATCCAATAATATCGAACATCAATGCGCTTTTCTTTATAATGATATGATGTGTTTTTTGCTAAATGAGTGGTGTTGATTATCCCAATGCAACACATAGTTGTCTTCTTTTAGTCTCAGCTTTTCTAAAAATTATTGCATCCACAATATTGCTTTGCAATATTTAGTGGTAGCTATGTATCCTTCCTCTTTTGCAGAGATGGATACTACCTTTTTCAGTTTAGACATCCAATACATTGTTGCACCTACAAATACATATAAATAACCACTGGTGGACTTTCTAGTATCCACATCTCAAATCATATTTATATTTGTATAACCTTTAAGAAAAATTTTATTATAACCAAAACATAAGAAACAATTACTAGTACCCTTGAGATACCTCAAACTCGCCTTACCACTTGCCACTATTGTTTGTCTAGATTTGCAAGGAACTTGCTGACTACTCTCAATAAATGTGCAATATTCAAATGGATACATGCCATGGTATACATCAAGCTACAAATTGTTGAAGCATAAGTGATTTTACTCATTTCCTCCTTCTCCTTGTTAAATAATCCTTTCGGATCTCATATATAATCATAGTTGGGACATAGATTAGTTACTTCTCATATTTCTAGTTATGGAGACATAATTATCTCCCTTTGAATTTGATTGCCTAAATATGTCTTTATGATTATTAAAAGCATTGCGGAATACTATCTTTTATAGTATGAAGTTCTCCATGCATCCTTAACAGTAGTATCACAGTGCAAGGTTTTGAATAGCACCGAAATCATTAATGTGAAATTTGTAGTGTTAATAATCTAGCCTAGTGGAGTGCTTAGGACCATGATTTGAAAGGATGTGGGACCGGTTGATAGTGTGTGGGACTAGTGGTTTTGGAAACCACCCCTACACCATGCGTTGTGGAATTTGAAACCAAGATGGGTGCCCCCATCACAAATGTGGGCCATCGATTAACGTGACGAGTGGCGTTCTTCAAAATACCTCCCAGGACCACAATGCATATTAACTATCAATAGGAGATGTTATGTCGGTTGTTATTGGATGTGTCAGAAGTCGATATAGTTCGTCAAACTTGTGCGACAGATAAATGTATCCCAAGACCACTCATCGCATTAAAATATGCCAAGGTCATGTTGTCGATTGTTGTCAAATTATATTGAACATTGGTACTACTATTGGATGTTGGCTTCATCATACATGACCACCACAAGAGTTATGCCTTTGTGAATGAATTGAAAAATTCATTCCAGGTGTTGATCGTGCTTTATCAAAGACTATTCACCACAAGATCTGGTTGTATTCTAGTGTGTTTATTTTACCTTTGACTATTATTTCCCTATAGTTAGTTGATCTTTAAATAAAATTTGTGCCTAGTGGAAACAAAGAGACATTTTTTTTTTAATTATCGGAAGGAGTTATGTAAAATCACAATTTTGATTGCTAATTTTATCTGCAAAAATGAATTCTTTGGTATCTCTAGTCGGTGTTGTCCTTTCTAGAATGGAAAATTATCAGGAGTGGTATAAGAAGGTTAAAAGTACACTAATTTTTAACGATTTGTGGGAAGGTGTTTGTGAAGTAACATAAAACAATGAACCAGAGCAACCTCAAGAAGAAAAACAACTAGCAATTTGGAAAAGTAAGGACAAAAAGGCTTATGCATTAATTTATGCTTTGGTTACAGAAGAGGTAAGAAGATATATTATTCAAAGAAAGACAACATATGAAGCATTATCAAAATTAAAAGAGGCTTATGATTCACATTTATAATTGAATATAATTAAGTTATTATTGAAGTTGTTTAATCTAGAGATGAAAGATAAGGATCCATTGAAACTTGATCTGAAATCAAAGTCATCGATTACGAAATTGAATCTATTGGTGTTATGGTTGATCTACAATATACTGCCTTCATAAAATCTCTCTACCCTAGTTATTCACATTACCTGGAATCTATCCAAGCTAGTGGATAGTTAAAATATTTAGATTTGGAAAAATAGTAGGAAAAGTAATATAAATATAGAAGGGTTTTGGCAAGAAAGAACCTCTACCCAATTCTAATGCTCAAATTTTGTTCCTAGCTCATAAAGATCAAAAGCCTTAAGAACAATAAACAAGAAATAATAAGGGTGGCAAAGGTTGGGGTAGAAGGAATTACAGAGGTGGGGGGGAATAATCAGGGAGATAGACAAGAAAATGATAAACAACAAAGAATTTTTCTGATAAAACAACTCTAAAATTCTTTATATGTAGTAAAATTGGACATACTATTGAAAATTGTAGAATTCCCCGGGAGACAATTAATGAAAGAAGAGAAAAAATGAATGAAAAGAAAGATAAACCACCTCCAAAAAAAGGATAGTCTTCTGAGAATCCACATTATGTTGTTGTCCATTGCAATTTTAATATGAATGATATATTTAGTACCTCATTTTGTTCATGGTATGACAGTTGGAACTTAAACACAGTTGCCACTTATCATATGACCTTTAGGAGAGTTTTGTTTGAAAAAATCAGTGATAACATTCAAGGAGTAGTGTGTTTTGCTGATAAGTATCAAATTAAACCATCAAGGATCAGATATCTTCAATTAAAGATGACTGGACTTGAATATTATATTTTAAATTACGTTCTTTACATCCCACAATTTTGAAGGAATTTATTATCTCTTATATAAACTAGACATTAAAGACATTCAGTACGCATAGAGATTCGAAGAGAAACTTAGAAAAATACTGTAATGACTATTTTGGAAGAAGAAAAAATATTAAATTTGAAAGGTATGTCATTTGTTGCATTAAATACTAATCATTCGGTCCAACAAAATGATACTCTGTCTTCAAGTTTATTGTGGCATGCCTATTTTGGTCATATTAATTATGATAGTATTAGAATTATGATACAACAGGTGATTAAGGGGCTTCCAACAGTTCCAAGAAAACTTACTCCATGTAATTCTTGTATCTTTGGGAAGCATCATAAACAATCTTTTCAAAGTTATACTTCTAGAGCTTCAAGAAATTTAAGCCTCATACATTCAAATTTATGTGGACCTATGCCTATTGCAACTATTAATTGAAATAAATATATACTGAAATTATTGATGATTATTCAAGGATGTGTTGGGTCTATCTTCTTAAAGAAAAATCATAAGTTTTTGATGTGTTTAAAAAATTTCATCTCTTGATTACAAATGAAGCTTAGGTTAATATAGACACTATAAGAACAGATAATGGGGGATAATATACTTCACATTTTTTTGAAAGTTAGTTGAAAGAGAATGGAAACAAACACCAAACCAGAATACCTTATAAACTGTTATCACTTAAGAATTCTAATGCCAAAATTTCTCACATTAGTTTGATGGTAAAGGTCGGTGCTAGTCTAAGTTTGATTTTTGTTTTCCTTAGAGTCTGAGTCTTAGGAGTCTTGAGTCAACTATACATTCTCATTCATCACTGGTCATTCTCATTCATCATCGGTCTCATAGCCATGTGTCATTTTTGCTCAAAAGTTACTATATGCCACAAATCCCTTTAGGTGATTTCGTAGCGCATGTAGTCATTTTGAAGTGTTTTCGCAGCGCATAAATCCTTTTAGCAGTTTCGCAGTGCAACATGTCTTAGGTGATTTCGTAGCGCATAATTCAAAATTTACACTGACTGCGCTATGCAATCGGAGATTCGTGCAATCCGTAACGAATCTTTCCTAACTGTCAAATCTGTCAAGTTCAGTTATGGTTGCATCATTCATTGTCAGCTTATACACTCCACATATCATGTCCAACCGCTTATCTCCATCATTACAACCGCAGGTACATTGGTACACACGGATTGCAAGTTCCAAGAGAGGCTAGGTATTCACAGTCTTAATGATGATTGTATTCGTTGCATGAGGGACAAGACTGCAAGTTTTCAATTTGAATCCATAGTAATCAAGAGAGGCAGTTATCAAGTGACACAGCCATTCAAGTGACACAGAAATTGAAGTTTAAGCAGTGCTAGCATTTCAAACCTCCATTACACTGAACCTTCATGGAGGGATCGGCAAAAAGAAAAGACCACAGATCAAGCAGCTGCTTAAGAAATGAACCTGAAGGTGTAGACATTATCTTGAAACACAAAGAAGTTGAGCATGCATTCAAGTAGGTTGGATGTTGAAATTTTTGTGAGAAACTACAGGGAGGTCATTCAAAAACCACCAAGGAATTTGCTTTGAATTTCATAGGGCTGAATTCAAAGGTTGGGATGCTCGAATTGCAAGTTTCACCAGAGGTAATATCCACAGTTACTGAGATTCCAAGGGGACAAGAAACTTGGTTTAAGAATTTCAAATTTGATATGACTCCTTGCAAGGAGTTTCTGAAGCTAGAATACATTGACTCAGATTTAAACAAGTTTGTGCCTAGAAATTATGTCAAAGACTCATATGCCAATCTGCTTACCTGTATACAAAGGTACCTTACCTGTGAAGGGAGATATAATAAGGTGTATTCATACCATTTCAAGCTTATGCTACATTTTACAGGAAAGATATCCATTGATTTACCTTTTTACTTATTTCGTAGCTTAAGCAAAATGTGTGATAAGGTGCAACTAAGGAAAGAAGCCTGAGAGACTTCATTGTTTCACCACAGTTTAATTAAGTTGATTGTTCTGCATGAACTCGAGAGAGTAGGTAGGGACTGGCCCACATTCATATTCATGTTTGGTTTCAAGAACGAGACCGGACTCAGTCTTCAAGCTGCAAAAGATCTTCCAACAACAACAGGCCATCAGGCAGAAACAAGATCCAGGAGGCTTTCAAAGTTGAAGGCTAGGAAACAAGTAAGAGAATTCACCAAGCCACTGACTATCCAGTATATACCCCAGTAGTCTCTTAAAGAGAAAGCTCAGGTCAAAGAAGTTGCACATGAATCAAGCACAGGTGAGAGAGTTCAAAGAAGAAGGACTAGGAGCCAGGCAGCTAAAGAGAAAGGCAAATCAGTGATTATTGAAGAAAGCCCTGTTTCAAAGGGAGACTTAAATGACTTATTGCAAGCCATTGACATTGAAGAATCTCCACTAGTTCAAGTAGATTTGATAGAGTCAGGAAAAGACAAGGCTAAGAGAGTCAAAGCCTCGAAAAAACTCAAGTTTGATGATCAGGTTGATCAATTTGTCTTTAAGCATAGGAGACCCATAACGAGGAAGTTTAAACAAATACATGAGGTAGTACCAAGAGGAGATGAAACAGGGGAAGTGAACAACCTCATGAAAGAAAGGATAAAGGTAAAGCAGTTACCATTCAAGAAGAAGATAGTGTGGAAGACTTGAAAAGGAGATTGGAATTGGCCAACTTTGAAATTGCTAGACTGAAGAAAGCTGCCAGGAAATTTGCAGTTAAGGAGGCTTATTTTAACCAAATGCAAGCTCGGTGGGAGGACCAAACATTTCAACTACCCGAAGTGGTTGATTTTAATGTTCAATTTCGTAGCTGGATTGTCCCTGCGATAAAGGAAGCACAATTTATCAGAAAGGTCAATACAAACCTCAGATCTGGGATCAAAGTCATGAAGAAACAAATTGAAGACTTAAAGATACAGTTAAGTCAACAGAAAGAGTTTCCTTAAGGCAGTCACACATTAAGTAAGGTTTTGTTTCAGATTTTGATGGTCTTCCTTATTATAATCCTACTTTAAGAATCATACCTTTCCATTCAGTTTTGAGAAGCGTTGGAGCAATTGAAAAGGATGTTTAAATATCAAGAGGCTCAAAATAACAAAATTTTGGTTGAAACTGTGTTTTTTGGAATTACACAGCAGTTTCGTAGCGCGCTACAAAACTGCTGAAGATGATGACTAACACACAGTAGTTTCGTAGCGCTCTACGAAACTGCTGAAGCTACACAATCTAATCTCAGTCAACCGATTTTGAAATACAAGAAGAAAATTTTTGAAAAGGGAATATCTTCAAGGGATCATCTAAAGGTATCAACTTTCAACAAGGTCAAGACAGGTGGAGAAAACATGAATTCGAATCCAACTCTAAACTTTTTGTCATAAAGTGATCACATTTACTACAGTCCAAGATATGTCAGACAGCTTGGAGGAGCTTTTGCCTTCACACATGAAAGAGGTTGACAGCACATCATGGACATGGCATTCTGATATATTTTGTATAATCAAAGATGAAGGGCATGGTTCATTGGATTCAAACATTTTTTAGGAAAACAAAGGCTGATAAACAGGGGTAGTTCCCTATGTTTCAGGGGCAATGGAGAAGATGTGGCATTGAGGACCATTATGGAGCTTTGAACATCCACCACAACCAAACTAAAAAACACCACTTGTCAAAGAACGAGAATGATTGTAATTAAGGCTATTATTAGCATAATATGGAGTTAGACTCCTATTTGATTTAGATCTCTAGAAAGTCTAGTAGCAGTGTGTTACATTTAATAGGCAGTTAAGATTTGAATAGGTGTCATTAGAAGTAGATTTCGAATTCCCCTCATACTTGAGGAGGAATCTCAATTAGGTAGAAGAGCTCTATATATAGGAGAAAGAGCAATGTAAAGAGGGTTGGAAATTTATGAAAAAAAGCTCTAATATTTGGCTTATGTAAAGACTCTGTTTTTTTGGTAATATAGTACTGGCTTATGCTTCTCAAGAATCATAGAGAGTTCAATGTATGAGTTTCTTTTGTTGTCTTTTCATGTTATCTACAGTGTTATGAGTATCTGATTACTTAGAAATCACTTACAGTGTTCTAATTTCCTTCATATACTCATAAACTGCCTTCTATGTGTTTGGTGTGTTCTACATATATTGAAATTTGAATGCCTTGACTTTTATGCAAAGCCAACCCTACTGCTAATACTGAATCATATATGACTCCATAAGCCCAATGGATACTTGTTAGTTGTGTTTCCACCATTATCATTTTTCTTTGTTTCACAAGAGTTAGTCACCTTAATCATAATAAAAAACCTTTAACCCTTTGAGAGAGCCCTCTCAGGCTAAGGAGGCTAAGCCTTAGCTAAAAGATAGGTTTGAAACAGTTACTTGAAGTCTTCCTGGTCTGCAGCCTTCCAGGGCCTGATTTTGAGATAACATAATCCGAAACAAAATGGTGTTACAGAACAAATGAACATAACACTTCTTAATATGGTTAGATAAACGATGTTCTTTAAGAATGCAAAATTAAAGTTTTTGGGAGAAGCAATGTTTTGTGCAAATTATATTAGAAATCATTGTCCTTCTTCTGTCATCGACAATAAAACTCCATATGCTATGTGGTATAATTGTCTTCTTGTTGTTCAAAATTTTAGAGTTTTTGAATCTCAATGTTATGCTTTGATTCCTAAACAAAAAGAAATATGTTGAGCGCCAAAAGAAAAAAAAAATGTATATTTTTTGGATATTATATGACTTATAAATCATACAGATCTTATGATAAAGAGAATAAGAAGTTTAATTTGTCCAGAGATGTAGTTTTTCTTGAATTTGCAAAAGATATGCCCATTGTTGATAGGAAAATTAATCAGTTAGAGAAGTTTTTATCTACAAAATTTTATGATGAATATGATAATATTCTTCCACATCCTGAAGGGGGGATTCACATTCTAGATCAGTCTGTAGATTTTCCTTCAAAATTTCCTCTCAATGATGATAATAATTCTACTGCTAAAGAGAAATTAGATGATACTGTAGGGACAACATGGATTGGGACAACAAGGACAAAAAGCGGGACAGCAAGGGCATAAAGTAATAAAGAGTTGTTTCCACAAGATTAACAACTCATTAACAAACTTTACGAACATCAACTCATATCAGAATGTTTCCAAAAAAATAAAATGAGTTTGGGACAGTGAGTTCATCAAGTAACTATTCTCATGATTGTGAATAAACTTTTCCTATTGATTGTGAGCCTACTTTTTTTCAAGAATTTTGTAGCTATGATGAGTGGAAATATGCAATGCTTTGGGAGTATGATTCCCTCATAAATAATGGTACTTTGAGGCTCGTGGATCCTCCTATTTTCATCAAAACCATTAATTGTAAATGGGTTTATAGAAATAAGTATAAAGTTGATGGTTCACTTGACAAGTACAAGGCACTACTTGTAGCGAAGGGATATTCCTAAAAAGAAGATATTGATTACACAGAAACTTTTTCTCCTACAACTAAATGGGATACTATTATAACTCTGTTTACTATTTCAACTTAGAAAGGATGGAGGATATATCATATGGATGTAAAAAAATGCTTTCCTAAATGGAGATTTTAATGAAGTTGTTTACATGTTTCAACAAGAGGGATTTTCTATCAAAGGGAAAGAAAAAAAGGTACGCAAATTAATGAAGTATTTGTATGGTTTGAAATAAGAACCTTATGCATGGTATGAGAAGCTAACTAAACATCTTATTAAGTTGACTTATAAACATTTTGACCTAGATGTTTCAACTCTCTTTGTTAAGAAGGTTGGGAGATCAATAGTATATCTAGTTGTCTGGAGCAATGATGAATATATATTATCTATTAAGAAGGAATTTCAAAAGGTTTTTGATATGAATTATTTAGGTTTACTTCATTGTTATCTTGGAATTGAAGTTGATCAAAAACCACAACATATTTTTATCTCTTAGAGGAAATATGTTGGAAAGTTATTGAACAAATATGGTATGATGGATTGTAATCTTGTTGCTACTCCAATGGAACAGAATCTGAAACTCACTTCAGAAGAAGGAAAACCGTTTGAAGATCCAACAAAGTACATACTACTTGTTGGAAGTTTTATTTGTCTTTCTGCTACTCGTCCTACTATAACTTTTTCTACTAGGATACTTTCTAGATTTATCCATCAACCTTGTGAAGGGAATTGGGTAGCATAAAAGAGAATTCTTAAATATTTAAAAGGAACTCAAACATACGGCATCAAATATTTCAAAGTTTTGAACTTTTATCTTACTAGTTTTTCAAACTCATATTTTGATGGTGATAAGGAGCATGAAGTTTCAACCTTTGGTTATTTAATGAATCTTGGATCAACAACTATCAGTTGGAGATCATAGAAACAATATATTCCTATTGATTCTAACACAAAAGCCAAATATGTTGCAACATCTCAAGCTACTAAAGAAATAAATTGCATTCACAAAATACTTGAAGATTTGCAAGAGAAACAAAAGGCTTCAACTCCTCTATTTGTTGACAATTCTTTTGCAATTCAATTGGCCAAGAATCCAAAGTTTAATGATCAAATGAAACATATCAATGCAAAGTATCATTTGATTCAATATCATGTAGAGGAAAAAGCAATTCATCTAACAAATTTTCTTACTTCAGAACAAATTACATATAACTTTAGTAAAGCATTGGGACGTGAAAATTTCGAAAAAAATAGATCTTTACTTGGCATGTCAGATGTCCCTTCGGATTAAGGGCGGAAATGTTAAATAATCATTTTGGATTTTGTATATAATCATAGTTAAGACATAGAATAGTTATTTTATGTATTTCTAGTTATGGAGACATAAATGTCTCCCTCTGAATTTGATTGTATCAATATGCCCTTCTGATTAATAAAAGCATCACATAATACTATCATTTATATCATGAAGTTCTCTGGGCATGTTTAACACTCCTTTTCATCATAAGGGAACAAATCAACAATGAGTTTGAAGTGTGATGTTAGCGGTGTACCAACCAATTTGGAATCCTTCATATTGAACCGGCCTAACACCTTCTCAATATATTTTTCTTATGAGAACCACACCTTTTTGTTCATTTTGTCATGCGTAGTCCCGAGGCACAATATTTTTGTGCTTGACCTAAATACTTCAATGTAAATTTAAAGCCCAAATATTTCTTCAAGATATTAATCATGTTCTTATCATGTCCAAAAATTAGCATGTCATCCACATACGATAGTAGTATAATATAATTTCCTTTGTCATACCTCTTGATGTACACACAATGATCAACCTCTACTATTTTGAAGCCACGTCACAACATAAATCAGTCGAATTTATTGTACGATTGGTGAGGTACTTGTTTGATCCCATAAAGGCTCTTCTTCAACCTACAGACAAGGTTCTCTTTACCTTTTAACTTGAATCCTTCGGGATGTTCAATATAAATTTCCTCCTTCAATTTTCAACGAATGAAATTTGTTTTCACATTTGATTTTTCACATTTCAAGTTGAAAGTGATAGAAATACCAATGATAATTCTTATGGGTGACATTTTAACAATAGGTGAAAATGTAAATACATAATTTTTGGGAAAATCCCTTCACTACCAGTCTTGCTTTCTATCTTTCCTTCATCTTTTCATCTTGATGCTTAATCATGCATACCCATTCTTTTGTAGGGAATTTCTTGCTTTTGGAAGTTTCAATAGCTCTAAAGTTTTATTTTCCAACAGAGTCTCCATTTCTTCCTTCATTTCTTTCTTCCACTTCTTTAATAGTTTTGACTTCACAAGAATCTTGAAAATAATGGGGTTCTCCTTCATCTATTACCAAAATATAATTTGAGGATGGATACATTTGTGAGGACTTATGAGACCTATATACCAATGAACCAACTGTGGTGGTGTTTGTTATGGTTGAAAATCTTGTAATCATTGTTGCAAGTTTTCTCCTCCTTGTTCCCCATATTGTTCATGAATTTTCTTCCCAGATTGTTGTAATAATAGAATATTTTCTTATTCTTCTACATACATGTCAACAATTTTCCTAACCTCCATATCAACCACAAGCCTTTTAGCACATGATCATGGTGTAATCTGTCACTATTCGAGTCCTCATGATTGATGTATGATTGATGTAATAAAGTTCACCACAAGCCTTTTATACATGTCTAATTTATTAAATATTACATCCCTACTTCTAACAATTTTGTGATTAACTAGATCCCATATATGGTAATCAAACTCAACACTTTCATATCCTAGAAAAATGTATTTCCTTGATTTATCATCTAATTTTGTTCTATGCTCTTTGGGAATATACATAAATGGTTCACATCAAAAATGTTCACGTGAGACTAATTTACCTTCTTACTGGTCTTAAATTCTTCAAGAATACCACTGTCTAGGGCTGTAGGTGGTGAGTGATTGATGAGATAGCATGTCGTCCTTAGTGATTCTACTCAGAAATTATTTCTAATTTTAAATTTGATAATGGACTCACATTTTCCATGATAGTGCGAGTCATCCATTTTGTATTACCATTATGTTGGGGAGTAACAAGAAAATTATTCCCATGTTTGATGCCCAACCTATTACAATAATTCTTGAATTCCTTGGAGAAATACCCTCTACTATTATCTTTCCTCAAACATTTAGCAATTTTGTAGTCTCTATTTAAACATAAACATGAAATTTTTGAAATATGTCAAACACCTCAGCTTTACATTTCATAAGGCAGGCCAAAACCTTCCTGGATGCATTAGCTGTGGATGTGATAAAATATGTGGATCCTCCTAAATACTTAACATTCACAGGCACAAACACATCAAAGTGTATTAATTCTAATAAATTTTCTTTTGTTTCATGGCCACCTCTCATAAAAAAACTCTTCATTGCCTACAATAATACAATGCTCACAGGGATCAAGTTCATAGGATTTCAAACTTTGAAGTATAATTTATCCAAAAATAACATTCAGGCCCTTTCAACTCATGTTTCCCAAGTTCTTATAACATAACTCCACTAAGTTTCCTTCTTTTGCAACAACAATTTCATTTGATATATCCATTGTTTCCCTCAATTGTATATAAGGTTCCTGTGTTGAATCCTTTAGTCATGACCAATGACCCTTTACTAATTTTCCATCCACCTTTCCCAAATTTTGTGGAACATCCTCCATTATCCAATTGTCCCATAGATATGAAACTCATATGCATATTTTGGAAATTCCTAACATGTTTCAGTGAGACACCCTATCCACCCATTTTCTTGATTCAGACATCTCCACTTGAAAGATATTACAAAATTGATTATTTCCTAAATGTACTCTACCATGGTGTCTTTATTCATATGTAATAAAAAAATTTGTGTTGTTGGTCACATGGTGAGATTCCCTAGAGTCGAGTATCCAATCAATGTTACTATTAGAAATATATTAATAGGCTTCTTCTATTGAAATAGTAAATAAGACATTACTTTTGGAAGTTACAACAATGGTCTCACCTTCATTTGTGCTCCTTTATATTTTATTTTTCTGGACTAATTATTGTTCCTTCTCTTCCTTATTTCAAAACCAACAATATTTTTTCTTATGTCTTATTTTTCCACAAGTAAGTCTTCCTATTCTTTATTTCGATCTACCTCTTGATTTTGATCACCCCTATATGATATGTTCAATTTTCCTTTTGCGATCAACCAGGGCTAGAGCTTTTCCTCCCTGGTTTTACATAATTGATTTGTGCTGTAACTCCTCATTCATTAAATGTTGTTGACATCATCAAACTTTAGGGTATTAGCAGGTCCTAACATCTCTCATTCATTAAATATTACATCCTTGCTCCTAATAATTTTTTGATTAATTGGATCCCAGAGATTGATGAGATAAGAAGTTGTCCTTACTAAAAATTCTCGAAAATATTTTTCCAATCTAGAATTTGACAACATACTCCTTACCTTCTCCATGATAAGGTCATTCATCCTTTCCGTAGTGTCATTCTGTTGTGGAATACTATGGACATTATTCTCATGTTTAATGACAACCCTATTAAATTAATTCTTTAATGCATTGGAGCAATAATCTCCACCATTATCTTTCCTCAAACTAATATATGGTAATATAGTAGAATGTCCTGCAATATTGCTAAGAATATTTTTGTAAGAACACATGTTCAAAAAGAGCCAACTATCATCTCTTATGACAACTATTCAAAAATTTCATTTTCAAAGAACCATGTGTTTCATGGTAAAAAAAAGCACATTAACACTCACTATCACTCATCCATGAACTTATCAACAATGGTGCATATGACTTCCGTTGATTGGATCTAGAGATCAATTAATAGTTAGCACATTAACACTCACTATCACTTCATTCATGAAATTATCAACAATGGTGCATATAACTTCAATTGATTGGATCTAGAGATCAATTAATAGTCATCTTCACCAAATCATTGGGAAGAATTGTTTTTGAGTTATTGTTAATGTTAATGAACCTAACAATTGTGTTTACAGTGAAAGTTTTAGGCAATAATATTTTCTATTAATTGAAGAGGTTGGGTTGCTAATTTTTAGTTCAAATAATTTTTAGAAAGATATTTTTAGGCACTATGAATTAGTATATTTAAAAAAAATGTAAATTTTAGATATTTTTAGAAAATTCATGCAAATTCTAAATATTAGTTATAAGTGATTGTAAAAAATTAAGAATTCATGAAAATCTATTTTATGTAAAGAATACTTGCCATACATGTTTTCCCATCCCCTCTCTGCCTCTATAAATATTTTCAATATTTTCGTCATAAACGTTTACTTCATTCTCTCTAGTTCTGTAAACCTTTTCATCATAAATGTTTTCCTATTCCCTCTCTACCTCTGCAAATCTTTTCATGGATTGCATAATGTCAATACTTCAATTCCATACATGTTTTCCCCATTCCCTCTCTGCATCTATAAATATTTTCAATATTTTTGTCATAAATGTTTACTTCATTCTCTCTACTTCTGTAAACCTTTTCATCATAAATGTTTTTCTCGCTCCCTCTTTGCCTCTGTAAATCTTTTCATCGATTGTATAATGTCAATACTTGCAATACCATACATGTTTTCCCATTCCCTCTCTTCCTTTATAAATATTTTCAATATTTTGGTCATAAATGTTTACTTCATTCTCTCTACTTCTGTAAACCTTTCATCATAAATGTGTTTTCCTCATTCTCTCTCTGCCTCTGTAAATCTTTTCAGGCATTGTATAATAATGTCAACAATCCCAACCGTCATTCAAACACAGTGTGAACACCAATTCATAAATCAAAGCACTAAAAAATGGCTTCCTTCCCTGGAATCCTTGTCCATTATTCTAGACAAAATCAACATGCAATCTCAACATCCACTTTCATTGAAACTTTTCGCTTACCGAGAAGTATAAAGCCTCTCATCAATAGACTAGAGCATCAACTTTATGGTCATAAGCCAAAATCAGCATGAAATCTCAACATCCTCTTTCATTGAATCTTTTCTCTTACCGAGAAGTATAAAAACTCTCATCAATAGACTTTATGGTCATAAGCCACTACTCCCAAAAAGGCTAGAATGTTTCTCGTGGGACAAAAGAAAATAGTTTTGAAAACGAAAGGTATTTCTGGAGTGGCAAAGACACAATTTTATTTCTGAGACCATCATTTTCTATGAACTCAATTTAAATATACTCCAAACACTTGCAGGAAAGTTGGGTCTTAATTTTCATCACGAGGTACTGAAATTTATCGAGTTATCCGAATCATGGCAAGATTTGATTTGAAAATAATAGTTTGGAAAATGAGGTAGTTGTCAAGTTACACTAGATAAATATGTAAATTTTACATCTTAAATTAAATAAATGGTAAATATAAATAAGCATTAAAATGCTTATTTTATTTTAAACATAAAATTATAAAAAGTAATTAAATATAATTTTATTTTAAATTAGTGTTATTATATTATTGATTTAAAGATGAATTAATATATATGTTAAACAAATATATATTTAAAAATATGGAACCAGATTCTTAACCAAGGAGATTTATCTCACTTTTATTATGGATATTTTTAATGTTGAAATATTTGTTATTACAATATTATAAGTTGTTAAGGTGACTATTAATATCACTAGACCAAAAAAACTTTATTCAGATGACATTTATTTAATAAATCAATTTAATTGAAAAAAAATATATAAATATTTAGGAACTAAATTTATGTATGTTAAATAATATTATTTTAAAATATTCCATAAAATTTAAATTAGTATCATTTATTTAATAATGAAATTAACATTCTAAAAATTATATTTCAAAAAAAATAAATCTATGCAAGCCAAGAGTGATGATTGACGCTATGTGATTCATTTCACTAGTTTCAATCCCACTGATCTGAATTGGATCCATAGAAGACTGTCAAAGAACCATGATTGTATCAACTTAAAACAAATCTCTAAAGAATCAAAAACAGTGATAAAAAACACCTTGAACCAGTGGCAATGGCAGCCAGCGTGGAACGACGAGAACCTCGGTCAAAGCACACTAACCGAGGCCCATGGAGACTGCACGGGAGGTCAAAGTGGCCCCTGGGAGCCCAGAATCAAGAAACAGAGGTGGATTTTGATGCGCGGCCCATGGAGATTGCTCGGGAGGTCAGAGTAGACCCTAGGAGCCCGAGATCAAGAAACAAAGGTGGATTTTGATCGCGCATTGCTGGGCAAATAGGGTCGAAATGGAGGAATCCCGAGCACTCAGTCACGTTGGGAATTGGAGGACCGTGAGCAGAAAAGGAAAAAGTGCTAAACGTACAAGGCAGGACCGGCGCTCTAGAAAAACCAGTGATTTTGATCGGGGCACCCATGAACAGTAAGAGGTTTTGGGCAAGAGTGGAGTGATTCCATACATCGATCGATGCGTGGTAGGCGGAGGTGAGAGAAAACCACTGTTGATTGCGTGCTATCGGTCCAGCAAGTCAACAGAGCGAAACGTGCGTATGGCGTCAAATCTGGAGGGCTCGGATCGGACGGCTGAGATCGCACCCAATGGAGGAAGCGGAATCGACAAGGGAATATGCCACGTTTTAGAAGGGATTTGGAATCCGTTTTGACTGCCACTATGGAGGAAAGATTCATCCACGATGTAACTGAAGAAATGAATCGACGAAGTATGTTGGTGCCGTTTAGGAGAGGACAAGTGGCCACTCCCTGAGCATTCATAATGACGCCGAACCAGGAACTCCAAGCGCAGCTGCAGAAGGTGAAGAGACAAAGGCCGAAGATGAACCGAACATGCATACACTTTGAATGGCTAAAGCCATGAACATAGCCAGTTGAATCAGAAGCGGAAGTAAGGCAGCAAGAGTCGAGAGACGAAGAAGTGGAATAGTGAACCCAGAGAGGAGTACTGAACATAGAGAATAGTAAAGAAAAGCAGGAGAGGACAAAGGGTCAAGCTGACTAGAGGCAGAATCGAGCACCAGAAGCTTGAGAGATCCGAGCCATCCCAGAGAGAATTTGTCTAGGCTGAGCACCACACTGGGCTCTGCCCTGTAGACCAAAAGGTCACAAAGCTGATAGGAAGAAGAATTTTGTGTACTCAAGTGGCTTGGGGAATCCAAGAACCACCCTGCCAAGCAAAACCTGCTTCAGGAGAACTCACATTGAGTCCCTGTATTGTAATTTCTCTGCTTAAAGGCACAATAAAATAAGGCCACCACCGAAAGCTGGACCGGAGATGTAGCCCTGGAGAATAGGGTGAACTCCTTATTAAAATTGCTTGTGTATTTATGTATTCTTACTGTATTTCTCTGTCGTCTTTCCATTTTATTGTCTGTGTATTAGAAATCTGATCGATCCGTTGCTACAATAACACAAAACACACACACCAACACATGAGTCTGTAATACCTTAGTTTAATAAATCTTTAGCTGATGTCGTTGATAGGGTGAATATCAGATCAAGTGGTATTAGAGCACTAGGTTGTAAGGTTAGACAAGCTTGTGTTGGTTTAGTTGTGAATGCTCACAAGATCAAAGCTTAAATTAGGAGAATGAGAGTTTGTGGAAACTAATCTTGAAATTGGGAGAGTTTATTCTCAGAAGACAATGTTAGAGAAAGGCTCTGTTGGGCCAGACCCTCAATTCATAGAGAGTTTCCTAGCTATAAAGTCTATGGTAGAAGAAATGTACAGAGACTTTAGAAAGAAAAAAGTTGAAGATTCATCAGGTTCTAAACAAGATAAAGAAGAAGATGAGTCTCACTGCCATGACCACTCAAAATGAAAGGGGAAAGAGAAAAGCTTTCTCACACCTCCTAATAGCCCTGTGCATAATAAGAAGGAATCTTTGATTAAGCTAGATGTTAAATTTGATTTGCCTATATATGATGGAGAACTAAATGCTGAAAAGTTGGACAATTAGATTAGACAAATTGATGTGTATTGCAGGGTACATAACATAAACTCAGACAAAAGTAAGATTCAGCTGGCAAGCTTACGTCTAGGAGGCACTGCCTTGGTTTGGTGGGAAGGCAGAACCCAAGCTGATATGAAAAGACATGGTAAGACCATCTCTGTCTGGAGTGACTTTGTTTCTGCAATCAAAAAGCAGTTCTATCCATTGGCCTACATGCAACAAGCCATGATGAGTTGGCAAACTCTTCGACAGTTGAAGGGGCAAAGTGTGCAAGGGTATACTCAAGAATTCAGAAAGAGAGCATTGATGTTGGGTATCTCATTAGACTCACCAGAGACTCTTTTGAAGTACATTGGTGGTATACACAGCTACATGAGGCATACCATCTTCATGTTTAATCCCACTAGTATAGATGAGGTATCTGTACAAGCTACTCATCTAGAAGCTAGAGGAAAGAATGGAAATCTAGAAGTTGGGGGGTCATCCCAACCCACTGTAAGCAAGAGTAAGGAGAAAAAAAAACAGAAGTGGAAAGCAAGGAAGGATAACACTGCACAAAAAGCCAAAGCTTCATGCACTCACTGTAAAAAGGAGGGGCATGATGATGAGCATTGTTGGATTCTGCATCCAAAGCTGAAACCTAAGATGTCTGAGGGGAAGAAAAAGAAGACATCTGGAGTGATTGAGAAAGATTTGGGGTCGGACTCGAGAGATGAAACAACTATAGCAGGCACAAGTATAAAAGGTTATCTACTTTAGAGAATGCTGAAATTAAGAAGCAGGTGTAGGAGTTGCTCGAGAAGGGCTTCATTAGGCCTAGCACATCACCATGTGGGTCACCAATCGTTTTCGTGAGAAATAAGGATGGATCTTGGAGAATGTGCATTGATTACCAAGCACTGAATAAGATAACAATAAAAAAACGTTATCCCCTTCCTCGCATAGATGATCTTTTAAATCAATTGAAAGAAGTTGTTTATTTCACCAAGCTAGATTTGCACAGTGGATACCATCAGGTTAGAGTTGCAGAGCAAGATGCATGGAAGACTACTTTCAAACGAGGCAGCGATTGTATGAATGGCTGGTTATGCCTTTTGGCTTAACTAATGCTCCTGCTACTTTCATGAGATTAATGAATTATGTACTCAGACCTTTTCTTGATGACTTTGTTATTTTGTATCTAGATGACATTCTGATTTTTAGTAAAATGTGGGAAGAACATTTAAAGCATGTTAAGCAGACATTAGATGTTTTGAAAAGAGAAAAAAATTATGTTAAACTCTCAAAATGTGAATTTGGAAAAACATTTCTAAACTACTTGGGTCATATAGTAGGGGGAGGTGAATTAAAAATAGATCCCTCTAAAGTGGTAGTCATTGTGAACTGGCCTAAACCCAGGTATACTATAGAAGTGAGAAGCTTCTAAGGAGGAGCACAATATTGGAGGAAGTTCATTTCTAACTTCTCCTCGATTGCAGCTCTCTTACATGCTTTAACAAGATTGAATAAGGTGTTTCAGTGGGAAGGCAAATATCAGAAAGCCGTCGACACTTTGAAAGAGAAAATTAGTACAACACCTGGATTAGCACTACCAGATTTACAAAGACCATTTGAGATCCAAACTGATGCCAGTGATTATGCCATGGCAGCAGTGTTGACACAACACGGTAAACCCATATGTTATCATTCTGAGACCTTTAATCCTGTAGTAGTTAACTATCCTACATATGATAAAGTATTGTATGCATTAGTTCAGAGTGTGAAAAAGTGGAAACATTATTTAATGGGAAAAGAGATAGCAATACATATTTATCATCAGCCACTCCAATATTTACACCTCCAAACTAAGTTGTAGCAATCAAGACATTACATATGGATGGGTTTTCTACAACAGTTTCATTTGGTCATCAGCTATAAAAAGGGCATACATAACAAGGTTGCAGACATGTTATATAGACCCATTATAAATTCATCCACCATAATTAAGCATAATTCTGTGCTACATGAAAGTTACATAGAACAATATGCTCAGGATATGGACTTTAAAGATGTATATGCAACTTTGAGTCAAGGCAAAAGAGTAGAGGAATTGGACTATCATATAAAGGACCGACTCTTATACCATTGTGGAAAACTCTGCATTCCACAAACCGAAAGAGTAAAGATAATTAGGGAAGCACACACTTCTCTGATATCAGGTCACTTTGGCGTAAGTAAAACAGTTTCACAGTTGTAAAGGTTCTGCTATTAGCCGAAAATGAACGAGACAGTTTCTAGATATGTAAGAGGGTGTGCCATGTGTGCTAAAAGCAAGCCCAGTGACAGAAAACTAGGCTTGTACACTCCATTGCCAGTTCCTTTTCACCCTTGGGAAAGTGTTTCCATGGATTTTGTGGGAGGACTACCTAAATCTAGGAAAGGTCATGATTATCTATATGTTGTTGTGGATAGGTTTAGAAAAATGTGTATTTTGATACCTTGTAGTAAACAAATCATAGCTGAACAGACTGCAAAATTGTTCTTTGAACATGTATGGGTTCATTTTGGATTACCCACTTCCATTGTATTTGATCGAGACACCCGATTTGTGGGGAAGTTTTGGTTGAGTCTGTGGGAATTGATGGACACCAAGTTGAATAAAAGCACAGCTTTTCATCCACAAACAGATGGCCAGACAGAAGTAGTAAATAGGACAGTGATCCAGTTACTGAAAGGTTATTGCATCAAACATCCTAAGATTTGGGATGAACACTTGTGTTATGTGCAACATGCTTACAATAGAGCCAAGCACTCTTCTACACAGAGATCTCCTTTTGAGACTTGTTTTGGTTTCACACCAAGGTCTCCTTTGGATTTTGTATTTGGTAAAGATACCATGGTTGATGGACATAGTGATGTGGACAAGGCAACTAGGTTCATTGAACAGATCCGGGAGATCCACCAAGCAATACAGGGACAACTAGAAAAGAATCAGGCCAAGTACAAGGCTAGGCATGACAAGCATTGGATGGAGCATACTTTTCAAGTTGGAGACCAAGTCAGGCTATATATCAATAAGGACATGATGCAAGGTAAAGGTAAAAAGCTAAAGCTTATCAGGTATGGACCTTTTAGGATACTTGAGAAGATTAGGGAAAATGCTTTTCACCTTGATTTACTAGCTTACATGCACATCTACTCAGTCGTAAATGCAGATTACTTGAAATTGTTTGAACCTTCAATGATTGAGGAACCTGAAGAGCAGAGTCAATTGCCTTCTATAGATGACCTGCTACCTGAATATCTTAATGAGATGCAGGAAGACACAGTGCTGGACAGGAAAGTAAGGATGACGCGTAGGGGAAATGTGGAGTACCTCGGGATTGGGCTCAAAGGTTCAAAGCCGAGCAACGCAAAGTGGATTGAGATTGGACAAGTGAAGAAAGAGTATCCTCACTTAGTTGATGCTTGAAAACCAACTTTTGGTGGTCCAAAAGCTTTTTCAGTGGGAAGGTCGTGATCCGAATTGGATCCATAGAAGACTGTTAAAGAACCATGACTGTATCAGGTCTAAACAAATCTCTAAAGAATCCAAAACAACGATCAAAAACACCCTGAACCAGTGGCAATGGCAGCCAGTGTGGAACAACGAGGACCTCAGTCAAAGCGCACTAACCAAGGCCCATGGAGACTGCGCGGGAGGTCAAAGTAGCCCTTGGGAGCCCTGCATCGAGAATCGAAGGTGGATTTTGATGCGCGATTAGCGCCATCACTGGGCAAACAAGGCCGAAATGGAGGAAGATCGAGCACTCGGTCACGTTAGGAACTAGAGGACCGCAGGCGAAAAAGGAAAAAGTGCTAAACATGCAAAGCGACACCCGCGCTGTGGAAAAATTGGTGGTTTTTATTGGGGCGCCCATGAACGGTAAGAGCTTTTGGATGAGAACGGAACGATTCCATACATCGATCGATGCATGGCAGGCGGAGGTGAGAGAAAACCATCGTTGATCGCGCGCTATTGGTCGAGCAAGTAAACTGCCCGAAACGTGCATATGGCATTGGATCTGGAGGGCTCAGATCGGATGGTTGAGATCGCGCCCAACGGGGGAAGCAGAATCGACAAGGGAATACGCCGCGTTTTAGAAGGGATTTGGAATCTGTTTTGACCGCCATGATGGAGGAAAGATTCATCCACGACATAACTGAACAAATGAATCGACGAAGTATGCTGGCGCTGTTTAGGAGAGAACAAGTGGCCACTCCCTGAGCGTTCATGATGATGCCAAACCAGCAACTCCAAGCCCAGCTGTAGAAGGTGAAGAGACAGAGGCAGAAGAGGAACCGAACATGCATAGAGTTCGAATGGCTAAAGCCATGAACAGAGACAGTCGAATCAGAAGTGGAAGTAAGGCAACAAGAGTTGAGAGACCAAGAAGTGGAACAGTAACCCCAGAGAGGAGGACTGAACACAGAGAACAATAAAGCAAAGTAGGAGAGGACAGAGGTCCGAGCTGACCAGAGGCAACATTGAGCACCAGAGGCTTGAGAGGTCCGAGCCATCCCAAAGAGGATCTGTCCAGGCTGAGCACCACATTGGGCTCTCTCCTGTAGACCAGAAGGTCACAGAGCTGGTAGAAAGAAAAAGTTTGTGTACTCAAGTGGCTTGGGGAATCCAAGAACCACCCTGCCAAACAAAACCTGCTTCAGGAGAACTCACATTGAGTCCCTGTATTGTAATTTTGCTGCTTAAAGGAACAATAAAATAAGGCCACCACTGAAAGTTGGACTGAAGATGTAGCCCTAGAGAATAAGATGAACTCCTTATTAAAATTGCTTGTGTCTTTATGTATGCTTACTATATTTCTTTGTTGTCTTTTCATTTTATTGTCTGTGTATTGGCAATCTAATCGATCTGTTGCTACAATAACAGAGAACACACACACTAGCACATGAGTCTGTAATACCTTAATTAAATAAATCTTTAGCTGATGTCGCTCATAGGGTGAATATCATATCACCCACTTCTTCACCGGAAATGATGATTGTGGCTATGTGATTCATTTCACTAGTTTCAATCCCACTACTTCACCAGTGTGAGCATCACACAATGCAATGAGTGCTAAGTGGACTATTTGAAAATCATGAGAAATTGCTAAGTGGTCTATTCAAAAATCATGAGAAATTAGTTAGTTACTACCTCTCATGAAGATGGTCATACGTGAATGACTTACTTAACATTGAATCCCAAAAACCGGTATCTAATATAATGTACTACGAAAAACCCCTTAATACTTAAAAATAAACCTATTAACAAAATTAATTCAACTAAACTTATTAAATTTAATAATAAAGAAGTGTACGGTAACTATGACATGCCTGTTAATCCGCCCAATTGGCCTTAAAAAGCATCTAATTTTATTATAATTTTAATCGTACGCTATGAAAACTAACATAGATCAGAAATATTCAGGCAGCTGCCATGTTGACTAGATGCATAAGCATCTCCGGCACATTCTCTGGTCCGGTTTTCAAACTGGACATCAGTGAGAGCCATCGAACGTGCAACGTATATATGGTATTGTAAGTGGTATATATGTATATGATCGGATTTGAATGAGAAAATGGCATCCACGTACTGACGTAATTTTGTTTTTCTTTTAATTTCCTTAAAAATCTGATTACAGATTTGGGAAATATAGTCTTAACTTGTTGAATTTGCCTAATTTAAATATAGAAAGTTTTGTTAGATAGTGAAGTTTTTTAAAAACCAAAAAAATATTTCATTAAAATATGCGGTTTGTGAAGGTAGAAAAATGAAATTAAAAAAAAAAAAAATTCCTGAATGTAAAACTCTTATGAAAGCAGACCGAGACACTATCCTTGTATGAACATATTAATCGGTGAGCTTTACCAAGGCAGAGCGAGACACTATCCTGGTAGGGAACAGATTAATCGGTGAACATCTCAGTGAGACACAAATCACAAATCTGGAGAAATGTATTACATTTGAAGTTGAAAGATTAGTTTAATTCAAATAACAAGAAATCAAACCTAAATTGAATAAATTTGGATTCAAAATTGAATAAATTTGGATTCAAGGTGCTCATTGGAGTGTCTTTATATTAAGTATGAATAAAGAAAATAAAAATGTATTATTCCTTTATCTAAGGGATTAGAGTAAGTAAAATAGGAAATAAATAAAGTGGAGTATATAGAAAAGAAATAAATAGTCGAAGCAGGAATGATTGGTAAGTACTCTTTGTAAATCCAAGCAATAAGAAGATAACATGATTCATCACAACCAAAAATTGTATCTTAATTTCCCACTACTATGATGTAATTTCGATATAAGGTAATACATGTATGAATAAGCTCTATAACAATAGTATTTTATTGTATAAAAATGATAATTTCTCTTTTTTGAACTATTATAATATGGTGAAAAATTGATAATATTTTTAATTTTTCACAGATGAAAAACTTATCATATTCTTATTTTTTTATGTATAACATTCTTATTATTTTAATTTTCATATTATATATTAAAAAAAAAAAAAAAAAAACCATTAAATTAGTTAAAAATATATTATACATATAAATAATAATTTATCCAAAAATCATTCAAATAAAATATATTATGAAAATTTTGAATTGAAAAAGTATGAAATAATTTCTATTTCAAATTTCATAACTAATTTTTTATTTTTATTATCATTTAGATGGGAAATAATTTTATGCTATTTTACGACAAACTGGAGCTCCTAAGACCTATAGCAACGATTTTGAACCCTAATAAAAACAATATGTAAATTAGCCTAGAATTCTTCTAGAAGGTATTATGATAACGAGCAAGTACAGCCGATTACTGAATAATTACTCGAGACAAAGGAGAGAGACAGATACCGCTTACACTGTACTTTGTTTTTATTCAAATATTGAATCTATAGTTGTTGGCCGAGCACATATATTTCGTATGAATTATATATATATATGAAACATAGTCCCTGCGTTCAACCTTGTAACTTTGTTATTTGTCCTTTAGTTTGGATATCTGCTTTTCTTTATTTGTATGGCTCTGAATTCAGTTCCATTTCAATTTTATTATCTCAAGCTGGCAACTATCATCTAATGCATATGTCCCTAATGTTTTGCCAGTTGTATCCCGTTAGGGTCAGATCTCCTAAAAACCCAACTTTGTCGGGGAATAATAGGCAGTCTATTTATAGACATGATGATAATCGACTCAATTGGAAATGTCTGGTGGATAGCATCACACACACAATCTTGTGTCTGATATTTATAAAAGTAACAATTAATGATGCGGGTTGATTGACTCGTGGAATAATAATCGAAAGTCCTTTTAAATTTGGAAAGCTCAGTCCTTTTAGATAGTGGATTCGAATTCTGGTACACGAAGATAAAGTGTGTGGCTGTTAAGCCTCATTGCCAACTGGAAAAATTGAAGGACTCGCAACGAACGTTATATCTCTAGAGATACTAGATTTCAATGCTGGCCCCTCAGGTTAAAGTGTTCGGATTCGGATTATTTTATATGTGAATGTAGGACAACTTGCCGAGTGACACTTCGATGTGGACAACTTGCTGAGTGACACTTCGCTGTGGAGCCTTTTCTAAAAAAATAGACGTTAACGGAGAAGGAGATGGTGCACGTCGATTTTTCTAACCTAAGTTATTTTTTTTTCGGGATTTATTTTATAGTTTAGGTAGTAGTTTAAAAATTATGTTTTTGGTTCTGAAGTTTATGAAAAAGCTAGTTATATTTTGAAAAATCTAGTAGGGATTTTTGGAAATTTAATTAAAAATGTCAAAATTCATAATTTTAAGTGTCTTGGAGGTTTTTGATGGTGCTGAATCTATTTCCACTATCAAAAACATGATTCAAACACTGCATGACAATTTTTTTTAATTTTTTTTTCCGAATTAAGAACATTTTTGGCTATCCTGGCAATTCCTCTACCTCCGTAGAGGACTCCATATTTTAGTATGAGCATGATGCATGACTTTATTGATTGGTACTGGTTTCTTTTAATATAAAAATAAAATTATTTTTTAAATGAAATTAGCAATTTCTTCTCACAAAATAAAAATAAAAATGAATACATATATCTGGTTAATCTTAATTTAAAAGGTTATAATATCAATAAGGTCACTTTTAGTGTGTTCTCTTCTTGCTAATATTACAACTTTTACAACTCTGTATAAAATAATGTAGTAAAAATATTTCACTCACTTTCAATTATAAATAAAATATTTCAATATGGATATGAGGTAACATAATTTTATATTAGCTTTAAAATATATAATGTAATTAAAAATAAAATGGATAAAATCTTACATTTTCACTTTCGCATATGACTAAAACATATAAAGTTATTATATTCTTTTTCAAAATATTTCAATATAGGGCATTAAAGAACTATTTCAATATCCATATCTATATCTTTTTTCAAAGAAACCTGTACAAGAATTTTATTAAAAAAATTTCAAAATTGCCAATATTCCTTGTTGGATTGAGATTGAGCATGAAAGCTCAATCCAATCTCTCAAGCAATTAGCCTGTGATATAGAAATTTTAGTCATGTTCCAGCTCAAAATTTTAGGAATGCATTTACAGTTCATTTTCACTCATTTATTCATGTGATATAGAAATTTTAGTCATGTTCCAGCTCAAATTTTGGGAATGCATTTACATTTCATTTTCGCTAGTTTATTTTATTCCAAGTTTTTAATTTAATTGTTTTTCTATCTCTCTAACTTCCTTCATAGAGTATCTCCCCTCTTCTCTTTTGGAACTTCCCTTTTCTTGGATGTTGTTTCATCTCCCCAATTCATTTTCCTTTTTGCTTGTCTAGTAAATACCTTCTCAATGTCTACATATAATTTCCATTAAAATCATTTCTTTTGGAGGTTCTTTTCCATGAATTTCCTCCATTTATAGAGTTACTTCCTCATCCTCTTGAACCTCTTTTCACTTATTTTTATGTGGTTCTTTTGATCTTATTTCTTCTTGCACGTTGTCATTTTCTTCTTGAGATTACGAGACCTCAAAAGAAGGCTTTCTAAGGTAGAATCCCCATTTCTTCACTATGTGGATTGGGATTTAGATGCTACCATATAGTTCCTTTTTTCCTATCATTTTCTTGAGTTTTCCATTGCTCTTATTCACATGATGTTGTATCCGCCCCTTTACTAGATTGTGCCTTCTTATAATCCCTTGCAAAATGGCCATATTCATGGTAGTATCTGCATTTGAAAATTAATTTCTCATTTTCAAGAGTCTAACAATGAGACCATTCTCCCTATGTGATATTTATTGATGAGGGCAACCCTTTCTCTAAATCCACTTCAACACAAATTTTACAAGATGCAAGCAAGAATTCTTTGGGTTCTGCCCTATCTAGATACTTCTGCAACACATTTTTGAGTGCTAGTGAACAATCATCACTCTAGTATGAAACTATGATTCTAGAGAGATTAACCTAAACATAGATTATGTTTGAAATATCTTCATATGGATCAAAGTCTAGTGACGATTTGTTCAAATAACTACCGTGAACCCCAAAAAATAAGGTCCATTCTAAAAAATTACATCTTTATCATCCTTAACTTAAAACAGAAAGGGGAAAAACTCTTTCCTAGAAGCATACATTCCAATATTACATTTCATGAATGACTTCCAATTTTTCTCGAACATAGCTCTATAGATCTTAGGGATGAACAAATTCCTGTGAACTTCTATAGTAAGTATAATTCTAAATATGCAAAAAGGTTCTTAAACTCTATAAGAAAGGCCACTCAAAGAATAGTTTCCGCCTTCTTCACAAATTTTACATGCACTCTCTTGGATCTAGATTTTTTTTAAGAGATTTAAACGAAAAAAACGTAAAAAGCCTCAACTTCTTCTGTCAACGAAGGGAACAACCCCCTTAGCAACCATTTCATATTGGAAATCACATCTACTTAAAACAAGGCAAAGTGAAAAATATTTTCATGCCTCTGAAATGATGGGGTCTACTTTCATGGGATCCATATCTACTGAATTCAAGGGACATTGACCACACACAGTCAGCGGCCAACCATCGATTCACGAAGTTAGAAATTTCAAACAACGACAGTCTTATTCACTCAGCTGCTTCGGAAACCTATGAAGCATCTGTGCTGAGCCTACAAAACCACAATGGCTAGGGAAACCTTAGCTAGCAGGAAACGGATGTCGCAAAGGTTCACATTTTTTATGAATTAAAATATGTGTGGAAAATGAATTCATTTAATTATATGTTGAATTAAAAAATATTAATAATATATAATAAGATAATGTGAATTAAAATAAATAAAATATTTTATTATGAAAGAATAAGTAATATGGATGTATATATAAAATATATTGGTAACAATAATATTTCAATAACAAATAAAAACATTTAAATGTAAAAAAATGTGTCATAAATAAAATATTTCAATGTCCATGTTAAATAAAATATTATATATAGTTAAACCAATATTGTATATAAATTATATAAAAATATTAAAGAATTAAATTCTTATGGTATTTAATCATTTCAAATAGCTTTGCTAATTTACATTTTTAACTTTTTCAAATACATTATATGGTTAAAAAAATTATGGATATATTATATAAATTAATTGAAAAACTAAATTTTTATTTAAAATAATTTCAAGTAGTTTACTATTCTACATTTTGGCTACATTTGAGGTACATTGTATGGTTAAAAGATATATTATGTATATATTATATAAAGTAATTGAAAATCTAAATTCTTATGGTAAAATCATTTGAAGTAGTTTTAGTAATCTACATTTTGGTACCTTTTCAAGTATATTTTCTAATTATTATTATTATTTTTAAATTAAACAAAGATTTGTTTGGAATTGCAAGTTTAAGCTATTTAGGTTATATAGTCCAAGGACTCAAAAAGAATTTTCAACGCATTAGATCTTTACACATGGTGTGTATATATATACACACTCTAGTATAGATCCAACTTAACCAAGGATCTATCAAGCCTGGAGAGAGATCCAAACCATTAATATATAAACCATTCTTCAATTTTTCTTTCCAAAAAAAATCGAAAGATTTGATTTCTTTACACTAGATATATACAGTGTCAAAATGAATCTATTCTAATTTTATAATTTAAAAAATATAAGTATCAGTGTAATATAATATAATTATTACAGAATTTTAGTTACTTTTGTAATAAAAATAAATCTGTGTCAAATATTTATGTAAATATAAATGATAATCTATAATTAATGAGACAGTAAGAGTGGATCTCTCTTTGGATTGACTCGTTAGTTTTCTTTCGTGTGTTGCATATATATATATATATATATCAATTTTTTCAAATAGGAAGATGATAGACATAGAGGGAGTGATTTTGCATTGTAAAATTGATTTTAAAATTTTATTGATATTAATGAGAAAAAGATATTTAAATCATTAAAAATAGAAATCAATTTAAATAAGATATATACTCCTATATTTTTTTCTAATTATTTTCAATAACATTGTTTTAACAACTCACATCAATATCCATTTTCAAAGATGGAGGCACTTCTGACCTCGTAATTTTAATTCTTTTCAACTTAACATTTCACTCTTTGAATACGAACGCTAACCTTCATTGATTATCAAGGTTTGAAAAATTCAACTTAGCAATGCAAGTGATGTTTGACCGATAACATGGTAGGAACAATTATTAGAGAAAAAATTAAATTCTTTCATGATTTGGGTAAGATGGTCCCTTGATCCGGGAGAAGAAAAAATTAGTAGAAATTCATGTATTTTCAAAAGAAGAAAGAATTGCATAATGTTTCATGAGAAGAGAAGGAAAGTGAAAGAAAAACACTTTCGTAGATGAGTGGAAGAATCATTGATACATGATAACACAAGATAGAGAACTTATTTAGAATGGGTTAAAAAGAGTATTGAACACCTTAAATTTTATTTTGATATCCTTAACTGAAAATTCCTTATGGAAAAATATAAATTTCTATCACTTTGTTGACCTCATTTTTTTTTATAGTTATGAATTATTAGATAAATGATTTCTAAAGATAGTGAAAAATTAATGTCTAAATCATAACCAAATTTAAATCCAATCTTAAAAGAATCTATTTCTCAAATAAACCTCACCTTCCTTGCAAGGGTAACCAACCAGTTGGGAAAAAGGATATTGTGATGGTTGGATGAAATTTCTCTTGTTACAATCATATGTTAATGTTGGCCTTTTTGAATGTTACCTTTTCAAATGAGCCAAATATTTTAGACTTTAAGCTCTTGTGGTAGTTTTTTGGAGTAGCATGATCCGAATTATCCACAGTGTTATGTTCGTTATGTCGACGTTTCGAACCACAAAGGGGGTCCATCATCAGGACCAAAATTGATAGAATATGATTGATAGTTTTTTTTTTTTGGAGCCAAATATTATAAGTTTACATAGGATATCTTATATGATTAGTAGTAATATGTTTTTTTAGCTAACACTAAATCTCCTCTTCGTTTATAAAGGATTTCTTTATATATTCTAACACATTGTTAAAATCATATTTTTTTACATGGTATAATAGCATATGTTTGCTACGTTGTTAATTTGACTTTCTTAAAAAAAATGGAATGAGAATTCCAAATCTGATGAGATTGATTGGAGAATATGTACGATTATATCAATGTCTCTATTTTTAAGGTTTTATGGTTTCATCTGAATGTTATTTTAGGGAATCATGATCTCTAGTTGAACAAAAATGGGCTTTCCATTCTTTTCCTCTGGATGAATGGTGGGAAAAATCTCAAAGGAGTGACGCATGAATGAGATCTCAAATTATTATTGGAGTTGTAAGATTTCAATCGGTCTACCTCAGAACGGTTAGCCCTAGCAAAATAATTATCACATGATTTGATAAGGGTTTCACTTTATAGTTGTGGACCTGCATGAGTGAGGCCATCCTCTGCAGAGGGTTGTAATAGGCCCCTCCAACTATATGCACCGACACAAAGTAGATGGGAGTGCATAAACTTTGCAGCCCTGGTCAATATCCAGCTGATCACGAATTTGTAGCAGGGAGATTGTGTCTACCATGTATACATTTCCTATGGTTGTGTAGAGATGGACATTGTTTTCTGACCAGCCACTAATTTTTAATTGTAGATCTTGCACACCTCATAAGCTTTTTAACCAATGCCTTAGTGTTCTTTGGATTTTCCTAAATATAGTTCATCAATGGGGCATTCATGATATAGATTTGATCTAATATACCAAATGGGATATTTAATTAATTTTGCAAAAATCTAATTTAACCAAAATTTGTCCATAAAATTACGATTCATTAAATAGAAAATTGCCATGTAAAATTATGATCAATGAAAAATAGAAAAATAACAACATGGTGAACAGGAACAATATAATCTTTTCTTATAATAGATAAATGGGGGTTATAGGCATATATAACCAAAATAGCTTAGATGAAAATTTGCCTCCAAGATAATTCGTTGCACTGCATCAACCCTCCAAACTGATACGAACTACACTGTTATGCTCTCCTAGGAATTCTTGATGAATTCACCAAGGGGAGATGGGTACTCACCCAATCTCACTAAATCACTTGAGGGTTTCTGTCTTGGGGTTACAAAGGAAGTAGAGAACTAGGTTCTCAAACCTCTCATACAAGAAGAAATATCAAATCCAAGATGTCTCCAAATGATCTTCACCTCCTCTTTTATAGATATGATTGATAAATGTTGAATTCTCTAGAAGCATCTTATTTTATTATTTTATTATTATTCTAGAAGCTCCTCGGTTGAATTTATCTTAAGTGAATTTTAGTTTTATTTTAGTTAACTTAAGTCACTTTTGGCCTTTTTCCTCCAACAAATCATTTTTCCTTAATTAAATGACTAATTAAAGCTATTTTTAATCAAGGAAAATTGTAAATATCCCACCATACTCTCTCCGACCACTATAAGTCACTTCTCAACATCCCATTCAGTAGATATTCTCATTCTAGTTCCTATGAACTATTATACTGAGTTATTCCATCAAATATTTCTCCTGAATTGCCACTTCAATAGACATTAATTGAGTCAGTCTCGATAATAACCCTTTTTTCTGAAAGTTGTCGAAATGCAACAAAATGAAAGGCAAGATGTGGAGATGATAGTATATTCCAAGAGAATACCATCAGATCCTGTAAAAACTTCTCAAAACTCCCCTGAAACCCCTAATGACATAAACCTGCTCCCATGACCTTATCATCCTGTGGCCTGGAAATCCACCCTAGTTGTGCTATAGAAGAAAATATAAATGGGGACATGAAATTTGAAGAGTCGAATAGTAGTTATATTAGAGGATCTAGTGTGGGAGGAATGGTGTAGTTTCCAGTGTGTAGATTAGAAATAAAACCATATGATCCTTGAAGGATTTTATTGATCTGATTAGTTTCTTGTAGGGTTGAAGCCTTTTTCCAAAGTTGGTTTTCATGTTTAGGCTTGACATTCTATGTGGTGTTGAAATATAGATGGCTTGCTGCCTAGTTGTGTTTTATAGCAAGGCCTCCTACTCTTTGATACGATGAGGGTAGAAAGACGTGGACCCAAGTCATGAGAAGTATTCAGGATGTTGTGCAACATGCCAACTCCTACATCCCCCATTATAATTCCAACTCCCCTACTTTCAAATCCCATTTTATTAATTCATGTTGTGAGTGCCTCTCTTTTTTTATTTTGTATACTCAAAGGGAAATGGCAAGTGTATTTTTTTTGGGCAAAGTGTTTACCTTAATATTTTGTTAAGTTTTCACATTCAAATTGAAATTGAATTATGTTTTATAGAGAGTGAGATAATTTTCTAGGAAGGTCTCAATTACACCTCACACCATTTATGATAAGAACCCCATCAAGATTCTGGCCTAACACTCATGCTCTGTTTTGATAATGCTCTGAGATATCGATGATCGACACAAGTAGGGTATGTATATTCTAAATAAAACTATCTAATAACTAAGAATATAAAGGGAAAATCTCTACGTAGTAGTGAAAGATAAAGGAGAATTAAGAAGAAAATGATCCAATAAACACACAACTGCACATGTAAGGAAACAATTAGTTGTAATTTGGAAAACAAAAACTGCTCAACTTGTGAGAATAAATGAAGAATATTTAGCAATTAGATTTACCAATTTCTCACAAATGAAAATAGAAAAACTAAAATATCAAGTATGTGAGAGGAACCATCTAATTTATGGATTGGGCCATAACCTAACAATATACTTCCTACAAAGAACACGCATACTTGAACGACTCAAGAATAGTCAGAAACAAAAGAAAGATGCATGAAATCATATAGTTCCAGCAATGGCCTTCAAGGAATTCTGAATATTTAACAATGAGTATAGAAGTACCAACCTCCTAGATTTGGTTTGCAATTGAATCTAAAATGCAAAAATTATGAACCCATTCTACTGAAAGTTTTACAAATTTATAGGTAGAGTTTAATAATAGTTTTCTATGATTATTGAGATCTTGAGCATGTGAATTACAACTTTTCAACTTCCCATAATTTACAAATTGAATGAAGAATACCTCATAAATAGGTTGACAATTTTTATAATCTCAGTGGATCTTTAGTTGAGAACATCATGATATATTTAAGCCATGAAACCTAGAATCATATGATGATGTAATCACTTTACTATGTGAGCTGGTGGTTTCCCTGTGTTTTCATGTACTTCCACTAGGTTGTGGGGAAGCACTAGTCTATGTTATGTTCCATTGGCTAGGTCATATCATTCTCCAATTTCTCATGTAACCTAAAATCATTGCATAACAATGATTGAGGCATATATCTATTCCTGTGTCCATTCTATGGGTTTCCATTCTGAAAATATTGTCTGGGTTTCTATTATTTTTAATCTACAACACATAATAATCCTTAAAACTGTGTCTTTTTCTACATTTTTAGCCCCTAACAGGTACATGAATGAAGATAATAGAGAAAAAGTCCCTTGCATTTATTGGTTATTCAAACTCTTTTTTTATTCCTCTTCATTTTCCTTGGTTTTCCCCAGGATCTAACGGATGGAATTATTCATTCTACTAATGTGTGACATTGTTCCAAATCTTTGAATGTATACAATAATTCTTATAGTTTAGTGCTTCTCTTCTTGGTTATACTCTAAAGTGACAATCTCTCGATTAAAATTTCTTGCAAAATCACTTAAAACAACATTTAGCTAATAGGCATATCGACCTAAAATGCAAGATGTAGAGGATTTTTGGACTAGTTTTAATGACCTAGATAGGCTTTTGCATAGGTAGCAAGATTTAGTTGTAGGGAGACCATAAAATTGATGAATTTAACCTTCAAAATTTTCCTAGCCATCACAGTCTCATAGTCAAAATTCTAGCCAAGGTAGTTATGTATTTACCGATGGAGGAATCCCTCTCATATTCTAAGAGGAAAATTGAGATTTTTATGAAGGAAAAACAATTTTTATGTGCCCCATATTGAAGAAAAATGAGTGTGAAAATTCAATGCACAAAGATAGAGGAATGGTGTTAAGCTGTTTTTAGAGCATGAAACCCTAATTTTGTTAAGGAGAACCCTGGGATGATAATGGAGGAGAGCATCTAGGAGCTCTTGGGGCCACAATATAGGAATTTTGATGAAACTCAAGACAATTGAATAAACATATCTTTTATCCTAATTTTTTGCTTTAGTTTCAGAGGAAGGCTTAGGAGAAGGCATGTTAAGTGAAAGAACCAAGTTGAGGGAGACACCTTGACTCAATCATGAAACTTGAGAAGGTACTCTAGAACTAGATCAATTGTAAATGTAGGGATATATTGCCATGTTAGATATTATTCCTATGGTTTAGTGGCTTGGAGGGCCAAAAACTAAACTTAAAAGTTGAGTTTTGGCCTCCAAAGCATGAAAATATAGGGTTCTAATGAGGTGAAAACTTGGGAAACTCAGGTGAAATTTTCCCTAGAGATCTGTATAATATTATACTATTTTTTCATTATTTTTTAATCATTTAATAATTCCTCCCGTTTACTTTGAAATTCACCTCCAATTTAGGCTAGTTTTACACGAAGAAAATATCTGAAAAGGTGTCATAACTAAGGGAAAACTCTAAGGGAATCACCATATCTTAGTTTAGAAGATTAAAAATATCTTTAATAAATCACATATTTCTTATTTATTCACTATATGGATACATTAATGGCTATCATTACCCTACATTGGCTTCGAAAGGCCCAAAAACAGAGTTCATAGTGGAATTTTAACCCTATAGTTCTATGGAGAATGTAAAGACAACACTATACCACTATGTATATTGTTAGGGGAATTATATCATGTATATTTAATGCTTAGGGAGAGGTATGGGGCTGATAAGTTTCTTTCAGGGGCATTATAGAGGCTCGAGAAGGAAATTTTCTAGGGAAAGTCCATACAATTTGGCAAAAGGAGACCTTGTAGCAATAAGAAGTGGAGCAATAGAGCACTACATAGCTAAGGAGGAGGGAAAGGATAATTTTTAGTACATAATTTAGGAATTTTGAAAAAAAATATCCTTGGCTCGATCATTAATATTGTGCTACACTAGGTGGGAGAGAATTGTTTTTTAGAAAAAGACGCCAAATTTGGCCAAAAATGTCCCTGTAGCACGAAGAAGACAAACAATGTAGTGCTATGGGGATGGGAGTAAGGTTTGGGAGATATGTTATCACTAGATTAAGAATCACTATACTTATATACCAATGCATAAGTGATTAACATAATTCTATAGAGGTTGAATGAGGCTAAATTTGAAGACAAACCACCAAAATTTTACCAAGGGAGATGCTATAATGCTACACTGATAACCATTGTTGCACAATAGAACTATGTAGAGGCTTAGCACTATGTTATATGGAGGAGAAAAATTAAAATAATTTTAAGATAACACAAGTTTAAGACTTTTGCTAATGAATACCTCAGTCAACTAGGAGAAGGAGGGTGTCTTTGTGCTAATGGATTGTCTAATAAGCCCTAGTTAATCTCATAGGTTTTCCCATATTTTTTCAAGTTATTATATGTCTTGATATGCTGACCATTGCACTTAATATGATGGGGCCCCTAAATTGCCTCCAAGCACAGGGAATTGAGAGGAATTCATGGGAGGTTGTTGTTGAAGATCAACGACGTGTTCCTAAAGTATTTAGTTTAGGGAAAGAATTTCCTTTAAATCCTACATAAATGGGGCCCACTGAAGTATGAAGAAAAATATATTGGGATTTTTATTCAAAGGGAACTAAGATTTGGATTTCTATAGATGAAATTTCTAGGAGTGTGGATTGAATATGACAATCAAGCATTAGGGGAATTTTGAGGTCTAAAATGGGCCTCCTAAGAAAAATGTACAAATAAAATAAACTTTATAAGAAATAATAGGATTCAAGATGATGATGTCAACCATGGGGGATGATTCACCATTTTTGGAGTAAAAAAGTAAAAATAATAAAAAATAATAAAATAATAAAACTACTTTTTCAACTCATATTTTAAACGTATCTCCTTAATGTTTTAATCAAATTTCAAGAAGGAGTACTCGTTGGATGCAAAATTTAATTCCTCATCCAAGGAGTACTCATATTGCATACTTTGGATCGACCCTGCTACACGAAAAATTAGAAATACTTGAAAAAATGTGATTGCAATCATGTTTTTTTTATTTATTTATCATTTTTCATGTAGCAGGGTCCATCGAAAGTATACAACATGGGTACTCCTGGGATGAGGAATAAAATTTATTATTGAATGAGCATTTCTGCTAGAAATTTGAGTAAACCCATAGCGAGATAAATTTAAATATGAGTTCAAAAAATAGTTTTTTTCTTTTTTCCCTCTAAAATTTGATGATATAATATAATCTTATTTTATTATTTCCAATATTATTTTATAATTTCGTTAGGAGGTTCATTTTAGACCTCAAAATTCCCCTAATAATAATGTATTTCCATAGAAAATGTAGCATTCTTCCAATAGGCTAATTAGAATCCTCAATAGCATGGCCTCATACATAATTGACCTTTTGTGCACTCACTTGTGGTTACTCCTCCTTGAGATCATTTTCCAACATGTTGTTGTGAACATTTTATCAAAATGGGTAAAATATTGCAAGAATTCTATGAAAAGAAGGCAATTTATCAAATTTGTAATGAGGTCCTTACAATGAAATTAGTTAAAATTTCCTTGCAAATAAAGAGAAAATTTGAAGAATTAGTTCAAGACTAAAGTTATTATGTTCTAGACTACTATGGCTGAAAGAATCCGGAAATCTAATAGTCTTGCAACAATCAAGGAAATCTTTTTCTAATTTCTTGCATATTAATTTGACATCAAGGGGAACATTCTCGGTGATTTTGAAGAGGAATTTAAGATTCTTTCTTATTCTGAAAATATTCCCATGTTAGGAGAAAGTTTGTGAGCTAAAGGATAAAATCTCGCAATGAGCTAATGAGGATATTTAGGTTATTATATGGCTAATGACATAATGGGCATATTTTGATTTTAAATATTTGGAGTCACTATCCAATCATCGTCTTTGATTCCCATGCTCACATATGTGTAATTTGTTATAGTAGACAAATCTAACAAAATTGCAACACTTGATATTGAGTTACCTAGACTTAATAAATTTGTTAACTCTATTAAAATTGAATACAATTCCATTATATTTATACATCAACATGTTTATCTTGTGTGACTCCAAATAAATTCAAAGAAAAATTTCACTTTACCATGGCCAGATATTTCTTTAATATAGGTGAATATGCTGACAATCACCATTGGTGGAGTCTTGATAAACTTTAAAACCATGTAGGTCTTCTTCTTCTGAAGCTTGGATTCGACATTATCCACCACTAGAGTAGTTATACCTTTCTGTATGCTTCTTTGTTATGTAACCTTCTCACAAAATAGAAGAAATGATAGATCAACGACTTCAAAGTCAACCTCTTCGAGGGGGAAACCTCCTCTACATTACATAAATGAACAATTCTTGGATGATACAAATGACAAAAACCTCCTTTATATATAGCAGTCTAAGGGGTCAAAATATAATCAAAGCCGAAATAACAATAATAATATAAGGGAACAATAATGACAATAGTGGGCTTCTATGGGGCACAATAATAACAATAAGGGCTACAATGACAATAGTAATAGGGGATCACTAGTATTATAGGGACCTAACATGCCCCTCTCCTTCAAAAAAGTGTTTTCCTCAATGCTTGAGTAGTTCTAGATGCTTCTGTATAAAATTCTCATCCTCCCATATGGAATCTTCAATGGGTAAGTTCTTCCACTTGATGAGATACTCTGAAATTGATCGATTTTTCAGTTGTAGAGTTCTTGTTTCTGTGATAGATTCAAGTTCCAATATGGATTTTCCTTCCTCGTCAATTTTTGGCAATATTGTTTGAACTGGGAGCTTGTCACCTATAACCTTCTTTAAGCATGAAACATGGAAACTTTGGGGCACTCAAGAAGCTACAGGAAGCTCCAATTTGTATGACATAGTACCAATCTTTTTCAACACCTTGTACGGACCATAATACTTTGCTGATAATTTATTATCCTTCTTAGCCTGCTTGAGGGACAATTTTTTATATGGTTGTAGCTGTAGGAATACCCAGTCACCTACATCAAAACTTCTTTTGTTGCGATGTTGATCTGCATGTTGTTTCATTCTATTCTACACCAAGGGTGAGGTTATGCTTTAAGACTTTCAGAAATTTTTGTTGATGCTCGATGTAATCTTCCACTACTTGAACCATAGAATTTTCTCTTAAATATGATGTGGTGGACGGTGGATGATATCCATAAAGTGGCATAAATGGGGTCTTTTTTTCTATAGTATGGAATTGTTATGCCACCATTTAGCCAGAGGTAACCATTTGACCCATTATGTATGTTTATTAGATACAAAGCAATGAAGATATCCTTCCAAACATATGTTTACTATCTCCATTTTCCCATCAAATTGAGGATGATAAGATGAGCTATGAGCTAACTTAGTACCAAGAAAAGAAAATAATTATGTCCAAAAATTTCTAGTGAAAATGGGATCTCTGTCACTTACAATAATCTTTGGCTTTCCATGTAGCTTTTGAATTGTTTCCATAAATGCAGTGGAAACTGTATTGGTTTTAAATAGATGACATAATGCACAAAACTATGCACACTTGGTAAGTCTATCAACTACCACCATGATGACACTCATTCGTTCGGAGTTGGGTAAACCTGTTATAAAATCCATTGAAACCTCTTCCCAACGTTGGCTTGGAATGGATAAAGGTTGTAATAGACCTCAGGTCTTAATTGTTTCAACTTTATTTTCTTCACAAACAAAACATTCTGCCGCAAACCTTTGAATATCCGATTTAAGGCCATCACAAAAAAATCCCTTCTTAACCCTATGCTAAGTTTGTAAAAATCCTGAGTGCCCTCCTAAGGGAGAGGTGTGGAATTCCATAAAAATCTTTCGTTTGAGTTTGGAATTATTACATAGGTATAAGTGATATTTATACCATAACAAATCATTTTTCCTGTGAAATGTATCAGATGTATTGGGATCTTGTTGTAACTTTTGAATGAGTGCCCATATTTCTTCGTTTTTCTTCCATTCGTCCCTTGATTCGCTTAACCAATCTAGTTGGATAATAGAAACGGCGCAAAGCAATGCTTCCATATCCTCATCCTTTCTTGAGAGTGCATCTGCCACAACATTTTGCTTCCCTTTTTTGTAGATGATTTCAAAGTCATAACCCAACATCTTTGTGACGCATTTTTGATGCTCTCCTGAAGATAATCTTTGTTCTAAAAAGTATTTAAGACTATCATGATCCGTTTTTACCTTGAAGTGTCTTTCCATTAGGTAGGGTCTCCATTTCTTAAGTGCATGTAGTATTGCTAACATTTCCTTCTCATAAATAGCTTTGTGTAAATACTTACCTTTGATTAGACGAATTTCAAAAGTAATGGGTCTCTCTTCTTGCATTAAAACAAAACCAATTCCATTTGCTGAGGCATTACATTCCACAATAAAGGTTTTGTGAAGTCCGGCATAATTAAGCCTAGTGCTTGGAACATTGCCTCATTAAGAGGTTCAAAAGCCTTTGTTTCTTCTATAGTCCATGAAAATGCATCTTTCTTCAATAATGTTATTACAAGTGTTGTTATTCTATGATAATTCTTAACAAACTTGCGATAATACCCAGTCAACCCGAGAAATCCACATAGATGCTTTATGGATGTGGGGATTTTCCATTCCTTAATGGCTTTAATTTTTCCAGTGTCTACCTTAACACCTTCATGAGATACAATATGACCCATATATTCCACCTCTTGTACTCCAAAGAAACATTTGGAGCTTTTTGCATATAATTGTTTCTCCTCCAATAGTTTGAGCACCTTTTCAACATGTTGAACATGATCCTTCCAAGACTTGTTGTAGATTAGTATATCATCAAAAAACACTAACACAAATTTTTTAAGGAAGGGTTTGAAAATGGAATTCATCAAACCTTGAAATGTAGAAGGTGCATTGGTAAGGCCGAAAGGCATGACCAAAAATTCATAATGACCCTCACGAGCTCTAAATGCTATTTTCGGAATGTCTTCAGTCTTCATTCTGATTTGATGATATCCTGAACAAAGATCCAACTTGGTGAAGTAAATTGATCCATGCAATTCATCCAGTAATTCATCAATGACAGGAATGGGAAATTTATCTTTAATAGTGAGCTTGTTGAGCTCCCTATAATCCGGACACGTGCCATGACCCATCCTTCTTATGGACCAATACTATTGGAGCAGAGAAATAACTTTGACTAGGTTGAATTATACCAGCCTCTAGCATTTCTGCAACCATACATTCAATTTCACTCTTTCGACCATAGGGATATTTGTACGGCCTGATGTTTGGAGGAACACTTCTTGGAATCAAATGAATAGTATTATCATGATCACGAATAGGTTGGAGGCCTTCGGGAGTATCAAATACCTTGGAATGATTTTCCAAGAATTTTTGGAGATATGGAGAAATAGATGATTTCAATGTGGGAACCTCTAGTGAACATGATCATGTAATTACGAGTCATTGTTCTTTCTTTAGAAGATTTCTCATTCTGTTAGAGCTGATTATCTTTCTCGGTTTCTCCGCGATACCCCTTGATTCAACTTCATTTCCTTCCAAACAAAATTTAATTACGACTCATTGTTATTCCTTTAGAAGCTTTTTCACTCCATTAGAGATGATTATCTTTCTCAGCTTCCCCGCGATACCCCTTAATTCAACTTCCTTTCCTTCCAAACAAAATTTCATGAAAAGTTCTTGAAAATTAAAAGCTATTGTACCCAAGGATTGTAGCCATTGGACTCCTAGTACAACATCAGCACCACCCATTGGAATGGAAAGCATTGGGCTATTCAATACATATTCTCCCATGGATAGCTTCATATTATGGAACTTTCCAGAGAAATTTAGGGTTCCTCCACTTGCAACCATCACTTGACACTATGGTGCTAGATATAGGAAGAAATTCAATTCCTTAGCTATCTTACAATGAATGAAATTATGGGTACTTCCCGAATCAATCAACACTATTACCTTTTTCTTCTTGATATGTCCTTCTAACTTGATAGTTTGAGGAATGGTAATTCTGGCCAATGCATTATAAGATATGGTCGAATTCATTTCTTATTTCTCTAGGTTTGTTTCCTAGTGTATATCCTCTTCTTTTGATGTTTCTTATTCCTTCTCTTCCTCCTCTTCACAATCTATGTAAAATAATTTCTTCCTAGCACACTTATGACCTTTAGTGTATTTTCTATCACAACTGTAACAAAGCCTTTTTTCTCTTTTTTCTTCCAATTGTTGTGGTGTCAACCCTGTAGGTTGTGGAAGGCTAGGGGAAACAATACTTCCATATTTATAGTTGTGAGTGGTAGGCTTCCTTGTTGCCATAATTTTTCTTTCCATTTTTCTTGCTAAGATGAATGCCTTCTCCAATGAATCAAGTTCCCAAAGGTGAACCTCATGTTGGATGTTATCCTTTAAAGTCCTTATGAACAAATCAATCCTATGCTTCTCTGGAATATATTTTACCCTTATATTCCATTTTTGGAAGTCCTTAATGTGCTCCATCATTGAACCCTTTTGTTTGAGATTTATCAATTGTCTAAAAAAAGTGTTTCTTTTTGTATCCTCATAATGTGCTATCATTTCTTCCGTAAAAATTTCCCAAGTGACAATTTGTTTATGAGAGAAAAGTCATTGATACCATACAAACTGATTTCATTCCAAATATAAAGTTGCAATGCTTACCTTTTGTGTTTTTTGCACATTATGGAAATTGAAATATTGCTCCATATGTAGTATCCATGTTACGAAATCCTTTCCATCAAGCTTTCTCATATCGATATTTGAAACATGGTGGGTCTTAAATCAAATGTTAAAGTCTATGAAATCATGATTACCATTTATTTTGGTCTCATCATGATTTTCTTTTACTACCCTTTTGCGATTAGTAATAATTTCTTGTAGCAACTTTGTCATATTTATCTTCAAATCTTCCATGTTGCCTTTAAGTTTTTCTTCTGTACCATCCATCTTAGCTTCCACGTCATTCATATTGTCTTCCACACCATCCATTTTAGCTTCCACACCTTTATTTAAACCATCCATCTTAACTTCTGTTACTTTTTGTGAGAGTGAATTTTGTGGCACTTGGTCTCGAAATTTTGATATATCATGTTGCATTTCTTCCTCTTCTTCATGAGTCATGCTAGAGATTTCAGGTTTCTTACTAGGTATTTCCATTTTCTTTCTTTGGGCTATCAATTAATGATAATTACACTTCACTATGCTCTTTTAATTACTTCAAACTATTTTTTCAAACCAAACTTATGCAAAATTTTAAACAAACTACACACCTTTTTTTCACTTTCTAGGAGTTCGATATTGAATCTATTATATCTCTATAATTTCGGATCTCAAAAGTCTGAAATTGCATCCTATGGTAGCCCTCTAAGTCCTCTTTTCAAGCCCACAAGTGTGATCAATATTGGATTCTTCGACGAATAGTTATGCCAAATCTCCCACAATGACCTAATTATAGACTGGTTCAGTAGAGCGAACATGTATGAAGTGCCACATGTCACTGTTTTGACCTTAGGAGCTAAAACCGATAAAACGAAAACTATAGGTTATCCTACTTCTATAACTCTTTACGAAATTTCAATGTGATTCTTAGAGAGAATGTTATGAGGATTTTCCCAAGGTCACCTATTTGCAATGTAATTCTAGAGTGTGTAAAAACCCTAAATATCTTGGACCATATCTCCAAAAATATAGCAAAACAAGATCTGAAATTTAGGCCCGAGATTCAATAATATTAAATGGGTTTTAATTTCAGTGTTTGAACCTTTGTAGAAAATAAATTATAGAGAAAATTCTACGATGACCTGTTTGCGAAGGAAGTCTAGAGCTTGCAAAAAACCTAACTTCCTCAAATCATATCTACGACAATATAGCAACACAAGATATGAAATTTGGACCTGAGGTTCATAACGATTTCAACTCAAATGGGTTTTTGTTTTAGCTCATGAAACTTCGTAGAAAAAAGGTTATAGAGAAAATTCCACGATGACCTATTTGGAGAAGCAAAACCCTAGAATCCAAAGGCTTTAGTACCGAATGTTATGTAACCAGCTCACAAAATAGAAGAAAATATAGATTAACGACTTCAAAATTAGCCTCTTCGAGGGGGAACCTCCTTTACATTACACAAATGAACAATTCATGGATGATACAAATGAAAAAACCTCCTTTATATATATAGGAGTCTAAGGGGTCGCAATATAATCAAAGCAGACATAACAATAATAATATAAAGACACAATGATAACAATAGTGGGGTTCTATTGCACACAATAATAAAAATATGGGGACAATAGGGGCACAACAATAAAAATAAGGGCTACAATGACAATAGTAATGGGGGAATCACTAGTATTATAGGGACCTAACATTCCTTTCCACTAGTCACTTCACCGTCAAATAAATTTTTTCCTTCTTAATAGGAAACAACTCAGAGAATATCAGCGTTTCATTTCTAGGTGAGAGGCCTATTTTCCTTATAGCTATCAATTTCCTTCTTTGTGTGCTATTTCCTTATGTTAAACACTTCCTTTGGGCGAATTAGGTGATTCTCACACTCTGCAAAGGAAAGAGTCTTGTCAAAACTGAGTTACCCTTCACACCTTCTAACATTATCCCATTCCAATAATGGCTAGATTTTAGGTTACATCCATCCAATGTGACAATGTATTTATTCAAAATTAGTAGTAGTTTTTCCTATAGTGTCATCATCCATAAGTAGAAAAAATGTTCATTAGAATTAATTTGCCAGTGCTACTTATTGGTACGGGACCATGAACATATAATCCATGTGCCACACATTCATACTATGAACTTTTATGGTTGCGGTAGTATTTTTGAATGGAAGCAATTTGGTAGCTCCATCTAATTCCTATTTTAGATACAATGTAGATGTTATGGATCACCATCCCTTTGCACTAGAATGCCCAATGAGTGGAATGCCTAATGTCATAATCAAAACTGATTCTAATGGGTTTCATGGTAGCATGTATCTCATCAGTTCCTTTGAAAACCCCACTTCCTTTCCAAAAAAAAAAAAATTGACTCAACGCCTTATACACAAAAGAATTTTGTTGATAACCATGCACTAATGTGGATTTGTTTGTTGTAGATAGTCCCTTATAGTAGCTCTGTAAGAGCAGGACCATGCGTATAATTTTTTTTGTTTATTTATTTATTATATGCTAACTAATGTGGGTGATTAACAACACATCAAAACTAGCATAAGACAAAGACAAACACGAAAATAAGGGCTAGAATGGTGCAATACTATTTCAGTCAGTCACAACATGGAAATGAAGAGGTCGAGACAAATGAAGAAGAAATATTAGCTGGCCAAGGGGGAGGAGTTGACTCTCCAGATTGGATGGACACTCTAAGAAGCCTAAGGGTTGAAGTTAGAATCTTCAAGGAAGATAATGAGTGACTGGTGAGAGCTAAAGAGAAACAGGTTGAGATAAATGTAGTCATCTGACAAAGTCTCTCAAATTTGCAGAGACAGAGGAAACTTGAGATGAGGGCTATTCATAGAGACAGGAGGAGCCTTCAGGAGTCTGAAGAGAAAACAAATGGGGAATATGGTAGCAGGTTTAGGAAGAGGCATAGGAAGGAAAGTGAGGATCTTGTGTGGGGAGATGCACTTTTGAGCACCCCATGTTACAGTTCTATTTGGGCACATCACTCCCGACATTCAGATCAATACTATTAGGGCTCATCAAACCCTAATTCAGTTGTTACATGCCCTAGACAAGTCAATTCATTGAATTCTTCCTTCTATGAAAGTTTCTTGGCCTCAAGCCTTCCTGAAATGCCTCCTTGGGACACCAGCATAGCCCAAGCCTTGAGACAGTGCATTGCAGAGTAGGCAGACCCATTGTGGCCTGCACTTTAGTGCACTTAGGCCCTCTTTGACCTGTGTTGGGTGAGATTGAGAAAAATTTGCATAGGGTTCTAGGAATATTCCTTGATTCTAGATGATTGTAGAAGGATCCCATCTCTTATCTCCTCCTATGAGCTCAAAATTGGATAGGCTAAGGATCCATTAACCTCTTATCCTCTCATACCTTGCTCCATGCAAACTAACTCCAAGTTTGGAAGGCCATTCAATACCCTCATTTATGACAAAACCACCTCCATTTCCTATAAATTGAGCACTCATCATAGTGATCAAGGGGCTAGAATCTGAAGTTTGTAAGGAAATTCTATTGGTTTGAGGATTGAGTTCATGTCAAGCAATGTTATGCTGCTAGATTGGTGTGCTTTTGATGTGGTGAGGGTTGGACTGAAGCTGGAGGAGTGGTACAAGATCAAACTGTGTTGGTTGATACTCTTCCTTCTACATTAATAAAGAGTTTATTTCTTTTCTCATATTATTGTTCATATCTATGATGATTATGTGTTTCAATGTCTTCGATTCCATTGGATTATAGTAGATAGATCATGCATTATTTGATCATTCGTTGTTTATGTTTCTCTTGAAACAGGTACCAATTGAGCAGGTTTAGTTCAAGTGAGAGCGATGAGAGTGATTCAAAAGAGATCAAGGAAGCAAAAGACTACAAGTAAGTTCCTTCATCTCATCTATCTACTATAGGAAAAGGTTAAATTACTTTCTTTCTGTTGTTCTAGGTGTAGCTACCCACCTAGGGAAAATCTATTTATCCGTAGATGCAAATTTCATATAACAACCCAAGAAGAAGAACTAGTACTTATGTGTATCACTCCAGCAGGCCATCTAGTTCTACTATTAGAAGGCACCATCATCGTCACCAACATCATCATCAAGGAAGAAAGGAAAATGATTAAATGCCTAAGGTATTCAAGAAATACAAACCACCCACGTTTGATGGTGATATGAAGAGATCAAAAGAGGCAAAAGCTTGGTTCCTTGGCATGAAGAAATTTTTTAGAATTCATGAATATTCTAAAAATATGAAAGTTAGGATTGCCACTTACAGCCTGAAAGGAAAAGTAGACATATGTTGGGAATATTTGAAAAATGTTAGAGTCATTGTGGAGGGAGAATTGACTTGGGATGAAGTTGAAAAGAGCTTCAGAGACCAATATTTATCTAAGCACTACTATGATGGAAAATAAAAAATAAACAATAAAAAAAGATATGAAGTCGAGATGGGGAAAATGATACATGATGAGAATTTCACTAATTTTTTGGAGCTATTGAGGTACATTCCATATTCCAGGGATGAGAAAGCGAAGATTCAAATATTCATTAGAGGGTTGCCTATGACATTCAAGGAAAAATTGAATTGATGGAATCCCAAACTTTGAAGGATGTCATTAAGAAGTTGAAACACTTCTATGAAAAAGACAAAACTTAGAACATAAATTAAGAATTAATGGAGGGAAAGAAATAGCAATAGAAATACGAACAATTGGCCCAAGAAAATTTTCGAAAAAAGGGAAGTTAAGTATCCATCCCATGCAAATCATTTTCAATAGAAAGTTAAAATTTTTGCTCAGGGAAATATGCAAAAACTAACATCAGAGAAGCACAAACTTGAAGGCATAGAGCAACTAAAGTGTTTTAAATATGGTGAAAATTAGAGGAAAAGAGATTTTCCACATGAGAGAAATGTTGGACCAAATATTTACAGTGCTTAGGAGGCTTGCACAGTGAGTGATGTAGCTCATAATTTGCCTAGAATTTATGCAGTTGTAGACAACCATGAGGCAGACCAATAGGCATCCATTATTGAGATGGAAGGCAAGCTATGTAATCAAATTATTTCTAGTATAATTGATCATGGTTATAACTACAACTATATCAACCTAGAGCTTGTTGAAAAATGCAATTTGGTTAAGGAATTGCATGAAGAACCATGATTGGTTCAATTGGGAACGAAAACAAAAAGAAAGATTAATCATTGGGTGAGATCATGTGCATTTGAGCTCAATGAAGTTCCCACAACAACAAAAAATGAATTTATTGCCATTAGGTGCACACAACATATTATGGGTCATGGATTGGTTGTACTTGCACAAGGCCAAAGTGGATTGTTTTGAAAAGGAAATTAAATTCTTAAATGAGCAAGGATAAAGAAGAGTTTTGCAGGGAAGGAAAAAAGCCTACTTAGTGAGGTTGATCATGACTATGGAAGCTAAGCATAGTAGCAGAAATGAATGCTTGTTTTTTGTAGTGCAAGTCTCTAGTGATGAGAAGGCTAGTAGTGACACTCAGAATGAGGAAAGTGAACTACTTTAAAGGTACCAGTTCTGCAATAGTATGTAGATGTATTTCTAGTGGATTTTATTAGACTACCTCCTTAGAGAGAGAGAGAGGGAGAGAAATTTTTCTATTGATATACAGTACTTGGAGAAGCACCATCATCCAAGGCACCATATAATATGGGTACCCATGAGTTAGTTGAGCTAAAATTGTAGAAAAATGAGATTCTAGACAAGCGCTACATAAGACCAAGTCTGTCACCATGGGGAGTTGTAATAATATTTGTAAAGGTTAAGAATGGAACCCTTACATTATGCATTTATTATAGGAAATTAAACAAGGTGAACATAAACAACATGTACCCATTACCACATATTGATGATATCCTTGATCAGTTCAGGGGATCAACACTCTTCTCCAAGATTGACATGAGGTCAGGATATCATCAAGTAATGATCAAGGAGGAGTACATTCCTAAGACTACCTTCTAGGCAACATATGGACATTATGAGTTTGTAGTGGTACCCTTTGGGCTTACTAATTCCCCCGCAACTTTCATGTTTTTAACGAAAAATGTTTGGCATCCTTATTTGGAAAATTTTGTCATTGTATTTGTTGATGACATATTAGTGTACTCAAAGGTTGAGGAAAGGCATGAAAAGCATCTAGTTCCAGTATTACAATTATTAAGGGAAGACAAGATCTTTGTAAAGCTCAGAAAGTGTGATTTCTTCCAATCACAGATAAACTATTTGGGGCATATTATCTCCAAGGAAGGGATATCAGTTGATCCATAGAATATCAAGGTCATAATGGAATGGCCAACACTGAAGAATCTTAGTGAGATAAGATAATTCATGGGATTGGAAGGTTATTATAGGAGGCTTATCTGAAACTTCTCCTAGATAGGCCATCCCATCATCTCCTTACAGAGAAAAGGAAGAAATTTGAGTGGACAACTAATGTACAACAAGCTTTGAGCAATTGAAATAGTTGCTCACAAATACACTAGTGTTGAGGAATGTAGATTAGAACAAGTATTTTTTGGTGTGCACAGATGCCTACGAGGAAGGGCTCAGTGGAGTTTTGATGCAAGAAGGTCAGGTAGTTTGTTATGAGTCCAAAAATTTGAATGATCATGAGGTGAATTATGTGACTCATGATCTACAGTCAGCAACCATTATTCATGCATTGAAGATGTGGAGATGTTACCTCCTTGGCATGAAATTTACTATTATTATAGACCATAGTGGGCTCAAGTATTTTTTAGATAAACCGAAGTTGAATGCAAGACATGCTACATTTTTTTCCATACTTAGTGAGTTTGAATTTCAGATCAAGTACATCAAAGGAAAATAGAACATGCTTGTTGACGCGCTTCGTAGGAGGATTGATGTGAATCACTTGGTAGTGAAAATATCTTATGAAATGGACCTAGTAGAGAGGGTCAAGAATGTGGAACACCTCGATGAAAAATATCAGCAAATGATAGAAAATCTACAACAATATGGTGGGGATGAGGAATATCATCTCATCGACGATGACCTAATTACATTCAAGAACAAAATTTATGTGCCAAATAGTGATGAATTGAAAAGGTTCATGATGAGAGAGTTCCATGTCAAGTGATATTCAAGCCATCTAAGTTAGAAAGATACTCTCAGACATTAAAATGTTCTACTATTGGCCAAATTTGAGGAAAGAAGTTGCAGGAAGGACAACTAATTTATGAAGCTGGGAGGTTGTGCAGATAGTTGGGGAAACATGAAGAAAATTTGACTTCTGAAAGGAAGGAAAAGGGAGAAGGTGTTCAATTCAATTTTTTTTAGAAACAAGCAGAAGAGCAAGAGTGAAGGAGTTTTCCGAAAAAGAGAAGCAAATACAGAGATATCAGTTTTTGGTTGGCAAGGTTGGAGGAAGAATATCTCTCCTAGGTGAGGAATAATGGCCTCTCGATTCCCTATATAGTTAGAGGGTGGAGATGACCTTTCTCTAGAGTCGCTTAATGGCTCAGGTGTAGGGTTGTTCCTTGGAATCTTGAAAGGAGGATCTCTGAAGTCTTTCTAGCCTCGCTAGAAAGACTAAAACAATTCTATTTTTGGATGATTTATAACGCTGACCGTGGCCAACGGACTTGGTTTCCCCTCGGGGAAAGTTGAGGTCACCTCGTTAATCTATGTGGTGTAAATTTGCCTAATATATAATAGAAAATGAAATGGTCCTGCCATGCTTAACAAAAAAAAAAAATATTAATGATAAAAAGAATTCATATATATATATATATAAAAAACAATATTCTTATCCATGTAAATTGACTCCCACTTTATTATGAAAATTCCTAATCTATAAATAAGCTTCAATATATTATTTTTTCCTAATAAGACATGCTCATAAAAAAAACTCATCATTTCATATTACACTTGTACTTATTTATATATGTTTTTAATTAATAATTTTAATTTAAAATAAAGAAAAAAAAATACGAATACTTTTAAAAATACATCTTAAACTTTAATTATATATGGTATTAAAAATATTCATAAAATATTCAAAATTATTTTCCAAAATAAAATTTCTGCCCTCCAATTATTTAATAATTAGTTATGAAAACCTATTCCATATAAACATATGGATCTCATAATAAACGTGACCACACGAGATGGAGCACTAACTTCATTAATTCTAATCACCTTGTCGCTACAGTAATGCTTCATGCAAGCTAGGAGGAGCATTAGAAAGCAAATTCTGCATGTTGTGAGCTGTACACGTAAAAAGAGTACAACATTTTATAAAGTTTTTAAACTTTTTATAAAGTTCAAATAATAATGCATGTTTGGACGGAATGCAAATCAACGTACTGAGCCCATTGTCGATCGAATCTGCATCGAATTTTTTGACAAGTGAGACGGGTTTGCGAATAATTAATTTATGGATCAATGAACTGTCCACACGAATTCTTCTGATAAAGAATATGTCCACTGGGAACAGAACGGCACTGATGTTGACAACGCACATTGTTTGTATTCACAGATGAGATGCGCGGATATAAATATGAAACACAATAGTTCATTTCGTTCAACCTTCACTTTAAAACTGTACTCCTCCATCTATTTGCATTTGTGAGGGAAATCCTTACAATTTTTACAATTTGTGAGGGAAATCCTTACAAATTTAGTTTTGTTCTCATATTTAACTTGCCTGCCTTACCGTTTTTTTTTTTCTCTGTATCCACTTTTAATCACTAGTTAGTAATTGAATACATCTATTTTATCATCCTGTACGATGGCTGGAAAGTGGTTGTGCAGATTGATAGCGGGACGCAGCTCAGATAAATGCAATAAAGAACAAAGGAATCGACGCCAGGTACGTTCGAGCTCCGCCGTGAAGCCAGTAGAAGAAAAGCCGTCTCAATCTGTTTCCGGTTGTTCTTCTAATTTGCATTCGGCAGCAACAAGTCCTCAAGAACAAGATAATACTTCTCATGCGCACCGTCTTATTCACCATGAACAAGATAGTACTATTCAACGTTGCATTTATGCAGGGGTTGAAGATCAAGATGTAGACAGGGCTGCAGAAGTTTTCATCGACAGGTTTCACAAGGACTTACAATTGCAGAGAACGCCGTCTGAAGCTCGATATTATGACTACCTGGCAAGGTCTACATAAACAATTTACAGTCGGATAGGCCAATGCGTTGGCCAGTTGGATTAGTAATGATAGAGATACTAGGTTTCGATGCAGGCCCATGATAGTAAATTGTGCTGAATATTTTAAATAGTATCTTTTTTCTAAATAATGGTATATAAGAAAGTTAATGGCAATTGCAAGTGTTCTAATATTGTTAGTGTATCATTTATTGTTAGTGTACCATTTGTATTTGCTTCTGTATTTCAGCCTTTGGTGGAAAAAATTTAAAGAATATAATTATATTTCTCCGAAATGTTTCATTTATCATTTGAGACGTGTGATTATGTTTTGGATTAAATCATAATTACTAATTTCGACTTTGAATTCCAATTCCCATTGCTATCGAAAAAAAAATGGTTATTTGATTCCAATAGGTATAAGAAAAATTTGGCTACTTAAAGAAAGATTTCAGAAATTTATCTCTTAAAGAAAATTAAATATATTATTTTTTAGAATATTTTAAATCATTGAAATGGACCATAATAACATTAAAAACCTCAAAAACTTTTTAATTTATTTTTTTAATTATTGATATTACAAATAAAATTATACATTTATACTAAATATCAAATTTTTAATTTGACATTTAGAATAACAAATAAAATAATAAGTTTTAAAAAAATTTATATTTATCTATAACTTAATTAAGCCATAAATTATATGATACTCAATATAAAATATATTTCTATACGAATTTCGTATTAGAATAAAATATATAAATCCTAAATCATCAAATATATTATGTTTGGAATCAAGTCATATATTAAATATGTACAAAACATTCCTTGAAAATATACACTTACGTTCTCAATTTCTAATTACTTATTAACCAAATAAAATCAGATTTTAATTTATAAACTTTCAATTTTATTTTATATAATACAAAATATAATACAATCAGATTATTTTATTTTATTTTATAAATTAAAATCAGATTTTAATTTATAAACTTTCAATTTATAATATATAGTAACCACATCTTATTTTATATAATACAAAATATTAAACGTTATAATTCTAAATTTACTGTGAAAGAAATCCACCATGAAAAAAGGTAATAAAATGAATATTTTTGTTTCAATTTAATATATTTATAAATTCTAAATTTATAAATTGCATATCACATATCACATATATGTTGTTACTCTGCTCTACATCCTAAGTGATAGAAAGTCATAGGTTTCTACTGATTTCGTTAAAAACCTGCTCAGAAATTTCTACAAAAACTTTATTCCATAAAAACTCAACCAGCATTATCATTTATTAGCCTTAACTGTATGTCATTTCCGGGATCCAGAAAGGGTTTCTGAAAAGTAAATAGGAGGCTGGAATTTATAATTCTGATTTGAAATCTGCGCGGTCTTCCCATATCAATTCGTGAACCTAATATCCCGCCGACCGTAACGAACTTCAGATCCACATGTTAATACGCAAACTCCAGCGGAACTATCGAATTTTTTGTTTATTTATATTTTGCCAAATTTGTTCATTATGAATTAAATGAGTTGTTTTTATAGTGATTTTTTAAAAGTTTTTTGGTATGTTTTTTTCTAAAATCCGATAAAAATTTATTAAAATCACAAGTTTGATAGGTAATTTCTGCATAATTTTAGTGCCTTAAGAATTTTTGAGAGTGTTGAATCTATATATACACTCAAAAAACAAGTTTAAATAACACAAATCAAGATTTCAACTCAAAAATTTTTAGACCAGATTTCAGCACAAAAAAATCCAAAAAATCACACTAAAAATAACTCCTAAATTAAATAGTTAACCAATACAGAGAGACCCACTGTCATACAAAGCATTCTAAAATCGTTGAGTGTTATCTTATCTCTCAGTCGCCTTCTAAAATCATTCAGTGCTCCATCTATTACCTGACTGGCCATCCCTTACTCGACCTGCCTCCATGTAATCTAATTCTTCGGAATTTTTCATTTATAAGTGAAGTAATTAGTTTTTTGAAATGTGTGATTGTATGATCTGGATAAAAAGCTGGGCAAACTATAGCTAATGGATATGGATATCCCATAATTTAATCCTTACGAACATTCACTTACTTATATACAAAAGCAAGCTAATTTTATATTCCAACAAAATAATAAAAAGCATTGATCGTCCTCTCTTACAAGGCCTGCTTCCTTCATTTCACGTTGCTTGAATTTTTGAATTATGCCGTCACATACACATTCTCTGAACAAATGCATGGCAATATCACATGGTTTTTAAATTTGGCCATTAGGAAATTAAGAGGCAAAATAGAGGAATGAAAATCTAAAATCATGGCTTAGTAAGAAGTACATATTTTCCTAGGGTGGAAAAAGAGAGGACGATTGGCATGTTTAAGCAATCTGGTTAGCTAAGCCAGAATCAGAATTTCAACAAAAACATCAAGTATATTTAAAGAAAACAGAATGAGATTCAAACTCGGTTCAATCATGTTAAATGGAAATCAAACCACTATAAATTTGAACATTTTGCCACTAGGTTTATATGACATTTTAATTGGGATAGATTAGTTGGACAGGGATAGGGAAATTGTTAATTGTCTTGTACTTCAGAAGAAAGAAGGAAAGGAAAAAAAAAAAAGAGAGAACAAACTCAAATTCTAAATCCCATACCTAAGCTCGCTTATGTGTGCCAAATATCTGCTCTACATCAAAGATTATCAAGATGTATTTCTTGATGATATTCTTAGTTTATGACTTAGTAAGAGAGAGATAGTTTTTCTATAGACTTAATACTATGAACTACACCAATATCAAAAGCACCTTACAAGATGAGTGTATCAGAATTCATTATTTAACAACATCAAGTCCTACCATGGAAGGGACATGATGGATAGCGCATTAGAATTCGAGAAATTAAGATTATCCAGAGCGAAACCCTAAATAGAGCTCTTGGATAAATCATTAAAATCTGGAGAATATCTATTGACGCATCCCCTGATGATGGATTCACTTGGTAGTCCGAAACATTGGGTTCACAAAAATTTATAACAAGTCATTCGTCCTCTATCTAAAACTATCCTCACCTGTATGGATTCATTATTTAACAACATCAAATCCTACCATGGAAGGGACATGATGGATAGTGCATCAGAATTCGAGAAATTAAGATTATCCAGAGCGAAACCCTAAATAGAGCTCTCGGATAAATCATTAAAATCTGGAGAATATCTATTGATGCATCCCCTGATGATGGACTCACTTGGTAGTCCGAAACGTTGGGTTCACAAAACTCTATAACAGGTCATTCCTCCTTTATCTAGAATTAATGTAGTTAAAAATGTAATTATAAGAATTACTAAACAAAAGATACATCAGATCCACTGTTTCACCATGGGGTGCACTAGTCCTATGCGTCAAAAAGAAAGATGAGACATTTAGACTATGTATGGACTATCAATATCTAAATAAATCATCAATTAAAAATAAGTATCGCTACCCAGAATTGAATATGTATTCGACCAAGTGTGAGGGGCGACTATGTTTTCTAAAATAGATCTTAGATCAGGTTATCAACATTTTAGGATTAAAGAAGAAGGAATTCAACAACAACTTTTTGAACTTGTTACAAACACTAAGAGTTTAAAGTGCTTCCTTTTGGGCTTACTAATGTGCTTGCTACCTTTATGTGCTTGATGAATAGCATGTTTAGTAAGTTTCTAGAAAATTTTGTGTTAATATTTATAAATGACATTTTGATTTATTTAAAAACACCAAAAGAGCACAAACAACATTTAGAAATAACACTACAGACTTTGTGTGAACATTAGCCAAACGTTAAGTTCTACAAATGCGAATTTTATCGAGAAAAGATACAATATCCTAGACAAGTGATATGTAAAGATGTGATAGCAATAGATCTGAAAAAGGTAAATACCTTTCTTAATTGGAAAATTCCCAAGGATGTGGAAAATTTGAGATCATTCATGGGTATCACTAGGAGGGAATTCCTAAATTATCATACCCCATAATCTCTCTAAAAAAAGAATGGATGCAATTTGGGTGGACTCAAAAATGTCAAGAAAGCTTTGAAAAGTTCAAACATTTACTTATTGTTGCACTTGTACTAAAAATAGAAGAACATGATAAGGATTCAAAAAGAATGGATGAAATTTGGGTGGACTCAAAAATGTCAAGAAATCTTTGAAAAGTTAAAACATTTACTTATTGTTGCACTTGTGGTAAAAATAGAAGAACATGATAAGGACTTTGTAAGGAATTTGTAGTATGTACTGAAACTTATTTAGTAGGCATATGCACTGTGCTTATGCAATACGATCATGTGGTGGCTTATGAATCTCACAAACTAAAATAGCATGATAGAAACAATCCAATTTACAAGCTTGAGCTAGCTGCAACAATCCACACACATAAAATGTGGAGACACTACTTTATTGGTAATAATTTACCTTAGTTACTCATAATGTAAGTTTAAAATATTTTTTCAACCAACCTGGCATTTAGGCAAGCTAGATGGATGGCGTGCCTGAGCAAATATTATTTTGACATTAAGTATATAAAGGGAAAATAAAACAAGGTGGTGGATGCACTAAGACAAAGTTTGACATGAATTTGTGAAGTAATAGTGAGTAAATTTGAAACAAGTTTAATTGAATAGATTAAAATGGTAGCATTGGAAGATAATAATTATAATCATATTTATAGAAATCTGTAAAAATAAAAATGTTCAAAGGAAACAACCAGATTATATAGTTAATAAAAGTGGATTATTAACAGATAAAGAAAGATTTTATGTTCTAGATGTGTGGCTAAAACTAATAAATAATATTAGATTAACACCACAAGATACCCTTCGCAACTCATCTCAGTTATCAAAAAATGAGTATAGCTCTTAAAAAAGAATTTCATTGGTCTGATATGAAGAATGAAGTAGTTAAATACTTGGAATGGTGCCAAAAATGTCAGGAAGAGAAAGTGGAACACCAACACCCACTATGATTATTAATTCCCATACCTGTACCAGAATGGAAATGGGAGGTGATTTACTGGGTTACCAAGATATCGAAGACAACACGATTCTATTATGATTGTGGTAGAAAATTTGTCTAAGGCTTCCCATTTCATACATGTTCATTCCACATATAGAGTCGTATAGGTGGTAGAAATCTTCATGAAATAAATTTTCAAACTTCACACAATACCAAAGACTGTTATATCATAGAGAGATGCAAAATTCACTTCCAATTTTTGGAAGGCATTTTTTACTAGAATGGTTATGCAATTAAGTTTTAGCACTACATACTATCCACGAACTGATGGGAAAACAAAAAGTGTTAATTAGATCATTGAATACATGTTACACATGTATGTAATGAAGCAACCCATGATATGAGAGGACGATCTGTGTTTGATGTAGTTTGCCTATAACAATAGTTATCACGAATCACTCACGATGAGTCCTTTCAAGGTTTTTTATGGAAGATAGTGTCATATTCCCTTAAGTTAGATTCGGCCATAAGGTAGGATTTTGGAGGGGCAGGATCTGCTACAGGAAATCAAACAGCTAGTGGAAAATATCGAGAAAAAAAATCTAAAATCACCGCAGGACAAAAAAAGTTATGCAGAATTAAAAGGGATACAAATAATTTCAAGTCGATGAACACACATATATTAAAGTACAACCAAAGAAGAGTTCCTTAAAATTGGGGAACTATTCTAAATTGGCCCCTCAGCTTTCTGGTTTGCTTGAGATACTATCTAGGGTATGGTCAATAGCCTACTAGCTAGCACTACCAACCCACATTAGTGTTCATAATGTATTTCATGTGTCTCTTTTCAAAAAGTATATTCATAATCGTGCTCATATACTTCATTGGAATGTTGTACATGTCGAACCTAAAGGTGAGTTCCAGGTTGAGCCTCTACAAATTTTATAATGGAGGGAAACTACACTCCATAATCGAGTCATCACCTAGGTTAAAGTGTAATAGAAACACTTTTAGGCATAAGGAGGCCACTTGGGAAATGGAAGATGAAATAAAAGAGGCATTTCCTGTGGTGTTCCAAGGAAAATGGAAACACAAAAATGACGAGGACTTTGTTCCTTTTTAAGGGGAGGGGAAATGTAATACCACTGGTAATGTTATTTTTATGACTTTTATATTGAGCATGCAACTAAAAAGTCAAAGTGGGACAAATGACATGATGTGGCAATGTAAATATTTATTTTGGATGATAAAAAGAGAAATTGTTTTTGTATGTTACTATTCCTGAAAATATATTAAACACTATCATGTGACATTATAATCTTAAGTCCAGGGAAAACAATTGAAATTAGTTATGTCCAAGAAGAGGTAAGAACAAAAGAAGAGAAATCCTCCTTTTTGTCATTCAGTTGAATTGCTGGCAAGGACATACCACCAAAACATTCATGATTGGAGATAGATGTCATGGAGTGGAACTTGTGTAAAGAGGACCGTGGTAGATAAAGTCATTCAATTTTGCAGAGAAGGGCAAGCGAGAGAGAAAAAGTAGATCACAACCCCAATAACTAGCAGGGTGTCACTAAAGAGTTAAGGAGGTGAACTTGAAAAAATGATCCTAAGTGTTTTCCTAGCAACCAGGAGTAAAGATCGGGGAGACCTATTAAGAAAAATAGTTCACGGTTGGGAGGAACATGGAATCCTTTTATCTCTATTCATGGATTCTCTAGATAAGTATATAGTACTACCTGGAAATGAATCTTTGATTTACACTCTTTTTGTAATTTAGAACTATGTGTGTACTTTAAGTAGGATATCTTAGTGTAATACTTGGTTTTTTCCTCAATGTATTGAGAAAGTGGGTGGATGTGTCTTTTTCCTTATATATATATATATATATATATATATATATATATATATATATATATATATATATATATGGACTAATTTGTTGGAGGAAACAAAAGGCTCATAGACAAATTTCACTTTACCATGTCCAAATATTTCTTTAATATAGGTGATGATGATGACAATCACCATTGGTGGATTCTTGATCAGCTTTACAACCATGTAGGTCTCCTTCTTCTGGAGCTTAGATTCAAGATTATCCACCACTAACATAGTTATACTTTTCTCTATGATTCCTTTCCACTAGTCACTTCATCATCAAATACATTTTTTTCTTCTTAATAGGAAACAACTCACATAAGATCAACATTGCATTTCTAGGTGAGACACCTATTTTCCTTATAACTATCAATTTCCTTTTTCGTGTGTTATTTTTTTATGTGAAACAATTCTTATGGGTGAATTAGGTGACTCTTGGACTCTTAAAAGGAAAGAGTCCTACCAAAACTGAGTAACCCTTCACACCTTATAACATTATCCCATTCGAATAATGGCTATATTCTAGGCTACATCCATCCAATGTGACAATGTATTTCTTCAAGCTTAGCAGTAGTTTTTTCTATAGTGTGATCACCCATTAGTAGAAAAAAGGTTAATGATAATTAACTCATCAACCCTACTTATTGGTAAGGATGCATGAACCTAGAATTCATGTTCCACACATTCATAGTACAGAATTTTATGGTTGTGGTGGTGTTTTTGAATGGAAGAAATTTGGTAGCTCCATCTAATGCCTATTTTAGATATAGTGCTTATGTTATGCATTGCCTTCCCTTTGCACATAGGTATACATGATAAAATGTTCAACTAGGGTTGAGACCATGATGCTATTTTATTTTTCCAAAACTATGATGGAACTCCCATAGAACACCAATATGAGTTCAAATACTTAGATGTCCATAAAAACATTAAGACATGGTTAACATTATCACTTTCAAATTTCACTAGAAGCTACTACATTACTTTATCCTTGTATGCCCTCAGGTACAAATAAACCAAAGTGACATAAGTGGTAGCACTGGTAGTGTTGAATTTGTTTTCTAGGATTCCATCATAATAAGCTATCAATTTATTCACACGATAGTCCAATAAAAATAACAGGTGGATGAATCTCATCTCCCTATCACTTATGTAAAACAACATCTACTGCAGGAGTCGAAAACCTAATGTCATAATCAAAACCTATTCTAATGGGTTTCATGGTAGAATGTATCTCATCAGTTCCTTTGAAAACCCTATTTCCGTGCCCAAAAGAAGTTTTTGACTCCACACATTATCAACAAAAGAATTTTGCTGATAACCATGCACAGTGGATTGTTTTGTTGCAGACAATCCATTATAACACCTCTATAGAAGTAGGACCATGGGTATAATTTTTTATTTATTTATTTATTATACGTTAACTAATGTGTTTGATTGACAAAACATCACAAGCATAATAAGACAAAGACAATCACATAAATTAGGGTTGAAATGGTGCAGTATTGTTCTGATCAGTCACAACATGGAAATGAAGAGGTTATGACAAATTAAGAAGAAAGATCGGTTGACCAAGGGGGAGTAGTTGGTTGTCCAGATTGGATGGATACTATGAGAAGCCCAAGGGTTGAATTTAGAAGATTCAAGGTATATAATGAGATACTAGTGAGATATCAAGAGAAACAAGCTGAGAAAAATGTAGTCATCTTGCAAAATCTCTCATATTTGTAGAGACAGAGGCAACCTGAGATGAGGGCTAGTAATAGGGACATGAGGAGCTGTCGGGAGTCATAAGTGAAAATAAATGGGGAAGATGGTAGCAGATCTAGGAAGAGGCATAGGAAATAAACTAAGGATAATGTGCAAGGAGATGCACCTTTGAGAACCCCAAGAGGAAGAACCAACACGTATGTGCATCACTCTAGCAGGTCATCTAGTTCTACTATTAGAAGGCACCATAATCATCATCGACAAAGAAAAGAAAAGGATTACATGCCTGAGGAATTCAAGAAAGAAAAGACACCCACATTAGATGGGGATATGAATAGATCAGAATAGTCAGAAGCTTGGTTCCTTGGCATGATTTTTTTTCGGAATTCATGACTATTCGAAAAATATGAAAGCTAGGATTGTTGCTTACAACTTGAAGAGAAACACAAATGCATGGTAGGAATATTTGAAAAATGCTAGAAGAATTGTTGAGGGATAATTGACTTGGGATGTATTTGAAAAACTTTTAAAAGACTGATATTTGTTTAAGCACTACTATGATGGCAAAGAAAAAAATTTCTATGAACTCGGGATAGGGCTAATGATAGATGATGAGTATGTTACTAAGTTTTTGCAACTATTGGGGTATGTGACATATCTCAAGGATGAGAATGTTAATATTCAAATATTCATTAGTTGGTTTTGCAATGATATTCAAGGACAAAATTGAATTATCAGAATCCCAGACTCTAAAGGATGCCATTAAGAGGCTAAAACACTACTATGAACAAGAAAAAGATAGACCAGAAATTAAGAATGACTAGAGGGAAAGGAATAACACTGGAAATAAGAAGAATTGGCCCATGAAATGTTCAGAAAAGAAGGAATGTAATAATCTAGCCCATTTAAATCAATTTAAGCAGAAAGATAACATTGTTTCGAAGGGAAATATGCAACATCTAACATCAGAGAAGCACAAGCTTGAAAATCATAGGAAAAGAGACTATCCACGCCAGAGAAAAGTTGGACCAAATATTTACATCATCTAGGAGGCTCACATGGTGAGTGATGTAGCTCAGAGTTTGCCAAGAATTTATGCAATTGTAGACAACCATAAGGCATCCATCATTGAGATGGAAGGTAAGCTTTGTAATCAAATTTTTTCTATTCTAATCGATCCTAGTTCTAACGACAACTTGATCAGCACAGAAACAATTGCTACAATGCAACAACAAGCTCTTTTGAAAGCTCAGCAAGTGTGATTTCCTCCAATCACAAATACACTATTTGAGGTGTATTGTCTCCAAGGAAGGGATATCATTTTATCTAAAGAAGATCAAGGCCATAATGGAGTGGCCAACACCAAAGAATCTGAGTGATATCATGTCATTCATGGGATTGGCAGGTTATTATAGGAGGCAGAGAAAGGGAAAGAAATTTGAGTGCACAACATAATGTATAGCAAGCTTTGAGTAATTGAAATATTTGCTCAGGAATGCACCAGTGTTGAGGATTGTAGATCCGAACAAGGATTTTGTGGTGTGCACAGATGCGTGCAAGGAAGGGCTCAATGGAGTCTTTATGTAGGAAGGTCAGGTAGTTTGTTATCAGTCTAGAAAGTTAAATGAACAGGAGGTGAATTAGGTGACTCGTGATCTAGAGTTAGCTGCCAACATTGATGCATTGAAGATGGAGGCATTACCTCCTTCACAAGAAATTTACTCTTATGGCATACCATAGTGGACTCAAGTATTTTTTTGAGAAACCCAAGTTGAACACATGATAAGCTATATGGCTGGCCATACTTAGTGATTTTGAATTTGAGATCAAGTACATCAAAGGAAAAGAGAACATGGTAATAGGAGGATTCAAGTGAATCACATGGTAGTGAGTTTGAATTTGAGATCAAGTACATCAAAGGAAAAGAAAACATGGTAGTAGGTCGATTCAATTGAATCACTTGGTAGTGATAAGCTCTTATGAAATGGACTTGGTGGAAAGGGTCAAGAATGTAGGACAACATGATGAAAAATATCAGCAATTGAAAGAAAAGTTGCAACAAGATGGTGGGGATGAGGAATATCATATCACCAATGATGAACTAATTATATTAAAAAATATAATTTATGTGCCAAATGGTGATGAATTGAAAAGGTTCATGATGAGAGAGTTCCATGTCAATCCATATTCATGCCATCCAGGTTACCAAAAGACTTTCACGGGCATTAAAAAGTTCTACTATTGGCCAAATTTGAAGAAATAAGTGGTTGATTGTTTTGCTAAATGCATAGAATGTCAGCAAGTGATGGTTGAATGCAAGCATCAAGCAAGATTGTTGTAGCCCAAACCCATTTCATAATGGAAATGGGAGGTGATCTCCATGGATTTCATCACATTTTTTCCTAGAACCTCTAGGAAACATGATGCAATTATGGTGGTTCTTGACATATTTAGAAAGGTGGCTCATTTTTTAGTAGTCAAGTCAACCAACTTGGCTAGTGAGGTGGAAAAAATTCATAAAAGAGATTTTTAGATTGCATGGAATTCCAAAGAAAAATATTTTAGACAAGATACCAAGTTCACTTCAAAATTTTGGAAGGAGTTGTTTGTAAGTTTTGGGACATAGCTGGCATTCAGTAAAACATATCATCCACATGCAGATCGGAAAATAGGGAGGACAAATAGTATCCTCGAATACATGTTGAGGATGTATGTGATGCATAAACCCAAGAAGTGGGAGGAGTATCTTCCACTTGTAGATTTTTCATATAACGATGGAGACTAGGAATCCACAAAGATGAGTCCATTTGATGCATTGTTTGGGAGGAGTTGCAATACTCCTATCAACTAGATTATTCCAATGAAGAGAGTGCATATTGGGCCTAACATGCTCAAGGAAATGGAGCAAAAAATTCATATCATCAAGCAGAATTTGAAAGTGGCATAGGATAGTCCTAAAATTTATGCAAATCAACATAGGGTGCATAAAGAGTTCCAAGTAGGGGCACATGTTCACATGAGAATCAAACCCAAAAATATTTCCTTGACACCACGGTATTGTGGGCCTTTTGAAATCCTCAAAAGGATCGACCAATGGCATGCAGGATGACTTTACCTCCTTCAATGAAAGCTCATGATGTTTTCTATGTTTCTTTCTTAAAATATATGTACAGGATTTTAGTCATGTGACTAATTGGTTTTTGCTATAGGTGGAACCTAAGGTTGAGTTCCAACCAAATAATTGTGCGTTTTAGACCAAAGGAGTCTCATGTTCCGAAATCTAGCCATAGAGAAAGTCAAAGTGTAGTGGAAGCACTTTAGGACTAAGGAATCCAATTGGAAAATGGTTGATTCGATGATGTCTATTTATGCATTTTTCTTAGATGGTTCAAGAAAATGTATATATAATTGTAAACATTGAATAGATTTGTACATATAAAGCTCCACAAAATAATATGCATTTTTTTTCTTCTTTACTTCTTATTTTGTTTTGTGTTGCATATGGACAGAGAACACCAAGGGCAGTGTTCCCTCAATCGGAAGGGGTTTGTGATGACCATAACCATGGTTCTCTCATGAGCTTAAATATAAATATTGTTACACGAAAATTAAAAGAGACTGAGTCAAGGGGCACAAATTCTAGAGATAAGGAGGTTGCTTGATTGGGATTTTCAAGGTTTCCTTTTTTTTCAAAATTTAATTGGGTTGCAAGAGAAGTATGCAGGGCCAGTTCTGATTTCTAATAGAATTTAGGGAAAAGGAAGAAAAGTTGACTTCTAAAAGGAAGGAAAAGGGAGAAATATTTTGACTCATTTTTCTTTAGAAACAAGCAGAAGAGCGAGTGCAAAGGAGTTTTTCTTAAAAAAAGAAGGAAATACAGAGATATCAATTTTTGGTTGGGAAGGTTGGATGAAGAAGATCTCTCCCAGTTGAGGAACAACGACCTCTCAATTCCCTATATAGCGAGAGGGTGGCGATGGTCTTTCTCTGGAGTCCCTTAATGGTTGGGGTAGAACATTTTTTCTTGGAATCTTGAAAGGAGGATCTATGAAGCCTTCTTGTTGTGTGGTTTTACAATGGATTATTGAATTCCCCAAGGTGGTTGGAACCGCTTTGTTGTTGTTTAAAGGGTGGAGACTTGTTACTCTAGACTCCCTTGACATTCTTGGGTGGGGAGGAAATCTTTGGATTCCCCATGTGTATTGGATGGTCATCATTAGATAGTTGGAGGGTGGAGAGTGGTAGCAACCAATGAGGACTAGGTCGGGGGTGGTAGCTACCAGTGAGGACTGGTTGCAACTATCCATGGTTGGGTGGAGAGTCCTTGTTTGAGACTTAGCTTCCCAAACACCAATTTTCAATCTAATATAAGTCTCCGTAAATTTAACCCATGCTATTGAATGTACTAGTATGTGTTATGTCTGTTAAATGAAGTTTGCATTGATTTCCTAAACAATTCATAGTCTACTATTGTAAATGGAAAGGAATGAGACTATGTTAAATTGTCGTGTGACTGTGATTTTTCTCTAATTGATGGTATGCAAGGAGACATACATTTATATTAGTGTCATAGGCGCTGAGTGTATACAACCTTGTAGTCAATGTGAATAGCGTAGGTGAAGGAATGATAACCTAGTCGATTAAATAAACACTTGACTTAATTGTTAAGATGAAATAATGCAAATTTTGGGCACAGTGATTCTGTGGAGGGAAACCTGCATAAGTCTCCCGACACCGCTTAAAATTACGAGAATGAATGAGGTTTTGAGATGGATGGACCTCATTATAATAAATGTAAAAATACAAATAATTCAGATACTCTTGATTATGTGTTGTCAACATTGGCTTAATCCCCATAGTTCATGATGGAGGTGCCATACATCCCAGTTTTCCTTCAAAAAACCTTGTGTGGATGTCTCCCACAGGGTGAGTATCAGAGAATAATGGAGGAGAAGCATTGAGATGACATGACTAGGATAATGTTTCCCAAATGTTCCTCTAGAGGCACAAAAGGGGAGAGGTCAAGGAGAGCATCAGGATGACGAAATCGAGATGACATGTTTTGGAGGTTCCATTCTGTAGGCACAAAAGGGGAGAAGTCAAGGAGAGCAGCGGGATGACGAGACTGAGATGGCATGTCTCAGAGGTGAAAAGGTGGAGAAGTCAAGGAGAGAACCGAGATGGCGAGACCAGGATGATGTGTCCCCTAAGGTCCCATCCCGAGGTGCAAAGGAGAACATGTAAGGAGAATCATCGGGGTGGCAGGACCAGGATGAGGTGGCAGGTCGATATCATGGAAGAGGTTGAGAGATGGGGCCCATATTTTCATTATGTGCCTGTGATCAACTCGTAAGTGGTTTTGAAAAATCCAATATTGCCTTCTCCAACACCCGCTCCAATGGTTTCGAAAAAGGTGATGGAGATATCGAAACTGGTCCTAGTTGTAGATCTGGAGATGAGTAGTTTTGGTAAACTGCTTTGTATGCCACCCCCTCCCTTGTTAACATCTATGCATGTTGACCCATCAAAATGCATTGATCTGGATCATGTGTAGTGTGGGTTGTCGATTGTTAAATTCTACACGAGGTGTAACCTTGGTGGGGCCTGGGTGGACACTGGTGAACGCCGGAGCAGAGCAACATCATAAACCATTATAGGTCCCAGTGATATAATTACAGTGTGTAGTCCATTAGTTGTGGTATCATGGCATACAATAAGTCCATGACATATTGTAACTGCCAATAAGAAGTAATTTAAATATAAATAATTTGGAAGGGCAAGACACCAAATAATGTTAATATGTACACACACACACACAAATACTCTAACTATTTATACATACATGTAGTCGAGTTATAATACTCGGGAGTAGAAGAAGAGTGGTATCCATAATTATAGAATTCATACCTTTAAGGGACAAAAGATAAAAGACAAAAAAAAAGTATCCCGATCTTCTAACATCACATGAAGAATTGTATTAGCGATAAGCACCCCAATAGAGCAAGTCGGACGTTGTTACACCGAGCACCACTTATAACTATAAGATAAATATTATTACAAAATCTTGATTTTGAGTTTTTTAAAATTGACATTTTTAATCAAGTGGTCCATTCATGATTTTAAACAAATTTTGAAAAAAATGTAGCTTCACTACCATCTCTAATTTAAAATATTTTTATTGATAATTTAATTTCTCAATACTATGAGATAGAATATAAATTTGCACATTCTAAAACTAGCTCACCTCAATAAAACATCAAACCATAATATGTATTAAAACATTTCATTATAAATATCAAGTTGTTAAAATTAAAAAAAATCATAAGAATTAATTAAATTACAATTTTATTTAGAATAATAATAGTTCTTATTAATGATAAAAAGAATTCATATATAAGTTAAACACACACATATAAAACACATGTAACAATATTCTTATTCATGTAGATTTATTCTTACTTATTGTGAAGATTCCTAATCTTTAAATAGACTTTAATAAAATATTATTGGTTAATACTATGACTTCTTAATAAAATGTACTAAGAAAACATAACCTATTTCATATAACATTTGTACTTGTTCATATAATTTTTTTAATTAATAAATTTCATTTAAAAGAAAAAATAAATAAAAATACTTTTGAAAATAAATCTTAACCTCTAATTATATATACTATTCAAAATATCCAAAATTAATTTCTCAAAATTAATTTTCTACCATCAATTATGAAAACCTATTCAAAATAAAAATATATAGCTCATAATAAGCATGTCGCATGATCGGATGACATAAGACTTCAGGTCAGAGTCTGAGTTGGTTGAGCGACAAAAAAAACTATAGGCTATCATTGATAATAAGCGTGACCACATGATATGGAGTATTAACTTCATTAATTTTAATCACGGTGTGGCTACAATAATGCTTTATGCAAGGTGGGAGGAGCATTAGAAAGAAAATTCTGCATGTTGTGAGTTGTACACGTGGAAAGATTGCAACTTTTTACACTGAAGGTGTTTCTTCTTGAATCGGTTCACTGCCCACCATCGTCTACCTTTTTGGTTTCCACTGTTGATTCAAGAAAACAAGTGTCACTATTTACACCATCGGATTTGTAAAGAACGTTGCCGCACACTGTTGACCATGCTCTTATAGTGTTCATGAATTTCCCTTTGGCTTGTGCGCACCGTGCAGGACAGGTAAAGGTTTCTGTCCACAATTGGCAGCTCCTGGTCATCATCCAGCACTTGCCGGAAGTAACTTGTTGAGGTTGCAAAGAAAATGGTGGACACGGTGATGTGGTTTGGTTTCATTCCAGTTGATTGCATTTTTTAAAAGAGTTCAAGGGCTTCCTTGTAGAGCCTATGTTACACATGTCAGGGAAGAATGGTATTTATGAGACCAAATTCAGTTGGGAAATATTACTAAAGACCTTGCACACATTGTCTGCCCTGTTCTATAGCTACACATGCTCCAAGGATGCTCGTAAAGGAGTATTGGTTTGGCTTCACGCCTGTGGGTTGCATTTCACATCAGAGCTTCACAACCTCTTCACTATCTTCCTGAGAATATCCTACAATCATCAGTGTCCATAGGACAATATCTTGTAAATGGATTTTATTAAATACACAACGTGTATTTTTTATACACTCACATTTTAAATACATGTCAACAAGCACACTCCCGACAAAGATATCTTATGCAATCTAGTTTTAAGTATATACTATTGTATTCCATTAAACACAATTCTTATAAAAAGTAGCAATACCAAAGATATATTCTATAAACTTCAGTGCAAACATGAGAGACATATATAAAGAATATAGATTGCAGAGATACATATCACATTAGGCAGCGCAGAGCTCTCTAGTCACAGTGACAACATGGATGTGTGGAGTTATACTTGAGGCTAGCAAAAACAAAATAAATAAAAAAAGCTAAAATACTTGGAAAGCAATACAAAAAAAAGAATATAAATTCTGAAAGAATTAAATTGGTGAGGATTTAGGAATTCGTCCTTGAGTTTGAGCAAAGGTGCCAACCAACAATCGTAGGTTTCCTTAATTAAGGGAAGAAATATAATCTATTTTTAATGGATAACTCGAAAATTTGTTGAGTGTGGGTTTCTTTTTATTTACATGGTGATATTCAAGATAAACTAGATTATATATAAAATTAAAATTTTTAAAAACAAAATTGGACATGGTTACCAATATATTTATTGAAAATTCAAAATATTAATTTTTTAATTATATTTATTGAAATTCAATAAATTAATTTTAAATAGAAAAAAGGTAAAATCTTTCAATCTTTTAATTAATACTCAATAACAAATTTATATATTAAAATATATATTTTTAACTGACTGTTATAATTATCTAAGATATTCCCTCCTAATATATTCACACAAATAGAGTATTTATAAATTCCATTTGTCAACATGTTATTTGATTTTCATTATTATTCGTGAGAGTAAAATTCATATGTTTTGGACAAATTAAAATGTCTTTCAATGTTTTGTTACCATGGAGTTTTCCACTTTTTCTAGCCAATTTGTTAATTAATTTCATTAATTTTAAATTTTTATGGATGCTTGGAGTTAGCCTTGATATTTTCCAGCTCAAAAAAATATACATAAAAAACTAAAATACTTGGCAAGCAATACAAAACAAAGAATATAAATTACTAAGTCATAACTTGATCTGTTTAGTCTAATATGATAATGTTAACTAATTTTCAAATACTTGTGGGAATGCATAACCAATCTAATATTGTAGTGTTAACTAATCTTTCAAATACATGTGGGAATGCACGACCAGATATTAAGAATGTATTGTTTTTTGTTATTGTAAAATGTATTCTCGTTTAGACCATGGGATCCACATTTCCTTGAAATCATTTGAGCATTTTCTGATTCAGTGGAATTTCTTTAGGCTATGGATTCACATTTCCCTGAAATCATTTGAGCATTTTCTGATTTAATGGAATTTCTTTTAAGGCAATATAATGGAATATAACAAAAAAATAAAGAGAACCATTAGTATCTTAGATCATGGTAGGTGTTGTACATTTTGAGGTCCACCTTTCTGAGATAAGGGGCTCCATTCATGCTCACTTTCACATACATAGCGCTATCAGAAGACCCATTTATGGTAGGTGTTGAATTAGCAACCAAAATGTTTTTCTTGATATATTCAATAATAAGAGTTTCGCTTGAATACAAGGGCAAAGCTTATCCATGCTTTTGATTAGAAATGTTCAAATTAGAGCTAAGGTTCATGATGTTGCATATTAAATATAATCATTTATATTTTTGTTTTAATGATTACAAGGAAATGATGAACTATTTTGTTTTTAAGATAGTAGCAGCATGCATACCTTGAAAAAGGTCATTGAAACTAGGGATTTGAAAATGGTTCTTGCAGTAGATATGAATTACAAACACGATATAAGACATAATGTTAAAAAAAAATATTGAGATAAATGGAGATAAACCATAGTAGAGATGAGGTTGCAACATATACTAAAGAGAAGTGCAAGACATAATGTTAAAAAAAATTATTCAAATAAATGGAGATAAACCATAGTAGAGATGAGGTTGCAACATATACTAAAGAGAAGTGCAAGACATAATGTTAAAAAAAATTATTCAGATAAATGGAGATAAACCATAGTAGAGATGAGGTTGCAACATATACTAAAGAGAAGTGCACATAAAATAAAAAATGTTCTAATGATGGAGGAATGATATTGGCCTTTGTGGTTAAAATCTCTAGTAGCAAATATTTGGGGCACTACATTCTCAATCTTTAAATTTGTAACTACAATTGCATGCACAATTCACATATTTTGGCGATATTTCATTAACCACAAAACTTGCTACTTCAAACACAACGATGAAAGACAAATCTTCCCAAACCTTGCCCAGATGATGTTTCTAAATTTTCTATACCTTCGGTGTATCTTTGCACCTTTAGGGGCAATTGCTAGTTATACAGTTTTTAAACATTTTAAAATGTTGTAATTACACCAATCATGCATTATATATAGTGAGGTTTTTAGTGGTGACACTGCTGAGATCCATCGTCTTTGACACAATAATCAGCACATCTCTTCTATTATATACTGACGAATCATCTTGACAACAGCTGAATGTGAAAGTGCTGAGAAATCAAATTAAGTTGAGAAAACACTGAGGATTTATCTCTATCTTCCCAAGCAAGAATACTTGCCTAAGAAAATTGTAGAGAAAACGTGACTTTTCTGTGTCTATTCTGCAGAATAACACTGTAAACACAACAGCTGATATTTAATTATATGTGATTCTAAAACTTTGAAAAGAGTATCAAATGCCAAAACAAATATTAGAACTAGTATTTAAGCACAATATCATGGTGGTATGAAGTTTCACAAGAATGAGATTAACATGAGGCTCTCTCTTAATGATATCACACTTCTCTTTTCTATCATCTAAATATTTATTATTAACCATGTTTTTTTTTTGTGGGTGCAGGCTACTTCATGGACATCTTCTGTATCACTTTTTTTGCTAAAGCATAAAATGACATGGTTTTTGTTTGACTGATATGTAAAGGAGAAGAGAAATTTGTATATGCACCTGAGCTTCAAGTGACTTTATATTGGATTAAAAAATTGAACAGTTATTTTGCAGACTCAATAATACATTAGCAAATCACTCGTATGGTACAAAATTAGAATTATGAAATTGTTTATTTTTTTCTTTGCAATGTAGAATAGATTTCGGAAAAAATTTGGGAGAATAGCAACTTTAAAGTTTTAATCGAGGAAGATAACAAAGTTAAACTTTTTCTGATTCCTCGGACCAGCTACAACTTATTTTTCTTGAATTTAAGAGTTTTTTTTCCTTCTTCGTGTTAACCTTTGGGAAATATTGTCATATAAAAGTTCACATGCAGTGATTGGCAACAAATATCCTTAAGGTTAAACTGTGGGACACTTCATTCATTCATTCCCGAAGGAAAAAGCTTGAATTCATGTCAAGCATCTCATGCAGAAGGTAAATAGGAAAACGCTTGAATTCATGTCAAGCATCTCATGTAGAAGGTAAATTGGGGAAGGTTTGAGATATATGTCATGAATTGTTGGGCGTGGTTGCAAAATTACTCAAATACTTTCTTATCCCTTTATAGGTTTCAGGCTTTGAACACCAATGAAATCCATTGACAACAAAGTTACTTCGAAATAAAATTATGGTATGTATTTGATTTATTTTTTACACTTGGTTAGAAAACAACTAAATTACCATTTATATGAAATTATATATGATTTTGTTATTGATTATTTTCAATTTCTTTTTATCTTTTTACAATTTAATATAATGTATAAGAGATGTATAATGCAATTTCTATTTAATATATTTTAAAATTTAGTGGATGGGCTTTATGCCCCATGTACATCATATGCTTTATGCTCCACATTCACAAGCTTTTCAATTAAGCAGTCAAGCAAGGGTTCCCTAAACCATGGACTCAAAGCCTCATTATCCCTATTTTTGAAAGTGGGGATACAAATAACCCTTCTAATTATCGGACAATTATGATCAACCCTCTCCTAGCCAAGTTATATGGTATTATTTTGGAAAGGAAGTTGAGAATATGGCTTGAAAGTGAAGGTAAGTGGGCTAAAGGCCAAACGGATTTTAGAAAGCAGCACTCAACAACAGACCACCTCGTTACACTTAGGATCATTGTGGAGGAACGTCGCAATGATAAATCCAATCTCTTTTGTTGCTTTGTGGACTTTAGAAAGGCTTTCGATACGGTTCCTAGAAACAAACTTTGGAACAGATTAGAAGAGCTAAAGGTTCCTTTTGAGTTGAGAGTTGTCGCTATAACATTATACGAGAATGTAATTGCCAAGTTAAAGAGCAATGAGGGGTGGTCGAAAAATATTAAGTGTAAAATCAGAGTTAAACAAGGTTTCCCCCTCTCCCCTACCCTATTTGGCATTTACAACGACAAGCTAGAAGGTTGTTTAGAGGAAGAAGTATGTGCTGCCACAATCTTAGCTGGGATAGTCATCATTCTTCTTCTTTACGTTGAAGATATTGTTCTTCTCGCAAGGTGCCCATTTGATCTTGATAAGAAACTTATACTTCTTAAGGATTTATGCTCTACCATGAGTATGATTGTTAACACTGACAAAATAAAAGTTATGATTATCAAATCCAAGAAGGAAACTTACGCTAATTTTATGTATGACAACAATAACTTGGAGGAAGTGTCTTCCTACAAGTACCTAGGAATTGATATTCATCACAAGCTCAAGTGGAACTATAGCATTGAGAAAAGGATTAATGGAGGATGGAAAGGTTATTTTGGTCTTGAAAATAATTGTAAAATGATAAACATTGTAATGTGGGATAGAAAGAAGTTCCTTTTTGAAATTTTAGCCACTCTGGTTATCTTATATGGATGTGTGTTTTGAGGTTGTAGCATCTCTAGAAAATCCTAGAGAAAGATTGAACAAATCCAGAAGAATTTTATAACATATAACCTCAAAATTAAAAGAAACACACCCTATCCTATTCTCCTTATAGAAGTGGGTCTTTCCCTTATTGAGAGCCTAGCTATGACTAGGCTTCTGTTGTACAAGCGCAAACTCAATAACATAGGAGACCATAGACTTCTAGGCTAGCTTTAAATTCCAGCCAAAACCATCTAAGGCTCAAACGAGGTTGGTATAAAGACACCAGGGCCGGGTTAAACCATTGGGAGATCGACGAGAATGTTGCATTGCAAAACATTAATAACATTAAAAATATTGTTACTTCTAAGTTCAAAGAAAAATGTGGAGTGAGAAAGATTTAGCAGCTAAAAGAAAATTAAGATAGTATAAGGAGGTCATCAACCCCACCCTAGAAGATCAAAAGTGTCTCTCTGTTTTAACTAGCTCAAAGAAGAAAATTAATATAGCCAAGATTAGAACGAACTCTCATGAGCTCCATAGTGAAACGGGTCGTTGGGCAGTTCCTAAAACACCATGGATGGAAACGTTCTGCCACCTCTTTGAGAATGCGAACATCGAGGATAAAAATCACTTCCTTTTAGAGTTTAGCCTTATTATTTATATTCTATTCTTTGTTTAATTTAATTATTAATTTTACGTAATTAATTTTATTCATCATTAATTCAATTCTTATTTTATGTTCTTTATATTTTTGAGATTATTTAATTAATTCTTATTTTAAATCATTAATTTTGAGATTTCTTATATTTAATTCACTCTTATTTTATTAAATAAATTATTTAAAAAATATCTTATTTTACTAATTAAATTAAATTAATAACAATAAATAAAATTTTCAACTAATTCCTAGTCTAATTTTTTATTTTGATTAATTTTTATTTAAATTATTTTCCTTTTGTATTGTAGTTCTACTTTAATTTTTGATTATCATTAATTCCAATTTTCAATTACTAAATATTATTTAAAAAAAAAATTCTGATTTATTATAAATAAGTTAATTATTAATAATTTTTAAATTTGGATTAATTATTATTTCATTTTTAATTTATTGTTAATATTATATATATATGACATTGATAAGATTTATTCTCTACAAATTAACCTAACATATATTTTTTTCATTTTATCTTATAAAAAAATAACCATGCAAAACGTTGGAGGGATCAATAACATTACACAGTTCACTTCAAAAAATCTCCAACAATATTTAAAAGAATTGAAATATATTTCTATATATATAAAATTAAAAAAAAAAAAAAGATTAAATAGAGAGAAAATTTTGATAATATTTTACTAAATCAATTAAATTACAATAACTAATTTTTTTATATTTAAATTAATAAAATATTATATATTAATAAATTACCAAATAATAAATTTTTAAGAATAATTATGTTCATAAAAACAAATAATTTATTTATAATAAATATATTAAAATATCATATATTGATGATTATCATGATGATGGTTAATGTCTACTGAGACCAAACTTTGGTCTATCGGACCTAAAGAAACAAATTATTTAGTTTGATGTAAGATTTTATTGCTATGCTCAAAAAGCTTGGAGAGAAGCCTTTCGAGCTCACTATAATTTTGACATCGTAAAAGGCTAGAAAGGTCAGTATTGTGACAAAGATTATGAAACTGAGATCTAATGTGGTTGTATGCGGGGCACTCTAAGAGGAAGTGGTTTCCATCCTCGATGTTCCGATTCTCACAGAGATGGCAGATCCTTTCCATCCGTGGTGTTTTAGGAACTACCCAATGACCTGTTTCACTATGGAGCTCATGAGAGTTCGTTCTAATCTTCGCTATATTAATTTTCTTCTTTGAGCTAGTTAAAATAGAGAGATACTTTTGATCTTCTAAGGTGGGGTTGATGACCCCCTTATAATAACTTAATTTTCTTTTAGCTACTAAATCTTTCTCACACCACATTTTTCCTTTCAACTTCGAAGCAACAATACTTTTAATGTTATTAATGTTTTGCAATGCATCATTCTCGTTGATCTCCCAATAGTTTAGCCAGGTCCTCATGTCTTTATACCACCCCCGTTTGAGCCTTGGGTGGTTTTGGCTAGAATTTAAAGCTAGCTTAGGAAGTCTATGATCTACTATGTTATTGAATTTGTGCTTGTACAACAGAAGCCTAATCATAGCTAGGCTCTCGATAGGGAAAAGACATGCTTCTATAAGGAGAATAGGATAGGGTTTATTGATTTTAATTTTCAGGTTATACGTTATAAAACACTTATGTATTTGCTCAATCTTTCTCCAGGATTCTCTAGAGATGCTGCAACCCCAAACCTCACATCCATATAAGATAATAGGAGTGACTAAAGTTTCAAAGAGGAACTTCCTTTTATCCCACATTACGAGGTTTTTTGTTTAACAATTATTTTCAAGACCAAAATAAGCTTCCCACCCCCCGGTAATCCTTTTCTCAATTCTATAGTTCTAGTTGAGCTTGTGATGAATATCAATTCCTAGGTACTTGTAAGAATGCACTTCCTCCAAGTTATTATTGTCATACATAAAATTAGCGGAAGTGTCCTTCTTGGATTTGATCATCATAACTTTTGTTTTGTTAGTGTTAACAGTGATACCCATGGTAGAACAGAAATTCTTAAGAAGCCTAAGTTGCTTATCAAGATCAGATGGGCACCTTGCGAGAAGAATAATATCCTCAGCGTAGAGAAGAAGGATGACGACTATCCCGGCTAAGATTGTGCGAGCACATCCTACATCCTCTAAATAACCTTCGAGCTTGTCGATGTAAGTGCCAAATAGGGTAGGGGAGACGGCGCAACCTTGTTTAACTATGATATTACACTTGATATTTTTCGACCACCCCTCATTGCTCTTTAGCTTGGCAATTACATTCTCGTATAACCTTATAGCGGAAACTCTCAATTCAAAAGGAACCTTTAGCTCTTCTAATCTATTCCAAAGGTTGTTTCTAGGAACTGTATCAAAAGCCTTTATAAAGTCCACAAAGCAACAAAAGAGATTGGATTTATCATTATGACATTCCTCCACAATGATCTTAAACGTAACAAGGTGGTCTGTTGTTGAGTGATGCCTTCTAAAACCCACTTTGTCTTTAGCCCATTTACCTTCACTTTCAAGCCATATGCTCAACTTCTTTTCCAAAATACTACCATATAACTTGGCTAAGAGAGGGTTGATCATAATTGTCTGATAATTAGAGGGGTTATTTGTATCCCAACTTTTAAAAATAGGGTTAATGAGGCTCTCAGTCCATGGTTTAAGGAACCCTTTCTTGACTTTTTGATTGAAAAGCTTGTGGATGTGGGGGATGAGGATAACACCTCCAATTTTTAAGATTTCTGGCTGGTAACCTTCAATGTCCTTAGCTTTCCCATTAGCCAGGCATTTAACCTAAAACTCAATGTCTTCTAAAGAGAAAACTTCTTTCGTTGTGAGCAGGGTTTTAAAGTTATCCATGGCATTTGGAGATTCATAAAGCTTTTTAAGATAGGAATTCCAATCATGTAGAGCAATTTTATTATTATCTTTAGTTTTCCTAGTTAGAATCTGCCTTCAAAATTTCTTAGGAGCTACCTTAGAGAGGTGTAAGAGATTCTCTTGTCTTTTATGAATGTACTGCCTCTTTTTCCTTTTAGTTAGGGCTTTGTATATTTTTAGCTTGCCCATTTTAACAGATTCATCAATAGCTTCTTTAATTGCTTCCCTCACACTTTTACAATCTTTGTCATACCATGGGTTGGTTTTGTTAACACTTCAAAAATGTCGTGATAGTATTTTCGCTTATAATAGTTATATACTTTACATTCAAGTTAATAAAATATTATATATTAAAAAAATTTAAATAAATATATTTTAAACATACATTTATATTTATTTTAATTTAAATATAACTAATATATCATCAAATAAAATATTATATATTAATAACACAATAAATTATATATTTCATATTCTTAAATATAAATAAAAAATATTTAAAAATCTATTTAAAAAAATATTCTTCATATTTAATATATATATATATATATATATATATATATATATAATCATTCCACATATATATATATATTTAATATTTCAATTTTATTTAAACATTTCATAACATGTTTATTTACCCACATATATATAATTTTTTATTTAAAATTTATTCAAGCATTTTGTATCCTATTTCATATGATATTTAAGATTTATTCAAAATATATTAAATAAGGTATTATAGACAAAATATAAAACACAATTTTTATTTTGATTATAATTTAGTTTTGAGTATATTAATTTAAGAGACCACAAATCATATTTTTAATATTTTAGCTAAGGAAAAAATAATTATTCAATTCTCCTAATAATCATTTTGATTTATTGGTGGGTCTTGGGGTTTATTAAATTTCATACTTTTGTGGATATTCTTATATTGGCCATATCTGTTGACCACTCTAAAACCCTAGCCCTTGCTCGCTTCACTTCCACCTAGATCATCCATGAAATCTTAAAAAATTGGAAAAATTTAATTGTGAAGATGGCTACAAGTTAAGAAATTCTTGGAAGCCTCTCATTCAAATCCCTAATCTTTGATGGCATCCCCTTCACCCTCATTAATTTTATCTTTGGCTTCCCCTCCCCCTCTTTCCAAGAATCTATTTCATGTCATTTTAAAAAAGCCCAAAGAAATTGAACTCATATGCGATGTACCTTATTCCTACCAAGATTAACATTGTTATTGGACATGCATGTTGGCATTACTTTCTTTCTACATTTAACCTCTTGCTATATTCTTTACAATATATATAGAAACTCCAATTTTGATTATATTTCATTTTCCATATATTTGGTTTGATTATTCATTTCCACTTTCCCTGACTCTTCCTATCCATATTACTTTTCACCTCTCGGTACAAATGTTAATAATAACTCTTGTTTAGACTGAATGCAAATCAACGTACTAAGCCCATTCTTGTTCGAATCTGCATCAAAATGTTTACTATTTCATGACAAGAACTGAGACAGGTTTGTGAATAACTAATTTATGGATCAATGAACTACCCACACAGATTCTTTTGGAAATGAATATGTCCATTGGAAGCAGAACGACATTGATGTTTACAAGACACTTTGTTTTTATTCAAAGATGTGATGCGTGGATATAAATATGAGACACAATAGATCATTTCGTTCAACCTTCAATTTAAAATTGTACTCCCGCATCTATTTGCTTCCATTTACTTTTCTCCAGGTTTTACAATTTGAGAGTGAAATCCTCGCAAATTTAGTTTTTTTCTCACAGTTCACTTGTCTCCCCTACTTGTTTTTTTATTCGTATCCACTTTTAATCACTAGCTAATATTTGAATACATCTATTTTATCATCTTGTACGATGGTTGGAAAGTAGTTGTGCAGATTCATAGCTTGATGAAGCTTAGATAAATGTAATAAAGAACAAAATAATTGATGCCAGGAAAGTTCGAACTCAATAGTGAATCCAGTAGAAGAAAAACCTCCTCAATTTGTTTGTGGTTCCTCCTCTAATTTGCATTCGGAAGCAACAAGGCCTCAAGAACAAGAGAATACTTGTCATGTGCACCATCTTATTTGCCATGAACCAGATAATGTTATTCAATATTGTATTTATGCAGGGGTTGAAGATCAAGATGTAGACAAGGCTGCATGTTGGAAAGGCAGAGATGCTAAACACACAAATTCACCCAATACACATGGGCTGCGGCTCTTCTATTGATCACACAAAACTTGATTCTTACAATGAACTTGGTGAAGGGTATTTAAATCTTTTCGACTAGCAACTCACCTAACATATCTTGACATCCAACCACACACTAAAAGTCATCTATAACTTAACTCAACTTGACTCAACACTCAAACACTTAACCCTGAACACTCAGTTAACTGACTCTCTAAGTTTAGCCAGCTCCTCATGTGGGAGTAATTAGCTTATGTTAATAGTCCCCCTTAATTACGACCGCTAAACTAAAACATGACTCGTGACAACTCAAACATGCCTACTGGTCTATGTATTAGCTAGGCTTGCAACACCCAAGTTTCTTCTGTGAAACTCAAACATATCTTTTGCTAATGACTTAGTAAATATATCAGCCAATTCATCACTAGATTTATAAGGCTTCAAGTGAACTTCTTCATTGCTCACAAGTTCTATAATAAAGTGATATCTAGTATCAATAAGCTTGCTCTTTTAATGAATGACATTTTTCTTGGATAATGCAATCATTAATGTGTTGTCACAATATATTGTTGTTGATCCTTGTTGTTTTTGCTTGAGTCCATCAAATACTCTTCTTAACCAGACTGCTTGACATGCTACTGATGTTGCTGCTACATATTATGTTTCTGTTGACGAAAGTGTCACAATGGGCTGCTTCTTAGATCTTCATGAAATCACACCTCGACCAAGATGGAACAAAATCCAGAAGTCCTCTTCCTATCATCCAAACTTCCTGCAAAATAACTGTCTTTGTACCCAATCAAATCCTTTTTTTCTGTGCTTGCACACATTATGTGACAATCTCTAGTTCCTGTTATGTATCTCATAATTCTTTTTCCTGCACTCCAATGTGTATCTTTTGGAGTCTCCATAAATTTGGAAATCAAACTCACTCCTTGCATGATATTAGATATTGTAGCTGTGAGATACATGAGGCTGCCAACCAATATTTTGAACAGAGTTGGATTGACATCTAATCCTTCATCATCCTTGGTTAAATTTGTACCTATTGCAACTGGGGTAGGGACAAGTTTGCAATTTTCCATCTTGAATCTTTTTAACACTTTGGCATATTTATTTTGACAAATAAAAATTCCTTTTTTAGATTTCTCAACTTCTATGCCAAGAAAATATTTCATGAGACCAAGATTTGTCATCTCAAATTATTTCATCATGACTGCTTTAAATTCATCTAACTCAAAATCACCTATAAAAATCATGTCATCAAGATATAAGCAAACAATCAAAATTTGTTCATGCTCATTTACCTTTGTGTACAAGGTAGGCTCAATGTTGTTTCTGCAAAATCTATTCTTAATCATGTAGCTGTCAATTCTACTATAACAAGCTCTAGGTGCTCGCTTCAGTCCATAGAGCACTTTCTTCAACTTGTAAACTTTATCTTCGTTACCTTCAACTTCATAACCTGGAGGTTGTTGCACATAAATTTCTTATTCTAGAATTCCATTCAAGAATGTTGATTTCACATCCATCTAATATACTTTCCACTTGTTTTGAGTTGTTGTGGCTAGAACAACTCTTACAGTATCCAATCTAGCTATTAGAGAAAATGTTTCTCCATAGTCTATTCCTCATTGTTGCGAGAATCCTTTTGCTACGATTCTTGCTTCAAATCTGTCAATTTCACCTTTCTCATTCAACTTTGTCTTATAGACCCACTTCACACCAATGAGATTTTTGTCCTTTGGTAAATCAATCAAATCCCATGTATCATTCTTTTCAATAGCTTCAATTTCTTCATCCATGGCTTGCACCCAATTTTCATCTTTGATTGCTTCTTCAAACGAAGAAGGTTGGAATGACAACAATGCAAAATTTGAACTAACATCCAAATCATCATAAATATATTTTAGACTTCTCATATCTCTCTTACCATTTCTTGAATCATCACCTAAGTAATTGTTAGGAGAATCTCGATCTGTTGATCTGCTCGAAGACCCATGCTGCTCAGAAAATCTTGGAGTCCTTGTTGGTGTGTCTATGTTTGGTGTCTTTAGTTGTGATTCTTTCTACTCCTTTTTTGTTACGTCATCGTCTTCCATGAGTGGCACTTGTGCATCAACTATTTTGTCTATACTACCATTCCACGACTCTTGTTCGTTGAACACGACATCTCTACTAAGTATGGTCTTCTTGGTGACAGGGTTATACAATTTGTAAGCTTCTGATTGCTCACTATAACCAGTAAATATGCATTTTTCACTTTTATCATCCAATTTTCCTCTTCACTCTTTAGACACATGTGCATAAGCTACACATCCAAATACTCTAAGATGAGATATGCTGCAAGACATACCTAACCATGCTTGTTCTGGTACTCTATTTATCAAACTCTTTATAGTAGATCTATTGATCACATAAATAGCACATGCAACTTCTTCTGCCCAATACTCGTTAAACAAGTTTATGTCTTTCAGCATGCTTCTTACCATGTTCATAATTGTCATGTTCTTTCTCTCTACTACACCATTCTACTGCGGTGTGTACCTGGTTGTAAATTGTCTTATGATTCCATGTTGTTTGCAGTAATCATGGAATGCCTTTGAGTCATGTTCTCCACCGCTATCTGACCTCAATACCTTGATTTGTAGATCACTTTGGTTTTCTGTTAAGGATTTGAATTCCTTGAACTTTGCAATAATTTCAGACTTCTGCTTCAAGAAGTAAACCCAAGTATTTCTACTATAATCATCAATGAAAGTGAGGAAGTAACAACTTCTACCAATTGACTGTGTCCTCATAGGTCCACAGAAGTGTGTATGTACTAGCTCAAGAGGTTGCTTTTCTCGGTATGCAACTCCCTTTGGAAAACTTTCATAGTGTTTCTTTCCCAAGATGTAACACTCACAAGTACTAGCAGGTTCTTTGATGGGAGGTAATCCTCTGACCATCTATTTCTCCTGCAACAATCTTAAACCGAAAAAGTGCAATTGTCCAAACTGAAAGTGCTATAACAAATAATCATCAAAACATGCAACTGTAAAAGCACTGACCTGATCATTGTAATTTACAATCAGAGGAAAGAGTTTGTTCTTTGTCATATCCACCTTCGCTATCAGCTGCTTTCTTGGGGTCTTGTCATATATAACACATTCTTGACCTTGAAAGATAACTCTGCGTCCTTTATGTGTTAATTGACCAACACTTATCAAATTATGTTTGAGACTAGGAACATAATATACCTATGAGATTGTCTTCGACCCCCCCTGCTTGGTCAGAATGTTGACCACTCCTTTTCCATATACTTCCACAATCTTGTCAGTCCCCAACTTTACCTCTGTTTTCACAGATTGATCAAAATTTGCAACCAAATTCTTATTGCCTGTCATGTGGTTACTGCAACCACTATCTAACAGTGAGACATTAACAGAAGGTTCATGCATGGTATGGCAAGATAGGAACATGGACTTCGTATTCTCTGTAGTGACATTAACTCTCTGGTTCCCTTGATCAACTATCTTCTTCCTACAATAACGAGCATAGTGACCAAATTTATAGCAATAATAACATCTCACATTTGATTTGTCAACTCTTTGATTATTGTTGAAGCTTATGTAGTTGATTCCACTTTCATGTTCATGCTCTTCTCGACCATCTCTCTAACCACCATATCTTCTGCTTCATCCTCTACCTCTCGATCTACTTCTGCCTCGACCTCTGTCTCTTGAAATAGAAACCTGACTTTTGAAAGTGGTCTCTAAAGTGGAATCCTTATTTCTGTCTATCCTTGCCTCATGCAATAGAAGTGATCCCATCATCTCATCAATTGTTAATGATGCCAAATCCTTGCCTTCTTCTACCACTTCTACCACAACATCAATTTCGGTAGACAAAGATCTGAGGACCTTCTCAACCACTGTTTGATCTTTAATATCTCCACCATAAATATTTAACTGATTTACGACAATTATGAATTGATTCACGTAAGAATTCATATCCTCTGTCTCCTTCATCTGTAGACTTTCAAAATCTCTCCTAGTATTTTGCAACTTAACAATATTGATTTTGGCCATACCTGTATAGTTTGCCGCTAAAGTATCCCATGCTACTTTTGTTGAAGACATGATCATAATCTTCTGGAACACTACTCGGTCCACCCTCTATTGGACAAGCTGCAATGCTTGTGTTTCTTCTTCTTGTCTTTCTTCCATTGTGCTCTCTCTGTATTATTGAGAGCTCATTCTGTTGCTTCATCCTTAGGTTCTGAAAACCCAAACTGGACATAATCCCAAACATCATGAGCATGCAAAGTGGTCGCCATCTTAATGGCCCACACATCATAATCTTTCCCTGTAAACGGTGGGAACTCGGATTGAAAATTTGAGAAACCCATCTTGCTTCAAAAATCTCTTTTTAAAAACCTAAATATTGTCCTCTTCCAAACATAGGCATGTACCGCATGTCTATTATGGAGAATGCTGAAATAAAGAAGCAAATCAAGGACTTGTTGGACAAGGGTTTCATAAGGCCAAGTACTTCGCCATGTGGGTCACCGATTGTATTGATTCCAAAGAAAGATGGCACTTGGCGTATGTGTGTTGATTTCAGGGCCTTGAACAAGATAACGGTAAAGAATCATTACCCACTCCCAAGGATAGATGATTTGCTAGACCAGCTGAAAGATGCTCGATATTTCACTAAGCTAGACATGCGCAGTGGATATCATCAAGTAAGAATTGAAGAAAGTGACATTTGGAAGACAGCCTTTAAAACCAAACAAGGACTCTTTGAGTGGCTTGTGATGCCGTTTGGTTTGTGCAATGCACCTACAACTTTCATGCGGGTAATGGATGATGTCTTGCGTCCTTTTCTTGATAATTTCGTTATTGTCTACTTAGATGACATCTTAATTTTCAGCAAGTCTAGAGAAGATCATGTCATGCATGTTAGAAAAGTACTTGATGTTTTGAAGAAGAATCAGTTATTTCTTAAAATGTCAAAATGTGAATTTGGAAAGACATCTTTGGTTTATTTGGGACACATAGTAGGAGGAGGTGCTTTGAGAATTGATCCTGCTAAGATTGAGGCTATTGTGAAGTGGCCTACTCCCAAATCCATAACAGAGGTAAGAAGTTTTTTGGGTGCAGCTCAATATTGGAGGAAGTTTATCTCTAACTTCTCTTCTATAGCAGCTCCTATGCATGCAGTGACAAGTGTGAAGCATGCTTTCTAATGGGGAGGCAAGCAGCAAAAAGCTTTCGAATCTTTGAAAGAGAAGATTAGTTCAGCTCCAGTCCTTGCATTACCGGATTTGAGACAGCCATTTGAGATACAAATTGATGCTAGTGATTATGCTATGGGTGCAGTTCTTCTACAGCATGGTAAGCCTATTGCTTTTCATTCTGAAACTTTTAATGGTGCTGTTGTAAATTATCCTACATATTGTAAGGAGTTGTATGCGTTGGTACAAAGCGTCAAAAAGTGGAAACACTACTTGATGGGCAAAGAAGCTGTTATACATACCGACCATCAGCCCTTACAGTACTTGCAATCACAAAGCAAGTTACAACAGTCACGACACTTCAGATGGATGGGCTTCTTGCAACAGTTCCATTTGGTAATAAGGTATAAGAAAGGTACTTTGAATAAGGTTGTTGATATGCTTTCAAGGCCTATTATTGGTGCTGTTACTTTACTTAAGAATGATTCCATTGTACATGATAGTTACATAGAACAATATGCATCTGATGATGACTTTAAAGATGTGTATGCTAACTTGAGTAAAGGAAATCATGTAGAGGAAAATGACTATCACATGCATAACAATTTGCTGTTTCATTTGGGCAAGTTGTGTATACCACAGGGGGAGAGGATAAATGTCATAAGAGAATCTCATTCTTCTCTTATTGTTGGCCATTTTGGTGAGCAAAACAGTTGCACATCTACAGAGGTATTTCTATTGGCCTCGCATGGTAGATTTTGTTTCAAGGTTCATAAGAGGTTGTTCATTATGTGCTACAAGCAAGCCTAGCAACAGGAAGCTTGGTTTGTATACTCCTTTGCCGGTACCTTCTAGACCATGGGAGAGCATCTCTATGGATTTTGTAGGAGGTTTGCCAAAATCTCGAAAGTAGCATGATTATTTATATGTAGTAGTTGATCGTTTCAGCAAAATGTGTATCCTTATGCCTTGTAAGAAAACTATAACTGTTGAACAAACTGCTAAATTATTTTTTCATCATGTATGGATTCACTTTGGTTTGCCTACTTCCATTATTAATGACAGGGATTCCATATTTGTGGGGAATTTTTGGTCCAACCTATGGGAGATGATGGACACAAAGTTGAAGAAAAGTACTGCCTTCCATCCGCAAACAGATGGACAAACCGAAGTTGTGAACAGAACCATTGTGCACCTCTTGAGAGGTTATTGCAGCAAGCATCCCAAGCTTTGGGATGAACATTTGCACTACGTACAACATGCTTACAATCGTGCCAAGCACTCTTCCACAAACACCTCACCATTTGAAGCTTGTTTTGGTTACTTGCCAAAATCACCTATTGATTTCATTCTTCAGAAAGATGTTGCCATTGAGGGACATAGTGACATTGACAAAGCTCGTTCATTCATTGAAAGAATTCAGTAAATACATCAGCAAATTCAAGAACAGCTTGAGAAGAGTCAAGGCAAGTACAAGGAAAGACATGACAAGCATAGAGTCGATCAAAAGTTTCAAGAAGGAGATGAGGTATGGCTGTACATTAGTAAGGAAAGGATGCAAGGAGAAGGTAAAAAGTTGAAGCCTATTCATTATGGTCCATTCAAAATCCTCAAGAAGGTTGGAAATAATTCTTTTCAATTAGATTTTCCTTCCTACATGCAAATGTATTCTGTTGTCAATGTGGAGAGCTTACGTTTATATGAACCTCCTCTGATTGCTGATCATGAAAATGTTGTTCAACTGCCATCTATAGAATATTTCTCGCCAGAATCCTTAGATGAGCTGAAAGAAGATACAATCCTTGACAGAAGGACACGCACTTCAAGGAGGGGCAGTGTAGATTATGTTCGGGTTGGTTTCAAAGGCAGCAAACCAAACAAGGCAAAGTGGATCGAGGTGGACAGAGTGAGGGAGCTGTACCCTCACCTCTTTAACAGCTAGTTGAAGGCTTTTGGGGTCCAAAAGCTTCCCAATGGGGAGGCGTGATCAGGTGCTCATGTCCTAAGTGTCGTAAAATGCTCAAAATTTAAAGTGATTAGAACTAGTTCAAAGTTGAATGACTGGAAAGTGCTCATCTTCCCGATTTCGGCGCCGTAAACGGTTCGAAAAACGGCTGTCGTATGAGGAAGTTATGGCAAAAAGAAGAATTTGTCCATAACATTAGAAAATATTCCGTCGGGCACGAAATCCGAGGCAACCACCAAACATTAAATGTAACTGCAGTTGAGTTGGCAGAATTTTGGCAGGAGCGCCAAATTTGGCGGACCCACCATAATTGGCGGAGCTATCTGGAGTTAACTAAAGTTAGCTGGAGTTTTTCTAGGGAAAAACTGGAGAAACTTTAAATGGCCATAACTTTGGCTAGGAAAGTCGGTTTTGGATGAATTTTTTTTTATATTTTGGGTATTTTTGACCTTTTGAAGCCATTGGTGTAGGTCTTACAGCCATCTGAGGTCATTTTCAGAGGTTTTGGAGCCGTGAAAGTTCTAGGAGCCACTAGGGCCCAATTTTGTGAAGACTGTATAGGGTTGCAGGTATCCATTGGAGGTGATCCAATAGTCAATCCTGAAGGATTCAAGTGTTCTGAATCCATTTTTACCATCTATTTCTCCTGTAGATGCTTCTATTCAGCTGTGTTTTCAATTTGAGCATTTAATAAAAACAAGGACAAGCCCGGTTGGGAGCTTTGGACCCAGCAGACGTAGCCCTGGAGGGGGTGAACTACTTTATCAACTTCTTTTGCATGTGTGGTTGATTTCTTTTGCAGAACAAATTCATTTTGATGCGTTACAGTAAAAGGAAATAACTCTGCTATGCTTGAATGGGTCATGAACAGCTGAAAATTTCATGAGTTTTCTTTCTGCAAGACATGGAAATCTTTTAAACATGTTTAATTCTGAATTGAATACCTTGCAAACAAATTTCAAGTAGCTTCAAATTCAGATCAATTCTCTTGCTCCTACTATCCATTCCATCCTTCGTTCTTCCCCTCCTAGTCCTCGTCGACCCAATTTCAACCATGCGACTATGCCTCGTCTACGTCACAGGATGCGCTGTAGAAGAGGCAGTAGTAGAGGAAGAGCAATTCGCCCCCCCTCGTTGCCCCTCTCTGACTCTACCCCTTCGGAATCCTCCTCCCGCTCGACAGCGACTCATCTCACGGGTCATTATCTCGCCACCCATAGTGGTAGGGGGTGTGCACAGATGGCTGGCTCTAGGCATGTTGAAGATGCTCCACAACCGCCTGCTGCCTCTGTCCCGACGCAACATCCCAGCCACTCTACCCAGTTCCAGTTTCGTTGCACGCTGGAACGCCCTTGCATAATTGCAACCATTTCAGTCGCTTTCAGAGAGGAGCCTCAAAGCTCTGACGTCCCGGTTCGCAACACTCAGGAGCGGACCAACACCAACAGAAGGAAAACTCCTGGTAGCAGCTCTGGGACATGCAGAACCCATGGTGAAGCTCCGGACCGAACAGGCGCAGCTCAGGGACACAATATTCCAGGCGGCTACATGAATATGGAAGCAACAACGAGCGCTCAACAGCATGAGGAAGATGACATGGAGGCATACAGGTGTCTGATTGTGGAAGAACCTCCACCACCTAATGACACCTAGCTGCCACAGATTATTTCAGGTTTTGAGCTCCCGGTCACCAAACTTAGGGGTCTTTTCTACTGTTTCTTTTTGTAATTGTTGTCAATTTTGATGTTTTGTTCAACAAAATATTCCACTATGGTTTTACAAGCTGGTTCCCCTGCGTGGGCAGCACACTCCTCTAGTTTTGGACTGGTTTCCTTGATGAGGGTAGTCATTTTCAGTTATTGTTTGTTAAACATGGCATAATCTGAGACAGGATTTGCAAAGGTCGGTGCCTCCATGTACTATGTTTTGTTACATTAATAGAATTAGTCATATTTAAAATAAATAAATAAATAAATTATTAAAGTCATAAAGTTCTAATTTTTTTATTAAATCGCAAATTTAGATTAAATAAATGCAGATTGTTTACATGTAAAGATAATTTTTTTTATTAAATTCATAAAGCTTCATAATTATTAAAGTCATAAAGTCCTAATTTTCTATTAAATCGCTAATTTAAATTAAATAAATGCAGATTGTCTATACAAAAGATAAAAGAAATTCTATTAAATCGCAAATTTAGATTAAATAAATGAAGATTGTTTACATAAAAGATAAAAAGAAAGATAGATAAAGCAATCAAGTATGGATCGAACATTGACATAATTTTAAAATATAAACATAAATTTAGTGATTAAATGAAAATTAACTATTTAAATATAAATTATTTATTTAAATAAAAGCATATATTTATTTATTGAAAAAAAAAATGAAAGATTTATTTATCTATTCAAATAAAAACATAAATTGAAATAAATTATTTGTTTATTGAAATAAAAAAACATAAATTAATATTAATTTAAATTATTTATTTATTAAAATAAAAAAACACTTTTTTTTAATTATTTATTTATCTAAATAAAAACATATAATATTAATTATTGAAAAAAAACATAAAAGCAAGCTAAGTGGGTTTGATTGTGGGGAAAACTCTACAGTTAAGCGCATTTGAGTCAAAGGTGCTCTGGGATGGGTGACCTCCCGAGAAGGTGACCTCCCAAAAAATGATATCTAATATAATGCACTGCAGAAACCCCCTAATACTTAAATTCAAAAAGAGTGAAGGGACCTCTACTTGAATGGTTGATGAGGCACAATACTTGCTAGGGTTTTGTAGATGGGGTAGCAAGTTTAGTGGGTTTGATTGTGGGGAAAACTCCACAGTTAAGCGCGCATGACCCAAATGCCATCCAGGGGTTTGATTGTGGGGAAAACTCCACAGTTAAGCGCGCTTGACCCAGACACCATCTGGGATGGGTGATCTTGAGGGAAATCCTGGTCTCATGAAAGGAAATAGTCATACGTGAATGACTTCATTTAAAGCAGTTGAAGCCCAAAAATGATATCTAATAAAAAAAATTATTTATTGAAATAAAAAAATTAAATTGAATTATATAAATTAATTATTTATTAAAAAAAATAAGTTATTTATTTATGGAAATAAAAGCATACATTATTTTTTTAATGAAGTAAAAAACCTAAGTTATTCATTTATTGAAATAAAAACATATATATATTTTTTTTAATGAGATAAAAACATTGACATCAACATGCTTCGTTTAACGGAATGAAATAAAATCGTTAATTATTTATTTACTTAAATAAAAACATGACAACAACATTATTTTTTTAACGTAATAAAGACATACACCTAGGAAATAGTTGGAAAGGGGGTGGAAAATTATATTTGTCATATGAAAAATAGTTGGAAAAAAATACAATGGCGGAGGAAGGAAGGGCAATCATTCGGGCTGGATTGCAACCTGTCCTTCCTCCTAAAACGTTGGGCTAAAGTTGTTGGTTGTGGCCCTGCACCGGTCGCGTAGTAGGTGTCGGTTTCGAAGATGGTGCTATGCCGCGTTCAAATTTGAACACGTCACAACCTTTCTTAAGCTTTCTACGACATCAAAAAAGTGTTTAGCTAAATTTATTAGTCAAAATAAATTTAAATTTTGATTTTTACTTTTTTTTTTTAAATTTAAATAATAGTATAAAATGTCCTATGAAGGGCTACCTCTTTCTAGTACATTCAAAAAATTAGTTTTCTGACTGATGTAAGACTCTAAAGTTTGCAAGAGATTCTGGCAACAATCAAAAAAGTGCAATGGGACGTAATGGAGGTTTTTCATCCATTCCTAGGCCATCAGTGATAATGGCAGCACTGATAGAGTTAAAAGTTACAATATGAGGTTTATGTTAGCATTCGTTGATAACAGAGGTTTCTTTTACGCATTCATTGATAGCAGAGGAGAAGTAGCTATGTATTGGTATCCGTGAAGAGGGCATATCTTGAAGGTATTGGAGATTTAGAAGAAACAAATGACAAAAGATAGAATTAACCATGACTGAGGTAGGTTATTCTGAGCCTGTGAATCTTGCATGCATTGATTTTTCCAATTCCAACCTTATGGGGAGTGCAGCACAAGTTTGCAAGGTATTTTTAACTCTCAGTTTTAATTTTCAACTTTCATTCCCTGACCTTTCATTTAATTCATTGATTTAGGCGGCACTGATTAAAATTATTATGTATGGAATGATTGATTGATCTTTATAATTATTATGTATGGAATGATTGATTGATCTTTATATAGTCATGTGTAGACTATGGATTTTTTTATATCATCCATCATGTCATCAATGAAGATTTTTTGGACTAAGTCTTTGAGCAAAGTCTATGACTTTTTTCCCTTTCTAAGGAGGAAATGATGAAATTGCTATGGAATGTGAACCATTATGGTTACACTTCGTATCAAATAGAATCTCTTAATCTTTCCATTAAACTCGAAGGTTTGATGTGGATTTGTGTCTCCTTATATTTACTTCTGCTTGTAATTACATCTTGCTCTCCTCAACAATGAAAAATCAATCCATTGAAGTATTTCACTTGATATTTTTTCATATATTCTTTTTTCCAGGGGATTGGAAGGGGAGTTATGAAGCTTCTAAAGTGTCAATAAAGGAAAGTTATTTCACTGTCCCAATCAATGGCCTTCAACAAGTATGCAAAATAATATTTTTCATATTTGTCCAATGCTTAAAAATAGATTAAGGTGACAATATTCACATTTTTACATCATAACCACATACTACATTTTTGTGGTATCTCCATTTTCTTTCCTTAATTTGTAAAATTTTATTCTTTCTTATCAACCCACTATTAACAAAAGATTGTTCAATTATGATGTTAACCCATTAAATGGTGATAACTATGCTTACTGATTTACAAACCTTTTTTTTTCATCTTGTAAATAACTACTACCATCTACTACATCTTTGAGGATGTCGAATATATTCGAGTACTGATCATCCTGCAACTATGAAAACATCTTCCATCCTACCTTTACGAGGACATATTCATGACATTACTTTGATGTTCCACATATATATGTTGAGATAGTATAATAAAGCCAATAGGGTTCCTTACATTTTCGAGGAAGACATCATTACTTTGAAACTCTTATGTTCGACATGGAAATCTTGAGATAGCATAATAAGATTCATAGGGTTCTTTCTTTAGGGTTTCTTTTAGCGTAATCTCTTTATTAAATTAAATTCTTATATTATAGTAATAAATGAATACATTACCATTTTATAGTAATACATGAATAATTTTTCATTTTATAGTAATAAATGAAATAAATTAGTTAAAGATGTAATTTTATCATGTTTAAAAATAGATTAAATTGATAATATTGACATTTTTACATCATAACCACATTTTCTATTGTATCTTTATTTTCTTTCCTAATTTGCAAAATTTTCTTTCTTTCTTGTCAACCAACCATTCAGACAAGATTGTTCAATTTTAACAACCATTAAAACAAGATTGTTCAATAAAGAGATTTAGCCATTAGTGGTGGTCACTACGCTTAGAGATTCGAATGTTTTTTATATTCTTATAAATAACTACTACCATCCTTTTTCTATTTTTAGATGATGCTTACAAAAACCTGGCATTGCTTCCATTTGAACTTACTGTAATCAAGCTCACTATTAAGCCTAGCATTTGTAAAATTAGACTTTATTTAAAACTCTGTATTTCTTCTCTTATCTTAAAAGCTTCTTTCTTTATTAACTCTCTAGTTTTTAAAAACATACAAATTAATGCTATAAAAAAATTTGAGAAATAATAAGTGTGCTTCCCATAAAATTATGTAGAGTTTTGAACCGGGGAGAAGTGTTAAAATGAAACTCCAGGGCTCTATTAATAACCACAAAACCGAAGATTGGTCTGCCTATAGGGCTACAACTTAATTTTCTTTTTCCAGTTGGTCTTCCCAAAAGATATAGAATGCCAATAGCTATCCATACAACTACTATTGTGTCTCCCATGCCTACAGGGCGACAACTTAATTTTCTTTTTCTAGTTGGTCTTCCCGAAAGATATAGAATGCCAATAGCTATCCATACAACAACTATTGTGTCTACTGCTTCATTCTCTCCATTGGGCATCTAGGAAATAAGTTGTGTGTGTGGGTGTCCATGTAGCTGCTGCTATGAAGGGCTTTTAAGGAGATGTTGAAATCATAGAAAAATTAAAAGACATTGTTAATGAAAAGAAACCATATTATTAAAAAAAGACATCAACGAAAAGAAACCGCATTATTAGAAAAAAAATCATCAACCAAACTTGAATTGAATTCATTGTAAGGACCAAATTTGAAAACCATTCTTAAACAACAACAAAAAACGACCAACCAAGACATACAACAGCAATGTTGCAGATGTGTATTACATATTACAATATATCTGCATTACATATTACAATATTTCCCAATTAGATATAGAAAACTTTCCTTTTAATTACATAAATTTTTGAATCTATAGAGCTTGAAGAAACATATGCTTACCTTTTTTTAATAGAATTAGAGAAAAATGTCTGCCTATTTACAAAATTTTATTGAGATTTTATAGTGTTTTAATGTAGCCATTTTTTAAATTTTAAAGATTTAGAAATACACCATTTCATTTTAGCATTTTTTTATTTAATATACACTTGTTAATAGAAGTACAATATTTTTTTTATAACTTTTCATCTTTGAAGAGTTAGATAAATATATGCCCTTCCAAATAAAATAAAATTAAGACTAACCCTTCAAATTTGATCATTAGTGCTATGTGATTTGCGCTGGTTCGTGAAAGGGACGGTGGAGGGAGAAGCAGAGAGGTCGCGAAAAGGTTATTAAGGTGCCAGTTTCTGTTGTGTGTATTGACGGATCGAGTGAGTAGCTGCGAGTTGTGAGTAACGAGTGTTTCTGGCAAATTGTGCGAGGGTCTGATTCAGTCTATCCAACTAGCATTGGAAAACACCGTGGCCATAACCAGTTTAACAAAAAACACGTGACACCATTTTAAGATAGGTAAAACCAATCTAACAAAAAACACGTGACACCATTTTAAGATAGGTAAAACCAATCTAACAAAGAAAAAAGTGATACCATTAAAGCTTTAAAGAGAAAAAATCATTTAAACAACGCATTTGGCAGGTTGCACATTTAGTGGAAAGCATAACCGTTTTTAACTTTAGAATTTTTCTATTATTATTATTTAAATTGTTGGATAAAATTTGTGGGTGGTTTTAAACTGCTTCGACAAACTCTGTTCTACAAACAGTGGCATGCCAAAAAAAATAAGAAAATTTTTTTTGGCCATAAGCGTTTAACAAAAAACAGGTGACACCATTTTACGCCAAATAGAACCAATGTAACAGAAAAGAAGTGATACCATTAAACTTTTAAAGAGGAAAAATCATTTAAACAACGCATTTGGGAGCCTGCACATTGTCAAATAGAATTTAATAGCTAACACGATTTTTAGCACAGAATTTAAGATGCATAACATTTAAAGAGCGTATTTAACCCAAATAAATTGCATCCCAGGAACAAGAAAAAGTTGAGACTTCAAGTGAACATATTTCTATAGCGAGTCTATTTAAGGAAGAGGAAAAAGAGCCAGAAGTTATGCCTACACATGAGCCTCTGGAAAGTTAGTACAATAGGTATTCAGCACCTGAGATCAGAGGAAAAGGCAAACTGCCTGAAACCCACACTTTCTTCCCTGATTTTCATAGGAAATGGACTATAGATAACCTTAGTGTCGGCCAGATAAGACAAATGGTAGACATGATGTTTACAAAATATAAACTTATGTGTCTAAGAGGAAAAAATGAGGTAGAAGCCTGCAAAACAATTATCCAGTGTTTCATAGGCACATTATCAAAATCGTGGGAAACATAATCCTCTCCTGCTTTAATCAAACAGATGGAAAAACAGTTTCTCAAGGATGAGCAAGGAAATATAATTTATAATTCAGATGGGACAATACAAAACAACATGATTGGAGCCTTGACCTCCATGATTTTTTAGCACTGGTGTGGTTTTGAGGCAGAAATAGCCGATAAGCATGAAATCATTTTAATGAATCTCAAGTGCAATAAAATATCTCAATATGAAGACTTCCATCGGGATTGGAAGAATCTATGAAGTTAAAGACTCAAAGATCTTGTTATGGAAGCAAGTCTATCTTGCAACACTTCCTTCTAGGTTTGTTGACTATTTCAGACTGCAAGAATTCTTTCAAATGCCTTTTGAGTCTTACACATGGGGACAAATATATTCAATTATTACTAAAGCTTTGGTTGGTCTTTGCACGAGCTCGAAAGTTAATAAGTCTCTAGAAAAGTTGTCCAGGTTCCCCGACAGCAAATCATTGTGCAGCAAGTATGGGTTATCTCTTGATGATCCATTAGTAAAAAGGAGAAAAATCAAGAAACGAGCCAAGAAAGAAAAGAATTTAACAACCAGAAAAGACTTTAAGAAGAAAGGTCGATCTTTTAGACAACATAAAAGAAAGGAATATTACAAATATGTCCCTAGGACACATTATTATAAATCGTCTGACATCCACCTGCATAGTGCCAAACATGAAAAATGGAATAAATTGACATGTTGGTTGTGTGGCAAAAATGGACGTACTGCAAATAACTGTCCAGTAGGTGAAGAATAAAAAAGGAATCGAGGCAAGAAATATCAGCCTCAAAATCAAAAATTAAAAACTCCAAAACCAGAGGCCCAGTATCTTTGCATGAGATGTGGGTCTAGAAATCATAAAATTGATCATTGCCCCAATGTAGTGATCAAGGAACACCCCCAGATTTAGCAGCAACAGTTGCTTGACTCATTTATTGAAAGTTCTAATTCTAGTTCCGTATATACTTCAGAAGAAGAAGTTGAAGAATTAAATTTTTATGCAAATGCTTGTGATTGTTTAGATTCTGAAAATTGTAAATATATTTTCTCTTCTGAATATGAAGTTTCTAATGAATCTTCTGCTGAATATATACAGCCACAGAAATACAAAAAAAAATTCTTATGGCATAGACAGAAGAATATGAGATAAAAATCTTGCCCCAAATAAAAGCTATGGAAGAAGGAGAAATGAAGAATCGCCTTATGGAAGCGGTCATGGACCAAATGAAATCTTCCAGCAAAAGTTCTTCAAAGAAGCCACTCTTCATTGACGCCTTTTATGAAAGAATGCGAAATCATTCCAAAGGCATAAACAACAAGATAAGGTTTGCGCGCTTACCTTGGGGGAGGTAAGTCATGAAATTCACAATCTGAAATATGAAATTTATGTTCTTAAATCTCATATTGTGAGATTAGAAAAAGGCAAATCCGTTGATGAAGCAGATCCTATAGAAGAATATGATACAGAAGAATTTTACAAACCAAATGTACAGATTTATGATGAAAGAAAAGATATTGCTTCAGGTTTTCAAGAGATGAGGATACTCGACATCGAGTACCAGCAACATCATGTACAAATAAATATTTGCATACAGGGACAGATGTTCAATTTGATTGCTCTTATTGATTCTGGAGCAGATGTAAATATTCTAAATACAAAAGTAATCCATGTTAAATATTGGATGGCAGTAGAAGAAAAGTTATTGGCTTGGGAAGTAAAATGTTGAAGTATGAAATTCCCAAAGCATCTATATGCTTTGATAATCACTGCATAAAATTAAAATTTGTAGTTGCTGACATCCCTATTGATTGTATTTTAGGTAACATATTTTTGGCTACTGTTGAACCACATTGTTCATTTAGAACAAAAAGGAATAAGGGTGGATATTTTATTACTCTTCCTACCTCCTTGGATGGTCCAAGAAAGATTAAATTACCATATGTCTCGGCTCCACGAGTCTCGACAATGGTTCAGACTATGGAAGAGCTAAAGAACGCTGAATGAAAGCTAACAGATCTAAATGATCTGAAATCCACCATTCATATCTCACAAAAGCTAAGCTTACCAACAATACAAAATAATATTTCAGAATTAAAGGCACAAATTGAGAAAGAGCGTTGTGCAGAAGATCCAAATGATTTTTGGCACAGAAAGAAATATTGTGTAGAATTGCCCTATAAAACAAAATATACAGGCAAGCTATGTAAAAGTAAGGCAATTCCTATGAAAAAGGAATATCATGAGCTCTACAAAAAAGAAATCAAGAATCTGTTGAGTAAGAAATTGATCAGAGAATCAGAGAGCCCGTGGAATTGTTATGGGTTCTATGTAAATAAAAGAGCAGAACAAATCCGAGGCATCCCAAGGCTAGTCATAAATTATAAGCCTTTGAACCCAGTACTAATAGATAATACGTATCTGATTCCCCACAAAGGAGATCTGGTAAGCAAAATAGCAGGAGAAAAAATACTTTCCAAGTTCGATATGAAATCAGGATTTTGGCAAGTTGCTATATCAGAGAAGGATAAATTCAAAATAGCTTTCAGTGTCCCAGCTGGACATTATGAATGGAATGTGATGCCTTTTGGCCTCAAGCATGCACCATCTAAGTTCCAGAAGGTGATGGACTCTATATTCAAACTCTTCTTCGATTAGCTGATTGTGTATATAGATGATATACTTATTTTTTCAAAATTTTGCAAGATCATTTTAAACAGATACAGACCTTTGTAAAGACAATGAAGAGGAATGGTCTTGTATTAAGTAAAAATAAAATCGAAGTCTTTCAGACTTCCATTAAATTTCTTGGCCATACTATATTCAATGGCCAAATCTCCTTGCAAAAACATGCTCTGGAATTCTCTAACAGATTTCCAGACATCATTACAAATAAGACGCAGCTACAAAGATTTCTTGGTTGTTTAAATTATGTAAGTAATTTCTATCAAGATTGAGCCAAGGACAGAAGCTTATTAAATCAGAGGCTGCACAAAAATCCTGAACCTTGGACTTCAACCCATACCAGAGCAGTTCAACAAATTAAAGCCAAGGTCAGAAACCTTCCCATACTATATATATCTGATGATGCAACTTATAAGATTGTAGAATCTGATGCGAGCAACATCAGATGGGGGGTATATTAACGCAGAAAAAAGATAATGAAGAGCAGGTTATCCAGTTCGCTTTAGGAACATGGAACCCCAATAAGAAAAGATATTCTACTATAGAAAAAGAGGTGAAAGCAGCATGGAATAGCATCGACAAATTCGAGATCCATCTGGTCAATAAACTATTTCTTCTCAGGACAGATGCATCTGCCCTTAAGAAGGTGCTTACTAAAGATATCAAGAAACCTAGAGAAGCCAAATTCGCCAGATGACAAGCCCTCTTTACCAATTTTGATTTCGAAGTGGAATGCATCAAAGGAGTAGGCAACTGTCTTCCTGATTTTCTCAGCCGAGAATACATACAAACCCAGCCACAAGAACAAGAACATGTTTTTGTTATTGTTACTGAATGGGACCCAGATAAACAACAAGAAGTTCTCAGAACTATCAAAGAAGACCAAAGCTGGGAAGACTACAAGAAAAACTGGAAGCCAACCTGACAGCTAAGACAAACAAAAGTCTTAGATGCAGATCTACAGCCACATACAGATATTTTGCACCTAGTGCCTGAAAGAAGAGTATTTCCCAAGGGAAATCGCTGGATCCATGATATGGTGTATACCAGCAGTATGGCTGCAGCTCACCAAGCAGAAGAGGCATTACTAAATAATTTCCATGACATCACAATGATCTGGTCTGAAGGAGGAAGACAAAGAAATATTTATCACAGATATTTTGTCATCAACAAAACCAGAAACACAGATTGGACAATCACCAAAAATTCTCCTATCTTATGGCCACAAAATAATCCTAATCTTATTTTTCCTGACACTGTCTTTAATTTTGCAGGTTACAAAAAATTATGGTGGGATCTCCTAAATGTTGATGGAAAGAAAGAAACTCATTATACAAAATTAAAATTTGGACCAATTAGGACCATGCAAAGAAATCAATTTTCAGGATGGTTAGGTGACTGGTGGAAGGATTTTGGAATAAATTGCACTGCTATAGATCTAATCTTTTATGAAAGTTATTTTCAGATGTCATGTGACAAATGCTTCCACAGAAATGCCATTGAGTGTTTTCATATTCCCTGTACCACAGTAAGTGATCTGCTGAATTATCCAGATCACCATATACTACAACAATTTATGGCTAGGCATGATGAATGGCTAGTCATGACTAAAATAAAGCATCAATATGTGCTGAATAAGCCTATGATATTCCAAAAGATCTATACAAAGGCATGGGACGGCCTCATTTATCCTAGAAATAGGTTTCCGGGAATTACAGCTCTTGGTGAATCATCCTATAGTGCTAGTCCTTCTTCATAAAAAGGTTTCTGTGGGTTTATCTAGAAAGCTCCACTGTGTAATTATGTTGTCCAGTCATGAGGACTATTCATGGCCAGTTTCCTCGTGGGCCTTAACTGGTTAAAAAGCATCCACATTATAGATAATATGCTTTCCATAGGATTGATTATAATCTTGTAATAGAAAAAGATTCTTTAGTCACGAGACTCGGAGCACTTCTCCGAATTTTGGTGGATATTGAACCACATCTCCGTGATTGATAGAATCTTTCGTACTTAACTTGTGAGTCGGATGGTCGGATGTTTGTCCCCTCTTCTTCCTATAAAACGAAGAGAGTCAGGCTCATTTGGGGCATCGAGAATTAGAGTTATTGTGTCTTTTAGAGTTGAGAGTCGAGAGCTTCTCCAGCTCTGCAACTACGAACATTAAGTCTGATCTGCTTGCATCATGAAAGGAACTCAAGTCTTTAGGTGATCTGAAAAGCCTACGCATCAGTGTGAGAGCACTTGTGAGAATCTAAAGTGGCTGGATCATTAGTGTGTCTGTCTATATGTATGTTTCAAGTATATGTTCAAAGACAGAGTCTGTGTAATCACCAGGTAGCCTCTAGTAAGCTATCTCAGTATTGAGTAGCATCAGTCTGGTAAATGCGAACACAGTCCATCTCTGGTATGAACAGACTGTAAATCCAGTGTAATCCATATCTGAAAAATTTAATAGAAGAGTGATATTTCATTTCCGCATCGAGTACTTTTGTGCTTTAAAAAATTAAGCTGGAGGTAGTATCTGCTTATAGTTACTCCTGTATAAAAGTTCACCAATGGTTCGCCAAAGCACTGAAGGGACGCCAAAGACCGTATAAGGCGTGGATGTCGTTGAAGAGGTCGTCTGCATGTGAAAGGTGTTAGTAGGTTCGAGTTGGGTTCATAACAACAGGAGTAAAGTGGCAAAGTAGAGAAGAGACTCAGCAAGGCCAAGAGTCCAGCAAGCTTGAGTGAGAAGCCCCTGCAAGAAATTGGTATAAAAAGCATCTAAACACAATTAAAACTGACACGTAAGACAGTTAAAGCTTTTGTTTGCTAAATCCATTTTAACATACATTCTAATAGCTGTAATAGAAATGTTAAAGCCAAAACTTGGCCGGCAGCTATAAATGGTCTAATAGATAGGGGAGCCGCAATGGCAACAGGGAAACCCGTAGTAGGAAACCCCAATGGCCAAACTCTAACCTAGTACGAAATCCTAACCGCCAAGCTTCTAAGTAGGACACAACAATAAAGGAAGACTGACGAGGAAACTCTGTCTAGAAAACCCTAGGGAAGAAACCCTCACAAAGAAAGCGGAACAAAGGAAGATTTTTGCGAGAACCTAGGATGCTGCCGCAAGGAAACATGCCATGGACAATTTTGGAAACTTCCGTCGACGCCGTGGCTGTTGTTGTTGGGCGGATCCGCGCGCTGCGCTGTTGTCAGAAAAGGTGGCAGACACAAGCATGAAGGAAAAGGTGGCCGATGTAAAAAGGGAACGGAGAACTCAATTCACTCAGGGAATTTTGAGTTCTAAAATGGATTTTTTAAGAAAATGTACAACCAAAATAGATTTTTTAAGAAAATGTACAACCAATTTTATTAGTCAAAATGTTAAAAAATTAAAAAATAATAAAATAAGAGTTCAAAAACTAAGATATTTTTTTTTCCTCAATGTATTCTAAATTTATTTTTTTATATTATTTTATAATTTTTTTAAGAGCCTAATTAATTTATTTTTTATATTTTTTCTATTATTTTATAATTTTTTAAAAGCCCAATTTTAAATTTGAAAATTCCCAAAAAAATATATAAGTTTTTTTTCCTCTAAAATTTAATGATGTAATCTAATCTTATTTTATTATTTCTATTATTATTTTATAATTTTTTAAAAAAACCTGTATTTTATTATTTCTATTGTTATTTTATAATTTCCTTTAAAAACCTGTATTTTATTATTTCTATTATTATTTTCTAATTTTCCAAAAAAAAAAAAAAAAAAAACCTATTTTAATGTCAAAATTCCCAAATAGATTTTAGAGTCGACGGAAGAAAAAAAACGAAAATCGTGCATAAATTTAAGTTATTGCGATGGAGAATGTGTGCAAAGTCCGCCAACTTCTGCGCGCCATGACAAGTGAACGCAATAAGCGTCAACGAATCGTGCCCGTGAGAAAAAGGAAGCAGAAAACCCGTTGCGACTCGCGACCACAATCACAAAGCTGCAGCCGAGGGCGCTCCGCCGGTAGGAACAACGTGCAAACGGGCAATCGTCGGTGGGGAGGCATACGATGGTTGGGACCTGTACCGGCGCGGAAGAGTATAGGCCGTCGGATGGAGCGATGGACAGGTGGTCGAGCGACTGGGCGCTGCTTTTGCATGGCCGACAGGTGGCGGTCGAGAAAATTCGGCCCAGTGTAAGCGTCTCATTATTCTGTTTGTGCGCCGATGTGAACGTGCTAGAAAAACGATGGAAAAGTTCAAGTTATATATACTATCGCAAAAAGAAAGATAAAAGAAAATTAAAAAATTATTGAATTCATAAAAATTAAATATTGAATATAAAAAATATGAAATATATATTTAAAAAAAAAAATTATTTTAAATAAAAGAAATAGAAAATGAAAATTGACATTAAATATTGGTATGGAAAATAATATTTTCTTTTATAGCAGACGCAGTTAAAATAAAGAAGGAAAATAGGAAAAAATAAGCTACTATATTTTTTTGAAATTAAAAAAAGGGATTTTTTTTGAATGAATTAAAATACAATTATTATATAATAAAAAAATAAAGGTATGTAAAATTTGATAAAATAAAATTATAATTCGAAAAACAGTTAAATTTATATTAAATGATAACTATTTTTTTTTATTAAAAATGAAATATAAAATAAGAGCTATAATGTAAGGCCTCCGAGAGATGAACGACGGGCGCAAGGCGGGCGCGGAGTAAACGACGAAGGCATGTGTGAGAATGCGCGCGGTTGTGGAGTGCGCTCGCCCACTTATAAGGCGGACAGGCAGCTCGCCTTATGAACGAGCCGACGAAGGTATGCACAGAGCGTTGGGGTAAGCCGACGGGGTTTTGCATGATCGTTTTGTTGGCATTATGTTTTCTGGTATGACTGTATGTTACAAATGTTGTACTTGATGGCAACTCCAGTGGTAAGACTCTCAGTTTGTCGAAAATTAAGAAGGACGCAGGCAATCGGTTCAGAAAGTGCGTCCCCGCAGGTATACCATGCAGAACCCGCGTCCAGGGACGCCGGCCAGCCGTTCAGGGGGTGCGTCTACCCAGTGCACACATTTCAAGGCAGAGAAAAGCACGTGGGGGTTTCTTGTGTGGTATCTAGTCGATGGTTTTGTGTTTCTATGGTGTCGGCTCGTGGTATTGTTCCATGTTTTGGGGAGGAGCTTGCCTATATAAAGCAAAGGAGTTCATTTGGATTGAGCAAGCATCTTGGGTTGAATATCTTATTTGGTGAGATCTAGTCCAGATCTAAGAGGGCGAATCTTCTAATGGACTGTGATCTCTATGGCGCATGATCAGATCTGTAGATCTGACTGTTTGGGTCTGTTCTGAAGTCTTCATATCATTTACATCTGAAGGGTCGCAGGTTCTGTAAAGGGCAAGTGCGCCGGGACGCTGATACTGTAAAGGGTAAGTGCGCCGAGACGCAGTACAGTAGAAAGAGACCTGCGTGGGGACGCAGGGCGATCAAGGTTCAGGTGCGTCTCTGAAGCAGAAGGACGCGGCGCGATAATGTTTTCAGGTGCGTCTCTGTAGCGAAAGACGCGGCGCGATAGTATCTTTAGGTGCGTCCCTGAAGCAACAGAACGCAGAGCAGTCACAGGAACAGTGCGTGGGCACGCAGCGGAGCAGAAGGATATCTGCGTGTGGACGCAGAGTAGCAGAAAGTTAACGGCGTCTGGTCGCAGGCCACAGAAAGAAAAACTGCGTCTTTGTTTTAAGATGTTCTGTTGACTGAATTTCTCTGTTGATAAGGTGTTCTGGGTTGCTTCTGTTATTACTGATCTGATATTTGTAGTGGTCTATATCTGTTATGTACTTGTTGATCATCTGATGCTTTATGAAAGGAAGTAGGGGGTTGTAGCTCCCTTCCAGGAGTAGACTGGAAAATGAGAAAGAGAGAGAGTTGTAGCTCTCTGCAGGTTGCAGCCTGCGTACTGGTAAAGGACTGCACCAGTACAAAATCATTGTAAAAGAAGTTTCTAAATTGAAAGAAGATAGAGACATATTGCAGCAGGTGGTTTTCACCCACATTGGGTTTCCACCTTACATCTTGTGTTCTTTGGTGTGATTATCTGTTTTTCATGCTCATTATTTTATGGTACTGACATGCAAAAATAATTCAAGATCAAATAAGGAAGATTTATTAAATTGCTTGATAATACTGATTCACCCCCCCTCTCAGTATTATTTTCAACAATTGGTATCAGAGCAGGTCCTTCAGAGAAGCTTGATCGCTTGAAGGTAGATCGTTCATCATGAGCAACTACGAGAAAGAAGCATCAATCAGGCCACCTATTTTCGATGGGACAAATTTCAATTATTGGAAGGTAAGAGTTACTGCATATCTTCAATCTCTTGGTACAGAAGTTTGGAACATTGTAGAAACAGGCTATGCTTTTCCTTCAGCTACTCCTACAGATCCAGCTGAGAAAAAGCAGTATGAAACAAATGCAAAAGCAGTCAGTACTCTATTAGGAAGTATATCCCAAACAGAATTCATGAAGGTCATGCACTTCAAATCAGCAAAAGAGATATGGGACAAAATGATCACTAGCTATGAAGGAGATGAACAGGTAAAACAAGCTAAACTTCAAACTCTCAGGATTCAATATGAGACTCTCAAGATGTATAATGATGAAAGTGTGGCTAATTATTTTCTTCGGGTAGATGAGATTGTTAATTGTATGAAAAATTTGGGTGAAGAAATAAAAGAGACTATAGTAGTTCAAAAGATTCTAAGATCATTATCCCCCAAGTTTGAATCTAAAGTATCTGCAATAGAAGAAAAGGAAAATCTCCGTGTTCTCACTATGTCTCAGCTACATGGAATTCTAACTGCTTATGAAATGAGAAAGGGAGGTCCATCAGACAGAAGGGAAGCTGCTTTTAAGGCATCAGGCAAAGAAGATTACTATGAAGCAAGCCATGTTCCAGAAGAAGAGGAAGAAGAATCAAATTTTGTCAGAAATCTTCAAAGGGGTTCTGGAAGGTTCAGAGGTAAGCTACCTTTCAAATGCTTTGCTTGTGGAAGAGTAGGTCATTATGCTGCAAAATGTCCTTATAAGGATAAAGGAAAAGAACCTGCTAGATGGAACAGGAAACAAAGTGCAAATAAGAAAAGCTACTACACCCATGAAGATAGTGATGGCTTATCAAACAATGATGAAGATGAACAAGGTAATAAATATAAGTTGTTAATGGCATTTGAAGATGATGATTATGAGGATGCTGTAGATGTGGATAATCTCTATGATGAAATTACTAGACTCAAGAGATGCATAGAAGAAAAGAATGTGATCATTGATACTTTGCAATTTCAAATTGATGAAAAGGAAAAACATCTTGAAAAACTAGAAGGTGAAATTGTTGGTCTCAGAAAAGAAATTGAGAAAACAAAAGCTATTAATCTTAAGTTTGTCAAAGGATCTGAAACTTTGGATGAGATTATCAATGTGCAGCGGTCTCCTCTAAACAAGACAGGTTTGGGCTATAATGGAGAAACCTCTCAAGCATCCACCTCAAAAAGTTATCTTGATGCAGCAAGAAGAAATGAGCAGAAGAACAATGAAGATAATCAGGTAAAGCAGGGACGAATTACAAACAGAAACTATCAGGGACAATCCATCCTAAGGGTGAACAAAAGCTACAACCAGCCACAGGTAAAATCTTCTCAGTTTGGTTCAAGAATAGATGAAAATAGAAATTACAATCAGTTGGCTGGTAGATTCAATAACCGCAGAAGATTCTTCAATGGACAATGCTTTTCTTGCCATAACTTTGGTCACAAAGCAGCTCAATGTGTTGCATATAAAACAATCATGACTAGGGAAGCTCAAAAACAAAGAAGTATGACAGGGATTACAAAGAGGACCTATAACAACTTTTCGGTTCTTGAAAATGAAGTTGAATGTTCTATTTGCAATAATTTTGGTCATGAAGACTCTGAATGCAGGAGCAGGTTTCAGGAGAAAAAGGAACAAGCCACAAGCACCAAAACATGGAGAATAAAGGAACCTCAAACAGAAAGATGTGGGATAGCATTTTATGCAGAAGGACAGGAAAATCTATGGTACATTGACAGTGGATGTTCGAAACATATGACAGGTGATAAAGAAAAACTTGAATCTTATTCTACTTTAGAAAAGGGAAAGAAAGTTTCTTTTGGAAATGATACTCCTGCAACTATAAAAGGAAAAGGTATTGCTCCTTTGAAAGAAAAGGTCAAGGCTGGAAATGTTTTGTATGTTGATGGATTGAAGCATAATCTACTAAGTGTCAGCCAGATGTGTGATCAAAAAACCGAGGTTATTTTCAGATCGAATGGATGTCTTGTTCGTGATCTTGATACAGGTAAAACAGTACTCAAAGGCAAAAGAACTCCAAATAATCTGTACATATTTGAAGAAGGAGAACAACAATGCTATCTTAGCAAGGATGAAGAGCACTGGTTATGGCATCGAAGGTTGGGACATCTAAGCTTCTCACAAATAAGGAAAGCATGCAAATATCAGGCAGTTCGCGATCTTCCAGATATCAAAATTCCTGACAACACCATATGCAGATCATGTCAGTTTGGAAAACAAACCAGGACTAACTTTCCAGAGAAAGAGGGATCAGCTAGCATGCCTCTTGAGCTAGTACATACAGATACATGTGGCCCATTTAGGAAAAGAACACCTAGAGGAGAGGAATACTTGATATTATTTATTGACGATTTCTCCAGGTTTGTCTGGTTAGGACTTATGAAGCACAAAGATGAAGCATTCGAAAAATTCAAGACCTTCAAAGCCTTGGTTGAAAATGAATCAGGTCACAAAATTAAGTGCCTCAGATCCGACAGAGGTGGGGAATTTACTTCAAATGAATTTTTCGATTTCTGTGATGAACATGGGATAAGGAGAGAATTCTCTACAGCTAGAACTCCTCAGCAAAATGGAGTTGTTGAAAGAATGAACAGAACAATCCAACAAATGGCTCGTGCTATGCTTGATGAATCAGGAACTCCCGCAACTTTCTGGGGTGAAGCTGCACATGTTGCGGTTATTATTCTCAACAAGACAAATGTCCGGGTGAACAGCACTCAAACTCCTCATGAGCTCTGGAGTGGTAAAACTCCTTCGGTAAAGCACTTCAAAATCTTTGGGAGCAAATGCTATATCAAGAATACTGATGAGCAGCTTGGCAAACTTGAACCTAGAGCAGATGAAGGCATTCTTCTTGGCTATTCTCCACATAGCAAAGCATACAAATGCTACAATAAAAGACTTGGCAGAATTGTTGACAGCATTGATGTAGTGGTTGATGAGAAGGGATATATTCCTAGGCAAGTACATCATGAAGATATAGAAGAAGATGAAGGCTACCCTCAAAGACAGAATGATGAAGAAGAAGAACCCCAAGGAGAACCTCAAGAAGAACCAGAGGAGCAGACAAGAATAGAAGAGAAAACTCCATCCAGATATGTTCAGAAGAATCATCCAGAATCTCAGATTGTGGGGCAGAAAGAAGCAGGTGTACAAACAAGAAGAACAGTTGCAGAAGCTTCAAGCTATTTGGCATTACTGTCCTCTACTGAACCACAAAATGTGAAAGAAGCATGCAAAGATGAATGTTGGGTGAAAGCAATGGATGAAGAACTTGAGCAAATCGAAAAGAACAACACTTGGGAGCTGGTTCCTAGACCAAAGGATAAGAATGTTATCGGAACAAAATGGGTCTTCAAAAATAAATTGAATGAAAATGGAGAAGTAATTAGAAACAAAGCCAGACTTGTTTGTAAAGGGTATGCGCAGCAAGAAGGAATAGACTTTGAAGAAACTTTTGCTCCTGTTGCAAGACTTGAGGCCATCCGAATGTTCCTTGCTCTCTCAAGTTTTCAAAACTTCAAAGTATTTCAAATGGACGTGAAATCAGCCTTTCTGAATGGAGACTTGGAAGAAGAAGTGTACATTGAACAGCCAGATGGGTTCATTCTTGGAAATGATCCAAATCTTGTATGCTGATTGAAAAAGGCTCTCTATGGTCTCAAACAAGCTCCAAGGGCTTGGTACTACCGGTTGGACAAATATCTTCATCAACAAGGCTTCTCAAAAGGTTCAGCAGATAGCAATCTGTATATAAAAATTGAAAATGACAAATTACTAATACTTGTTGTGTATGTAGATGACATTATTTTTGGCAGCAATGAAGAAGCTATGAGTCAAAGCTTTGCCTCGGTCATGCAGAAAGAATTTGAAATGTCCTTGCTAGGAGAACTGACATATTTCCTTGGTTTGCAAATCCAACAAAAGAAAGGAGGAATCTTTTTATCTCAAACCAAGTATCTCAAGCAGATTTTGAAGAAATATGGCATGGAAGATGCAAAACCAGTATGTACACCCATGGTCACAGGATGTAGTCTCAGTGCAAATGATGAATCTGCAGCAGTACATCAACCAACCTACAGATCTATGATTGGAAGTTTACTATATTTGACAGGTACCCGACCGGATATCATGCATGCAGTTGGAATAGTTGGAAGATTTCAGGCAAATCCGAAGGAGACTCATCTTCAGGCAATAAAGAGAATTTTCAAATATCTTCAAGGGACTCAAAATTATGGCTTATGGTATCCTAGAGATACAGATCTTACTCTTTATGCTTATACAGATGCAGATTGGGCTGGAAGCGTGGATGACAGGAAAAGCACAAGTGGTGGTGCGTTCTTTATGGGTCCCAGACTGGTATCTTGGTTCAGCAAGAAACAGAGTTCGATTGCCTTGTCTACAGCTGAAGTAGAATATGTTGCTGCTGCATCTTGTTGCACTCAACTCCTTTGGATGATGCAGACTTTGCAGGATTTTCAAATCACTTGTACACCACCTATCCCCATCTTATGTGATAACACAAGTGCAATCAGCATCTCAAAAAATCCGGTTATGCATTCAAAAACCAAGCACATACCAATCAAGTACCATTTTCTCCGGGAACAAGTGCTTGAACAGAAAGTCAAGTTGGAGTATGTTCCTTCCAAGGAACAAGTTGCTGATATTCTTACCAAACCATTGCCCAGGGACACGTTTGAATACCTCAGGCAAAAGCTGGGGGTTGTTGATGCATCATCTTGTTGAACTTCTTCTTATTGGTGGTACAGGCTCAAGGGGAGCACATAATGCATTGTTGGCATTATGGAGAAGGAGATCTTGGAAATAGCTGCAATATGTCTCTATCTCTTTCATGGTGGTGCGTTGCTGTTTCAGGGGGAGCATGAGCTTAGGGGGAGCATACCCTTTGCCCTTGATGTCAAAGGGGGAGAATGAAGCTGAAGTTTGTGAGGTTGCCATCAAGTCCAAAGGGGGAGATTGTTGGCATTATGTTTTCTGGTATGACTGTATGTTACAGATGTTGTACTTGATGGCAACTCCAGTGGTAAGACTCTCAGTTTGTTGAAAATTAAGAAGGACGCAGGCAATCGGTTCAGAAAGTGCGTCCCCGCAGGTATACCATGCAGAACCCGCGTCCAGGGACGCCGGCCAGCCGTTCAGGGGGTGCGTCTACCCAGTGCACACATTTCAAGGCAGAGAAAAGAACGTGGGGGTTTCTTGTGTGGTATCTAGCCGATGGTTTTGTGTTTCTATGGTGTCGGCTCGTGGTATTGTTCCATGTTTTGGGGAGGAGCTTGCCTATATAAAGCAAAGGAGTTCATTTGGATTGAGCAAGCATCTTGGGTTGAATATCTTATTTGGTGAGATCTAGTCCAGATCTAAGAGGGCGAATCTTCTAATGGACTGTGATCTCTATGGCGCATGATAAGATCTATAGATCTGACTGTTTGGGTCTGTTCTGAAGTCTTCATATCATTTACATCTGAAGGGTCGCAGGTTCTGTAAAGGGAAAGTGCGCCGGGACGCTGATACTGTAAAGGGTAAGTGCGCCGAGACGCAGTACAGTAGAAAGAGACCTGCGTGGAGACGCAGGGCGATCAAGGTTCAGGTGCGTCTCTGAAGCAGAAGGACGCGGCGCGATAATGTTTTCAGGTGCGTCTCTGTAGCGAAAGACGCGGCGCGATAGTATCTTTGGGTGCGTCCCTGAAGCAACAGAACGCAGAGCAGTCACAGGAACAGTGCGTGGGCACGCAGCGGAGCAGAAGGATATCTGCGTGTGGACGCAGAGTAGCAGAAAGTTAACGGCATCTGGTCGCAGGCCACAGAAAGAAAAACTGCGTCTTTGTCTTAAGATGTTCTGTTGACTGAATTTCTTTGTTGATAAGGTGTTCTAGGTTGTTTCTGTTATTACTGATCTGATATCTGTAGTGGTCTATATCTGTTATGTACTTGTTGATCATCTGATGCTTTATGAAAGGAAGTAGGGGGTTGTAGCTCCCTTCCAGGAGTAGACTGGAAAACGAGAAAGAGAGAGAGTTGTAGCTCTCTGCAGGTTGTAGCCTGCGTACTGGTAAAGGACTGCACCAGTACAAAATCATTGTAAAAGAAGTTTCTAAATTGAAAGAAGATAGAGACATATTGCAGCAGGTGGTTTTCACCCACATTGGGTTTCCACCTTACATCTTGTGTTCTTTGGTGTGATTATCTGTTTTTCATGCTCATTATTTTATGGTACTGACATGCAAAAATAATTCAAGATCAAATAAGGAAGATTTATTAAATTGCTTGATAATACTGATTCACCCCCCCCTCTCAGTATTATTTTCAACACGTTTGGGCGTTACAACTATGGAAACGAAGGTCGGGCACGTGGAGGGACGACACACCAAGTGAACGTATAAAAGCTTGAGGCGCAGGTTCATTTGGGAAAACAACGAACATTCGCTCATACACTCTCGCATAAGTACAAGGGGAAAAGGTGCGTAGTCTTGGAAGGATATGCGCATATCTCATGGGCATAAGAATTAAGGACTTCGCAAGTTTGTCTTATGTGAACGGTTGGCAAGTGTGCCACGGTTTGAGGAGGTTCTGGTGTGCAATTTTATGCAGGATTCGGTAGGAAGGACGAGCGACCCGGGTGAACACTCCTTATGCGAAGGTGCATAAAACGATGTAAAAGGTTTTTCTATGCCTTGTTGTAAAATTATTCTAAGCATTGGCTTGGAGTTTGCCAAGCATTACTTGTGTTGTAATATTGAAGAAGCTATTATAATATATTGTTGGGCAGACTTTATGGGAGTTGCCCCTCCCTTTGTACTTGCTTATTATTGATGTTCTCGGTTTATTGTTCATGGTTAATAATTGAGAATGGTTTTCACTAAAGTATAAAGGATAATGCTTTATTCAGTTGCAAAAACATAAGTTAAGTATGTTCATGTTGAAGTAGGCATAGTCCACGGGTGTTAGTATTGTTAAAAAGAAAGCGCTCGGTGGTGCCGCACCTCGCTACAAGCGGTTGGAAGATCACCGCAGGTGTAGGGGCGTGACAGTTGGTATCAGAGCTCGGTCGGAGCTGGTGAGCAAAGGTTGCTCGTGACAAAGAACAGGTTTTGAAGCTGATGAGCTGGGTTGCTCATGACAGTAGACAACAAGGCATGGCGAGTTTGGGTGAAGGGAGAAAGAAGCTCTTGCTTACCTTGGACAGGTTGAAGAGGTTGAAGGAAGAGAGGCCCCGAATCCATGAAGAACTTAAAGCCTTGAGAAAGAATGTCGAAGGACTTCTCCAACTTAGTTGGGCAATGAAGCAAGTTGCATTTGATGCCAACAAGGAAGAGGAAGTCGTGGCCACAACAAAAGGTGAACTTGGGGTTGATCGAGTCGAACCAAGGTTGTGCAGTACTACTAATGGGAAGCTCAAGAAACTTGATGAGGAAGTCCGACATGGTGATCTTAGTCTTCAAGAGCTCTTTGATGAAAGAGCCCGGTTGAGGAAGGAAAGTGACCAAGTGGAAGCCGAAATCAAGAGGAAACTTCTCAGTAAAGAGGTTGTTGTAATTGAACAAGAAGAGCTTGACTACATTGACAAGCTAGGAGCTCACTACCAAAATCATCCAGAGGACATTCGGAAGCTAAGTTCCACGAACTTGGTCAATGGACACTTGGTTGGTGCACTTAAGCAAAACAAGGTGGAAAGAAAGCTTGAAGCAAGGCAAGCTAGGCCGGGACCGAGTTCCCTAGAAGGACCAAGCAAGGAGGTGAAGTACCTTAAGAGGAATGTCAAGAAGGAGCATGAGCCTATTGACACTTCTGAGGCCGAATTCTTGAAGAAGGTTGCTGAGGTGAGACACAAGACAAAGCCAACAAAAGGAGGTGGTTCCTTGAAGCTGAGTTTTGTGCAAGTGACTGTGAAAGGAAGGAAGTTTGCAGCTTTGGTCGATACGGGAGCTACTCATAGCTTCTTGAGAAGGAAAGCAACAAAGTCCTTTGGAAAGAAGACAAAGATGGAAAAAGAATGGAGTGCTTTCAAAGCTATCAACTCTACCATTAGAACAGTTGATGGTGTATTGAAGGACACACAGGTGAGAGTAGGACCATGGTTCGGGAAGTTGGACTTGAGAGTGGTGGACATTGATGATCATTCTATGGTGTTCGGACTGGACTTCATGGAGCTAGCACAAGCCATGCCAATGGTGGACCAGGACATTCTCTTGATCACAGCTAGAGGAGAAACCATGATGGTGCCTATGAATAGAAGGAGTTGCCTGGGTTATAGACCAAGGATGAATTCTATGATCTTGTATCCCAAAGATCCTAATGTGAAGCATGAGGATGTGGAGCAAAGAGGACTTGGGAGTATTGTGCAAACAAAGGAAAAGAAGTTGGTGGACTTCATAGCAAAGGCTGGGAAGAAGAGTGGAGGAAGTGAGAAGAAGGTCTCACGAACTTGGAGACACTTGATGGGAGCATCTTCTACTAAGGATCTTCATAATGGAGTTGCAAATGAAGGAAGCCCGAGTGCTACTTCAAAGGCAGTGGTTGATGAAGGTTATAAGGGTAGAGATCCTGTCGGGATAGTGGACTTTTGTAGGTATGCCATGGGCATATATGACTTTCAGCTGACAAAGGACAAGCTAGGTGAGCTTGGATGTACATGTGAGGAGATTGAGGCTGTGCATAGATACTTGAGGACACAACATCAATCCGATACATGGGTGGATGAGAGTCAAGGAGGGAGCTTCCTGGCTTTCCTTTCTCGATGAACAACCTTGGAGGAAGGTTGGTGTGGAGACCTTGGTAGGAACGAACCACACCAACTTTACAAGGGGCCTTGGGAGAAGGCTTCTTTATGGTGATGATGATGCTTTGGTGATACACTTGAGCATGGGTTGAGCCGAGACTCAACTGCTTTCTACACATGGGAGCTGATTTGGTCGAGGATCATGGGCAGCACATGGGTAGGTGAGACAAGTCCGTACTTGTTTCTATGGAGACTTGAGGATGGCACATTGGAGATGATGAAGAGAGCTTCATGGACCTGAATGGGGCACATCAAGAGTCGATTTGAGGAGATGTTCTCTTCACTTGGAGGAGACACACATATGGGCAACATGTTGCAGATGAGATGGATGGAGTTTCCATGGACCTGAGCATGGATTATGGAGATACATACTTTGGTATGGTGAGCTTGGTGGCAGCGCTCACTAGGCCGGGACATAGTGGAGAAAGAGTCTCTACATATGTTGCAAGGATGTTTGCCTTGTGTAGAAAGGTCGACATCGTGGATGAATGATGATCTTGGTGGAGACCTACCAGGATGATATGTTGTTGAGGACGACAACGATTTCAGGTGGAGGAGAATGTAAGGCCTCCGAGAGATGAACGACAGGCGTAAGGTGGGCGCGGAGTAAACGACGAAGGCATGTGTGAGAATGCGCGCGGTTGTGGAGTGCGCTCGCCCACTTATAAGGCGGACAGGCAGCTCGCCTTATGAACGAGTCGACGAAGGTATGCACAGAGCGTTGGGGTAAGCCGACGGAGTTTTGCATGATCGTTGGGCGTTACAACTATGGAAACGAAGGTCGGCCGCGTGGAGGGACGACACACCAAGTGAACATATAAAAGCTTGAGGCGCAGGTTCATTTGGGAAAACAACGAACATTCTCTCATACACTCTCGCATAAGGACAAGGGGAAAAGGTGAGTAGTCTCGGAAGGATATGCGCATAAGAATTAAGGACTTCGCAAGTTTGTCTTATGTGAATGGTTGGCAAGTGTGCCACGGTTTGAGGAGGTTCTGGTGTGCAATTTTATGCAGGATTCGGTAGGAAGGACGAGTGACCCGGGTGAGCACTCCTTCTTATGCGAAGGTGCATAAAATGATGTAAAAGGCTGTTCTATGCCTTGTTGTAAAATTATTCTAAGTATTGGCTTGGAGTTTGCCAAGCATTACTTGTGCTGTAATATTGAAGAAGCTATTATAATATATTGTTGGGCAGACTTTCTAGGAGTTGCCCCTCCCTTTGTACTTGCTTCTTGTTGATGTTCTCGGTTTATTGTTCATGGTTAATAATTGAGAATGGTCTTCACTAAAGTATAAAGGATAATTCTTTATTCAGTTGCAAAAACATAAGTTAAGTATGTTCATGTTGAAGTAGGCGTAGTCCACGGGTGTTAGTATTGTTAAAAAGAAAGCGCTCGGTGGTGCCGCACCTCGCTGCAAGTGGTTGGAAGATCACCGCAGGTGTAGGGGCGTGACATATAGGGTGGCAATGCCACTAGTCTTGTATTTTTGCACATTGCTATTGTGTGTTTTTTATTTATTATTCAAGAATAACATAGGTTTATGTGTTAACATAATATTAAAAACAAAAAATAATAAAAAATATTCAAAAAAATGAATAATGTTTTCAATTTTTTAATAGAAAATTGATTTATGATATGTATATATTAAAAATGAATATTAATTTTGTATTTATTATAAATTTTTAAAGATTATTTTTTTAAAGAGATATTTGTATTTAGAAGAAAAAACCTCAATCAAAACTATCAACTATGAAACAATATCAACAATTTCTTGTCCATAAGAAATCTACAAGACTTAATTGCATGATTACTTGTGTTCAGGAACAGGGACAACACTTTTTGGAATAAGGGACTTCGTTTTTCACGGCAAAGGGGTGCACTATATGCATATGAAAAATTATAAAAAATAAAATTTTGAGAAAACACACATTGCATAATATTGTTTTGAGAAAAATTATAAAAAAATAAAATTTTGAAAACATACACATTGCATGATATTGTTTTGAGTAAATAACAACAAAAGCATACACATTGTTTCATTGAATTTTAAAACAAATTTATAATGATTAGAAAAATATTGAACAATCAACTTGGTTATTATCATTTGAAAATTGAAATTTGGCATTAATAAATTTAGACTCTTGATTCTTAAGAAATTAAGATAAGTGGCAAGTACATATGTCACACTATATTCAGTCCACTTTACCGCTTCATTGTATATCATTGCCCACAAAGTTTCAGCAAGAATAAAGCATAGTAACAAAATAGAAATTGGACCTGATGAGGTCATACCTTAATAATTTGAGATATTAAACCATGTAAAAGATGAGGTTGCAAAAAAACACACACAAATGTATATTTAGAATAAGTAGAAAATAATGATGTAACTAAACACACACTATATGTAACAATCTAAATAAGATACAACTCATATGTAACAATCTAAATAAGATATAACTTATGAATAACATCGTAGTTGCACAAAGAACTTGTCCCATTAAAGGCTAATAGAACAAGCATGACATTAAAAAGCAAGGCTACAAGCAATGGACTTCTAGTGGGTGGTGACAAATAATTTGCGGATATCAACTAATTTGGCTGATAATAAGTATTGATGTATTTCACTATAGGTTTGTTTTGTAATTAAAATTAATAATATGGTCTGACATAAACTTTGGCTCCATTTTTCATTTTTAAATATAGAGGATGATGTATTCTATACCCAAAAGAGATACATCTTTAAATCAATAAATATAATTAAAAGGAAATATATAAAAGAAGAAAAAAATATATGTGAAATAAGTCACCCAAAATTTGCATTATCGTTGTAGAGTAATAAGTGCAACCCTAGGGTTGATCTTAACCTACCCTTCCCTCAACCACATCTTGAGTTCAAAAATTGACAACTGTGCATCCCATTGTCTTTGCAGAATTGAGACAAAGAGAATGATTTTCATTCCTCTCCTATGGGTTAAGATTTTTCTTCGTATTTATAGTGCGCTCATCCATCGTCCCCTAAACTGCCAAATTGATCAGTTTACTCCACACATTCAAGAATAATAAAATGAATTGACTTCATTCAAATTTGAGAATTCGTACACTTATAGTTCTAATTAATTTACCAAGAAAGTAAATTCTTTTGGAAATTTAAAATTACAATGATTTATATTAAACAAGATGTCCATTATCATTAGAAACCAAAATTGTAGTTACAAAGAATGTATACCATAGCAGAACCCCATCCTTTGCAATCTCAAATAGATCATTTTTGGAGGGGTCGATTGGAAGGTATCTCTTCATCATGGGGCCATTTTCAATGAAACTGTTGTGCGTGCAATATAAGCTTTCCTATCAAACTCGCTAATGGTTATGAGGAAATGTAGTTGTTGTTGCATTAAAAAATTAGCACAAGTTTCTTGAACCCCTTTTTTTTGGTACTTGCGCTACTTTGCAAACTAAGATACTTCTACATGCAATAAACTTATGGGTTAGATAAAGGTTGCTCATTTACCTCTAACTCCATTGTAGATAAACTTTGCCTTAAGTATAATAAATTATGCAAGGCCTTCAAAATGATAACCTGCACAAATGGAATCTTGTTAGACAAGGATCCCATCTTGATATGGTTGGAATTGAACTAGTTGTTGCAGAGGCAAAACAAAACTCATTAGCACAATGACCAATTCTATTTGAAGAATATTTGATAAATATTTGAAGAATATTTATAAACCCGGTAAAAGCATTACACTTTGCATGCATAAAATCTTTTACAAGATAAAGTTGCGCATAAATCACTTGCAGAAAAGCTTCAAAATGTCTCTTGTTCCCTATCATGTTATATTTTTCAGGAATCGCATTTACTTCTTTCTCTATTAATAGTTCCTGAAAAGCTTTGAGTTTTGCCATCCTAGACACCAAATCTACAACTCTGACAGTCCTCGAGTTGGTTTTCATATGAATAAACTGCACATTGATAAAGTTAATATGATTAGGGAAAAGCCTTGTTGGCATTATGAGACAAGTATTGTCCTTGATGGCAAATCACACTGATAACAAATCATAGTGCAGAAGGATAGCAGCAAGGAATTGATGATCAGTCTACAAGTATGAAGAAAAATATATACACGCTGGTTCACTATATACCAAGTCGCGTATACAAGCAGGTTCACTATATACCAAGTCGCGTCTACGCAGGTTCGCTATACACCAAGTCACGTGTACACGCTGTTTGGCTTCAGTAAAAGCGCGTGTATGTGGAAAACTTATCTTTGGTCCGTGGCGGTTATTCCTTGGAAGTTGTGCCTATGGTTTTGGACCATGGTGTCTCGACAGACGTGTTGATCCCTAGTTTTGAAGTTGATGGTATTGTATTACTATGGTTTTGGCTCGTGGTATTGAGGAGGGCCTAATGCTATATAAGGAGAAGAAGATCATTAGGCTAGAGTATCTGAAAAGTCTTGAAACATCTGAGGAAGTATTAGATCCAGTATGCAGGTTATGGGTTGATGATGCATTGCTTGATCTGAGCTAAGGAGAGATCTCACCGGTTGATGAAGAACAAGATCTAAGGAGAGATCGGGATCAAATGGTTTGAAAAGCTCTACTATGATATATTTTTAGATCTACATATTGACGCAATGTTATGTTTTGGGTCTAACTGATGTCTGGTACAGCTGCAAGTTAAGAGAATTTATTTTTAGATCTGTATGCAGGTTGTCTTCGGTAAAAGCGCGTGTATACGCGGGTTGCTCTCATTGAAGTAGCGTATATCTTTTGAAGCATGATTTTTGGGTTTGCAGTTGGGTCTGACTGATATTACAGAGTTCTGTAATCTGCTCTGTGTTCTGGTGACAGGGGTTGACAGGGTTTCAATGGTTCAGTGATTCAAAGATTGATGATGCTAGTATTGGTTTTTTTATGCTTCAATGATTTGTGAATGAATCATAGTCTTTAGATTGTAATGTTGTGCTTCAGGAATATCCAGTCTGAAAATTGATGAAAAGTGGTACCTAAAGGAAAGAAGATTGTAGGCCAACACCTACGTACTAGTATCTTAGCTAGTACAAGAGCAAAGGGGGTTGGAGCTCCCTTCCAAGGAAGTTTGGAGAACGAGAGAAGGTTGAAGCCTTCTGCAGGTTGTAGCCTGCGTACTGGTATAAGGCTGCACCAGTACAAAAGATTGTAAACTGAAGTTCTTATTAAAGAAAGATAGAGATGACTTGCAGCAGGTGGTTTTCCCCCACATTGGGTTTCCACCTTATATCATGGTGTTCATGTGTGTGGCTTTTGTGTGATGATCTGTTCTGTTATACTGCATCTATTTACTCTTAATATGGTGAATAATGACCTGATGCACTTAACTGAAGATAAACTAACTGAATTATAAGTTTTCTGGTTATACGCTATTTTCTTTAGACACAGTAGCGTGTACACGCTGGTTCACTTAACTGAAGTAGCGTATATGTTTCTGAGCATTGAAAAAGTTTTATTGATCTGATAATATTGATTCACCCCCCCTCTCAGTATTATTTCCAACAATTGGTATCAGAGCAGGTCCTTCAGAGAAGCTTGATCGCTTGAAGGTAGATCGTTCATCATGAGCAACTACGAGAGAGAAGCATCAATCAGGCCACCGGTTTTTGATGGGACAAACTTCAATTATTGGAAGGTAAGAGTTACTGCCTATCTTCAATCTCTTGGTACAGAAGTTTGGGACATCGTAGAAACAGGCTACGCTTTTCCTTCAGCTACTCCTACAGATGCAGCTGAGAAAAAGAAGTATGAAACAAATGCGAAAGCAGTCAGTACCCTATTAGGATGTATATCCCAAACGGAATTCATGAAGGTAATGCACTACAAATCCGCAAAGGAGATATGGGACAAAATTGTCACGAGCTATGAAGGAGATGAACAGGTAAAGCGTGCTAAACTTCAAACTCTCAGGATTCAGTATGAGACTCTCAAGATGTATAATGATGAAAGTGTGGCTAACTATTTTCTTCGGGTAGATGAGATTGTTAATTGTATGAAAAATTTGGGTGAAGAAATAAAAGAGGCTATAGTGGTTGAAAAGGTTCTAAGATCATTGTCCCCCAAGTTTGAATCTAAAGTATCTGCAATAGAAGAAAAGGAAAATCTACGAATTCTTACTATGTCTCAGCTACATGGAATTCTAACTGCTTATGAATGAGAAAGGGAGGTCCATCAGACAGAAGAGAAGCTGCTTTCAAGGCATCAGGCAAAGAAGATTATTATGAAGCAAGCCACGTCCCAGAAGAAGAGGAAGAAGAATCAAATTTTGTCAGAAATCTTCAAAGGGGTTCTGGAAGGTTCAGAGGTAAGTTACCTTTTAAATTCTTTTCTTGTGGAAGAGTAGGTCATTATGCTGCAAAATGTCCTTATAAGGATAAATGAAAGGAACCTGCTAGATGGAACAAGAAACAGAGTGCAAATAAGAAAAGCTACTACACTCATGAAGATAGTGATGGTCTATCAAATAGTGATGAAGATGAACGAGGTAATGAATATAAGTTGTTAATGGCATTTGAAGATGATGATTATATGGATGCTATAGATGTGGATAACCTTTATAATGAAATTACTAGACTCAAGAGATGTATAGAAGAAAAGAATATGATCATTGATACTCTACAATTTCAAATTGATGAAAAGGAAAAACATCTTGAAAAACTAGAAGGTGAAATTGTTGGTCTTAGAAAAGAGATTGAGAAAACAAAAGCTATTAATCTTAAATTTGTTAAAGGATCTGAAACCTTGGATGAGATTATCAATGTGCAGCGATCTCTTCTGACCAAGACAGGTCTTGGATATAATGGAGAACCATCTCAAGCCTCTACCTCTAAAAGTTATCTTGATGCAGCAAGGAGAAGCGAGCAAAGGCCAAATAAAAGTAATCAGGTGAATCAGGGACAGTTTACCTCAAGAACAAATAAAGACCATCAAGAAATTTGGGGACAAACTGCCTTAAGGACAAACAGAAGCTACAATCAGCCACAGGTAAAATCTTCCAAATTTGCTCCAGGAATAAATAGAAGCTACAATCGGTTGGATGATAGATCTGAAATTATCACAGAAGTTTCTTTAATGGCCAATGCTTTTCTTGCCATAACTTCGGTCACAAATCAGCTCAATGTGTTGCCTACAAGACAATCATGACTAGAGAAGCTCAAAAGCAAGGGAGAATGACTGAAACCATGAAAAGGACTTATAACAACTTTTCGGTTCTTGAAAATGAAGTTGAATGCTCTATTTGTAATAACTTTGGTCATGAAGACTCTGAATGCAGGAGCAGGTTCCGGAAGACAATTCAGAAGGAGCAAAACTCAAATGTCAGAACATGGAGAATAAAGGAACCACAACCAGAAAGATGTGGGATAGCCTTTTATGCAGAAGGTCAAGAAAGTCTATGGTACATTGACAGCGGATGTTCGAAGCATATGACAGGGGACAAAGAAAAGCTTGAGTCATATACCGCATTAGAAAAGGGGAAGAAAGTTTCTTTTGGAAACGATATCTCTGCAGCCATAAAAGGAAAAGGTGTTGCTCCATTGAAAGAGAAGGTCAAAGCTGGAAATGTTTTGTATGTTGATGGATTGAAGCATAATCTTCTAAGTGTCAGTCAGATGTGCGATCAAGGAACAGAGGTAATATTTAGATCAAATGGATGTTGTGTTCGTGATCTTGATACAGGCAAAACAGTGATCAAAGGAAGAAGGACTCCAAATAATCTATACGTATTTGAAGAAAGACCACAACAATGCTATTTGAGAAAGGATGATGAACACTGGCTATGGCATAGGAGGTTGGGGCATCTAAGTTTTTCACAAATAAGGAAAGCATGCAAATATCAGGCAGTTCGCGGTCTTCCAGATATCAAAATTCCAGACAACACTATATGCAAATCTTGTCAGTTTGGAAAGCAAACCAGAACTAACTTTCCAGAGAAGGAAGGATCAGCCAGCATACCTCTTGAGCTAGTCCATACAGATGCATGTGGTCCATTTAGGAAAAGGACACCTCGAGGAGAAGAATATTTGATATTATTCATTGACGATTTCTCCAGGTTTGTCTGGTTAGGACTTATGAAGCACAAAGATGAAGCATTCGAAAAATTCAAATCCTTCAAATCCTTGGCAGAAAATGAATCAGGACACAAAATTAAGTGCCTCAGATCTGACAGAGGTGGGGAGTTTACTTCAAATGAATTCTTCGATTTCTGTGAAGAACATGGGATAAGAAGAGAATTCTCTACAGCTAGAACTCCTCAGCAAAATGGAGTTGTGGAAAGAATGAACAGAACAATCCAACAAATGGCTCGTGCTATGCTTGATGAGTCAGGTACTCCTGCAACTTTCTGGGGTGAAACTGCACATGCTGCGGTTATTATTCTCAACAAAACAAATGTCCGAGTAAATAGCACTCAAACTCCTCATGAGCTTTGGTGTGGTAAGACTCCTTCGGTGAACCACTTCAAAATCTTTGGGAGAAAATGTTATATTAAGCATACTGATGAGCAACTTGGAAAACTTGAACCAAGAGCAGATGAAGGCATTCTTCTTGGTTATTCTCCACATAGCAAAGCATACAAGTGCTACAATAAAAGACTTGGCAGAATTGTTGACATCATTGATGTAGTAGTTGATGAGAAGGGATATATTCCTAGGCAAGTTCATCATGAAGACATTGAAGAAGATGAAGGCTACCCTCAAAGGCAGAATGATGAAGAAAAAGAACCTCAAGAAGAACCTCAAGAAGAACCAGAGGAGCAGACAAGAATAGAAGAGAAGACTCCATCCAGATATGTTCAAAAGAATCATCCAGAATCTCAGATTGTGGGGTAGAAAGAAGCAGGAATACAAACAAGAAGAAGAATTGCAGAAGCTTCAGGCTATTTGGCATTACTCTCTTCCACTGAACCACAAAATGTGAAAGAGGCATGCAAAGATGAATGCTGGGTCAAAGCAATGGATGAAGAACTTGAGCAGATCGAAAAGAACAATACTTGGGAATTGGTTCCTAGACCAAAAGATAAAAATGTCATAGGGACTAAGTGGGTCTTCAAAAATAAATTGAATGAAAATGGAGAAGTAATTAGAAACAAGGCCAGACTTGTTTGTAAAGGGTATGTGCAGCAAGAAGGAATAGATTTTGAAGAGACCTTTGCTCCTGTTGCAAGACTTGAGGCCATCCGAATGTTCCTTGCTCTCTCAAGCTTTCAAAACTTCAGGTATTCCAAATAGACGTAAAATCAGCCTTTCTGAATGGAGACTTAGAAGAAGAAGTATATATTTAGCAGCCAGATGGTTTCATTCTTGGGAATGATCCAAACCTTGTATGCAAATTGAAAAAGGCTCTCTATGGTCTCAAACAAGCTCCAAGGGCTTGGTACTATCGTTTGGACAAATATCTTCACAAACAAGGTTTTTCAAAAGGATCAGTAGATAGCAATCTCTATATGAAAGTTGAAAATAACAAATTGCTAATACTTGTTGTGTATGTAGATGATATTATCTTTGGTAGCAATGAAGAGGCTATGAGTCAGAACTTTTCCTTGGTTATGCAGAAAGAATTTGAAATGTCATTACTTGGAGAATTGACATACTTTCTTGGATTGCAAATCCAACAAAATGAAGGAGGTATTTTCTTGTCTCAAACCAAGTACCTCAAGCAGATCTTGAAGAAGTATGGCATGGAAGATTCAAAGCCAGTTTGTACCCCCATGGTTACAGGATGCAGCCTCAGTACAAATGACAAATCAGCAGCAGTTCACCAACCCACTTATAGATCCATGATTGGAAGTTTGCTTTATTTGACAGGTACCCGACCAGATATTATGCATGCAGTAGGAATTGTTGGAAGATTTCAAGCCAACCCAAAGGAAACTCATCTTCAGGCAGTCAAAAGAATCTTCAAGTATCTTCAAGGGACCCAAAACTATGGCTTATGGTATCCTAGAGATACAGATCTCACTCTTCATGCTTACACAGATGCAGATTGGGCCGGAAGTGTGGATGATAGGAAAAGCACAAGTGGTGGTGCTTTCTTCATGGGTTCCATATTAGTATCTTGGTTCAGCAAGAAACAGAGTTCGATTGCCTTATCTACAGCTGAAGCAGAATATGTGGTTGCGGCATCTTGTTGCACACAACTTCTTTGGATGATACAGACCTTGCAGGATTTTCAAATCACTTGCACTCCACCAGTCTCTATCTTATGTGATAATACAAGTGCAATGAGCATTTCAAAGAATCCAGTCATGCACTCAAAGACCAAGAACATACCAATCAAGTACCATTTTCTTCGGGAACAAGTGCTTGAGCAGAAGGTCAAGCTGGAGTATGTTCCTTCTAAGGAACAAGTTGCTGATATTCTCACAAAACCACTGCCCAGGGAAACTTTTGAATATCTCAGACAAAAGCTGGGAGTAGTTGATGCTTCATCCTGCTGTTGAAGCTTGTCTGTTCTACAGAAAATTTGGTATACGCAAGTTACATAAGGGATATCCACGTATATACGCCGATCTATGCTGGGAAAGTCGCGTGTATGGTGTACGCGTGTTGCAGAAAGCATATCCGCGTGCATACGCTGTTTTATGCAGGAGAAGTCGCGTATATGGAGTTCTGAACAGCAAGGGCAGACTCTGGTTGGAGAAGGTCTGAGATGGGTATGCCAGAATGCAGCAGGCACAGGTTCAGGGGGAGCAGCTTAAAGTCTCATAAAGCATTGTTGGCATTTAGATGCTTTTGGTTCTAGTACACAACTGTTGTTGGTTTCAGGAGAAGGAGCTCAGAAGGAAATCTTGGTTGCTGATCTAAAAAGATGTTTATCAGATGCTACTTGTGACGTTCATAAGTCTTGGTCTAGATCTGTTGTCTCTATGTCATGTATTTTTTTTGTGATATCTCTTCTATGGTGTCAAGGTCATTTAACGGCCTATGTTGGTTTCCCCACTATGCCTGGGATGAATGATGTAATATAATTGGTTGTTTCTGATGTATCCCCTCTTGGTTGGGAGTATGGATTGAGTCTTTTGGTGATAGGAAGGTCCCTTATGGTGTATAAGTCTTGGTTCTTTTGAAGAACATCTTTTGCAGATCTTGCCTACAGTCAGGGGGAGCATGTTTCAGCACAGCCAAGCAAAGATATCAGCATGTACTCAGGGGGAGCACAGCCCTTTGCCCTTGATGACAAAGGGGGAGAGTGATTTGATTTGGTGTTGTTGCCATCAAGTCCAAAGGGGGAGATTGTTGGCATTATGAGACAAGTATTGTCCTTGATGGCAAATCACACTGATAACAAATCATAGTGCAAAAGGATAGCAGCAAGGAATTGATGATCAGTCTACAAGTATGGAGAAAAATATATACACGCTGGTTCACTATATACCAAGTCGCGTATACAAGCAGGTTCACTATATACCAAGTCGCATATACGCAGGTTCGCTATACACCAAGTCGCGTGTACACGCTGTTTGGCTTCAGTAAAAGCGCGTGTATGTGGAAAACTTATCTTTGGTCCGTGGTGGTTATTCCTTGGAAGTTGTGCCTATGGTTTTGGACCATGGTGTCTCGACGGATGTGTTGATCCCTAGTTTTGAAGTTGATGGTATTGTATTACTATGGTTTTGGCTCGTGGTATTAAGGAGGGCCTAATGCCATATAAGGAGAAGAAGATCATTAGGCTAGAGTATCTGAAAAGTCTTGAAACATCTGAGGAAGTATTAGATCCAGTATGCAGGTTATGGGTTGATGATGCATTGCTTGATCTGAGCTAAGGAGAGATCTCACCGGTTGATGAAGAACAAGATCTAAGGAGAGATCGGGATCGAATGGTTTGAAAATCTCTACTATGATATATTTTTAGATCTACATACTGACGCAATGTTATGTTCTGGGTCTAACTAATGTCTGGTACAACTGCAAGTTAAGAGAATTTATTTTTAGATCTGTACGCAGGTTGTCTTCGGTAAAAGCGCGTGTCTACGCGGGTTGCTCTCATTGAAGTAGCGTATATCTTTTGAAGCATGATTTTTGGGTTTGCAGTTGGGTCTGAATGATATTACAGAGTTCTGTAATCTGCTCTGTGTTCTGGTGACAGGTGTTGACAGGGTTTCAATGGTTCAGTGATTGATGATGCTAGTATTGGTTGTTTTATGCTTCAATGATTTGTGAATGAATCATAGTCTTCAAATTGTAATGTTGTGCTTCAGGAATATCCAGTCTGAAAATTGATGAAAAGTGGTACCTGAAGGAAAGAAGATTGTAGGCCAGCACCTACGTACTAGTATCTTAGCTAGTACAAGAGCAAAGGGGGTTGGAGCTCCCTTCCAAGGAAGTTTGGAGAACGAGAGAAGGTTGAAGCCTTCTGCAGGTTGTAGCCTGCGTACTGGTATAAGGCTGCACCAGTACAAAAGATTGTAAACTGAAGTTCTTATTAAAGAAAGATAGAGACGACTTGCAGAAGGTGGTTTTCACCCACATTGGGTTTCCACCTTATATCATGGTGTTCATGTGTGTGGCTTTTGTGTGATGATCTGTTCTGTTATACTGCATCTGTTTACTCTTAATATGGTGAATAATGACCTGATGCACTTAACTGAAGATAAACTAACTGAATTATAAGTTTTCTGGTTATACGCTGTTTTCTTTAGACACAGTAGCGTGTACACGCTGGTTCACTTAACTGAAGTAGTGTATATGTTTCTGAGCATTGAAAAAGTTTTATTGATCTGATAATACTGATTCACCCCCACTCTCAGTATTATTTCCAACAAGCCTCAACATGATTGATTAGGTAATTGATCTGATCATATACCAAATTTAATTGGATTCCTTGGAGCAAATCCCTCCGGGAAAAAATTTGTTGTCTAAAATATTTCATTTCCAAATTACAGGACAGGAAAGATGGTTCTAGTTTCTCCTTATTTTCGCGTCAACAGATTTTAACCATTCATTTGCAATAGGACCATAAAGAGCTAGATATCATCCACATTTGGCAATAGAGTCAGCAATTTCAGGTGATGACAAGATGTGTTTCCCGGTTGCCCAGTTGGCATTGCCTCGTAGCTTTTTCTCAGCAATTTCACACACTCCTCGTCCCCCTAGTCATGAATGATCCACTGCAGTAAATCATAATAGAACATTATTAGCCTTAAACATGTAGGAATAATAAGTAAATATGTTATGCAAATGGAAGACCATAGAAGAATTCATCACCTTCATCATGATTGCATCGGTAGAGGGTACATGCTTGAATGTATTTCCCTCCATATGCTCCACTCTTGCAACAATCCCTCATTCCCACTTAAAAATTCCTCTAAATCATCATTCACATACTATCATGGTGTATCAAAAAATTTATATTAATGGTGAACAACATTACAACTCTTACCACTTATGGGACACGCAATGGTGATGACATGAGACAGGTCGATATTAATGCCAAAAATGTGTGAATGTTCCTTCATAACTATGGAAAAGGTAGAGCCCATACCTCCTCCAATGTCTACCAACATGTTTATACTCTTAAATCCATTTTCATACATCTTCGCCATGAAAGCCATGATGGTTCTACTGTTAGCGGTCATGGCCCCGTTGAAACTCTTGTTGAATTGGGGATTGTGGCCCTGGTTTTCCCACAGATACATACCATAAGCTTTGTTAAATGTATAGCATCCCTCCAAGACAGATTTGTGAAAATGTTGAAAAGATTCTATGTAGACCTTGTTTTCTATCTAGAGCAGGAAAGGCCCACACGATTGTTGATTTCCCACCTTCACCAGCAACTTCAATATGTCTGTTAAGCTGAACTTTATTTTCTTGATGTCTGCATTGTCTCGCTGATAGGTCTCCTACTGTTCAGTAAAAACGCCAAATGAAGCAAGGAAACGTAGAATTCTATAGAGGTATCCCACATCCACATGGGAATTATTATTTGATGATGAATTGTTAGCGGAAATGAGAAAGGCAATATGCTCAGTGGAAAGGGGAACTTTGTTGCCTTGTGTGGCCATGATGTTAGGAATGTTGAGCAACAGGGATGCTTTCAGAGCCAATGACTTGACGAAAAAGAGTATCATCTCATAAAGCTATAGCTCCTACATTGTTGCGGATTCAGGTGATGAGTTGATGTGTTACCGGGTTACCAGAGAAGACATGATTAGTCGAGTCCATAGGAGCTTCCATGGTGGTAAATTTGTGTTTATAATAAATTTGTGTCCATAGGAGCTTCAGTACTTACGATTTTTAGCGTTTCTGAGATTTTTCTAGATCTCTTTCTGGTTTTCGCCGAGAGTTGTCTTCTGGGTTGTTTGACCATTATCCTCACCCTGATTTACTCATTGATGTTTGATAAGCAGACTGCCACTCCTCCAACCAATGTTTCACCCGGAGTCTACAAAGATTCCTCATTGTTGGCTGCTTTCTCTAGTCCTCACCCTCTCATCTTTGATCCTAGTTGTTTAAGTGTTTTCATGTTACAAGTGTCATGGGCTTCTCTCAAGTAGTCTGGTACATCTGATCAACAATCAGCTCCTCAACACCCTACTGTTACTCTCTCAACTAAGCCATCCGGATCCACCCCCCAAGGACCTCCTCCATTTTTGTGTGCCTCTCCTATGTTCCCACTAAGAACTGTTATTCAGTCTCAACCATCCAGGAGTTGTTCCATTGGGAAATTACCCTACAGGCCAGATACCTTTCTTATTTCCTCCTCAAGGAATCTTTACTATCGCTGTCATGGCTTCACTGGTCCTCCCTAATATGACTTTAGGGATCCCAGTATGGTACATTAATCCCCCTGCAAGCAATCCACCTGGTTAGTTAAGACCTTATCATGCTTTGACCCTGGTTCAACCGGTCTCTACGACCCCTGTTGCTGCTCCAATTCCATTGCAACCTCAACAGGAACCCATTCCTATTTCGAAAGCATCTGGATAGGCGGAAAATCTAAGAGGAAAGAACCTAAGGACAAGGCTCCCCAAGCTCCTCCAGCTCCGAAAGCCCCAAATCCATCACCTTTGTGCACTTTATGTAAAGTTGTTGGGCACACCATCAATAATTTTCCTGAGCTCCCTCATCTCAAACCTTCGGTTCATGAAATGTTCCCTGAGTCAAATATCACTGAGGTACATGTTAACTTATCGCGTCTAGCCAGGAAACTCATAACATTATGCACAAATCACCCTTGTGCCTTGTGTGATCATCATGGTCACTATTCCCATTGTTTCCCTCATCTTGACAAATTTCGTGATTTCCTTAAGGCGCTTAGCGAATATGAGACCACTCATAGTGGATCACCTACTCCTCTACCCATGGATTTTGGTACCACTAGTAAACAGAATAGGGGGACTCTGGTCCAACCATCATGATCCCCCTCGCCCCCCCATGTCGAGATGATGAACTCCACAGGCCATATCCTTTACCTATCATCATCCTTGAATTCCTCGCAGGCAAACCTTTCCAAGGTTTCTCTGCGCGCTTCTATCGAACTTCTTTCGATAGAAACCCAAGTCCCAACATCCGTAGATCCTCCATCTACTAGCTTGTCGTCTACCATTCTAGATGATGCATATGTGAACCTTCTTTCTTAGGTTGATGCACCAGATAAAATCGCTGCATCATGCAGTCAGTCTTCCTCCTGTCTGCCCGTCTTCCATTCTGATTGGGACCTCATGGAAGCCATGTATACCTATGATTACCCTTCCACTTAGGCAAGGGGGAATATCTTTTGGAGGATTCTGAAGGCCATCTCCTTCCTAATTCTCCCAATGCACTTTACCTCAAGAAATTTTGCTCATAGTATATCCCTTTTATTTGCATGTGTTTATTTATGTCATGCATTAGGTAGGTTGCATCATTTCAATTGATGATTTTACACCTCACCAGGAAGCCATTTTTCTAAGAAGGGTTACCTCGTCGCCTCTCAAAATCGAATTTCTTCATATGATACGCTTGTACTTTTGGGACCATCTTCCCAAGTTGTTGCTTTTCGTCTTACGTGTTGACCTTCATCATGAGTAGCCATCATTTACTCATGCTTTCATGGTCCCCACTGAGCCTATTTTGTGTGGTAGCGTCATTGAGTCACCTTTGTACAGAGAATCCATGATGAGTCACCTTTGCATCCATGGAGTCTATTTCACATCCCATTTTATCATGTCACAATATTCCATCCATCTTTGCATACCATTCATCTCGGGTTGCCCATTTTGGCTTTCAGTCATACTGTCCCCCATCCCCTCTTGAGTCGAGTCAGTCACTACAACGTCAACCATGCACTTTATGCTCTAATAAGGGAAGTTGTCTGTTTGTCCCGCAGTTCCATTTTTTCCATTGTCCCTGGTGTCAGTCCATCAATCATATTACTATTTTCCCTCATGCCTTAGTTGAGGATCCTCATCGCCTCACCTATTGCGGACCCTATTCTGTTGACGTCGGCTTATTTATTCTAGAAGAATGGCCTAGAGGGTGGTGTATCTTGGTTCCACCTTCCATTCTTGTTCGGTACCTCAGATCCAGCAGAGGGACTCATTATTGCCCTTTGACTTGGTTGTTTCATGCTTTTGATTTATACACTTTATGGTCCACTGATGCAACAAAGTGTACCATTAATTCCCAGGTGTGTGTGAGATGCTTCAGATATCATGAGGGTGTGGCCATTCAGGTAGCCCCCGACATGCCCGGATGCTTTCATATTATCCTACAACCTCAAATGCAGTTTCGTGGATTTGCTGGGTTCAGTTCCTATCGATCGCAGTGTTCATATCATGCACGTCTCCTTCAGGTGATCCATTCAGTTTTGTGAGGCCCTTCCCTGTTCAGTAGGGCTTCTTTGGTTTTTCTACACTCCCTCCCACTCTTTTTTTGCGAGAACGACCATTATATCTCATGTACTCAAATGATACTATATTCAATCTTGGCTCATGTTTCTTCTAGGTGCATTATGTATATGGGACACACTCTATTATTTTCTGGCTCAGTTATGCCAGTATGTCATGTACCATTCAGCATGTACTTCATTGCTCAGTTTTATGTTTTTGGGCACATCATTATTTTTGTACTAAGTTATCTAGGGGTATATGTATGCCTCCACTGCCTCACTGAGATCTGGTACCATAACATAAAAGGAGACATGCATTGGCCTCACCCCCTCTGTCCCTATGATCTTTCACTTCATCTCTATTGCCCTCTCTCTCTCTCTCTCTCTTTGACTCCACTTTGTTGTATAGTGATTATGTCTTTACAATGTACTTCGGTCATACGTTTTTATCCTAACACTCGTACGTTGGGGCAATCTATTATCACCAAAAAATTGTTCACTCTAGCTTAATTTACTAGATGGATCGAAGTACACCATGTAAGGCCAATTTTACCATAGTAAAATTGCTTTCACTATGAGAAATTACTAATAAACCACATTTGTTAAGCAAATTATAATTAAACTCATGAAGAATAATTAAATAAATCACTATTTATTTAATTATCTTCTAGGAATAATTAATTAAACTATTCATTAATTAATATTCCTTGTCATAATTGACCTAGTTATGGAAAATAAGCTGATAAATTATCAATTATCTTATTTTTCTCTAAGAATAATTAATTAATCACTAATTAATTATTATTCCTTGTCAAGTTTGACTAAATCCCTCAGGAATAATTAAATAAATCATTATTTGTTTATTATTCCTTAACCATATTTCTTGAGATGATAAATAAATCATTTATTTATTTATTAATTATTTCTAAATAAAAGTTTAAATATTTTTGCCCTCCTAACCAAATATAATAAAATATTCCAAGTGGTTATTTCTAGAATGGGGTTAATAATATTTTGTTATTTCTCATTATTCGAGGATAACTCAATATTTTGTTATAAATAGAAGGGTTTTCCATTCATTATTCACTCTTGATTATTTTCATTGTTGCACTCACTATTGTAACTCTGATTTATCATTGTGGCACACCATTGTTCTTTCCATTTGATTTCCCATTGAGCTCAAACTTTTTATTTGCTGGGTTTACACGTTATAGAGGAGAGAGACTCTACACAAGCTAAAGACATTTGAAGATAACTAATCTTCAAACCCATCCCATAAAGGGAGACTGATAACATTTATTTGTTCCCTTCACAGGTGTTATTTAATAAAATCTATTCTTTGTATATCTAGTTCTCATTGGATTATTGGAGTTACCCGCATTTATTATTATTTAATTTTGATCTTTAACTATGATTGTGGTATAGATCAGAACTTTGGCAGGTTTTGTTTCTATCATTTGTTGCAGATCTAAAATGTTTAGCAGCCATTTATATTGTTGACATTGTTTGTCATCCACAGTCTTAGGTGATTTCTTTCTGTACACCTTTAAGAAGAAAACACTATAACAATTCACATCATATAAATTAATATTAAAATATAATAATAATAAAAATAAAATGAATTTGAAACCATATATATATATATATATATATATATATATATATATATATATATATATATATATATATATATATATATATATATATATATATATATATATATACACTAGTAAATATACTAAATATTGATAATAATTAACAACTCATTAAATTAGTAAATATGCTACAAATTGAAGGAAATTAATATATATATATATATATACATATATATATATACACACACACACACACACACACACACACACATATATATATATATATATATATATATATACATATACACTAGTAAATATACTAAATATTGATAATAATTAACAACTCATTAAATTAGTAAATATGCTACAAATTGAAGGAAATTAATGACTCATTAAACTGGAAAATACACTACAAATTTATGGCAATTAATTACTCGTTAAACTAGTAAATATATTACAAAATAATGAATCAAATCAACCAATTAATAACTAATAAAAATAAAACTAAAATTTAGTCATGTTATAAGGGACTGATCATGTTACCATTAGTCTCCTCCCTAAACATAATAACTCATCTACATGGTATAGTTTTTTTTGTAATAACAAATAAGTGAATTTGTACTTGTCACAAACCATTGAATATCTATCTTTTGTCAACCATGACTATGGTACTATGTAAATTAAACAATATAACCTCTTGTAAGGAAATTTTGGGTAAAATTGTATTCACCAATATTAACTTTTAGTAAATTTCTTCATCAGGGTAGCTAATTTTTGGGATATGGGTGTATTTGAGAAAACAACTTAAAGGGATTCTAGAATCTAAAAGAAATCTTATGATTAAATCTTTAAAATGACATTTAAAATTTGAGAACTATCAAAATTACTTTAAAATTGCATCAACTCATATCTTCAATATTTCATCAATAAATAAGCATTTGAAAATTGGATATTCTTTTGTTGCATTGGTTTCATGATGATATAGGGGAAAATAATAATTTGCATTGACTCTAATGGTAATATATGACAAATATATTATGTTTAATTAATTTTGACAATAATGTAACTTAAAATGATTGGATCACAAATATTGATTTCAATAATAATACAACCATGCATTAAATACAAGCACTAAGCTCTTTACAATATATCCTAGCGTCATCATTCATTGAACATTTGAAAAAAATGATATTAGTCAATTACATTAATTTTAGCAATGTTAATTAGTTGCATTAATTTAAGTGATAATGCATTTCAAAATGATTAGTTATCTCCATGAAGATTAACTAAACCATGTAAAATATATTGTGGTAATTTAGAGAATTATATAGTAAAAGTTACCAATGTCATGCCAGGCAGTAACTCTCCAAGGGTAGAAAAACTGATTGGTGTGTTTATTCCATAGGTATGTTATTGTTTTATACATTAGGAGTGATTGTTCAGTTCATCTTCCGATGATTGTTCACATTCCTGATTTATTTATTTTACAAATTCCCCAATCATGAAGATTAGGTGTCAACATTCCCCCCCTTAATCTGAAGGGATGTTGGTGAGTCCAAGCATCATTCTGAATCGTTCAAGCTTTTCCTTTCCAAGTGCTTTGGTGAAGATGTCTGCAATTTGCTCATTTCTGGAACAATGACGGAGATGGATTGTTTTGGCCTCAACATGATGTCGAATCAGATGATATTTAGTATTGATATGCTTTGTTCGATCATGGAACTTTGGATTCTTGGCCAACTTTATTGCAGAGGTGTTATCAATCATGAGTGGAGTTGATTGTACTTGTTTTACCTGCAAATCTTCAAGAATTTTCCTGAGCCACACAATTTCTTTCGTTGCTTCAGCTGCTGCCACGTATTCTGTTTCAATTGTGGAATCTGTTGGAACTGATTGTTTACGTGATCTCTAGGAGACACCTCCTGATCCAAGACTCATAGCATATCCTGAAGTAGATACCCCAGTTTCTTTGTCTCCATCGAAGTCTGAATCAGAGTATCCAATCAAGCTGAAGTTGTCCACCTGTGTATACTTGATTCCAAGGTCTTGAGTTCCCTTCAAGTACCTTAGAACTCTTTTTGCAGCAGACCAATGTCCCTCACAAGGCTTTTGCATGAACCTGGAGAGGATTCCAATAGTAAATGAAATGTCTGGTCTGGTAGTAGTGAGGTAGATGAGACTTCCTACAAGTTGTCTATACTTTGTTGCATCCTCAAATTCCTTTCCTTCAATAGATGTGAGCTTTAAGTTTTGTTCCATTGGAGTAGAAAGAGGATTGCACTCTGTCATGCTAAATCTGTTTAACAAATCTCCAATGTATTTCTTTTGAGAAAGAAATATGGATTTTGGATGTTGGGTTACTTCAATGCCAAGATAGTAATGAACATGGCCCAAATCAGTCATTTCAAAACTTTTCCCTAATTCCTTCTTTATGGATGCAATGTAGCTTTCATTGTTCCCTATCATTAAAAGATCATCTACATATACCACAAGATACACAACTGTTTTGCCAACTTTCTTGACAAATAAAGTTGCATCATCAAGATCAAAATGATTGAAGTTGAGTTTCAGAAGATGCTTAGTTAGTTTTTCATACCAGGCTCGCGGTGCTTGTTTGAGGCCATACAAGGACTTCACAAGTTTGCATACTTTATGTTCATGTCCTTTCACAACAAATCCTTCAGGCTGGGACATAAAAACATTCTCTTTTAGATCTCCATTCAAGAATGCTGTTTTTACATCCATTTGATGGACTTTCCAACCGTTCTGAGCAGCTAGTGCAAAGAGTGTCCGGATGGTGGCCCATTTTGCTGTGGGGGCAAAATTTTCCTCATAATCGACCCGTTCCTTCTGTTCAAAGCCTTTTGTCACAAGCCTAGCTTTGTGCTTTTCAAGTGAGCCATCAACTTTGTATTTGTTCTTGTAGACCCACTTGCAGCCAATTGGTTTGGTTCCAAATGGAGGATCAACTAGCTTCCAAGTGCCATTCTTTATGAGGGCATCATACTCCTTTTTCATCGCTTCTTTCCATTCATCATGAGAAGCAGCTTCTTTGAAGGAAGTTGGTTCAAAATCTGTAGACAAGTTCAATTCACAATCATAAGTAACATCCATATCAACAGGTGAATTAGAGTCATCTACATCACCTCCATTTTGTCGGTTTGAATTTCTGGTTCCTGTTTTTCCAATTTCATCAGGATGAACAATTTCAAGTGTCTTTGTCAGCCACTTTGGGGGACCTTTCTGAGATGGTCCAGGCTGCTCTGTTGATTGAGTTGGGATTGAATCAAGATTGAGTCTCCCAATTCTATCAATTACATCACTTAAAGCATCATTCGTTGTTGGAGTTTCATGCAGGGGAGATTGTTCTTCAAAAGAAGATTCCACATGTTGATCTAGTATATGAATCCCCCCTTCAAGATGTGGAATCTGATTATCAAATTCTTGAAATGATTTCGTTTTTGTGAATCTATCCAAGCGATCAAGTTGCCGCTCAACAACATTTTCAGATTTGGATGATTCAAGAAAAATGACATCTCTAGATACAACAAACTTTTTATTTACTTCATCATAGAGGCGGTATGCTTTAGAGGTGTTTCAATACCCTAGGAAGATACACTTACGACTTCTAGCACCAAGATTGTTTCTATGTACCTTTGGTATCAAAGCATAACAGGTGGAACCAAAGATCCTGAGATGTTTTACCGAAGGAACATGTCCATACCACAATTCATAAGGAGTCTTGCTTCTTATAGCATTAGATGGACATCTATTTTTTATATATGCAGCACATAGAATAGCATCAGCACAAAACATTATCTTTACATTTTTGAAGAAAAGCATGGATCGTACCATATTCAAAATTGTTCTATTCATTCTTTCTGCTACACCATTATTTTGGGGATTATAAGGTACAGTTGTTTGATGTTTGATCCCATGTTGGGCGAAGATAGTTTTCAAATTCATTTGATGTATATTCTTTTCCATTATCAGTGCGAATAGACCCAATATGAGATTGTCCATCATTTTCAATCCATTTATGAAAATTCTTGAATGTTTGAAAAGCATCAGATTTGTTCTTCAATAAATAAACCCAACACATTCTGGTGTAATCATCAATAAATGTCATGATATATTTATTTCCATTTGCAGAAAGAACAGGCATTGGACCACATAAATCTGAATGAATGAGTTCAAGCTTCCTATGTGCTCTTGAATGTGAATCATGAAAAGACTGTTTGTTATGCTTTCCTAGAATGCAAGCATCACATTGCTTATGTTTCCTAGGAATTGTAGGCAAACCAGCAACACCATTTTTCTTCAATAAGCGGAGACTGTCATAGTTTAAATGTCCAAATCTAGCGTGCCATAATAAACTTGATGGAAGTGTACCTTCTTCATGATGAGAAATATATGAGAAATGTTGTGCATGAGCAGAGGTTCCTTGCAGTTTGAGAAGTCTTTCTTCTTCTATTCCCCTCACGACAAGTGAGTGGTCAGATGCTTTTCTTACCTCAAGCTTGCCATCAAACATATGAATGGAGTGACCTTGCTGGCGGATGTGGACCAAGGACAACAAGTTTCTCTTGAGCTGTGGGAGATATAGAACATGATCTAGAAGAAAGTCTGGAAGACCAGGTAGTTTAAGCCTGATTGTGCCAAGCCCTGATGGCTTGATTTTTGACTGATCTGCAAAGTATACTGCTCCATCAACATTGTCAGTGAAATCTTCAAAAAAATATTTCCTATGAGTCATATGACAGGTTGCTCCTGAATCAAGCAACCAATCAGTTTTCGAAGAAGCAAGTGAAGCATTAAACAAATCTTCATTTACTCCAATGTTACATTGTGCCTCAATATAGTGAGCGGATTCATGTGATTTACCTTTGTCTGTATCATCAGTTTTACCTTTCTGCTGGTTTCTTTTCTGCTCAATTTTGTCCCATGGTAGCTTGCATGTAGAAGAATCATGTGATCCATTTCGTTTGCAGCGAATGCAATGCAGATATGCTTTTTCTCCTTCAGAATGTCTGCCCCCCTGCCTCTGAAGTATCTTCCTCTTCCTCTTCGTCCACCTCTTCCTCTTGTAGAATCTTGAGCAGGATGCTTTTCTTTATGAGCAAGGCAAACAGTCTCTTCAGAAGATTCAGGGATTGTCTTCTTTCCAAAGGCTTTTTCTCTTTCAGCAAACTTTTTCACAAGAGAGTCAAAGGTTATATCTTTAAGATTTCCATTTGCTTGTAAAGACTCAAGATAATTCGAGTAAGTAGGATAGAGTGCTTTGAGAAAAGAAATAAGAGGGATATCCAGCTCAACCTTAGTGGATTTGATATCATGCATTATGGATTTTACTTCAGATGCAAGAGCAAGAGGATCATTATTTTTCAGTTCAAGAGTGAAGAGTTTAATCATGAGCTGAACAACTTCAAGTGCAAAATGTGAGTCATAGAGTTCTTTGAGCTTTTGTAAAGCTTCAAAGGCAGTTGAATATGATGAAATATGGCGACTTACATCTTCATTTACAGATGCTGCGATTAATGCATATGCTTTGATGTTCTTGTTATGCCAAATGACGAGCTCTTTGTTTGATGTAGGTTGTACTGGGTCATTGTCTCCTTCTCTGACACACACTCCCTTCCACAACTCATTGAAGATGAGGGTGTGTTTTATCATCCGGGACCATTCAGGATAGTTCTCCTTGCCAGTGAGAACTATCCCTACCATAGAGATGATTGAATGCATTCTGTAAAAAAAATACTTCTGCTGAAAAAAAATTCCTTACGTTACAGCCTTATGCACTATATTTTCTTCAAATCCCTCTAATGTTTGATAGAAGCATCAACATTTCATTGTACATATCACTTCAATATATCACTTTAATTCCTTTTTTTTACCATTCAAATGATAAAAAAACTATGCAATACTACTATGTTTTGAAAAACGTGCAATACCACAAATGATTTGATATATAAACCACTTTGAAAACAACGCAATACTTTGAATGATATATAAACACTTTGAATGATATAAACTACACAATACCATGAATTCAACAACCGTTTTGAATGATATGCACTGCACAATACTTTGACTCAACTGCGCAACACTATGAACTCAACAAACGTTTTGAATGGTATACACTGCGCAATACTATGAACTCAACAAACGTTTTGAATGGTATACACTGCATAATACCATGAACTCAACTGCGCAACACTATACCACAACCACGATCATAAATATACACTTGGAATTAAAATCACACTCTTGTCATTTATCGGCATTCTCAATCTTAAGGGACACATTAGACCTCCTCGCAGAAGACAAAAGCGAAGCCTTTTCATGCGGAGTCTCTGCCTCGTTGAGGGCTAAAGTCTGCTTGGAAAGTATGCAGCCCATTTGTACACGAAAAGGAGCTCCAATCACGCAGACGAAACCTTAAATCCCGCTGCCATTTCCAACCAAAGCTTAAGTTTCTTTGAAAACTCAATCATTTCCTACTACTGCATAATTTATCAAACACTGTAACTTAAAGTCCACTGTAAAGCTTAAATTACATGCTATATTCGATCATTTCCTATTGTGTCTAGATCATGTTAACACATGTAATTAATCTACCGTCTCACAAGCCAACGCTCAACGTAACAAGCACTAAGCCGAAGGGAGGAGTCCACAAATGGAAATGAAAATGCGGCTCAAAAAAAATGTTGCAATCTTGGATTCCAGCAACAGCCGTATAGGCGAAACTTCGAAAAAATCAAAGTACTTGACAAAAAAAAACTTTTCAACTGGTAAGAGGATGAAAACCCTGAATCAGGTAGCGTTCAACAATTGATGAAAACCCTGGATCAGGCAGCGTTCAACAGTCCAGCTGCGCATGGAATCTCTCAGAACGGTGAGACCATTAGGTGAGAGAACGTTAACAACCATGAGTGTTGGGTCCAACGCATCTCTGGGCAGCGACAGAGGCAGAGCAGTGCAATGCATCATCATTTCTGGGTAGCGACAGAGGCAGAGTAGTGCAATGCAACATCATTTCAGGACAGTGGCAGAGATGAAGGGAGTTACGACTATTCTTAGGACTGGCTCGGATACCATGTCAGGCCAGGCTGTAACTCTCCAAGGGCAGAAAAATTGATTGGTGTGTTTATTCCATAGGTATGTTATTGTTTTATACATTAGGAGTGATTGTTCAGTTCATCTTCCGATGACTATTCACATTCCTGATTTATTTATTTTACAAATTCCCCAATCATGAATATTAGGTGTCAACAACCAATAATGCAACAATTCAATCACAAGATAAAATAAGAATATACATGCATACATATATGGAAGAAAAGAAAATAGAGAGTAATTATAGAGTCAACAATAAGTATTCTTTATTAATATAGGCATGATCAAATTAATATACAAAATGACCCGTTTCCAAGGAATTGGCAATACAATTATAGGTGAGATTCTAATTTTTTTTTGTTTAAAATGTGTTTTTAATGCATAAATAGATTCAACACCCTAAAAAATCACATATTATTATTTTGTTTAAAATATTTCTTTGAATGCATAAATGGGTTCAACACCCTCAAAAAACAACAATGCACTTGAACTTTGTCAATCAAACAACTTAAATATATGATTAGCCAATCAAATAGCTTAAATATATGATTCTTAAAAATCTCTACTAGATTTTGAAAAAATTAAAGGGAAAAAATGATTAGAAAAATGGTTATTTTATCTATTAGTTAGGTTACACTATTAATATATAGTCAACAATAAAAGAAAAATCTTTTACATTTTAGATCCGTGTCTATTTATACATTACATAAATGAAGGTAGTTGTGACTTGTAACTTCTTGTTGGTTGACCTAAACAATCAAGTGACCAACTAAACTACCTCATTGACAACATCTTTGGTTGAGTTGCTCTATGACATTGAACTTTAGCTACTCAATCTAGTCAACTTGTCTCTATGAGCTCCCTCCCACATACATTGAACTTAATAATTACATTATCATCATCTTATTCTATTGGTTATTCCCAAACCCTTAAACATTGTAAATGTTTATTACATTTAGGATTCCCAATATGAAAATTGTTAATATACAAGGAAGTGTACCTATAAAATACCAAGAATTAAGGAATTTGGGATGTATGACTATAGCATTATTAATCGCAAACATGAAATCCTAGGAGCATTGAGATGTGAAATTATCAATTCCAATGAAAATTTAATAACTTGCAAATTCTATTAAGAATATGAAAGATTATATTTATTAATTGCAAACACGAAATCCTAGAAGCATTGGGATGTGAAAATTATCAATTCCAATGAAAATTTAATAGCTTCTAAATTCTATTAAGAATTTGAAAAATTATATCTCATTTATTTTGGTGATGTTGGAAAGAAAAATAATAAAGTTTTATTGATTGCAACAATGAAATGACAAACTAATATACATATATTTGAAAGTAAAGATGATGCAAAACATAGTGGAAATTGACTCGACAAATATTATAGAAAATAATATTAAATTACATCTCAAAATATTGTAAAAATGTTTATAACTAAAATATATTTATACAATTAAAAAAAAAAAGATTAAATGTAAATTTTATTACCTTACATTTAAGAAGAGAATGAAATTAAAAAATATATGCTAACATCATATTGTTATTAGAAACAATATAATAAAAACATAAATATGGAAAAATATAATATACAAAAATAAAAAAATATGATATAAAAAAAAGAGTAAAAGAAGCACACCATACTATATAGATACAACCTTCTCAGCTCATACATTCTTTTATAATTTAATATTTACATATAATAAATGTATTTTTCAAAGAATAATCATATCTAATTAATTGGATAGAAATCGTTTAATCTATTCTCAAGTCGTCCCTCCTCACATTATTTTATAATTTAATACTTACATATAAAAATTTCAAAAAATAATCATATCCAATTAATTGGATGGAAATCATTTAACTTATTCCCAAATTGTCCCTCCTCTTAAGTTCCCTTGAGTGATTCTAGGAGCTAATATTTCCAACGCATCCCGCTTTGGAAATTTTAAAAATTAGACTCGAAAAATGTCGCTTAAAATATACATTGATTTTTAAATTCATATCGAAGAGGTTTAAGTTTAAATTTAAATGGCAAAGGGTCAAAAATTTCACAAATGACACCGTCCATAAAAACTTTTCAAATACAAAAATTATAATGAGATAACCAGGAAAACATACTATTAGAGTACAATATACATCTAATTTTCAAAAAATATGAATACGTTTAGATTTAAATTCCACATGTCACAATTTTCACAAATGATTAATATTGAGATAACCAGAAACACACTCACAATCAGACTACTCTTTTAAGGTATGCAGAGTAGTATTCTGCTGTAGCAGGAAGCTCAAATATTTATCAATTCCCAAAACAAAAATATGCAAAAATCATAGTAGAGCACGGACAACGAAATTCTACAAATTTTAGCAAATATTTTGAACTCTGCATACACAACAAAGGAATTGTGCAATTTTAACCTCCATTGTCTTCGGTTTCTTCAGCTCGGGAGGGGAAGCTTAGGAACGCTTACGGTCAACACTCCATCTTGACAGACGACAGATATGGCCTCAAGGTTAGAGTCAAGGTGAATTTCCTTCCCAGCCGGCAAGGCACATTTTGATGATCTCAAAGGAAATTTAAGTGCAACTACCTTGATGTCGTTGAGGAGCTTCTCCATTTCATCTAGCACGCCAAGTTGCTACTGCACCGCTCAAGAAAGGGTCAATCACCATCTTTCAATTCTCTAACCCTGCAAAGAAAATATGATCATTCGCCATCTTTCAATTCTGTAACACTGCAAAGAAAATATAATTATTTTCCCAAGGTTTATTTCAAATTGTGAAAAAATTAGCGCAAAACATTTGAAAATAGCGAAATTTCTTGCCGGATTTTAAAAATCAGAGAAAAGACGATTTCACAATGACAGATTGAATGACAGATTGAGTGCTTTTGTTTGGCGCAAATAAATTTCAACCGATCATTAACACAAGATTGTTCAATTATGTAATTACTACCATCTACTATGTCTTTGAGGATGCCGAATATATTCGAGTATGAAAACATCTTCCATCCTACCTTTATGAGGACATATTCATGACATTACTTGATGTTTCACATAGATATCTTATAGTATAATAAGGTCAATAGGGTTCCTTACATTTTCCATGAAGACATCATTACTTTGAAACTCTAATGGTAGACATGCAAATCTTGAGATAAGATAATAAGACCAATAAGGATTTTTTTAAGGTTTCTTTTTAGCGAACATTGGTATATAGACAGAGTAATCTCTTTATTAATTTAAATTTTTATTTTATAGTAATAAATGAAACAAATTAATTAAAAATATAATTTTAACGTGTTTAAAAATAAATTAAAGAGATAAATTTTTTATTTCATAATCACATTTTCTGTTGTATCTTCATTTTCTTTCATAATTTGCAAAATTTTCTTCCTTTGTTGTCAACCAACTATTTAGACAAGATTGTTCAATTTTGACAACCATTCAGACAGTCTTGTAAATAACTACTACCATCTCTTTTATATTTTTAAATGATTCTGTGACTAACAACCATAATTCTTACACAAGCTTAGCATTGCTACAGTTTGAACTTTCTATAATGAGCTTACTATTAAGCCTAGCATTTGTAAAATCAAACTTTATTTAAAACTCCTTATTTCTTCTCTTATCTTAAAAGACATTTTTCTTTATTAATTCTCTAGTTTTTGAAAACATACAAATTAATACTAAAAAATAATTTCGAAATAATAAGTGTGCTACCCATAAAATTATGTACAGTTTTGAACCAAGGAGAAGTGTTAAAATGAAACTCCAGGGCTCTATTAATAACCACACAATGGAAGATTGGTCTACCTACAGAGCTACAACTTAATTTTTTTTTCCCGCTTGGTCTTCCCAAAATATATAGAATGCCAATAGCTATCCATACAATTACTATTGTGTATCATGCTTCATTCTTCCATTCTGCATCTAGGAAATAATTCGTGCATTTGGGTGTCCATGTAGCCGCTGCTATGAATGGTTTTTAAGGAGATGTTAAAATCATAGAAAAATTAAACGACATTGTTAATAAAAAGAAACCATATTATTAGAAAAAGACATCAATGAAAAGACATAGCTAATGAAAAGAATTCATATTATTAGAAAAAGACATCAACGAAAAGAAACTACATTATTAGAAAAACACATCAACCAAACTTGAATTCACTGTAAGGGCGAAATCTGAAAACTATTCTTGAACAACAACAAAAAATGACCAATCAAGCCATACAACAACAACACTGTAGATGTGTATTACATATTACAATATTTCCCTATTAGATATAGAAAACTTTCCTTTTAATTACATATATTTTTAAATTTATAGAGCTTGAAGTTTTTAATGCATATGAAAGTCTATTAATAGTGATCTTTGATTGAGCAATGTTAAGAGATAAGTTCAATTCCCTTAGTTGTTGAAAGTATATATATATATATATATATATATATACATATATATATATGGTTTGCTTTAAATTGTTTCAAGCTGAACAAAATAGATAATATAAATTAGAAACAAATGAAAACTAAAAACACTTTTTCCATTGTGCAAATAGATTTATATTTTCAATGATGTAAATTCAAATACTTTTGAAGATTATCTAATGAATAGAAGAAACATAGGTTTACTTTTTTTAATAGAATTTGATAAAAATGTTTCCCTATTTACTAAATTCTATTGAGATTTTATAGTGTTTTAACGTAGACACTTTTTAAATTGTAAAGGTTTAGATGTTGGACACAGATTGTCATTGATGTCAATATGGCAATATTCAAGAGGAGGAGACAGAGCATATCGGAGCCAAGAGGAGCAGACCATATCGGAGGAGCCACATATATTAGAGCAAGAGGAGCTATATTGGAGGAGTGCCAGAGCAGGAGGAGCCATCGGAGGAGCTATCGGAGCATATCGGAGCAAGAGGAGCCATCGGAGGAGCAAATGAAGCAAACAGAGCCATATATGCCTCAGAACCCATATATGCCTTCATTAATACTATCGGGAGTTGTTCGGGCAATGGAAACCTACATATGCATGTATTAATGTTATCGGAGGAGTGCCAGAGAAAGAGGAGCCATCGAAGGAGCTATCGGAGCATATCCGAACAAGAGGAGCCATTGGAGGAGAAAATGAAGCAAACAGAGCCATATATGCCTCAGAACCCATATATGCCTTCATTAATACTATCAGGAGTTGTTCGGGCAATGGAAACCCACATATGCATGTATTAATGTTATTGGGAGTGTTTGAGCGCCCAAAATCTACATATATGCATTTACAATAATCAAAGGCTTTTTTTTTTCTTTTTTGGCGGAAACAACACAAGTTAAATATGTTTTGGCACATATGGACCCGATGGCATATATATATATATCTATATATATATATATATATATTTCGCCATATCGACGCATCGGAGTTTCGGCTAAGTGACCCGATGGCATATCGCAATGGACCCGATGGCATTTCATATTTGGTTTATAATATATCGCATCCGCAGCATAGAGGGTCGTCCACCCCAATACTCTGATTGCGATAAGTGGTGGCGGACCCGATGGAAGCTTTAAGGGGAATATATATTAACATCGCATCCGCGGAGGACTTGTATCTTTTCGGAGGTAGCAATCAGCGAAATCGCCGAAGGACCCGGAGCCGAAATCTTATAGAGCAGAATATATAGCCACATCGGGTCCGCAGAACCCTTACAGCGCATCGGAGCAGCGGAGGTAGCGATTAGCGAAATCGCCAAAATCATCCGGAGCCGAAATTATATAGAGGATGGTTGAATGGGAGATCGGGTCCACGTTACATCAGAGGAATGGGTCTCTTGTTTACAGTGAACGCCGATGTTCATCGGACCTGAAATAATATTAAAGGGAGTCTAAAAGAGCATCGGGTCCGCTCCTCATCGGAGGTCAGGCCTTAAGATTTTTATTGTGATCGCTGAAATCCGGACCCGCCGATAACTATAAAGGCGGGCGGATAAGATTTGAAATCCGCGAATGTTCAATTGAGCGGATTTACATGGTTTCCTGTGTAGTAATGTATATGTGACTGAAATCTTTATAAAGGGGTTTTATAATGATTCCCATATATTATATGTGGCTGTGGGTTTAAGCCTTAAGACATATATTGAAATGCTTGTGTTAATTGTATGTGTGGACACGGTTGGGCGGTGGCTTCCGATAGACATAAAAGCGGCAATAGAAGGGTGGCTCTGATTCTATAAGTGTGGCGGGTTGATTAAAGCACTCGGTGATGGTTGTTAAAGCCTGTGTGATGGTTGATTAATGGCTCTGGTGGTGGCTTCCGATGGGTGATAAAAGGCTCAGGTGGTGGCTTCCGATAGTACTAAAGCACCAATAAAAGGTGGCTTTTGATGGGTGATTAAAGTGCTTGAGCGGTGGTCTCTGATAAACATAAAAGCAGCGCTATTATAGTCTTATAAATATAGTCCTCTGCGTTGACTCAATGCTTGCCATTGATACAACACGTCCTGCGAATATTGGAACACTTGTATAGACAGAAGAAGCAAAGAAATGGGAAGCCGAAGTGCCAAGCGATCAAGTGAGTTAGAGGAAACGATAGCCACTGAGGAGGAAGCCAAAGAGCCAGCATGTAAGAGGAAACGAATGGATAGGAGCATGGAGCATATAAAAGGAGCAAAAAAAGAGAACTGATGATGTTGTTGGCAGATGGGATAACCTGAGTATGAGATAGTGGAAGCAGCAGAAGCAAAGGGGGCAGCAGATGCAGTGGAAGCTGAAAAGAGTGCGGCAGCACACCAGTGTATACCAAAGAGGTTGGAGCCTCTGAATTAAACAGGATTGAAGTCCTTGAGAGTTGGTGCTCCTAAGTCCAAGATTGGTGTCTTGGCAAAATAGAGTTGGTTCTCTGGAGGTTGGAGCCTCACCAAAGTCCAAGTTGGAGCTTGGCAATAGATTGTGAACATCTATTTATTGTATTTATTTTACTGCACAGTTATATGAATCAAAGCATTTATTCCTGCTGTTTATTTTGTGTTCTGAACATATGTGTTTTAACTAGTAAAACAATAGTGAAAAGTAAGAAATACTGATTCACCCCCCCTCTCAGTATTTCCAACAATTGGTATCAGAGCCGGCTTCTTTATTCTAGCCTAACAGCTTGAAGAAGGATCAGCAACCATGATGAGAAATCATGAAGCATCAGGAAAACCTCCTCTGTTCGATGGCACTAACATTGGTTTTTGGAACAAAAGAATGACTTACTATTTAATGTCCCTTGGACCTGAAGTCTGGCATTTTTGTCAAGCTGAATACCAAGCGACTTCTACTCTTCCAACAGACCAAGACGAGAGGAAAGCCTACATTGCAAATGCAAAGGCCATGAACTCCATCACTAGTGGAATCACTGATTCTGAGTTTACCAAAATCATGCACTGTAACTCTGCCAAAGAAATGTGGGAGAAGCTAGTTGGCTTGTACGATGGAGACTCAAAAGTCAAAAAGGCAAAGCTTCAAACTCATAGAAGACAATTTGAAAGCTTAAAGATGGAAGATGAAGAAGACATTGTAGCATACCTCCTCCGAGTAGCTGAAGTGGTAAACTCCTTGAAAGGATTGGACAAAAAAGTTGAAGAAAGTACCATTGTTCAAAAGGTATTAAGGTCTCTTCCAGACAGATTTGACTCCAAAATAAGTGCTATAGAAGAATCAAAGGATCTTGACTCCCTCAAAATGGATGAACTCCATGGAATTCTCACTGCCTATGAAATGAGGAAAGGTGGTCCTAGCTCCAAAGATGCAGCATTCAAGGCCTCAAAGTCAAAGAAAGGGAAAGAAAGGAATGACTGTAGTGATGAGTCAGATGTGGAATTCGAATTGGCTCAATATGTACGAAAGCTGAAGAGAGGATCTAAGCTTAAAGGCAAGTATCCTCTTATCTGTTTTAAATGTGGTAAAATAGGCCATTATGTAGCAAAATGTCCTAATAAACATGACAGTGATGATGAAAGAAATTCTAAAAGAATGAAATACAAAAAGAAAGGGTTCAATAAGAAAAACCTTCTCTCCAAGCAAGATGAGTCTGATGAGGATGAGTTTATGGTCATCAAAAGGAAGTCAGATGAGGAAAGTGATCATGATGAAAGCCAAGAAGCATTATTCATGGCACTCACAGATGATGATGACTCGGGGCAAGAAGGAAATGTGGATGAAGTGTTAATAAGTGCCATTGAAGAGAACGAGAAACTACGGAACAAAATTATCTCTCTCAAAGTGGAAAACGAGGAAATAAGAAGGAGAGAAGATCTCTTGGAAACAAAGCTTAAGGAAAAAGAAGAGACTTGTGAAGAACGTGAGGCCGAAGTAGTATCTCTGAGAAAGGAGTTGGAGCAAATTAAAAAGGGCTGTAAAAGCTCTCAAATACTTGATACTATTCTAAAAAATCAAAAACCTCAACATGATAAGTCTGGAATAGGTTTCAAGGGAGAATCCTCAAGCACTAAGAATAGTGCGAAAGTTATGCCGATGCACTTTCCTGCAACCCAAAAGATGAAAAAGTATCTTATCAAAAGTGCATCCCAGATTCCAAGAATCAAGAAAGAGTTATTCCAAAGAAGAATGTGGAGTCGAATCATGGACACTACAGCAAATACAAACCTGTACTCCACCAAGGGCCCATCAAAAATCCAAAGGACGAGGGAGGAGTAATTCTCAGAAAGGGAGGCGAATTAAACCGTGGTTGCTTCAAAACCATATTTCTTGGACACTGTTTTCACTGTAAAAACTTCGGTCACCAAGCTAGACACTGCATGGCTCGCAGAAGTGAAAAGACAACGCAAAAGGACCGAGTAATCAACTCATATGCTCCCAAAAGACAGGGACAAATCAAAACCTTCAATTCATTCGATCCCTTGACTAAATTTGATCTAAATTGCTCTTTTTGCTACAATAATGGACACTATGAACAAAACTACCCACTCAAAGGAAGAAAGACGAGTAGCAAGATCTTTGCAATGGAAAAATGCGGTCTGGCTCTATTTGCGCAAAATAATGGAAACGAGTGGTTTGTGGATAGTGGATGCTCCATACACATGACAAGAGACAGAAGGGAATTTATCTCACTGAGCAAAAAGGAAGGGAATGTGTCATTTGGAAGCGGAACTGGCAAAATTGCAGGAAGAGGAACAGTTACTCTGATCAATGGAAAAGGAAAAGCTCAAGATGCTATGCTGGTTGACGGACTCAAACACAACCTTCTAAGTGTCAGCCAAATTTGTGATCAAGGACATAAGGTTGTGTTCAGCACCAAGGACTGTGAAATAAGGAACTCTGTCTCTGGGAAACTTGTGGCAAAAGGAGTAAGAACACCAGACAATATTTATGTTCTGAACAAGATTCAGGAAAACAAATGCTACTTGGGTTAGGCAGATGAGAGTTGGTTGTGGCACAAAAGACTTGGACATACCAGCTTCGAAAATCTGGTCAATATCAGCAAAATCAAATCTGTACAAGACATCCCAAGGTTGTCCAAACCAAAGCAAGCAGTGTGTGGTCCATGTCAACATGGAAAACAGACCAGAACTAGCCACAAGACAAAGGAACACTGTACATCAAAGCCCTTGGAGATCATCCATGCTGATGTTTGTGGGCCAACTAGAAATCAAGCACTCCAAGGGGAAAGGTACTTTGTGTTATTTGTTGATGATTATACTAGAATGATGTGGATATATTTCATAAAGTATAAATCTGAAACTTTTGAGTGTTTTAAGAATCTAAAAGCCCTTATAGAAAACGAAAAAGATTCAAAAATTAAGTGTCTCAAAACAGGCAGAGGAGGAGAATTCACATCAAACGAGTTCAGTGAGTTCTGCAATATTCATGGAATTAAAAGGGAATTCTCGATTGCCAGAACACCTCAGCAAAATGGGGTAGTTGAAAGACGAAACCAAACTGTCCAAGAAATGGCAAGAACGATGTTGTTAGCAGCAGACCTACAACCTAAATTCTGGAGGGAAGTAGTAGGGACAGCTGTCTATACATTGAATCGGACTCAATTAAGATCAAATTGTGACAAAACTCCTTATGAGCTATGGAAAGGAAGACCTGCTTTGGTGAAGTACCTCAAAATATTTGGAAGCAAGTGCTTCATAAAAATAAATGATGGTTCACCTGGAAAATTTGATTCTCGGGTTGATGAGGGGATATTTCTTGGATACTCTCCACGGAGCAAGGCTTACAAGTGCTACAATTTTCGACTGAATAAAATAGTGGAAAGCATCGATGTTAAGGTTGATGAAGATCTTCCAGAAAAGGTAATTGAAGAACAGGAAGATAACTTTCTCATTGAAGAAGAAGAATCTAAAGAAGAAGAGATAGATGATGAAGAAGAAGAAGAGGAAAGAGAACCGTCTCATACTCCTTCAAAGATGAAGTATGTAGAAAGATACCATCCAGAAGAACAGATCATTGGCGATAAAGATGAAGGTGTGCAGACCAAAAGAAGGATAACAACCTCACCCAAGAGAAAAGCCATTGCCCTCCTATCTATGATAGAACCAGAAACATTCACAGAAGAAAGAAAGGATCCTCATTGGGTAAAAGCAATGGAAGAAGAAATGTACCATATTGAGAAGAACAAGACATGAGAATTGGTACCTCGTCCGAAGGACAAAAACATAATAGGAACCAAATGGGTGTTCAAAAATAAAATGAATGACGAAGGACAGGTTATCAGAAACAAGGAAAGACTTGTTTGCAAAGGCTATTTGCAAATTGAAGGAGTTGACTTTGAAGAGACGTTTGCACCAGTGGCCCGTATGGAAGCTATCAGGATGTTTTTAGCATTTGCTTGCGCGAAAGGATTCAAAACCTATCAAATGGACGTGAAATCAGCATTTCTAAATGGGGAACTCAAGGAGGAAGTCTACATGCAGCAGCTAGAAGGTTTTGATCTGGCAGCAGGAAAGGACCTAGTCTGTAAGTTGAAAAAGGCTTTGTCTGGGCTGAAACAAGCTCCTAGAGCTTGGTATGCAAGACTGGATAACTATCTCCAACAACAAGGCTTCAAAAAGGGAGTGGTTGGAAGCAATCTATACATAAAGACAGATCAAGGTAAGTTACTAGTTGCTCTTGTTTATGTCGATGATCTGATTTTTGCTAGTAATAATGATGAAATGAGCCATGAATTTTCTCAAAGCATGGCAAGAGAATTTGAGATGTCAATGATAGGTGAACTATCCCACTTCCTTGGACTTCAAGTATCTCAAACCAGAGCAGGATTGTATATATCTCAAGCCAAATATCTAAAAGACATGCTCAAAAAATATGGAATGGAGGATTGTGCACCCATGAGCACTCCCATGACCACAAATTGCAAACTAAGCAAAGATGATGACTCCCCTCTAGTAGATGCAACTCATTACAGGTCAATGATTGGAGCCCTCCCATACTTAACAGCTACACGACCTAACATAATGCAAGCAGTAGGAATGGTGGGAAGATTTCAATCGGCTCCCAAACAATCTCATTTATTAGCTGTAAAAAGAATTCTCAGATATTTGAAGGGAACTTCTGATTTTGGTCTCTGGTACCCAAAGAGTTCAACATTGACTGTAACTGCATACACCGATGCTGATTGGGCTGGAAATATAAATGATCGGAAAAGTACTAGTGGAAATGCATTCTTCCTAGGAGACTGTTTGGTATCCTGGATCAGCAAAAAACAGTCATCCATATCATTATCCACAACTGAAGCCGAGTATATTGCTACAACACACTGTTGTACTCAGATACTATGGATGAAGGAAGCGCTAAAGGATGTAAACATATGTACAGATCAACCAATTACTATTTATTGTGACAACACTAGTGCTATCAGTCTCAGTAAAAATCCAATGATGCACTCAAGAACCAAACATATACCAATTAAGTATCATTTCCTCCGTGAGCAAGTAGCTGAACAAAACATCGCTCTGGAATATATAAGTACTAAGGAGCAGATAGCTGATATTTTCACTAAACCTCTTCCTCGGGAAGCATTTGAACACCTGCGACAAAAGATGGGGGTTATTTCTTTATCATCACTCAAGTCTATTCATAAAGATGCAGCAGGACAGGGGGAGAAACTTGACAGGGGGAGTTCGTATGCATTCCTTTGCCATTGATGTCAAAGGGGGAGAAAACAGAAGAATATTGCCATCAATAACAAAGGGGGAGATTGTTGGACACAGATTGTCATTGATGTCAATATGGCAATATTCAAGAGGAGGAGACAGAGCATATTGGAGCCAAGAGGAGCAGACCATATCGGAGGAGCCACATATATCAGAGCAAGAGGAGCCATGTCGGAGGAGTGCCAGAGCAAGAGGAGCCATCGGAGGAGCTATCGGAGCATATCGGAGCAAGAGGAGCCATCGGAGGAGCAAATGAAGCAAACAGAGCCATATATGCCTCAGAGCCCATATATGCCTTCATTAATACTATCGGGAGTTGTTCGGGCAATGGAAACCCACATATGCATGTATTAATGTTATCGGAGGAGTGCCAGAGCAAGAGGAGCCATCAGAGGAGCTATCGGAGCATATCGGAACAAGAGGAGCCATCGGAGGAGCTATCGGAGCATATCGGAGCAAGAGGAGCCATCGGAGGAGCAAATGAAGCAAACAGAGCCATATATGCCTCAGAACCCATATATGCCTTCATTAATACTATCGGGAGTTGTTCGGGCAATGGAAACCCACATATGCATGTATTAATGTTATCGAAAGTGTTTGAGCACCCAAAATCTACATATATGCATTTACAATAATCAAAGGCTTTTTTTTCTTTTTTGGCGGAAACAACACAAGTTAAATATGTTTCGGCACATATGGACCCGATGGCATATATATATATATATATATATATATATATTTCGCCATATCGGCGCATCGGAGTTTCGGCTAAGTGACCCGATGGCATTTCATATTTGGTTTATAATATATCGCATCCGCAGCATAAAGGGCCGTCCACCCCAATCCTCCGATTGCGATAAGTGGTGGCGGACCCGATGGAAGCTTTAAAGGGAATATATATTAACATCGCATCCGCGGAGGACTTGTATCATTTCGGAGGTAGAAATCAGCGAAATCACCGAAGGACCCGAAGCCGAAATCTTATAGAGTAGAATATATAGCCACATCGGGTCCGCAGAACCCTTACAGCACATCGGAGCAGCGGAGGTAGCCATTAGCGAAATCGCCAAAATCATCCGGAGCCGAAATTATATAGAGGATGGTTGAATGGGAGATCGGGTCTGCGTTACATCGGAGGAATGGGTCTATTGTTTACAGCGAACGCCGATGTTCATCGGACCCGAAACAATATTAAAGGGAGTCTAAAAGAGCATCGGGTCCGCTCCTCATCGGAGGTCAGGCCTTAAGAGTTTTATTGTGATCGCCGAAATCCGGACCCGCCGATAACTATAAAGGCGGGCGGATAAGATTTGAAATCCGCGAATGTTCAATTGAGCGGATTTACATGGGTTCCTGTGTAGTAATGTATATGTGACCGAAATCTTTATAAAGGGGTTTTATAATGATTCCCATATATTATATGTGGCTATGGGTTTAAGCTTTAAGGCATATATTGAAATTCTTGTGTTAATTGTATGTGTGGACACGGTTGGGCGGTGGCTTCCGATAGACATAAAAGCGGCAATAGAAGGGTGGCTCTGATTCTATAAGTGTGGCGGGTTGATTAAAGCGCTCGGTGATGGTTGATAAAGCCTGTGTGATGGTTGATTAATGGCTCTGGTGGTGGCTTCTGATGGGTGATAAAAGGCTCGGGTGGTGGCTTCCGATAGTACTAAAGCACCAATAAAAGGTGGCTTTTGATGGGTGATTAAAGTGCTTGAGCGGTGGTCTCTGATAAACATAAAAGCAGCGCTGTTACAGTCTTATAAATATAGTCCTCTGCGTTGACTCAATGCTTGCCATTGATACAACGCGTCCTGCGAATATTGGAACACTTGTATAGACAGAAGAAGCAAAGAAATGGGAAGCCGAAGTGCCAAGCGATCAAGTGAGTCAGAGGAAACGATAGCCACTGAGGAGGAAGCCAAAGAGCCAGCATGTAAGAGGAAACGAATGGACAGGGGCATGGAGCATATAAAAGCAGCAAAAACAGAGAACTGATGTTGTTGTTGGCAGATGGGATAACCTGAGTATGAGATAGTGGAAGCAACAGAAGCAAAGGGGGCAACAGATGCAGTGGAAGCTGAAAAGAGTGCAGCAGCACCCTAGTGTATACCAAAGAGGTTGGAGCCTCTGAATTAAACAGGATTGAAGTCCTAGGGAGTTGGTGCTCCTAAGTCCAAGATTGGTGTTTTGACAAAATAGAGTTGGTGCTCTGGAGATTGGAGCCTCACCAAAGTCCAAGTTGGAGCTTGGCAACAGATTGTGAACATCTATTTATTGTATTTATTTTACTGCACAGTTATATGAATCAAAGCATTTATTCCTGCTGTTTATTTTGTGTTCTGAACATATGTGTTTTAACTAGTAAAACAATAGTGAAAAGTAAGAAATACTGATTCCTCCCCCTCTCAGTATTTCCAACATTAGAAAAACACCGTTTCATTTTGGCATTTTTTTTTATAAAGAATTTATTTAATATATACTTGTTATATAACAATTTTTATAACTTTCCATCTTTAAGGGTTAGATAAATATATACACTTGCAAATAAAATTAAGACCAGCCCTCAAATTTGATCATTGCCTAAGATGTCTGCCGAAACTTCCAGCCAAACAGTGGTTTTTTTTGTTGAGAAATATTCCGGCGCGCAGTCGTTTTGGTTGTTGGGCGGATCCGCGCGCTGTGCAGGTGCCAGGAAATGTGGCAGCAAAAAGGGAAGAGAGTCGAAAAAGTAATAGTTTTTTCTGTTTTTTCTTGATGATATATTCTAATTTTATTTTATTATTTTTACTGTTATTTTATAATTTTTTTAAGAGCTTTATTTTAAACTTGAAAATTCAGTTAATGGAACCACATGTTTTTTTCTTTTTCTCTTTAAAATTTATTGTTATTTTTATTATTACTACTATAATTGTAGATTTTAAGAAATTAATTTTAGATGTCAAAATTCCTTTAGAGTCGGCAATTAAAAAAAACGAAAATCGTGCGTAAATTTAAGGAATTACGGTGGAGAATGTACCCATCCGCGCTGCGAAGTCCGCCAACTTGTGCGCGCCATTATAAGTGAACGCAAGAAGCGTCAAAGAAATCGTGCCCACGAGAAATAGGGAGCAGAAAACCCGTCGAGCAGCTGAGGGCGCTGGGCCGGTAGGAACAACGTGCAAATGGACAATCGTCGGTGGGAAGGCATACGATGGTTGGGACCCGTACCGGCGCGGAAGAGTATAGGCCGTCGGTTGGAGCGACGGACTGGTGGTCGAGGGACCGGCCGCTGTCTTTGCATGGCCAACAGGTGGCGGTGGAGAAAATTCGACCCAGTGTCCGCGTCTCCATATTCTTGTTGCGCGCCGACGTGAACGTGCTAGAAATACAATGGAAAGTTCAATTTATATATACCATCGCCAAATAACAGGAAAATTAAAAAATTATTGAATTCGTAAAAATTAAATATTGAATTAAAAAAAAAAAAATATGAAATATATATTTAATAAAAAATAAACTATTTCAAATAAAACAAATAAAAAACAAAAATTAACATTAAATATTGGTATGGAAAAATATATATGTTTTATAGAGTAGACGGAGTTAAAATAAAGAAGGAAAATAGGAAAATAAAAATAAATTATTATATTATTTTTTGAAATAAAAACAAAAAATGCATTTTTTTAATGAATTAAAAAAATTATTATGTAATTAAAAAAAATAAAGTTACGTAAAATTTGATAAAATAAATTATAGATAGAGAAATAGTTAAATTTATATTAAATGATAATTAATTTTTTATTAAAATCAAATATAAAACAACAACCATGTGGTGGCAACATCACTACCATGTAGTTTTTATTTATTATTCAAGAATAATACATAATATTTATAAAAAAATAAAATAAAAAAATAATAAATAATAAATAAATGAATATTTTTTTTTAATTTTTTAATATAAAATTGATATATAATATGTATATATTAAAAATGAATTTTAATATATATTAATTTTGTATTTATTATAAATTTTAAAATATTATATTTTTTAGAGAGATATTTGTATTTAGAACGGCAAAACTCAATCAAACATTTTGAGAATAGACACATTGCATAATATTGTTTTGGAGCAAATAACAATGAAAGTATGCACATTGTTTCATTGTATTTTTAAACAAACATATAATGATTAGAAAAATACTGAACAATCAACTTGATTATTATCATTTGAAAATTGAAATTTGGCATTAGTAAATTTAGACTCTTGATTCTTAAAAAGTTAAGATAAAGTGGCAAGTATATATATCACATTGTATTTAGTCCACTTTACCACTTCATTATATATTATTACCCACACAGTGTCAGCAAGAATAGAGCATAGTAATAAATATCTTGCCACATTAATGCTTATACTAGCTAAAATGAGGGCATATCTTAATAATTTGAGATATTAAACCAAGTAAAAGATGAAGTCGCAAATGAAACACACACATGTATACAGATTTAGAATAAGTAGAAAATAATGATGCAACTAAACACACAAACGATATGTGTCAATCTGAATAAGATACAACAACTTATGAATAACATCGTAGTTGCACAAACAACTTGTCCCATTAAAGGCTAATAGACCAAGCACAACATTAAAAAGCAAGGCTACAAGCAATGGAATTCTAGTGGGTGGTGACAAATAATTTGCGTATATAAACTAATTTGAGTGATAATAAGTATTGATGTATTTCAATATAGGTTTGTTCTGTAACTAAAATGAATAACGTTGCTTGACGTAAACTTTGGATCCATTTTTAAATATAGAGGATGGTGTATTCTATATAAAAAAGAAAGACATCTTTAAGTCAACAAATATAATTAAAATGAAATATATAGCAGAAGAAAAAATATAAATGAAAAAAATCAACCAAAAGTTATATTCCTTTTGTGATGGATAGGATAGTAATAAGTGCAGCCATAGGGTTGATCTTCACCTACCCTTCCTTCAACCAAATCTTGCATTCCAATATTGACAATTGTGCATCCAATTGCCTTTGTAGAATTGAGAGAAAGAGAATGATTTTCATTCCTCTCCTATGGGCTGAGATTTTTGTTCGTATTTATAGGGCGCTCATGAATCATTCCCGAAACTACCAAATTGATAAAATGAATTGACTTCATTTGAGAGTTCATACACTTATACTTCTAATTATCTACCAACAAAGTAAATTCCTTGGCAATTTAAAATTGCAGTGATTTATATTAAACATGATGCCCATTATCATTAGAAGCCAAAATTGTAGTTGCCAAGAATGTATACCATAACAGAACTCCATCCTTTCCTATCTCAAATAGACTATTTGTGGAGGGGTCGATTGGAACATATCTCTTCATCATGGGGTCATTTTCAAAGCAACTTTTGTGTGGCCAATATAAGCTTTCTTATCAGACTCACTAATGGTTATGAGGAAATGTAGTTGTTGTTACATTAATAAATCAGGACGAGTTTCTTGAACCCCCTTCTATCAGTACTTGTGCAACTTTTCAAATTAAGATACATCTACATGCAACAAACTTATGGGTTAGATGAACGTTGCTCATTTACCTCTAACTCCATTACAGATAAAATTTTCCTTAAGTATAATAAAATATGCAAGGCATTCAAAAGGATAACCTGCACAAATGAAATCCTTTTAGACAAGAATCCCATCTTGATATGGTTGGAATTGAACTAGTTGTTGCAGAGGCAGAACAAAACTCACTAGCACAATGACCAATTCTATTTGAAGAATATTTATAAACTTGGGAAAGGAATTGCACTTTGCCTACATAAAATATTTTACAAGATAAAGTTGTGCATAACTTACTTGTAGAAAAGCTTCAAAATCTCTCTCTTGTTCCATATTCATGTAATATTCTTCAACAATCACCTTTACTTCTTTCTCAATTAATAATTCCTGAAAAGCTTTAAGTCTTTTCATCCCTGACACCAAATCTGCAACTCTGACAGTCCCTGAGGTTGTCTTCACATGAATAAACTGCACATTGATAAAGTTAAGATGATCAAGGAAAAACCTCAACATGAATCATTATGTAATTGATTTGATCATTTACAAAACTTATCTCGTTTCCTCAGAGAAAATCCTCTTGGAAAAAAAATTGTTGTCTAAAATATTGCATTTCCAAATTACAGAACGAGAAATATGGTTCTAGTTTCTCCTTATTTTCGAGTCAACAGATTTTAACCATTCATTTGCGATAGGACTGTTGTCGCACAAAGTTTGTAGGCACTGTGACAACGCTCGGAGTAAGGGTTTTCAATCTAATCCTTACTCACTCAGTTTAGACTCTCTCCTAGACAAATCAAGGGGGATAGTCCCTAAGGTGAATGAAAGAGAATAACTTGTGAAATACAGGCTCTAGGAGACTTGAAGATGGACAACCTAATGAATTTAGAACAGATCTTGGTCAACTGAAATGGATAGATTAAAATAAGACACAACCACAAGATAACAATGATTAGAGACGAGTGCCTTAGTATTCAATTCACCATAGACTGAAAAGAAACAAGATATCCCAAGTAATTTATATATGTGACGAATAGTGACAATCATGAATGATCAATGTAAATGCCCAAAACTGTATCATGCAAGAGATTCCAGATTTAAAATGATTTTCGTTAGGAATTCAGATCTAGAACAATTGACTTTCTCCAACACTCAATATTATTTAAAGCATTTATTGCACCTTGACCATAGAAAAATCATGAAAATTTAAGATTTTGCACTTAGAACCAAATAATACTAAGGAAATTCAAATTAACATCTTAATTATTCCTTAGACATTTTTAATGTGCTAAGCTTATGAAGCAAACATAATGTGGCGAATGAAGAAATCAAAATCTTTTAATGTGACGGAATTAAAATGAATCAAAGGGTTAAAAAATTAAAAATTTAATGGGCCATAGGCCACATTAAAATGTTAAATGTGAAAGAACAAATCCTTTTTTAATTTAATTCCTTAGTCACCATAATTTAAAATTTTTTATATTTTTTAAATGTTTTAGATTTTTATTTTTTTAGATTTTTTAATTTCTAGGAATTTTTTTAAATGTTTTATATTCTTAACTTTTTAGGATTTTTTTAATGTTTTTTAAATAAAATAAAAAATAAAAATTCAAAGTTAAATTCAAAAATGATAAATGAAAAATGCAAGTAAAATCAAATCAGAAGTAAAAATTCGAAGATTGAAAAACAACAACCCGAAGCAAAAAATCGAAATTTTAAATTAAAACAAATTTAAACAAATGTTTTATTAAAAAAATGACATCAGATTATTTAAAAAACAAAAATAACTAAAACCCTAATGAAAAAAAAAAAAAACTAACTCATAAGAATACAAATGAAAATTAAAAGGAAAAGTCAAATATGCTAAATAATGGATTAAAACCTAAAAGCCAATAAAAATAAAAAATAAAAAAAATTGAAGTGTTTTTCTTGTTGTGGTGCGTATGTTTGTGGTGGTGGCAAGGAGAGGAACATAGATGGCATAGGAGAGGAGACGCAGTGAGAGGAGGCTGAGGTTATGGAGGGGAAGAATGGTAAGATGCATGGATAGTGAGGGTAAGCAGCGATGAGGAGGCTGTGATGGAGAAAGCCACGGGTGCAAGTCGTGGGGATGAGCACGAGAGCATGTAGAGAAGGGTAAGCTTTTGGAAGTGGAAGTAAAGCGAAGAAGGACACAGTGGTAATGGATTTGCTGTGATGAAGCAAGGAAAGTTGCGGACAGGTAGCATGTAGATGGACGTGGAGGACACGAGGGCGGAGTTGTTGGATATGCAATGAAGCAGTGGAATATACGTGGGCAGTAAGAGGACAACCATAATGGTTTGGATGAGTTAGAACAACAAAGGAGGGAAAAAAACTTAGGAATGGAGGGACAATGGTAGCAGTAAGGGAGAAAAAAAGGGTTTCCTTTAAAAAAAATCAAAATTTTGTAGCGAAACAAAAGCCCAACCAACAGATCGAAAAACTCAGACAAATGGTAGCTAGAAAACCCCAAAAAATAGAATTACAATGTTAAATCCTTCCGTTTCAGATTTATTTGAAACCCTTATAGAATTTTACAGATTTAAAACTGTTTGAAAACCTTGGATTGAAAAATATTTTGAATAATATCCCTGCAAAATTATGCAAATAAATGCCCAAAGATCTAGATCTTACCCTCCAGGGCCTAAATCTGGACCCTATACGGGTTTCTTCCTTAGATCTGTAGCTGCATGACAATAATAAAACACTCAAACAATATATATAATGATAAAAACTAAAACCTAGAAAAACCCAAGACAAAAAATAAAAAATAATTTACAGATCTATGCACAAGAATGGTAGATCTATCAGATCTAAGGAGTATGAGTCCAACTCCACTCCTAGATATGATAATCTAAGGCTCTCAACAGCAATTCATCAATTTGGCACATAAAATTTATTTATTTTAAATAAAGGAGGTTCTTAGCTCAAAACCTTTCATGGGTCACCATAAAAATCTTATGATAAGCCTGGGATCAAATTAAGCTGGGCTCTTTAGAAAACATAGATGGAGAGTTGGCTAGTCCCACTGAAAACTTCCTTGAATGCCCGATGTTCTGAAAATCAATATTTTCCTCCAAAACTCAATCCAACCATCAAAATAGAGTGAGAAAATGATAATAAAATTCAGATAAATAGAGATACCTACTATTACATTCAAAATTTAAATTATCACTTAAACCCTAATCACTAAGTAAGATACCTGTACTCAAATCACTCTTTCAGAAGCTATTATCAATGGAAAACAAATTATGCTTGAAAAATGATACATCTTACAATATTCCATGAAGAGTAACACCGGCAAAAATTAACCCCAAAGTCTTTCTTTATTATTCAGAAAAAGATAACACAAGAGTTTTTCGCTTATCACACGACTGAAAGGTCAGAACCATCGACTGACAAATGACTTCCAATTTAAAGGTAAATCCTCCAATGGCTAGTTCAAGTGATCCTCGTCAAAGCAATCTCGACCGTTGATGAAGATTAAAATTTCTTTTAATCTCATTCGTCGAAATATTTAATTCTTGTGGAAATTTGAATTTTTCAATTAAATGCATTTTAATTAACTCAAAAACTAAATTTTTGAGTTAATTTCCCCAAAAATTTGACTTTGACTTAACCCCGAGGGATCAAAAGTTTAAAATTTATCAAAATAATTAATTTACCTTAGTCCTGGGACCTTTTAAAATTTAATTTTTAAGGATCGACGTATTTTTCCTTTGGAGAATTTAAATTTACATAGGATCTAGAATTAATTAAATTTCTGGCTTAGGATTTTGATTAATTTTTGGCTAGAAAATTTAATTAATTAACCTATGAGGGAATAAATTATTTTTCCAACCCTCAAGACACTCTACATCATAATTTTCATACTTTTTACAACTCAAAGGGGAAAACCCATCTGTAATAAACCCTCATAGACTACCCATTTCTGCGACACAAATATAATTCAACAGGCCAAGCAATTTGTAATAAAATAACCTTACCAAATAGTTAGGATTATTCCCAAATTACTTTTACATAGACTTGATCTAGAACAGTAGGACTCGCCTAAGATTCTAATGACAAAATCCATTCCGACTTTAGGGTAATACTGAAGGAAAACGATGTCGACCATTCGAGAATGGATCGGTGGGGCAAAAAAAACCCCGAAATGTAGATTGTCACCAGAAATGTGGGTTTACCTAGACAATTACATACACGACACAGATTTGCTGAGATTATTTACATTATACACATGAAGAAAGGTTTTACATAATATCTTGAAAGTGAAACTGATGATGATAATTGTACGACATGAATAGTTCGATCATGTGCTATCCCTTTTGTGAAAAAAGGGGGTGTACTGCTATGGGTCATTCACATGTAGCGGTCAACATCTATCTCTACTTGGGGACATGTTGCTGCACCGAAGGAATGTGAGAATCGAGAATTTGCATCCATGCAACACACAATATACCATAAATAACGTCCATCCAAAACCATCATATAACATTAATCATGAGAAATATATAAGCTCTTCATTTATTAACTAGTGTAACAACATGAAAAACATAAATCTACCTATACAGTAAAATGTTCAAATAAAAGGGTGTAGGGTTAGGAATGCAATACAAAGGATGCCCCACGAAATCAGATTCGTTCATTGTAGTGGATGCTGAGCACTTGTTTACTTTCGGGCAAATCTGTTGGCTGTTTCTTAGATGTGCCATGTCCAATCCTGCACATGGTAGGACTTTTGCCTATCCGAAAATCAAGCTCCTCACGGTCATGAGATTGATCAAACCGCTTCCTCATTCTCTTTCTCTTGCGTCTTTTCTTTGTGGCAGGCTATATCAATGATGATGTGGAACATTCTTCTTGAAACATCTCAGATGAAGTATGTAGATATGCGTGACATGTCTTTCTTCGTTCTGCATCTGCTCTATCAAGAACGATGGATCATTCTCACAGGTATCATGATTTATAACTTGATCTTTTATGACTAGTGGATTAACCATGTGAGCATCAACTCGATTCTTATGAATTTCCATTTTTTCTGGGTCACCTTCAATTAGCCACTTTTCAATGGAACAAATGACCTCCTCATAATAAGATGAAGTTTGTTGTAGCAGATAGGGAGGCTTATGATCTGTTGGTGTTTCCTTGTTTCTTTCATCCCTTGACCAATGTTGAAATTTTTGCGCCTGTATTGTTATGGCATCCATCTAGTTAGAGTGTTCAAACTTCATAGCACTGACTTCCTTGGCATGGTTTTCCTCCATGGTCAATAACTTATTCTTAAGACATATTTAACCAACTTCCATATCTTTTATTACTTTGTCATTATCTTCTTTTATGGTCATCAAACAATTTTTCATAGAGCTCATTTCTCTGTCATGATTATCTTTCATGGTTTCCATTTCCTTAGCATGTTTTCCTCTCATGAAAAGTAAATAGTTTTGCATCGAAGTCCTTTCTTTCTAATGATGACTATGCATGGAGATCCTCATAGTGTCCATATTCTAAGCACACTTTTATACTACGATGGCTACGTTGATGGAAGTGTTAAATTTTCATGATTTCCATCTCCTTAGCACGTTTTTCCAACTGGGTGTACAAAGTTCTCTAATCCTTGATGTAATCAACTATAAATTTTTCTTGAGTAGGCTCTAATTTTTTTCTAGCTACGTTTGACTGAACTGGATGTCTCTAACCAACTTCTTTGGTTCTTCTATAAGATGCTTATCATTTTCCCTTTCATTTTCAACACTGATTTGACAATTTGTTCCTTCTTTCCCACTATCATGGATTCGTCTTGCAATGGTACAAGTGGATGACACATTTTGATATGGAGAATTGTCTTGAAATCCTTCATTAACAGTTAGATCCTTTACAAGATCACTTTCATCCTGTTGCATAGTATTAGGGGCACAAGGACAACTATGGTCGAACACCGCAATGTGACAAAGATTGTTTCAATATGAAAAGAAACCATGGTCAACCATGGTCCAACGTTGCATTGTGAAAAAGATTGTTTCAATATGAAAATCAATCATGGTCAACCATGGTCCAAGCTCGCATTATGAAAAAGATTGTGTCAACGTGAAAATCAACCATTGTTAACCATGGTCAACCATCTTTATTTTAGGGTTTATAATATTTATCTCAGGGTTTATATACCTTAGGTTTATTAGTGTCTTGGGTTTATTAATCTAAGGATTCATATTCCCAGAGTTTAATATTATTGATAGGGTTTATAATATTAATCCTAGGGTTTAATATAAATCATTTGGGTTTATAATATAGATTCTTTGGTTTTGTCAATCACATTGTGACAAAGATTGTTTCGATATGAAATTCAATCATGGTCAACCATGGTCCAACATTGTATTATGACAAGGATTGTCTCAATATAAAAGTCAACCATGGTCATCCTCAGTCAACCATGTTTATTTTAGGGTTTATAATATTTATCTTATGGTTTATATACCTTGGATTTATTATTCCCATGGTTTTATAATATCAACCCCTTGGGTTTATTAATCTAAGGGTTCAGTATCCTTGGGTATAATATTATTTATAGAGTTTATAATACTAATATTAGGGTTTGATATAAATCCATTGGATTTATAATCATGGTCAGCCATGGTTAATCATTGCCAATCATAGTCAACATTTGTCAAATAGGGTCAACCATGGTCAATATTGATAAACCATGGTTTGTTGAAAAGTGTAACTAGGTTCGGTCTTCATAATGACATCTTTACTTGTGATTTTCTGTAATTGATGCAAAGAAGAAAAATAAAATTGTTATTGTAATGCTTGTCTCATGGGTTTCATGAGCAAGGAATTTTATTTTTAGGTAAGGCTCCCATTGTGAGCCATCAGGATTGGTCATAAAGTCAAATTGATTCAATTTCGTATATGAAGGACCCTTCTTGGGCATGTTACAAATTTGTATGAGTCATTAAAATAATAAAAAGGTCCTCCAAGACTAAGCTCAAACACCTCCATTAAGCTGGCTTGAATATGGAGTAAAATATTTACATCAAAGGATATGTCGACTCACATACAACTCATGATGACTTATTTTCATGAGAAACCACTATAAATAGGTAGCCTAGGCTAATTTCTAAAGCAAGAATTTTAGTCAAGGTCTAAAGTGAGAAAAGAAGTGTGAAGTTCACAAGGAAAGCAAACCTATAACCAACAAGAAGAAAGAAAGGAATATCAAGTTGTTTGGCATTGTCTTTGGGCTAATATCTTCACACATGCGTCAAAAAAAACTAGGGTTTATATAGTAGTATATGAGTCCAAGAAAAAGTCACCAAAAGGGTCTCCTCATCAGCTCCACTACTAGTCGAATTCACCTAGAATATTCCTCAAGAATAGTGAAGGAAGGGATGCATCTCAGGGTTCATTCTCACTCCTCACACCTGTGAAACTAGAAAACTACGTACTTTGTATATGTGGAAATAGATCGGAATTTTAGAAGTGCAAAAAGTTTAACTTGCATTGAACAAATAAGCAGGAAAGAGCAATAAGTCTGGTTCAAGGAGGATCTCATGAAGGAATTTTTGTGACTTGGTCTTGGAGAGGAAACTAGGTCAAGGGTCTTGGCCTTGGTATCCATCAATTGAAGTCCCTATAAGGAGAAGAATTCATTTGGGTTTTCCTCTCAAGTGGGAGAGGTTTTGGCCCTGGCTGATAGCCTACATTCTGTGTCTCTTGTCCCTTTAATTTTTATGCTTTGATAGTTGTTTTATGAAGTAGAACACTATAGTAATCTAAATAAAGGGAAGATCCTAATCTATTGAAGTAAAAAGAATTCACAAGCATTTATCATTAATAGACAAATCACTTAATCTTGATGCCCTAGGTTTGTCAATGTGGTATTAGAGCGAAGGTGACAAAGTCAAGGGAGGGCATCTTATCAAGGGACACTCAAGGATCAAATCTCGAGAAAGGCATCAAATCAAAGGTATAAGATCATATTGGAGGAAATATCTACAAAGAAGTGTCAAAACACTAGATCAAAGAAGAAATTCTACACCTATAAGATGTATTGGAATCCTAAAGACATCTCAAGAGACCACAAAGACCCTAGTCAAGTTGAAGGACTTATATGTCACGTTCCTTTCTAGAGAAGCAAGATCAAGAACGTTATCATCATCTTAAGAATTTCTAATGTAGTTTCCTCTCGCTGAAGCAAGGACCTTAATATTATAGAAGGTCATTGAAGAAGCATAAAAAAGTCATCATTGATCATCACCAACAAGGGCATCTCAATCTAAAGTGATCTCCTTCTTTGTGAAGTCAAGGATCACTCTTGAAGAATCTATCCTCATCAATGATAAGTTCTCTCTCATCTATATTATGATCAAATTCAAGGAGGTAGTGAATGCAACAAGCATCTTCACAAGTAAGTATATTTATGTCTGAATCTGTCAAAATGTCCTTTTGCAAGGAAAGAAACAAATTGGTTTGGGCTTCAAACTATCTTGCATGGAAGAAGAAGACATATGTTAGTCTCATTAAAAATGAGGTTATGTATCATGTCAAAGGATCTATCACCAGAAAAAGAAGTTGCCCATGCACTTGCAAATTTTATGAAAGGGTAAGTGAGGGTTCAAAGGATTCTCATAGAGTCCATCAAGGATCCCCTCATTCCATATGTATCTAAACTCAACGCCTCAAAATAAATATATACAAAAATTGGTAGAGTTGTTTTCTCTAAGCACTACAGGAGAATATATCTCTCTAAGGCAAGAACTCAACAAGCTAAAGATATTGAAAGAAGAAGGAATATCCTCATACTTTATGAGGGTATATGAGATAAGGGATCAACTTCAAGATCTATGAGAAGTAATGTCTGACAAGGAGATGACCATAATAGTACTAAATAAACTACCAAAGGAATGGGGTAACTTTACTTCAAGCATATATGGGAAAAAAGGAGCTACTCCATTCCAGGATCTATGGTCATTATGTAAGATTGAAGAAACCATGCTAAATGCTAAAACTGACATGGGATCCAGTGAGAAAAATCAAGCATATGCTATCAAAGAAAAGAGGAAAGTCTAGGAAATTTGGCTCTCAGAATAAGAGAAGGAACATGACCGACATTAAATTCTATGAAAAGAATATGGGCATTGCAAAAGAGGTTGTCCTAATCTCAAGAAGGACAATAACAAAAGAGGTAGAGAAGAAGCCCATATCACCGAAGAAGTGGAGGAAGATAAAAAAAAAAGTCGAAGAAAGAGGAAGTAGAAGATATCTACTATGATTGAGATAGTCTTCCTCACCTAGTTCTTTTCAAGTTCATATTTTAAAGATATGGCTATGATAGGATGCATCATGGAATCATAAAAGCATTAAAAGCAAGAGCTCGTGACATCATCATAGAGAAGCATGGAAGATAGTTGAAGTCTATGGCGGTGACCCATGGGAAGATATAGCTCTTGGAAACCTCATTAGAAACATAAGTGGTACTTATGGGAAAATCATCTAGCACAAAGATCATCATAGATAAGTTAAAATGAAACATTTCATGGACGAGGATGCTCAAGATCCTCTACTGAAATCTTTATCAGAAAGTTCACCAATATAAAGGAAGCAAAGATTTCATCAAGAATTCCAACTTGTGGAATTCATGGTATGATGGTATGATGACAAAAGAGGTGAAGTAGATCAAGGGATTAAAGTTCTTTCAATCAAGGAAGATGTTGAAAGGAAGTCTAAGATGACCTAAAGGAAAATGAGGTATGTACTCTTGTATTCGATATGATAGATTCATGTCATATGTTTGCAGGTAGCATGGGTAAATGTTCTATCTCGATAGGATACTTAAAAGAAAGGATCTCCTACCTTGAAAGGATGTAAGAAGGCATGGGTCACACATTGTCTGGATGAAATCAACATAATATGTCCTCATATAGAATATGAGGTGGTTGACAATAATTGGAGGAACTTTGATTAAAATTTCATGGGAAGAAAAATGTGTGAAGAAAGAAAGGAAGAGATTATGAAATATGCAACTATGGAAAAGACAATAAACATCCAAGCACTGAGATATTTGACTAGCATATCTCCATGAAAGATATGAAAAATTTGATGAAGTCTGAAAAATAAAAAGACCCTTGAAAGTATATATATCTTTTGGAGATGTGTCAATGTGTGTAATGTCCCCTAATAATAATAATAATAATAATAATAAATAAAATAAAATAATATTAAAATATAAGAAAATAAATGATAAACAATAAAGAAAAGATAATAATGGTAAATAAATAATAAAAAATTAAAGTAAATATAATAATAATAAATAAATAATAACAATGAAGAGAATATAATAATAATAAATAAATAAGATAGTAAATAACAATACTAGAGTTCTAAATAAATATATATAAAAGTAAACTACAAAAATAGTAAAAATGAGTAAAGTTAACAAAAAGTAAAAATGAATAAAATTAAATAAAAATTAAATTAAGATAAATATTAAATTAAGTAAAACTTAAAATAAATAAATAAAAGTTGCATGTTGACACATGGAATGTGTGCATGTGGACCTATTTCCACTTTTTGGTCTATTTAATGGACGATGAGGAAGATGAGATTCATCATTCCTTCATCCATTCTCTTGGAAGAAAAGTGTTGTGAGACAAAGAATTCCCTGGCAATAGTATGTTGATTGAGGGCTTGGGGTGGCCAATTGTAGAAATATTATGTGCAGCTGAGTCTACGATTGGGTGGAGAGTCGTCCCCAAAATTGTTGCGGTTAGCATAATCAAAGAGCATTCAACTCCAAAAGAACTAGTCAAGAATATCACCGATACAGGGAAATTGCCTCTATTGATGTTTTTTTTAAATTCTATGTTAAATAGTTGAATAATTGAGTGTTGATTATTGAACATATAAACTGATGTAATTATTTGTATATTTTAAATCGGGGCTGGTACATATGGTATCAGAGCATGGTTAAAACCCTAAGGCCTATGAGCCTTGACATAAAGTTTTAGCTAACAGCTACACGCAAACTGGATTATTAACCTTGTCAAAAGTATGTATGGTTTTGGTTTTTATTTGATTGATTAGACCAATTTCTAAAAATAAATAAATAAATAAAAATTTGAAAAAAATCCCTATGTAAATAACTATAAGTTTTATGTTCCACTATTGTTTAGGATCATGATATACTTATAAAATTGCTTTTAGGATCATGATATATTTATAAAATTGCTTTTTAGAATAAGTAAGAATATTTTCCACAAGTTTGTGAGAACGAAATTTCAATATTCTAATTCTCTCCCAATTTCTTACTTCCTTCTTTGATAGTCAATCGAGATTTAAATTTGAATGTTATCAATTTTACTCTTTTGTTTTTCTTTTATATTTTGCAACATAGATTTTGTTATCAGTTTTACTCTTGTTTTTCATTTATATTTTACAACATAGACTTTCTATTGTGACTGTTTTTAACGATATTTTTTTGTGTGTGATAATTTGGTGTCAAATTTAGAGTACTTTATTATATTGAACATGTACCATGCTGTCAATATACATTGTAATATCATATTTTGTGCACCTGAGACTTCTTATACTAAAATTTTTATTTTTATGTCTCGAAATGTTGGGAAATGAATTTTACCAAATTTATATCGTTGATCCATTTCGAAGTTTTATTTTCATAATAACGTTTCATCTTTATGGGAAATACCTCAAAATTAGATTGAAATAGTTAGTATACCCTTTAAGGAGGGTTCATCTGTCTCTATATTCAAAGCGTAAGCCTCTCCACTGTTAAAAAATAAATATATCCAACACGGACTCACAATTTATTGTTCTTTTAAGTGTTCACAATTATGTTATTTAATTAGAAGTTAATGATGTACTCGGCACGATCTTTTATTTCAAAATCATATTTTATTCTTTATATCTATTTTATTAAGTATTAGAATTATTTTAAGATTTTGATATATTTATATATTTTAATATAAAAATATGACTTTTATTAAAAGGTAGAATATAAAAAATTGTTAATTGGTTAAAAATAAATAAATAAACAAAATAAAATAACAAAATTCATTGACGTATAATGTGAAACGGAGTAGTCTACGGAGGCAGTAGAATGGCCCCTTTTCCGGCACCCGCTGGAAAATCGTCCGGCTCCGGCTGCCGGAAATCTCTCCCTCTTCCGCCACCCTCTCTCAGCCCGTTCTCCGCCACCCTCCCGGTCCGAACTGACATTCCCTGACATTCCTGCCTGACATTCCTGACATTCCTGAGCTGGAATTCCCTCGCGAAGTAATCCCCATTCGAATTCAACACCCGCGCCCATTCCCTCCATTTGAATTGTCGTTTCGCTGTGCTCTGATCCTCTGCGAACTCCTTCCGCACTGCAGCTCAGAGGCCCCTTACTCTGGTTTCGCTCTGGTTTTTGTTATTTCACTATGCTCTGATCCTCTGCGAACTCCTTCCGCATCGCAGGTACCCTTTGTTAATTTCCGATAGCCAGTAATCTTATATTGAATTAAATTGGACAAATTTTAAGTTTCAATTCTATAATTCTTAATCAGGCTTTATAAAGATCTCCCACTTCAAGACAAACATCCATGAATTCAACACAAACAATCGATCTCCCACTTCAAATTAGGTCATGCTCAAGCTTCTTCGCGGGCTATCATAAATGAATTGGACAACCAGAATGTTTCGAAATAACTTCCTCGGCAGCTCATACTTAAAAACCAGAATTCTTCAGGACAATTTCCTAAACAGATCCTGTTTAACCACCAGACTCCGGTAATAACACAGTTGATGAACCGTTCGAGAAGTTATCTTGTTAAATTTTAATCTATATTTCTAAATATCAGAAACGGTGCCGTAAAGGTGCCGCTGAATAACCATTAAACGTGCATAATTTGAGGCCAACCATGATATTTAAGCTAAAACGTGAAGCCGTTTGCATCAAATTTTACCTCGAACCAATAATTAATGGTCAGGGCTAGGCATGAAATGAATTAACATCTTCAGGCAGTCAATTTTCGTGTACTGAAGCCGAAATCAGGAGTACATGGCAAGAATTACCTAGTTGAGGGGTCAATCCATAGCGCCGATTGTCAGCCATCAGAAGCCTGCTATAATCCACCCACACAAATGAATCCCTTAAATCTAGCCTTTACACAGATTTTCCCCAAAATCCAAAGCTTTATGGGAATCAATGACATAATACAAAAAATGTCCTGCTGTTTCACATTTGCTTAATATTTGAAAATTGGTAGACGGGAGTTCATTTTTTGAGGATCCAAAATAGTAATACTGCCTTCCAAGGCATCAGATACCTGGTAAGCATGCTCAGGATGCCTAATGTGACCATGTTGAAAATTGTCAGACTCGCTGCTGCTTATATTACTAGCCAGACTTTCTGCATTCCTATTCATTGACAGCGTAACATTTGTCCAGTCATTTGCATCTTTCATATTATTTTCACCAAGCAAGTTGTTATAATTATCATAACCACCAATAAATTGAATCCCAACCACTGAGGCATTCCTAGGATCAAAAGCTTCATTGTCATTTGACTGGTTGCTACCACAATGACTCCCACAGTTCTGATTCTTTAACTCCAGTCTCCATCTTCTCAAAGATGGAGATATTTTCACCAGCACCAGGAAATAAGACCTGCCTATTTTCACTACCCAGGCCTTTATTACCCTGATTAATAATTTCAGCAACAGGTGCCCTGGATATCTGCTCAGAGCTTCCCTGACTACTTGTAGTCACTGATAGGTTACTACTATTTGTATGGCGTAGTAAAGTAGTGGTTTGTCCTTGCTTTCTTTTAGGGAACTAACTTAAAGATTCATCCAGAAACTGGCCTTGATACATCATCCAGAAACTGGCCTTGATACTCCACATTGTTATTTTTGCAATTGTCTGAAAGCACACCTTCCTTTGGTGCTCTCTGCTTTGTTCCACGTGTTGTTTGTGGAGTCTTCCTGCCATTCTGATCTTGCATCTGCAGGAATAGCAATTTTTTCTCTTAATCTTGCAGCTCAATCCTACAACTATTGTAAGAAGTGTATTAGATCTAAATTTTAAAAAAATCATACATAAGTGCTCCACATATGTATGATTAGCTTCTCCACTAGATTGTCAACTAGGTCTACTCTGATCATGTTAACAGAATCAACATTAAGAAATAGAAACAGATCTAAAAAAAACATCATGAAGATTATTTTTAGTTAGTGCCTTTTGACATCTTCTTATGAAAGGAACAAAAAATATGCAAAACAGGATAACATTAATCAAAGAATGTGGAAATGCAATCTAAGCCAAACAACACCCTTATGTATTATAAACATCCGGGGAGAGAAACAAAATTACTACAACATCAAAAGCATGTCAGGATACTGTAGTTCTTAGAAGTGAAAAGAAAACATGTTTCCATTCTGTACTAAACAGAAAAATATGTTTCTGGTCGTTCGGCATGCATATCAGAGGAGTAAGTTATAAAAGTGGACAAGTCAAGCATTTTTCTGTAGAAATTTTTCTAGAAGAATAGTAGAAATTTAGCTGGAAATTATAGTTCCACCTGATTGACATGAACTTTGACCATGAAACTTTGCCATTAGGGGTTTTGGCCCTATTTTAAAAAGACCCAAATGATTGGAGTTCCAAAAAAATATGGGTGGATGAGAGTGGAACTTTCCCTCACCAAAAAAAATAATCACTAGAAGGGCTGAGTTTGTCCACTTTTTGATTTCTTGCTTTCCTTTGGGCTAGGGCATAGAACCAATAATTGAGAAAACTGGTATGCTCTAGGTTCCTAATCAGATTGCCAGTGAAGAGAACTAAATACTATGGCAAATAAGCAGTCGAAGGATGAGCTGAATAAGCCATTTGGTATTTTGTGACTGGTGTAAGTGAAGGATGGGATTCATTCTGAGCTCCCTCCTAGTGTTTTCTGGTGAATGGTTTGAGGCTTCCTTTCTTGATGATAGCATTTCTTACAAGTCTGCTCGTTTAGATGGTTACTGTGATCTTTTCAGATCTGGAATGATGACTTATTGATTCAATATTTTTAAAAGTCTATATAATATGTGGTGGGTAGGACATTTATATTTCAATTAGCAGAAAAATTAGAAGCTTTTTATTCCTGAGCCCACAGCCCACAGATTCAGTACTGATGCTAATAGCATGTGAGTTGCGAAATTTAATACCAATTTCTATCTAGAAATATAATATTGCGTTTTTTTGCTTGGAAAATAAAACATTTTCGATGCAATTGGAAAATTTCGAAGCCGTGTGGAATCCTAGGCAATTATATTCTATCACTTCTCCCAACATTGGGAAAGTTACAATGCAACCTCAGCATGAATGCATTCTACGAAAAATAAAAGGACAGAGGCATGTTCTGTCTCTAGAATCAAAAAGTGGACAAACTCAGCCCTTCTAGTGATTATTTTTTTTGGTGAGGGAAAGTTCCACTCTCATCCACCCATATTTTTTTGGAATTCCAATTTGCTTAATATTTGAAAATTGGTAGACGGGAGTTCATTTTTTGTATCATGTCATTGATTCCCATAAAGCTTTGGATTTTGGGGAAAATCTGTGTAAAGGCTAGATTTAAGGGATCATTTATCTTTTTCCTCTTATTTCTTTATTTTGCCAGTGTTTGAACCTTCCTGTTAGTTCAGATACAAGAATTAGAAATTTACCATATGTGTTTTTATCATATTTTTTAATTGATTTTGAAGACATAGGAATTAGAAAATAGGAACTAGTTGAACATTGTCTGTATTTTTACTGATCATTTTAAACATCTTAAAGATTTTGCTGTAACTTAATCTGATCCGAATCAATCAACTTACGGCCGCCTCGCACAGGCACTATAATCGACCTCGAAGTGCTTTGCACGGTGTCGTGCCGATTTTTCTGTGATGTATGCCTTTAATTATATGTACTCTGGAATGGCTATTAACCTTCTAATTTCTGTTAACATCATGTGTTGTTTATGCTACATATGTTTAAGAACACCACTGAAACTTATGTGTTGTTGGGTGTTTATATTGTATTCCAACTTGCAGTCTTGGGGTCTCTGTTGAGCATTCACTCTGATAATCCCTCTCCCTCTCAGCTGCAGAGTTGTGGACATGGCAACTCTTGGGTTCCTCTTCACATTTATAGTGGACTACATATGTCCAAATTACTACATATGTCTTATGCATGTTTAGTGGACTGTTTTTTTTCTTTTTACTGGTTTCCATGTGCATGTGTAGGTTTGCCTTGTACATGTTGAAGGGGTCACTCTTCTTTCTGGTTAGTTTACTTGTGGGCCAATGCATGTGCATGTGTGGAACCTAGTTCCAATCTCACCAACTTGGTATGTTGCTTTGTCAAACATTAGCAATATGCTGTTATATATATTACTCAACTCAGAAACAGACAAGTAGACTATATTTGTTGATCCTAAATTTGATCTGCTGCATTAATAGTAAATACTCCTATATACAACCAGGTCATCATTATGCCATAAGAAAATTTTGTCTCCTTATAATGGCGAGTGCCACAGTGCCCAGACCAGTTATCATGAATTCAGTCCTTCCCTTGCCAGTGACCTAGACCTATGTTCAGAGTCAAAGAATCGGCCTGTACTTCTCTTGAGAAGGGACAGTGAATAAGAAAATGGCTGATGGTTTCAGACTCAACTTTCATCTTCAGCTTTACTCAGAGTGCGTATATTAGGGCCATGCCACTCTTAGTTTTACTCAGAGTTTGAAACTCTCTGCTATCAAATACTGGGCACAAAGAAACTGAATCAATAAAGCTTCCAACCATTGAAACAGGGTAATGGGAAAAACAATTTTATAAGAAGCCCCAAGGGTTCAAAAATAAGAATGTTGGGAAATGAATATGTTGTACAGGATGGTATTTATGACACACCATAATACACTATAATTCTCCAACCTTAGTGTAATGGTACCTTTGTGAGGGGACTAATATACAGAAATGTTTGAGAATAATGAAGCAATATGTTCACTGTGATCTGAATTAATCTATTCACACATCCCAAAATAAGGGAATCTGTTCTTACTATCAACAGACACACCAAAGAATGATGTGAATTAGTCTATGATCAGAACTATTCCTATTCACACATCCAAAAATAAGGGAACTGCATACAATATTCACTTCCTTGAGTATCATTTATTTTAAAACTCATAGATGTATTTGGGTCCTATAATGAGCATTTCATCTATATAAAGTGGTGATTGCTAAATGTGTTTTTTGCAGAATAGTTGCCAGTATTAAAAGGGATGCAGTGTAAATGAACACAAATTATCTGCTTTTTTTAATTATATATGATTGAAAAACATGTTGAGTATTAGGAAATAGATAATTGTCTACTTGTTTAACATGAATTTATTGTTATTTGTTTTTCAGGTTTTTGAAGTGTAAAAAATGGTGCAAAAGTGGCATTTATGCATTGAAGTGTCTCGCTTTCCAAATCCAGGTCGAGCAGTTATTAAATTCATCCTTTACAATATGGCAACAAATCATTTATTTTATGGAAAGAGAGAAGTGCCTAGAATGACGACAAACAATGAGGCATATTACATTGCCCTTGTTGAAGGGTTAAAAGAGGCAAAAAAACATGGTGTCAATGATATTGAAGTCTTCACCAACTCGGAGTTGATATGTAATTAGATGAAAGGCATCTATCGGGTTCGAAAGGACAATTTAAAACCTCTTCATAAGGAAGCACTAAATTGGAGTTGTCAATTTCAACATTTTACCATCAATCACTCTGCAGATATTGAAAAGATGTCCACTGATATAATGTCCAGAGCATTTTTTAGAACATATGTAGATGCCAAATATGACATAGGATCACCATCAACTGCAACAGAAATCATTGATCACCATCAATATAAATCCCCATTGTGTGAATGGGTTGTTGTTATCATTTTTCTGGGGTCTATCATAGCATGGTTCTTTCACTAAAGAAGAACCTATTATTCCCCAACATGCAATCATTACAGTTTTTTGTATGGGAGACAAATTTATGGACAAATGTAATATATTCCATGTACATGGACAAATGTATTTTGACAAAAGTAATTGGTTCATGATTTTCTGATTATCATCAATAAATTATGATGTTGTCTGATCCTCCCAAACACCTTCTCAGATCTTTGTTTCTGGAGAGATATTGATATGCTATGTGATTTGTTAGTTGGTTGTTGATCAGTGATGAAAGGTTTCTTTACATATGTGTCCTCCTCATCCATTAGATAATAGATAGTTGTCTACTTGGGGTGGGAAATCTTGAATGGTATGTCAATGAGGTTTATGCATGCTCCCTCTTCAATTTGTCTCATCTCTAATAGTGAAAATATAGACATCCTTGTTTTAGGCACTGTTTCTATCCTTTAATTGTTGTTATCAATTTATAGGAAAAGTGCATGGTAGATGAGGTAACCAGTTTTAGACTAGTGTGCATTAGTCTAGGAGTGAAGCTCTCTATTCTAGGAAACTTCTGAAAGCACCTTGGGCGCACTTTTCTAGAAGTGAATTAGAGATTTACTAAGGAAATTGCATAAAAGGGATTTACTTCCAATTTGCTTGAATGAGGGGGGAAGATCAGTTTTTTTCACTGGAAAGATTAGAGTGAAGTTGCAGGATCAAGTTATGTCAAAGCTAGAAGCTAATACAAGAATATTTAGCAAGATATTATAGTTCATTATGATGTCACTAGCTCAGATTTGAACTTGGGTAGGGAAAATAAATCGTGAGTTAGAAAGACAGTGGTCATTCCATCCAACAGCTAGAGATACCCCAATTAGTATTACTCCTTATTTTGATAGAAAACAAGATTTCCAAAGTCTTCCAACCCGATTATTTTGCACTGACTATTCATCTCATCAGAACATACAATGCTTAATTTCAAGAATTATGATGTGTTTATATGCAATTTAAGTCTAGAAACACACTATATTTAAATTTTTAACACGGCCTTCAGAAATTTGATTTGCAATTATCTTCGACAATATGAAGATCCATTGAATATATAAGAAAAAATAAGAATATGATAAGAGAATTTCATAGGAAGAGTGTGTTAATGGATTGATCCTTGTTACTCGTAGGAAACACACCATAAGAAAGGAAACCATTATGGCAGATATAAAACATGTAGGCTACCGAGGTGACAGTTGGTAGTCTATCCAAGTCACCCTTGGGGTTTCACAATTGTGCTTCAGAAATTTTACACCAATTGAGAAACCAAGAGGTAACGATCAACATCACATCCCTCTACCTTAACAAGTAGAACTACTTGCAGACAACATCTTTGGAATCATCCGAAGTGCCAATTGGAGGTTGGCTGCTGAGGTGACTGTTGGTAGTTTATCTAAGTCATCCTTGGGGATTTGTGATTGTGCTTCAGGACTTTTACACCAAATGAGAAACCAAGAGGTAATGGTTAGCATCACATCCTTGTACCTTAACAAGTAGAACCACTTGCAGACAACATCTTTGGAATCATCGCAAGTTCTAACTGGAGGTTGGCTGTAGGTCGCGAGCCACTAGCTCTTCCGTGTGGACCTCAACTACAAGGGTCTTTTAAGTTTTAACAGTCTGTCATAGTAGGCTTCCAAACTGTGAATCCTATGAAGTCAAACCTATCCCCAATTAAGTCTCTATCAAATTTAGCAATGGAAAGCTTTGTGTCCACATTGAAAAGCGCTGGGCACTGCGGATACCTTTGGCAATGTCTGTTGGAGGGCCTGATGCTAAGTGGTCATATATTACTGGAACATACTCATCATATCTTGCATCACTTTACTCTGAAAAGCCTGTTGTTTTTTGTTGAGTAACAAGAATTTCTACCAAAAGACATTCTTGCATGTGTTCAACCAAGATTTGGGCAAGGTTGGAGTCCTGGGAATCCCTAAACTCGCTACAGGTTTAATGGGGAGCCATGACAAAACACTATGATAGAAATTATGCAAATGTGGCACTCAAAACCAGATCTAATGCTGAAATTGAAGATCTCATGAAGGAAAGCACAAATTTGATGTTGAAAATCACAAATCTGATATCAAAAATTGCAGCTCTGATGCTAGAAATTGCAAATCCAATGCCAGAAATTACAGATCTTATGGCAGGAATTGTCGATCTGACGTTGGAAATTGCAAATCTGATGCCATGGATTGCAGATATGATGTCAGGAATAGCAGATGTGATGCCAGACAATGCAAAATGAAATGGGAATTGTAGATACGATGTTGGAAATGCCTCTGAAATGGAAAAAATGAACCCACCATTTCAGGTAGTAGCACAGCCCATATTAAAAAAATGGGACAAATCTACACAAAATAACAAAGGTAGCATAAAGATATCTCCAATATTAAGGGAGAAGATCTCTTTTGAGTTCACACTGGTTCAGATCTGGAAGATGAGAGGAAGAGCGGTTGTTGGTTCACAAAATGCTAAAATGGTTTAGGCCACCTGAAAGAGACCAAGTTTAGATGCCTAGTAGCTGGAAATTTACATAATTGATAATTGACTGCAGAGTAATATAAAAATTACAAACTCCAGAAAACTTTCTACATTATGATTTATATTTTGGCCTGCCCTTTTGACATTCTCAATGGAAAACAACCTAAAGTTGGCATGCCCAAAGAGGTGATTTTTAACAGTTATGTTGTTGGAGATTTCTGGAAGTGAACTGTGTAATGTTTTTGCAGCAATTGCAATACGGTGAAGTTGCTCTGTGTCTCCTGGCTTGCCGTTAATGCTATAGATTGCTGATTTCTTAATGTAATATAAGCCTGTTACAACTAGTCTCTACTTTCAACTGTACAAATAACCCATAATCTTTTATGACAGTTCAGGATCCCATATTTAGTTTTTGTTCCATCTTGATTAACGAAATTTTATGTGAGTATGAACAGAGTTATTTAGGGTAGACTGTAAAAAATATGCAATACCGGCAGAAGGTCGACATATCAAGGCTGCGAACAACAAAATTGGACAAGAAAAAACAGCTCTTGCAAAAGTAGCCTGAGGAGCAATTCCACCAATATATTTAACCTTTTCATTAATCAAATTTCTGAACTTGAGAGTCCATCTGAGAAATTTGTGTTATGATGATGATGGAACATGCCTGGAGTTTAAGGTATAAGAATGTCTTGTTAAAATTTAAATGTTAAACATCTCATAGTAGAATATTTCTAAACTCAAATGATCAAGGTTCAGTTATAGGTACTCTTACCAACAATGTCTAAATGGTTCATGGTAAGGAGCTCCTTCTGTTGTGTACAATTGCGCCTTTACAGGGCAGGAAGAGTGAACAATTGCCCATTTGAGACCTTGGAACATAGCACCAAGAGTCTGGACCTTTGATTTACTAGAATATGACCACTACTCCTGGCAAGACCATGGTTTTAAATGTGCTTTCTATTTGTCCTTCTGATAAGCATCTTTGTTATGTTATTGACTGGCACAGATTTATTGCACCACAGGAATTTTGACTACTTTGATGCTCTTACACATAGGTTTGACGTGTCAGCTAGTGGAATTTATTCATAATGAACTATCCCTCAGGTTTATATTTTAAATAATATTATTTGATTCAGTGATTATTGGCCTCTTTACATCACTTGAAACTGTAAACATAATTGAAAAAACCAAGCATCCATTATATATATACGCATATACATATGGAGTTTTAAATGTCAAATGATGACCATTGCAGTGAATATGTACAAGTACCATTGGATAGAAATCTCTACTATAATACATGTAGGCTACCATGGGTATATAAACAAATATGTCAAAAATATCAATTTCCTAGCTACAGCACTTCACAAGGCATAGATTTCTTGTGATAAATTTCTGCATACATAGCTTTGTTAATCTGTAATATAGTTCCATCCTCTACTGGTAATGTAATCATCTCTAGGAGTTCATCCAATGATTTGATACTGGGTTGTCCCTCGACAGCAAGTAGGGCCAATATTCCTTGCAATGGATGCAATACATTTCCATCCTCTACTGGTAATGTAATCATCTTTGGGAGTTGATCCAATGATTGGATTGTGGGTTGTTCCTCGACAGCAGGTAGGGCCAATATTCCCTGCAATGGCTGAGACAGAACTAGTATGAAGTGACCATCATATATAACATGTTCTTCAATACAATATGCATGCTAAAAATCAAGTGTTTGGATAAACTCATGAGCAGTTTGGGTTACAAGGTTAATAGGAAAAGAAACAACTTGGCATGGTAAATCCTAGGCACTGCTTCTCAGTCATTTCCAACCACCTTGCCAATCACTTGCAGAATTCACACAAATTTTATAGTCAGATAGAATTTTCTTACTTCATTTAGGGTACATCACCCTTAAGCAAGTATGCCAACTTGTATAATCATCAAATCTCTGTAGATATATTGGATTAATGCTTATGTAAGTGCTAAATAAGCTTACTGAGTGGACTGTAATTTGACCACTCTCAGAATATTGAAGGACTTTGATATCGCTGTAATGCTATCATCAATTTCAATGCTGAACAGGGGTTTGTCGAATCTTATAAGCTTTTGCATTAAGATGAATCACATCAGTTACTCATATTCCGAATAGGTTAGATAAAAATGTCATAGTGCACAATGAAGCAGTGTCAAGTTAATGGTTTAGCTCATAGAACAGGAGCAACTCTTCTACCTATATTCCTTTTCTGAAATTTTCCAAATTTCTTCTTCCTCTACCATTCTTTGTATGAGTTGCAAGTGCTTGGGACTCATCATCTTGAAGTTTCTGAAATTTCCCTTTTCATATTAGCCTAGACTCCTCTTGAGTACAGGCAGTCAAATAGTTGATCAAACTTTGGAATTTCCAATCTGCCACAAATGCTTGATACAAATGAATCCCAAGATCTAGAAACTCATTAAGAGTCACAGTCACAAGTTCTGATTCGTCAATATTTCCTCCAATGGCTTTAAGTTGATCTCTTAACTGAGAGATCATGTTAAAGTTGGGCAGCTAGAGAAAGATTCCCCAACCCATTTGATCAAGCTTCTATAATGGAACAAAATGGATCAAAGAATTAGTATTGGACAAAAGAAAATTAAATTAATGTCAAGTTGGCTTGATCAACCTATTGGAGGGAAAATGAATTAAATGAAAATTGGAATTTGAATTTAATAGGTCGGCCTAATGTTGGCTCCCTCCTCCGAAGGGACATGTCCCTTGACATAAATCACTATAAATATACACCTATGTTTTCTATGGCTTGGTGGTGATTCTATGAAGCCAGAATTCAGAGATCTACCTTTCTACAGTAAGGAAGACACCCTTAACACCATTCAGATTTCTCTGAGATTGTTTTGAAGACTTTCTTGGCACAGTTCAGAGGAGATTATTATCTCATCATAATTCGGACCTCTGTTGAGGAAGATTATAATGAAGCTATTGTTTGGATACATGAAGACTAGTTCAATCTCCAACTGGGTGTAGTGGAAAACTTAGTTCTAATCATATTTAGTTCAATCGGGGCTTATATACATTACAGTGTAAAAGATTGTGGAACTGCTTCGCATAATATTAGCAGCTGAAGTTATGTTTGCATACAGTATATGCATATTGATGACACCTAGTGCTCAGAATAAGACATAATTGTCATCTTGACTGTTATCTATTTTATCTCAATTTTCTTTACAGTATATGCTTCTTTCTTAAATATGAACACCATAAATAAAATCAGATTTGTTTTGATCATATAACAGATCTAACATTTGAGAATATATTTGAAGAACAATTTATATTGATGTCTAAAACACTAATTCATTCCCAAATTGTGTTGTGTATACAGCATTGTTACAGCTTAGTCTGCAGTATTAGACCAATTACGTGAGAAAATACAGAAACATTGCAATAAAAAGAACCGACAATTGAATTTGTTGAACAATTACAAATCCATGTAAATTAACTTGACATTCCATGTCAAAGTTCAAAATTTCATGAAACTTCAGGAGAGTAGTGGCATATAATTGAACTTTTACTTTTGCATTGATGAGAGCTCAAACATTCCTCGGTGCTCATCAGGCACCCATATTTTTAAAATTGCACTGATGAAGGGTCAAACTTTCCTCAAATTTTGCAGGCACCCATGTTCTCAATGTACCTAGAGCCTTCTGAAACAACACAACATTCCATGTCAAAACACAAAGTTTCATGAACTTTCAGAGAACAGATTATGAAAAAGGTATTTTTATAACAACATAACAATGGAAAAACATAAATATACTTATCATATGATAAAGGGCCACCTGACGACGCCATAATAACCTAGCTTATCTATTATTTGTGCATACCTCATTGATTCCCACTAGAGTTGAAGTCCTTCTGTAGATGATCAGTCATGGTTGAAGATGATGCTTCTCCACTTATTCTATAGTTACCTAGAAAAATGTCAAACGTTATCGCAAAGAAATTTTCTAGAGCATCAAGGTATATGTGCACACACAATGAAAGAGTGTCAAATGTACCTGGCATGGAAAGTAAGGTTGGATGGTCTTGCATCTCCCTTTGGTCTTGGGTTATCGCCATGGTTGGGGATTGTTGCATTGCTGTAAAAATAAACATACCACATGTTAAAGAATAGTGATGATTAAATATTTAAATCTAAAATCATGACTCTATTCAACACATGAAACTAACCTGGAACCATTGAGACGGCATTATTTGATCGATGACGTCCTCGCTTATTGAGGTATCGAAACTCAAATGGTTCATATTCTGATGGATCAACATTTAAATCAATTTCCAAACCATTGTTTTTTCTATTGCTTCTTCTTTTCTTTGTGGGGCTAAGGAAACTCTTCTTCCTCTTCAAAGATGGATCAAGAGATTCCAATCCAGGTGTGAAGTCAAAATCAGTAACGTGCAAATTATTGGCTTCATCCAACATTTTTTTAAGCATATCAGTCAATTGGATTGTCTTTGCCAAAGTAGTAGGAGGGTTATCTAAAATGAGATGGGTATAGCTAAACAACTCCTCCCTTGCCAAATGAAGTGCCTCGGCATCTGCGTCAACAACATTTGTGGCCATAAGAGTAGCATCGACATCTTCATCATGGTTTTGAGGCTCTATATTGATCTCAGGTGGGTCATTGGATATGTTATCCTCTGCATGCTGATGAAGAAATGGATTTGAATTATCCGATTGGAAATACAACCAATTAACCTTTATGGCATGCTTGCAAATGTTTCCACGGATAGACCATGGACATTCACACGTTATAAAATCCTTACGATACCAGGTGACAAGGTATTTTTTATCTCGATCTGTCTGACTTCTCACCCAATAAGCACGTGTTATGTTCTCATGAGGACAACAATCAGTATCCATAATTTTTCTTGCTCGTTCCACTGATGATTCTAACTGCTTTTCTCTCTTGTAGTTGTTTAGGAATCCTTCTTCTTTTAAGATTTCCTTGAACCGATAACAAGGTTCAACTGTTGTTAGTAGCATATGCAATAACCAATCCATCCTCCGGGCACATTTTTTCCTTCTATCAGATAGAAATGTTGTTTTTAGGTAACAATGGTATGACTCAACAGAATTATCGGTCTCCTGATTTGCATGAGGAAACTCCCGACAACCTTTCACCCACATACCTAATTGCAAACAGAACGATGTCAGTCTCACTCTATCACCTTTATAAAAGAAAAAAATACATATAATATGAAAAAAATGTTTACTTACGAATCTTATCTCCAGTGACCCAATTCTTGTTGAAATAGTCTAAGAACTTCTCTTCATCTGCAAACTTGATAAAAAATTGATTGATTGCATCTTCCACTTCATAATTGAGAGTGTGTTTCATGATGAAACCTAACTCACTGAACATCTCTTTGGCTTTTATGGAACTAGTGGCCAATCGATTGATATTTTTCAACCAAGCCCTCCGTACATGCCAAACGCATAAGATCACATCACAACCTGTGATCCTCCTGCCATATTCAATGCATTTTAGTGTGATATTTTTAGAAAAAATGCAAGTTTGGTTATATGATGACAATGTTAAAGTTACCTCAAGGCATTGATTTCAGCCAGTGCATCATCAACCATGAAAGCATTGACTTTCCAATCAGGACGGGTTTGGAAACACTTGCGCATGAGCTGCTCCAGCCATATTGCAATATCATCTGATGTGTTTCGTGATGCCACGACCCATGCAATAGGCACCCCGCTTTGTTGTTCATCAAATGCCACGAGTGTATACAATTGATACTGTCATTTTCAACATTACATAAATTCAAATACAAGTTATTAATCATTTTGAATGGATACAACTTAAATAAATATATTCAATAAATCATTGGCATCTGACTCACCCCATATTTGTTTGTGTTAAATGTTGAATCCATGGCTATTAAGCTATTGTGCGATAGCTTGACCATTGTCTCCAACATCCACTTTGTTTGAATCCCTATTATAAAAGGGACCTCCACACCATTGGGCTTTTGGTAAAAGAAAAAATCTTCCCGATGCTTTTGATACCAAAGGTTTACACTCATTTCATCCTTTTTGTGAAGTTGATAATTTCCCTTCGCCAACCTATTATAAATGTTTACAATATCTTTTCTGCATAAGAAGAAATCTCTATCTCGAGTTGCCACATCGATGTCAACATGTCTCTTAACGTGGGTTCTATACACTACATCAATAGGCACTCCCAAAAAGAAACAACTCTCTACATATGCAACAATGTCCCTCGAAAGCCTTGGCCTAAGCAAGGCCCTGGTCTCACCTAAAGTGTCACATTGACCATGACAAGCCCAACCTTCCCCATCTACATGTTCATACATATTGAAAGTTAATATTGCTCTATTAGTAATTTCATGCATAACTTTCACAATAAAGTGGCATTGGCAACCCCTTTTCTGCACAAATGAAGTCCTTCGTTTAGCTGAAAGATTTCCTCTTTTGTCCTCTGGGCCAAATGAACAATAATAGCTAAACCAAAAATTTAAATTGTTAGTACATACAAAGAAAGATAACCGTGGTTTCAAAAGATCTAAACAATATATATTTTAAATACTCACATATCATATTGCAATGCAGCAGTAGATCTTTCTTTTGGTTTACCCTTTGTTTTTCGTACGAAATTACATGGAGCAATAGGATTTTCTTCCTCTCCTTTTATAAAGTCAGCAACCCGTCGTAACGGGATTACAACAACACGATCAATACCATTGTTTTTTGTATTTATTTCTGTCCAAACCAAGTCTTTATTAGAGAAAGTCATTTTTCCTTTGGGGTCTTGCACCTCAAGATCCATGATATATTGCCATTTCTTTCGCTTGCCCATTTTGAACTAATCTGGTCAAAGAATATGCAAGGACATCAAAACCAAAATTTTGATCTTAGCAAGTTATTCAACATATATATAAATATAAAACCTCTTTTATGCTTTTTTTGAGGTCTAAAATATCAATCACTCAATGATACATCATCCAGAAACTGGCCAGTTTCTAAAACTACCTGGCCTTGATACATCATCCAGAAACTGGCCTTGATCCATCATCCAGAAACTGGCCTTGATACTCCACATTGTTATTTTTGCAATTGTCTGAAAGCACACCTTCCTTTGGTGCTCTCTGCTTTGTTCCACGTGTTGTTTGTGGAGTCTTCCTGCCATTCTGATCTTGCATCTGCAGGAATAGCAATTTTTTCTCTTAATCTTGCAGCTCAATCCTACAACTATTGTAAGAAGTGTATTAGATCTAAATTAAAAAAAAATCATACATAAGTGCTCCACATATGTATGATTAGCTTTTCCACTAGATTGTCAACTAGGTCTACTCTGATCATGTTAACAGAGTCAACATTAAGAAATAGAAACAGATCTAAAAAAAACATCATGAAGATTATTTTTAGTTAGTGCCTTTTGACATCTTCTTATGAAAGGAACAAAAAATATGCAAAACAGGATAACATTAATCAAAGAATGTGGAAATGTAATCTAAGCCAAACAACACCCTTATGTATTATAAACATCCGGGGAGAGAAACAAAATTACTACAACATCAAAAGCATGTCGGGATACTCTAGTTCTTAGAAGTGAAAAGAAAACATGTTTCCATTCTGTACTAAACAGAAAAATATGTTTCTGGTCGTTCGACATGCATATCAGAGGAGTAAGTTATAAAAGTGGACAAGTCAAGCATTTTTCTGTAGAAATTTTTCTAGAAGAATAGTAGAAATTTAGCTGGAAATTATAGTTCCACCTGATTGACATGAACTTTGACCATGAAACTTTGCCATTAGGGGTTTTGGCCCTATTTTAAAAAGACCCAAATGATTGGAATTCCAAAAAAATATGGGTGGATGAGAGTGGAACTTTCCCTCACCAAAAAAAATAATCACTAGAAGGGCTGAGTTTGTCCACTTTTTGATTTCTTTCTTTCCTTTGGGCTAGGGCATAGAACCAATAATTGAGCAAACTGGTATGCTCTAGGTTCCTAATCAGATTGCCAGTGAAGAGAACTAAATACTATGGCAAATAAGCAGTCGAAGGATGAGCTGAATAAGCCATTTGGTATTTTGTGACTGGTGTAAGTGAAGGATGGGATTCATTCTGAGCTCCCTCCTAGTGTTTTCTGGTGAATGGTTTGAGGCTTCCTTTCTTGATGATAGCATTTCTTACAAGTCTGCTCGTGTAGATGGTTACTGTGATCTTTTCAGATCTGGAATGATGACTTATTGATTCAATATTTTTAAAAGTCTATATAATATGTGGTGGGCGGGACATTTATATTTCAATTAGCAGAAAAATTAGAAGCTTTTTATTCCTGAGCCCACAACCCACAGATTCAGTACTGATGCTAATAGCATGTGAGTTGCGAAATTTAATACCAATTTCTATCTAGAAATATAATATTGCGTTTTTTTGCTTGGAAAATAAAACATTTTCGATGCAATTGGAAAATTTCGAAGCCGTGTGGAATCCTAGGCAATTATATTCTATCACTTCTCCCAACATTGGGAAAGTTACAATGCAACCTCAGCATTAATGCATTCTACGAAAAATAAAAGGACAGAGGCATGTTCTGTCTCTAGAATCAAAAAGTGGACATACTCAGCCCTTCTAGTGATTATTTTTTTTGGTGAGGGAAAGTTCCACTCTCATCCACCCATATTTTTTTGGAACTCCAATCATTTGGGTCTTTTTAAAATAGGGCCAAAACCCCTAATGGCAAAGTTTCATGGTCAAAGTTCATGTCAATCAGGTGGAACTATAATTTCCAGCTAAATTTCTACTATTCTTCTAGAAAAATTTCTACAGAAAAATGCTTGACTTGTCCACTTTTATAACTTACTCCTCTGATATGCATGCCGAACGACCAGAAACATATTTTTCTGTTTAGTACAGAATGGAAACATGTTTTCTTTTCACTTCTAAGAACTAGAGTATCCTAACATGCTTTTGATGTTGTAGTAATTTTGTTTCTCTCCCCGGATGTTTATAATACATAAGGGTGTTGTTTGGCTTAGATTGCATTTCCACATTCTTTGATTAATGTTATCCTGTTTTGCATATTTTTTGTTCCTTTCATAAGAAGATGTCAAAAGGCACTAACTAAAAATAATCTTCATGATGTTTTTTTTAGATCTGTTTCTATTTCTTAATGTTGATTCTGTTAACATGATCAGAGTAGACCTAGTTGACAATCTAGTGGAAAAGCTAATCATACATATGTGGAGCACTTATGTATGATTTTTTTTAAATTTAGATCTAATACACTTCTTACAATAGTTGTAGGATTGAGCTGCAAGATTAAGAGAAAAAATTGTTATTCCTGCAGATGCAAGATCAGAATGGCAGGAAGACTCCACAAACAACACGTGGAACAAAGCAGAGAGCACCAAAGGAAGGTGTGCTTTCAGACAATTGCAAAAATAACAATGTGGAGTATCAAGGCCAGTTTCTGGATGATGTATCAAGGCCAATTTCTGGATGAATCTTTAAGTTAGTTCCCTAAAAGAAAGCAAGGACAAACCACTACTTTACTACTCCATACAAATAGTAGTAACCTATCAGTGACTACAAGTAGTCAGGGAAGCTCTGAGCAGATATCCAGGGCACCTGTTGCTGAAATTATTAATCAGGGTAATAAAGGCCTGGGTAGTGAAAATAGGCAGGTCTTATTTCCTGGTGCTGGTGAAAATATCTCCATCTTTGAGAAGATGGAGACTGGAGTTAAAGAATCAGAACTGTGGGAGTCATTGTGGTAGCAACCAGTCAAATGACAATGAAGCTTCTGATCCTGGGAATGCCTCAGTGGTTGGGATTCAATTTATTGGTGGTTATGATAATTATAACAACTTGCTTGGTGAAAATAATATGAAAGATGCAAATGACTGGACAAATGTTACGCTGTCAATGAATAGGAATGCAGAAAGTCTGGCTAGTAATATAAGCAGCAGCGAGTCTGACAATTTTCAACATGGTCACATTAGGCATCCTGAGCATGCTTACCAGGTATCTGATGCCTTGGAAGGCGGTATTACTATTTTGGATCCTCAAAAAATGAACTCCCGTCTACCAATTTTCAAATATTAAGCAAATGTGAAACAACATGACATTTTTTGTATTATGTCATTGATTCCCATAAAGCTTTGGATTTTGGGGAAAATCTGTGTAAAGGCTAGATTTAAGGGATTCATTTGTCTGGGTGGATTATAGCAGGCTTCTGATGGCTGACAATCGGCGCTATGGATTGACCCCTCAACTAGGTAATTCTTGCCATGTACTCCTGATTTCAGCTTCAGTACACGAAAATTGACTGCCTGAAGATGTTAATTCATTTCATGCCTAGCCCTGACCATTAATTATTGGTTCGAGGTAAAATTTGATGCAAACGGCTTCACGTTTTAGCTTAAATATCATGGTTGGCCTCAAATTATGCACGTTTAATGGTTATTCAGCGGCACCTTTACGGCACCGTTTCTGATATTTAGAAATATAGATTAAAATTTAACAAGATAACTTGAACGGTTCATCAACTGTGTTATTACCGGAGTCTGGTGGTTAAACAGGAACTGTTTAGGAAATTGTCCTGAAGAATTCTGGTTTTTAAGTATGAGCTGCCGAGGAAGTTATTTCGAAACATTCTGGTTGTCCAATTCATTTATGATAGCCCGCGAAGAAGCTTGAGCATGACCTAATTTGAAGTGGGAGATCGATTGTTTGTGTTGAATTCATGGATGTTTGTGTTGAAGTGGGAGATCTTTATAAAGCCTGATTAAGAATTATAGAACTGAAACTTAAAATTTGTCCAATTTAATTCAATATAAGATTACTGGCTATCGGAAATTAGCAAAGGGTACCTGCGATGCGGAAGGAGTTCGCAGAGGATCAGAGCACAACGAAATAACAAAAACCAGAGCGAAACCAGAGTAAGGGGCCTCCGAGCTGCAGTGCGGAAGGAGTTCGCAGAGGATCAGAGCACAGCGAAACCACAATTCGAATGGAGGGAATGGGCGCGGGTGTTGAATTCGAATGGAGGGAATGGGGATTACTTCGCGAGGGAATTCCAGCTCAGGAATGTCAGGCAGGAATGTCAGGGAATGTCAGTTCGGACCGGGAGGGTGGCGGAGAACGGGCTGAGAGAGGGTGGCGGAAGAGGGAGAGATTTCCGGCAGCCGGAGCCGGACGATTTTCCGGCCGGTGCCGGAAAAGGGGCCATTCTACTGCCTCCGTAGACTACTCCAATGTGAAACTACCCATGGTTTATGGAAAACTGTCTATGTTTTACCTCTTAATGTATAAGAATTAAGCATGAAATCGAATTAATTTGCATGAAATCCACTAGAATGAACCGAAACAAAAAAACACTCATGAATTAGAAATTAAATTATGATTTACCATCAAATAATTTTTAATTAACATCCAAAAACAAGAACATATAACTTAAAATTACTATCAATAAATATAATTTTTTTTTGTTAACTTCCCTTCTTTTGTTTTTCTAACCCATAATTAAAATTAGATAAGCCAAATCCACAAAGTGTGCCTCACAACGCCCAAGTCAAACTCGAAGCCACGAAGGAGGACATGATATGCGGTATCTTTATTCTTCCCACAACCAGGTGAGAAACTCTTCCATATTTAACTAAATTAATGATAATAACTGTGTACATAACCCAATTATTATATAAAAGATATTAATCATGCTAATCATCTAATGTACGAGGAGGATTAATAAAAGATATTAATCATGCTAATCATCTAATGTACGAGGAGGATTAATAATAGTAATTTTGGTAAATATTTAGTTTATTATTTATATTATAATTTTTTGGAATTGTGTTATTATAAATTACTTTTTCCAATGAGACAAAGACAATTACTGATATTTAAGTGATTTTTTTTTTTATAAATTGAGTTTTCACTTAACTTTTTCTTGGAAGGATTTATTTTAAATTAGAGTGCTAAAAACATGTTGGAAGGATTTATTTTAAATTAGAGTGCTAAAAACATGTTGGAAGGATTTATTCTTGCTAAAAGCATGTTGAGAAATTTTAAATTAGAGTGATAAAAACATGTTAGGAATGATTTATTCTAAATTAGGGTTAAAAATATGTTGGAGAAATTTTAAATTAGAGTTTTAAAAACATGTTAGAAAGATTTATCTAAATTAAAGTGCTAAAAACATGTTGAGAAATTCTAAATTAAAGTGCTAAAACATATTGAGAAGTAGTTATAAGTTATTCTTTTTAGTAAATGTCATGTAAAAGTCAGGAAAAAGTCATTATTTAATGAAAATTGAAAATTTTAAGAAATTTTTAATATTAGTCATTTTTTATCATTAATATTATATAACTTATTAAGTGAATAAGTGTAGTAATAATTTTTTTTTTTTTTTTTTCTTTTTTTTTTATCTAATAATGTAATATATTATGTTGAAATTGGTAGTTATTATTTTATTATATTATTTATTAAAAGTATTTTGTAATATTTAATTATATTAGAATCTATATTTTTTTTTTCTAGTTAAGACTAATCTAAGTACCCACAGGGGATTTGAACCGGTGACCTATCGCAAGGAGTGCCTTAACAAGGCACCCATTCACCGTCAATCCAAAGCCCCGTGGGCTATATTAGAATCTATATTAATATTATAAATAATTTATAATATTTTTTAGTATGTTATTTTGTGTTAATAAGAGATTTGAGTGAAAATCAACTTATTTGAATCTTATGAAAGTAAAAAATTTAGTTTTGATGTTTATGTAATTTTTATATTATATTTTATAGGAAAATGAATTATATTAAGTTAAATTAAAAGAATACTAATATAAATTTTTTAGAATATATAAGTAATATTAAATTAAAAATAATAAATATATATTTTAAAATAAAATTTAATTACTCTTAATATAAGAAGATTAAAAAATAAATATATTAATATTGTGGAAAAATGTAACACTTAAGAAAAACTCAGGTATTGAAATGCAATAATAAGTGAAAATAGATGGTATATGTGGATACAAATTGTTAATGAGTGTAGAGTAGTGAGTTTAAAGTTAGTCATGTTATTAATTTGTAGGTTATAATGAATTTTTTCTTTAAGTGAGCTTATAAAAGAGGAATTCATTTAAACAAAAATAAAATAAAATGGATTTAAGGGCCTTAATATACAAGCGTGCAAGTTGACTTCATTCTAGAGAGCACTATCATATCCATGTTGACTTAGTGTAAGGGGATATCCTAACTATGGTGAAGAAAAGTTTAATGAATAATGATGTTGAAGATTAGCCTTCTAAATCATGGTACTTTGTAATGCACAATACTAAATTTGCATAATAAATGTAGAGTTTAAATATTTGAGTAGAGTTTAATGGACTCATGGATATACAAGTGTAGTGGTTGGTTAACCCCCTTTTGGTGAAGGGATTAGAAATATCAATTAAGATCCATGTGGCTACTAAGTTTGATCTTGATAAAAACAACATGCACAAACATCAACTCAAGGTAATGCTTGGAATTTGTTAGTTGGATATTACATAATTGATTATGAAACAATTTGTGTGTCCACATTTAAAATTAGTGTTTAACTTTGTTTTGATGATGTTACTTCTCAAAAGGGATGAATGGTACAATGAAGGGATGAAGGAAAATAGTACAATGAATTGATGAACATGAAACAAATAATGACATCTATTATAGATTTATTTTGTCAAATGTGTCAACTAGTCTAGATTTCTTATGTATGATTCTCATATTTATGATATTATGATATGAGGTATATTGACATGTGGTTCATTTATTATGTGATGATATGTCTTTGATGTCGATACGTCAATGTTATAACTTAGGAGGATATTATGATGTGAGGTAAGTGGTAATTGTATGTAGATTTATGACATGCAAAATTTTGTGATAACAATGATGTTATGTTCTCATGATGAAATGCAAGAGTTGGCATGTGGGTCATCTTCTATGATGTTATAATTTAGCCTAATGCATTGGATGTATGTTGAGATGTGGTGATTGATAGGAAATCCACAAATGGAACGAAAGGCCGGTTTATTTGATGGTCTCATGGGAGCCCATACCTACGAGGGAGAATATGTAACACTATATGGGGTGGGGATAAACTCAATCAACACTACATATGATAGTGGTTCCTTTTTCTTGTATAACTCTTGTTGGATAACTCTTCAAGGGTCGTGGGACCATCTTCAAGAGGAAAAGTTCCTAATATTGTAGGCCAAGTGCCTGATATTAGATTGGGATACTGAAGTCTGGTGGGGGTGTAAGGTCTTCGATGCCTGGGGCTGTGTACATTAGTGAGTGTGGTGGGAGTGGGCCAGCTTTGCGAGATGTCCAGAGTCATTGAGTGTTGGGACAAGATGCCTTCCTTGGGGGAAGATGAGGTCTAAGCCTTGGCGTGAGCCTTGGTGTGAGCCTTGGGGTCAACCATAGGCTAGGGTATAGACCGATAGGGCTTATGAAAAGTTACGAAAGTGGGAAAAAGGACAGAAATTCCTTTGGATTTCCCGGGAGTTGTGGAAACATTAGATGTCTGCTGGTTATACTAGTTCAACAGAGGGTGTAGGGCAAACATGAAGTAATAAATAAATAAATAAAATTTTAAATGATTCAACTTAACTTTGGGACAAATTTCCTTAAAGAGGGGTAGTATGTAATGTCACCTAGTAATAATAAAAATAATAAATAAAATAAGATAATATAATATTAAAATATAAGTAAATAAATGATAAAAAATAAATAAAAGATAATAATGGTAAATAAATAATAAGAAATTAAAGAAAAGATAATAATAGTAAATAAATAATAAATAATGAAGAGAATATAATAATAACAAATAAATAAAATAGTAAATAATAATACTGGAGTTCTAAATAAATATATTTAAAAGTAAGCTATAAAAATAGTAAAAATAAGTAAAGTTAACAAGAATAAAAAAGAATAAAATAAGAAAGAATTAAATTAAGATAAATATTAAATTAAGTAAAACCTAAATTAAAGAAATAAAAGTTGCATGTTGATACATGTAATGTGTATATGCAGACCCCTTTCCATTTTTTGGTTTGTTTCATGGTCGATGAGGAAGATGAGATTCGCCATTCCTTCATCCGTTCTCTTGGAAGAAAAGTGTTCTGAGACAAAGAATTACCTACCAATAGTACGTTGATTGAGGCCTCGAGGGTGGCCAACTATAGAAATATTATGTGCAATTGAGCCTATGGTTGGGTGGAAAGTCACCACCAAAATATTTTTTGTGATTAGTAGAATTCAAATAGAATCCAACTCCAAAAGGAGAAGTAAGGAAAATCATCAATACAGGTAAGTCATCTCTACTCATGTTTTTTGAAAATTCTATGTTAAATAGTTGAATAATTGAGTGTTGATTATTGATCATATAAATTGATGTAATTATTTGCATATTTTAAATTGGGGTTATTATGATATGTATGCAGGATGCTGATCCAAACTAGAAGATGTCATGATGAAATACCATGACAAAGGTAATTTTGATTTAATGTTCATTGCTTTATTTTTGAAGGATATTAGGATGGGCTTATGCAGGGCTACAAAGGGAAGACCTATGGATATCTTCCACCCATGATGTCCATGATGTAGGATGAAAGATCCTTAAGGAATGATGGCATGAAGAAGGAAAAATGGCATAAAATAAACCAGATAGGAACTGATGGATCAGTTTCAAATAAAAGGAATAATGAAACAATTGACTCATGGATGAAAGTGATCGATGGTTTGTGCCCTACAAAGAAGTCCCAAAACATGAAGACTCCTAAAAAAATAAGAGAAGTTCATGCCATCATGAGGAGGATTTCTTCAAGTAGTTGGTTATCCCATCGTAATCACCTGAGGAGATTTTGTAGGTTCCTAATGAAGAGGGAGCCTAGAAACAAGTTTCTTACATGGTAGAAACTTAGAAGAAAAAATTCTATACCAAGAGGGAGCTTAGGTACATTCATTCCATAGGAATGAGTACATTCCTTCATTGGAATAGGTATGTCCTCTCTTATTAAGAGGGAGAGATAGACACATTGTTCTTATGTTTACTTGGGAAGATAGAATAGAGGATTGGGTAATAAACATCTAGCATCCGATGCTCTTTGAGGATGAATTAGGGCATCCAAGATAAGAGTAGTGATATAGGAATAATATTCTTTTAGGAATAGGAATCCAAGATAAAAATATTCCTGGTGGAACACACCCTGAGAACTTGGGTGGGGTATGTTCTGTGAGAGACAATGATGAGGGTGTCTATACATCATTGGTCTCACCAGCATTGAGCTCCGATCTTGTGGAGAGATAGAGTTGTTAGTCAAGGCCTTGCTATGTGACAATGATGGTTGACATGATGCTAAATAGATGGGTTACCAATCTGACTCTTCTTATGAAAATTATTCAGATTGAGAATGTTCAAGTATCTTGTATAGATAATGAATACTTCCCTAGTTAAGAGGGAGCGTTCAAAAGTGTAACTAGGTTCAGTATTCATAATGACATGTGTAATTGTGATTTTATGTAATTGATGCAAAGAAGAAAAATAAAATTATCATTGTAATGCTTGTCTCATGGGTTTCATGAGCAAGGAATTTTATTTTTAGGTAAGGCTCCCATTTTGAGCTCTTAGGATTGGTCATAAAGTCAAATTGAGTCAATGTCATGTATGAAGGGCCCTTCTTGGGCATGTTACAAATTTGTATTAGTCATTAAAAGAATAAAAATTCCCTCCAAGACCAGGCTTAAAAACCTCCATAAAGTCAGATTCAAGGTGGAGTAAAGGATCTACATCAAAGGACATGTCGTCTCACGTACAACCCACGTCGACTCATTTTCATGGGAAACCATTATAAATAGGTAGCTCAGGCTCATTTCAGAAGAAAGAATTTCAGTCAATATTTGAAGTGAGAAAAAAAGTGTGAAGTTCACAAGGAAAGCAGCCCTATAACCAGTGATAAGAAAGAAAGGAAGATCGGGTTGTTTGGCATTGTCTTTGGGATAATATCTTGACACATGTGGCAATTAAACTAGGTTTTTGTAGTATTGTATTAGTTCAAGAAAAAGTCACCAAAAGGGTCACCTCATCAGCTACACTACTATCTGAATTGACCTAGAAGAGTCCTCAAGAATAGTGAAGGAAGGAATGCATCTCCAAGTTCATTCTCACTCCTCAAACGTGTCAAACTGCAAAAGTACGTACTACAGATCTATTGAAAGAGACTAGATTTTTAGAAGTGCAGATAGTTTGACTCACAGTAACCAAAGAAGGAGGAAAGAGTAATAAGTTTGATTCAAGGAGGATCTCATCAAGGAAGGTTTGTGAATTGGTCTTGTAGAGGAAAATAGGTCAAGGGTCTTGGTCTTGGTATTCTTCAATTGAAGTCTCTATAAGGAGAAGAATTCGTTTAGGTTTTCTTCTCAAGTGGGAGAGGTTTTAGCCCTGGATGATAGCCTACATTAAGTATCTCTTGTCTCTTTATTGTTTATGTTTTGGTAGTTGTTTCATGAATAAGAACACTATAATAATCTAACTAAAGAGAAGATCCTATTCTATTGAAGTAAAAATCATTCACAAGTAGTTATCATTAATAGAGAAATCAACCATTATCGATGCCCTAGATTTATCAATATGGTCAACCATGGTCCTACATTACATTGTGACAAAGAATCTCTCAATATGTTAATCAACTATCGTCAACCATGGTCAATCATGGTCACATTGTTGCAAAGATTGCCTCTTGGTCAAACGTCACATTGTGACAACCATAGTCATCCATGGTCAACCATGGTCCAACATCACATTGTGATAAATATTGTCTCAATATGAAAATAAACCATGGTCCAACATCACATTCTGACAAAGATTGTGTCAATATGAAAATCAATCATGGTCAACCATGGTCCAATGTGGCATTGTGACAAATATTGTGTTAATATTAAAACCAAGCATCGTCATCTATGGTCAACAATGGTTTAATGCTGCATTGTGACAAATATTGTTTTAATATGAAAATAAATCATGGTCAATAATCACAATGGTGCAACATCACATTGTGACAAACATTGTCTCAATATGAAAATCAACCATCCTCAACCATGTCCAATGTTGCATTGTGACAAAGATTGTCTCAATATGTAAATCAACCATGGTCAATCATGGTCACATCGAGGAAATATTGTCTCTTGGTCCAACGTCACATTGTGACAACAATGGCATCCATGGTCAACCATGGTCCAACATTGCATTGTGACAAACATTGTCTCAATATGAAAATCAACTATGGTCCAACATATCATTATGACAAAGATTGTCTCAATATGAAAATCAATCGTGGCCAACCATGGTCCAAGTTGGCATTATGACAACGATTGTGTCCATGTGAAAATCAACCATGGTCAACCATCTTTATTTTAAGGTTTGTAATATTTATCTTATGGTTTATACACCTTATGTTTATAATATCAAACCCTTGGGTTTATTAGTACAAGGGTACATATTCCTAGGGTTTAATATTAATGATAGGGTTTATAATATTAATCCTAGGGTTTAATATAAATAATTTGAGTTTATAATCCATTGGGTGTATAATAACGATTCTTTTGGTTTATAAATCACATTATGATAAAAATTGTTTCGATATGAAAATTAGTCATGGTCAACCATGGTCCAACGTCGCATTATGACAAGGAATGTGTCAATATGAAAATTAACGATGGTCATCCTTGGTCAACCATGTTTATTTTAGGGTCCATATACCTTGGGTTTATTAATATGAGGGTTCATATTCCTAGGGTATACATTATTAATACAGTTTATAGTAACTGGATTTCATATAAATCCATTTGATTTATCATCGTGGTTAACCGTGGTTAATCATGGTCAATCATGGTAAAAATTGGTCAAATATGGTCAAGCATGGTCAATTTTGATCAATCATGGTTAACCATAGTCAACCATGGTCAACCATGGTCCAACATTGTATTATTATTATTATGAAAATTATATTTTAATATAAAATAAATATTTTCACAAATTAAAAGCAAATTATGATTTTAGAAATAAATTATTTTAAAAGAACATTATAGTTATACCTTACATCTCAGCACAGATTACTCTCGTATTGTCAGATGGGTCGAAATGACGAGAACTTGTATGGTGGGAGCAAGTTACAGCAATATATTGTGAAAATTTAACAACTGTGAAAGATTATGCATAGCAGACATTGCACAAAACCCTTACATTCATAGCAGTTCCCTTTGGATTCAATTCGTTTCTCGAGGTTGTTCTTGTAATTTCCTTATTCTTCCACTAACTAATTCTTAGTGGATCTGGTGCTACAGGAACCTGTCGCCAAGCACCTTCGTCTGGTTGGCTAACCACAACTTGGCCCCTGGTGCATTTAGAATGGTATGGTATTGAAGCTCCCTGGTGCATTTAGAATGGTATGGTATTGAGGCCATTAGATACACCCATCATTACATGAATGGGGTGTTTTTAACACCTTTATTTAATTAAGACCAAATTATTATTTGGTTTTAAAATTTTCATTTTCGAATTGAATACCTTTGTTCTAGCCACAGTTAGAGATCTCGCTCATAATAAGTATATTGATTCATTAATAGGAGGAATTGTCACCCCACTGTCAAACGGTCCAATCTATTTTGATTGCTACCCAAATTTTTCCGTATATGTCTTTGATGAGACCATAGATCAAATCTTACAGTTGCACATCCAAACTACAGGGTTTGATATGCATAACAAAAGACATAATATTTCTATCCAGAACAAAGGATGTTTTCGACATACAAATACTCTATATCTTGTAGCCCTCCATAAGCCCAGTCATGATTCAAAAGCAAGTGTTGTTGTTCTAACAGATTCTAAGAATCAGAAGATAGAACATCAAACCATCCGTTGGGAAGATCTCGCATTCCCTGAACACTGGGTAGTCTCAATCCCCAAGCCTCCTACTCTCACAAAGATATCCTCTGCAGACATCCAAGAAAACCAATCCTCTATTGTATTATCCTTTCCAAGAAGATCCACAATTGACTACAGAAGGATTGAACAAGCCTGTAAAAGTTCCCGTTTTTACCGTGATCCATCCACTGTTGATACTGCTTGCTCAAGTTCAGTTTCTTGTAGACATATTTCTTTATTTGAATTTTCCCAACTTGTAAATTTCAATTCTTTAGAAGTCAAATGTCCTGAATGCGAGTTTGCTATAAATTTGTGTACTGTTGTTGAATCTGTCATTCATGAGAATCATCATCCAAGGACTGGAGAGGCTCCTCCTTCTACCTCAGTTAATCCATGTCCAAATCCAAAGTGTCCAAACATTCCTTTTCTGCATGAACCTGAGTTTGACCATATTTTGATGATGAATGAAATTATCACCTTAGAAGGTGAAGATCCCAGATTGACAGGAATGTTCAGCACAATGAGGCTAGCCAAGCCAAAATATGGGCTAGGTTATTTAGAACAAGCAAAAGGTCTAATCCCTCCATCCAGATTTGGCCCCATTCTAGAAGACTGCAAAAAGCCTGCAGTAATGGAAATGCACAAGTTCTTTACCTTAATGAATGGCTGCCTAAAATCAGAAATAAGTTCCAAATGGATGAAAGCCATGTTGAATTGGGATTTATTCACTCATCCAGAAGCAGAACAGTTTGGTCTCAGTCATACTATTGAGGAAAAAATTAAGTTATCTCAGGATTGGAAACATTATATGGAAGTAACAAACTCCTGGATTTCTTTTTATGAATGGAAAAGAAATGTTTCCCCTAAAGTCGTAATGACTGGAACATCTTCTTCATCATTCGCCAAACATGCCTGGACTGCATTAGATGGCAGCAAAGTGGAAACAACATCTACTTTTCCCCCTACAGAGGAATCATCATAAGTGAAAATCAAAATGCAGAAAAAGCAATTCCTCTAGTACAGAAAGTTGATAATGCATTAGGAATAGATGGAAGAATTTAGAAGGCCAGTGAATAGATCAACTTAACTAATACTGCAATCAAAGGCCTAGAAATAAACACAACAAAGACTGCAGAAATAAAAGAACAATTTGATATTGTTCAAGTTTCTCTGAATGAGGTAAATAGAAGCCTTAATGAGGTTCAATACTCCTCATTAGTTGTACGATTATATGCCAAAGAATCTTTGAACAAAATAGAAGAAGTAGAATAAAAAATAGTAGACCACATGGGTACTAATAAAATCTTAATAAATGGTTTGACTGAAAAGGTTAAAAAAACTAGTCTATCTAAAGTTGATAAAACAGTTCCTACTTCCTTCCTCTATAAAAGAAATATCAAGATTCAAGATCCTGTAGAACCAGTTGACATATTTTCGACATTATTTCCAAAAGAAGTAGCCCAATATTTTGCTAAAAAATCAGAGGTTACATAAAAAATTACAATTTCTTCCTTATTTAAGGAAGAAGAAGAAGAACATAAAGAATCTAAATCTCAGATTCTCCCTATTTATGAACCTCTAGAAAGTAAGTTCAATAAGTATCTTGCTCCTGATATATAAGGGAAAGGAAAGCTTCCGGAATCTCATACATTTTTTCCTAAGTTAGACCGTGAATGGAATATTGATAATCTGAGCGTTGGTCAGATTAGGAAATTGATTGATATGATGCTTACTGAATATAAACTCATGTGTCTTAGAGGAAAGAGTGAAATAGAAGCATGCAAAACCATTATTCAGTGTTTTACAGGAACACTACTCAGGTGGTGGGAGACAGAATCATCTCCAGCATTATTGGCAAAAATGGAGGCTGAAGTCCTCAAAGATGAAGCAGGAGATGTGATTCACAATACAGATGGCACAACAACAAGCAACATGATTGGAGCTCTAACTTCCATGATATTAGAGCACTGGTGTGGCTGTGAAACAGAGATTGCAGACAAACATGAGGTTATTCTAATGAATCTCAAGTGCCACAAAATGTCACAATTTGAAGACTTCCACAGGGACTGGATGCAAAGAATCTATGAAGTGAAAGATTCAAAAAATCTATTATGGAAATAAGTATATCTTGCTGCTCTTCCATCTAGATTTGTTGACTACATCAGATTGCAAGAAATCTTCCAGTTTCCTTTTGAGTCATATACTTGGGGAGAGATTTACTCTCACATAACCAAGACATTAGTTAGTCTGTGTAAAAGTTCCAAAGTAAATAGATTGGAAAAAATTTCAAAGCTTCAGGATAGAAAGTCCATTTGCAGCAAATATGGACCTACAATTGATGATCCTTTGGTCCGAAAAATAAAAGCTAAGAAAAGAGCCAAAAAGGAATATAAGCAGACTGCTAGATTCCATAAGCATCAAAGAAAGACCTCTGACAGGCCTAGAGGTTCCTCTACAACAAGGAAAGGGTATTATAGGTACGTCCCCAGGACACATTATTACAAACCCTCTGATATTCATCTACATACATCTAAGCAAGAGAAATGGAACAAACTTACTTGCTGGTTATGTGGAAAAACTGGACATACTTCAACCAAATGTCCAGAAGGAGAAGAATCCAAGAAGAACAGAGGCAAAAAGTCACAAGCCCTATTCCAAAGGGGTAAAAATATCAAGACAGAAGGACAAATTCAATGTATGAAGTGTGGTTCCTGCACTCATAGATTAGAACGCTGCCCTAATGTGGTGATTAAAGACCAAATTCAGCAGCAACAGATTAAAGAGTCATCTCTTGACTCCTATAGCTCTTCTTATTCTTCTGAAGAAGAATTACAGGCACACATGCAGCCTTGTTCATGTTCAGAATCAGAAAACTGTGATTGTCATACTGACTCTGAAAATTGTGCTTGTCATATGTATACTAATTCTGACTCAGAATTCTATAGTGACTCCAGTATTGAAGAACACTATTCTCTGCCACAAAAAGAGAAAGTGTTAATGGCTGCTACAGAAGAAGAAGAGATCAAAATTCTCTCTCAAATCCATGCAATGGAAGAAGGAGAGATGAAGAATAGGCTTACAGAAGCATTCATGGATCAACTCCATTCCAGCTCTTCCAAAAATTCAGCTAAGAAGCCATTATTTGTTGAAGCATCGTTTGAAAGAAACACCAGGTCTTTTCAAAGACACCAAGAGCCAGCCGCTGGCAAGGTTCACTCGCTCACCTTGGGAGAAGTAAGTAGAGATATACATAACATCAAAATAGAGATCTCTACTTTAAAATCTCAGGTAGCTGAAATACAAAAGGGGAAGCAAGTTGTAGAAAAAACTTCTCATCCATGGGATACAAAGGAATATTCCAAGAATTCTAATGTTGAAATAATTGAAGGAAGAAAAGATCCTGTTTTTGGATTTCAAGAAATGAGAATTCTTGCCATTACTTATCAGCAACATCATGTTAAAGTAAATATTTGCATACAGGGAGAAATGTTTGCATTAACAACACTCCTTGACTCTGGTGCTGATGTAAACATATTGAACAAAAAAGTCATCCCAGCAAAGTATTGGATTTCTACAAAAAGAAAGGTTGTTGGTCTTGGTAATAAGACACTTAACTATGAGGTTCCAAAAGCATCTATTTGCTTTAATAGCCACTGCATAAATTTGGCATTTGCAGTTGCAGAAATCCTAGTTGATTGCATTCTGGGAAACATCTTCCTAGCAGCAGTTGAGCCTCATGGATCAACCAGACTCAGTGGAAACAAACCTGGTTATTTCATCTCTGTCCCTACATCAAAAGGAACAACAAGAAGGATTGAGATGCCTTATATATCAAATCCCAGAATTTCTACTATGATGCAGACTGTCCAAGAATTGGACAAAGCTGAAGCAAAATTGACAGATCTAAAAGATCTGAAATCTAAATTAAAGGTAGAAGAACAGTTAAAGGTTCCTCAGGTGAAAAGGAAAATTGAGGAAGTAAAGAAACAAATAGAAGAAAAATGTTTCTCAGAAGATTCGAATGCCTTCTAGCACAGAAAACAACACACAGTCCAATTACCCTACAAAGAAGGATATATAGGCAAACCCTATAAAAGTCGAGCAATTCCTATGAATAAGGAATACAGAGATCTGTGCAAGAAAGAAATAAAACAATTACTAGATCGAAAGCTCATCAAAGAATCTAATAGTCCATGGAACTGCTATGGATTCTACGTCAACAAAAGACCAGAGCAAATTAGAGGAACTCCAACATTGGTGATAAATTTTACGCCTCTAAATTCTGTCTTTGCAGATGATACATATCTAATCCCCCACAAAGGAGATTTAATGGGAAGGATAGCAGTAGCTAAAGTATCCTCCAAATTTGATCTGAAAGCTAGATTCTGGTAGGTCACCATCTCCAAAGAAGATAAATTCAAAACTGCTTTCAGTATTCTTGCAGGCTATTAGGAATGGAATGTCATGCCTTTTGGGTTGAAGAATGCTCTCTAAATATTTCAAAAGGTAATGGACAAAATATTTAAGCCTTATTTTGATTGGCTTATAGTTTATATTAATGACATGCTGATATTCTCTAAGAATGTCCAAGACCATTTCAAGCACATTCATACATTTGTACAGCTAGTAAAAAGAAATGGTTTAGTCTTGAGCAGAAAGAAAATAGAATTTTTTCAAACTTCTATCAGATTTATTGGCCATAATATCTTCAATGGCCAAATCATTTTGCAAAAACATGCACTTGAGTTTGCTGATAATTTCCCAGATGTCATTTTTGCAAAAACCTAGCTTCAAAGGTTCTTGGGTTGTTTAAATTATGTCAGTAACTTCTACCAAGACTGTGCAAAGGACAGAAGTTTACTCAACCAACGAATCAAAAAGGATCCACCCCAGGGGACAGAAGCACGTACCAAAGCTGTCCAGAACATTAAGACTAAGGTAAAAACTCTTCTAATTTTATATAAGGTAAAAATTGTAGAGACAGATGCCAGCAACATAGGATGGGGAGGTATCCTCAAACAGAGGAAGGATGGAAATGAATAGGGGCTTTCAATGAAGCTTGCAATTTGAACTACAGTGCTGCTATAGTAGTGCACTTTGCTGAGTTTCTTCCTTCGTGGCCTGGCTGTGTCTCTTTGTTTGTCTTCACTTATCGACCTCAGGTGAGCCTGTGGTGAACTCAGTGCGAACCTACTGGGCTTTTTCATGCTTTGTGACCTTACACACGGCTTTCTCACCTTTCAATGGTCTGGTGTCCCTTCAAAACTTTGGTGAACCTCTGATGAACTTCTAGTGAATTTCAAATGAAGATAATGAAACAACTACTACACAACAAACATTTTATAATAACACATAGGTATTCAAATGCGGAAAACTCTTCTCATAATATTTCTCAGAAATAGATTCAGATTACAAAGAGATTACAAATAGCATTCTTTCCAGAGATAGACTATTGTTGCATTTATCATACTGTTTCCTCTCACTGAGGAGCTAGCATTACCGAAGGCTTCCTGGCAACATATAGGCTCTGTCTAAGAATATACAGACTTGACAAACTAAAAACTTCTAATAGATCTGGCCACTTTAGGTTCTTACTAGTGCCGAGCACACTGATACGCAGGCTTCTCATATCTCTAAGACTCTAAGACTCTATGACACACAAACTCCGAATGCCTCTTCAATGAGCCTTACCCTCTTTTCATAACAAAAGAGAGGGAACAGACATTACTATGGGACATCTGACAAAGGGATGGAATCATTGCTTTTGGTTAACACCGAGGTGACATCTGCACAAAGATTCCAAGTCTGGAAAAGTAAATCTTACGAAAAATATGATGGCTGCATAATTTACATGGTGGATGCTTTTTGTACATCAAAGCCCACGAGAAAAGTTGGCCCCACAATTAAGTCCTTGTGACTGAACATCATGATTACACTATTGGATGCGTTTATTGGTTAAACCCATGAGAACCATCAAAATACAGTAATTTAAGGGAATCTATGCTTTTTATATAGTACCTCATCCCATGCTTTTGTAAAAATTCGCTAGACAATCATGGGTTTCCCTAAAATGATTTGATGGTTGACTTTGGTTAATACAAGCCATTCATAATGTCGGGCCATGTATTATATTAAGGTCTCATTTTCATCATGGAATGGTGACCATTCTCCTGCCATCATTTCGTTGACAATTTTATATGGCAGATGAAAGCAATCTCCAATAGTGTATTCAAAGCATATGTCACAATGGAGTTTATAGTATGCTTCATGATATGATGGATCCATTACCATTCGGTTGAGCCTGTAGTCAGCCCACCATTTTTGTAACCAGTCACATCGCTGGTTTCTTTGCATTATCCAAGTTGTACTAAATTTTAATTTAGTATAATGGGTTTCTTCTTTATCATCTATGTTTAGTAGATCCCACCATAACTGCTTATAAGCTGCAAAGTCGTATACTGTATCAGGGAAGATTATTTTTGGATCTCCACCTGGCCATAATGCTGTAGTTTGTGTAGGCATGGGCCATGCAAGATTTCTAGTACGATTTATATAGAAATATTTTTCATAAATCCCACGATGGATTCCTCCATGTGACCAGATACATGTGATATCATGAAAATCTCTTTTGAGGGCATCTTCTGCATATAGTGCATCAGTCTTGGCTTTTGTGTAAATCATATCATGTATCCATCTGTTTCCTTTTGGGCACACCCTCCTTTCTGCTACAAGATGCAAAATATCTGTATGGGCTTGCAGGTTGGCATCTAGTACTTTGGTATTTCTTAATTGCCAGGTTGGTTTCCAATTATCTTTGTATGCTTCCCAGTCCTGGTTATCTGGTATTGTTCGCAGAACTTCTTGTTTTTGACTCTGGTCCCATTCTGTAACAATAACCATTAGATGTTCTTGATGTTGGATGAATTCTCTGCTAAGAAAGTCTAGTAAACAGTTTTTGGTGCCTTTGATATGCTCGACTTCAAAGTCAAAATTGGCAAAGAGAGCTTGCCATCTAGCGAATTTAGCTTCTCCTGGTTTCTTGATGTCTTTACTTAAGACTTTGCTTAAAGCCGAGGCATCTGTTATGAGAAGAAACTTCTTGTTTACCAAATGGATATCAAATTTACTGATACAATTCCACACACCTTTTACCTCTTTCTCAATTGTGGAATATTTTTGTTCAGTAGGATTCTAGGTTCCTGATGCGAACTGGACAATTTGTTCTTTGCCATCCTTCCTCTGTTTGAGGATACCTCCCCATCCTATGTTACTGGCATCTGTCTCTACAATTTTAAATGAACTATCATCAGATACATATAAAATTGGTAGAGTTTTTACCTTAGTCTTAATGTTCTGGACAACTTTGGTATGTGCTTCTTTCCACTGGGGTGGATCCTTTTTGAGTTGCTGGTTGAGTAAACTTCTGTCCTTTGCACAGTCCTAGTAGAAGTTACTGACATAATTTAAACAACCCAAGAACCTTTGAAGTTGGGTTTTGTCGAAAATGATATTTGGGAACTTATCAGCAAACTCAAGTGCATGTTTTTGCAGAGTGATTTGGCCATTGAAGATATTATGGCCAAGAAATCTGATAGAAGTTTGAAAAACTTCTATTTTCTTTCTGCTCAAGACTAAACCATTTCTTTTTACTAGCTATACAAATGTATGAATGTGCTTGAAATGGTCTTGGACATTCTTAGAGAATATTAGAATGTCATCAATATAAACTATAAGCCAATCAAAATAAGGCTTAAAGATTTTGTCCATTACCTTTTGAAATTTTGAGGGAGCATTCTTCAACCCAAAAGGCATGACATTCCATTCGTAATGGCCTGCAGGAATACTGAAAGAAGTTTTGAATTTATCTTCTTCGGAGATGGAGACCTGCCAGAATCCAGCTTTCAGATCAAATTTGGAGAATATTTTAGCTCTTGCTATCCTTCCCATTAAATCTCCTTTGTGGGGGATCAGATATGTATCATCTACAAGGACAGAATTTAGAGGCTTAAAATTTATCACCAATCTTGGAATTCCTCTAATTTGCTCTGCTCTTTTGTTGACATAGAATCCATAACAGTTCCATGGACTATCAGATTCTCTTATGATCTTTCGATCTAGAAATTGTTTTATTTCCTTCTCACACAGATCCCTGTATTCCTTATTCATAGGAATAGCTCGACTTTTACAGGGTTTGCCTATATATCCTTCTTTGTAGGGTAATTGGATTGTGTGTTGTTTTTTGTGTCAGAAGGCATTCGACTCTTTTGAGCAACATTGTTCTTCTATTTGTTTCTTTACTTCCTCAATTTTCCTTTTCACCTGATCTATGAGTGTGGGAACCACACTTCATACACTGAATTTTTCCTTCTGTCTTGATATTTTTACCCCCTTGGAATAGGGCTTGTGAATTTTTGCCTCTGTTCTTCTTTGATTCTTCTCCTTCTAGACATTTGGTTGAAGTATGTCCAGTTTTTCCACATAACTAGCAAGTAAGTTTGTTCCATTTCTCTTGCTTAGACTTATGTAGATGAATATTAGAAGGTTTGCAATAGTGTGTCTTGGGGATGTACCTATAATACCCTTTCCTTGCTGTAGAGGAACCTCTAGGCCTGTGAGAGGGATTTCTTTGACGCTTGTGGAATCTAACAGTCTGCTTATATTCCTTTTTGGCTCTTTTCTTAGCTTTTATTTTTTAGACCAAAGGATCATCAATTGTAAGTCCATATTTGCTGCAAATGGACTTTCTGTCCAGAAGCTTTAAAAGTTTTTCCAATGATCTATTTACTTTGGAACTTGTACACACACTGACTAATGTCTTGGTTATGTGAGAGTAAATCTCTCCCCAAGTATATGACTCAAAAGGTAACTGGAAGATTTCTTGCAAACTGATGTAATCAACAAATCTAGATGGAAGAGCAGCAAGATATACCTATTTCCATAATAGATTTTTTGAATCTTTCACTTCATAGATTCTTTGCATCCAGTCCCTATGGAAGTCTTCAAATTGTGACATTTTGTGGCACTTGAGATTCATTAGAATAACCTCATGTTTGTCTACAATCTTTGTTTCATAGCCACACCAGTGGTTTATTATCATGGAAGTTAGATCTCCAATCATGTTACTTGTTTTTGTGCCATCTGTATTTGAATCACATCTACTGCGTCATATTTGAGGACTTCAGCCTCCATTTTTGCCAATAATGCTAGAGATGATTCTGTCTCCCACCACTTGAGTAGTGTTCCTGTAAAACACTGAATAATTTTTTTGCATGCTTCTATTTCACTCTTTTCTTTGAGACAAATTAGTTTATATTCAGTAAACATCATATCAAGCAATTGCCTAATATGACCAACACTTAGATTATCAATATTCCATTCACGGTGTGACTCAAGAAAAAAATGTATGAGATTCCGGAAGCTTGCCTTTCCCTTCTATATTAGGAGAAGGATACTTATTGAACCTACTTTCTAGAGGTTCATAAATAGGGAAAATCTGAGATTTAGATTCTTTATGTTCTTCTTCTTCTTCCTTAAATAAGGAAGCAATTGTAATTTTTTTTATAGCCTCTAATTTTTCAGTAGAAGATTGGGCTACTTCTTTTGGAAATAATGTCGGAAATCTGTCAACTGGTTTGACAAGATCTTGAATCTTGATATTTCTTTTATAAAGGAAGGAAGTAAGAGCTGGTTTATCAACTTTAGACAGATTAATTTTTTTAACCTTTTCAATTAAACCAGTTATTAAGCTTTTAGTAGTACCCATGTGGTCTACTATTTTTTCTTCTACTTCTTCTATTTTATTCAAAGATTCTTTGGCATATGATCGTACAACTGATGAGGAGTATTGAACCTCATTAAGGCTTCTATTTACCTCATTCAGAGAAACTTGAACATTATCAAATTTTTCTTTTATTTCTGCAATCTTTGCTATGTTTATTTCTAGGCCTTTGATTGGAGTATTAGTCTAGTTGATCTATTCACTGGCCTTCTGAATTCTTCCATCTATTCCCAATGCATTATCATCTTTCTGTACTAGAGGAATTGCTTTTACCGAATTCTGATTTTCACCTATGATGATTCCTCTATAGGGGGGAAAGTAGATGGTGTTTCCACTTTGCTACCATCTAATGCAGTCTAGGCATGTTTGGCAGATGATGAAGAAGATGTTCCAGTCATTACAACTTCAGGGGAAACATTTCTTTTCCATTCATAAAAAGAAATCTAGGAGCTTCTTACTTCCATATAATGTTTCCAATCCTGAGATAACTTAGTTTTTTCCTCAATAGTATGACTAAGACCAAACTTTTCTAGTTCTGGATGACTGAAGAAATCCCAATTCAACATGGCTTTCATCCATTTGGAACTTATTTATGATTTTACGTAACCATTCATTAAGGTAAAGAACTTGTGCATTTCCATTACTCCAGGCTTTTTGCAGTCTTCTGGAATGGGGCCAAATCTGGATGGAGGGATTAGACCTTTTGCTTGTTCTAAATAACCTAGCCCATATTTTGGATAGGCTGGCCTCATTGTGCTGAACATTCCTCTCAATCTGGGATATTCACCTCCTAAGGTGATAATTTCATGCATCATCAAAATATGGTCAGACTCAGGTTCATGCGGAAAAGGAATGTCTAAACACTTTGGATTTGGACATGGATTAACTGAGGTAGAAGGAGGAGCCTCTCCAGTCCTTGGATGATGATTCTCATGAATTACGGATTCAGCAAGAGTACACAAATTTACAGCAGACTGGCATTCAGGACATTTGACTTCTAAAGAATTGAAATTTACAAGTTGGGCAAATTCAAATAAAGAAATATGTCTACAAGAAACTGAACTTGAGCAAGCGGTATCAACAGTGGATGGATCACGATAAAAGCAAGAACTTTTGCAGGCTTGTTCAATCCTTCTGTAGTCAATTGTGGATCTTCTTGGAAAGGATAATACAACAGAGGATTGGTTTTCTTGGATGTCTGTAGAGGTTATCTTTTTAAGAGTAGGAGGCTTGGGATTTGAGACTACCCAGTGTTCGGGGAATGTGAGATCTTCCCAATGGATGGTCTAATGTTCTATCTTCTGATTCTTAGAATCTGTTAGAACAACAACACTTGCTTTTGAATCACGACTAAGCTTATGAAGGACTGCAGGATATAGAGTATTTGTATGTTGGAAACATCCTCTGGTCTGGATAGCAATATTATGTCTTTTCTTATGCATATCAAACCTTGTAGTTTAGATTTGCAACTGTAAGATTTGATCTATGGTTTCATCAAAGACATATACAGAAAAATTTGGGTAGCAGTCAAAATAGATTGGACCGTTTGACAAAGGGGTGACAATTCCTCCTATTAATGAATCAGTATACTTATTATGAGTGAGATCTCTAACTGTGGCTAGAACAAAGGTATTCAATCCTTGATGAGTTAGAGGATTTATCCTGATTCTTATACATCCCAAATGTAAATACTTAGTATTTAACCTCTTGGCTTCAGCCTGTAACTGTTTTGGATTTAGTAGGGAAATAGACTAAACACTATCAGAATTTTCTTGGATCTGGCTAATTGACTCTTTGATACTAATTCTAGTAGCAGCTCTTAGATGAAATATAGACAAATCAGAATAGACTTCTGATGGAGCAATACTAGGGAGTTTCCATCGGGCAAAAGGTTCTGTTTCTTCATATTCTAGTTCGGCCTGATTTAAAACACGACTAGAACTTGATGCAACCATATCTCTAAGCGAATTCTCTATGGAAAAAGACTCTCTCTCTTCTAATTCACAGAAAGATACATATTTCCTGAATGAATCAATTTTCTTATAATGAGTGATGATTTTGAATACCAACCTCTTGAACCAGACGTTACTGGCTCTGATACCAATTTGAAGCAGGGGCTTTCAACGAAGCTTGCAATTTGAACTACAGTGCTGCTACAGTAGTGCGCTTTGCTGAGTTTCCTCCTTCGTGGCCTTGTTGTGTCTCTTTGTTTGTCTTCACTTATCAACCTCTGGTGAACCTGTGGTGAACTCAGTGCGAGCCTACTAGGATTTTCCACGCTCTACGACCTTACACACAGCTTCCTTACCTTTCAACGGTCTGGTGTTCCTTCAAACCTTTGGTGAACCTCTGATGAACTTCCAGTGAACTTCGAGTGAAGATAATGAGACAACTACTACACAACAGACATTTTATAATAACACACAGGTATTTAAATGCGGAAAACTCTTCTCATATTATTTCTAAAAAAGAGATTCAGATTACAAAGAGATTACAAAGAGCATTCTTTCCAGAGATAGACTATTGTTGCATTTATCAGACTGTTGCTTCTCACTGAGGAGCTAGCATTACTGAAGGCTTCATGGCAACATATAGGCTCTGTCTAAGAATGTAAAGACTAAAAAATTCTAATAGATCTGGCCACTTTAGGTTCTTACCAGTGCCGAGCACACTGATATGCAAGCTTTTCAAATCTCTAAGACTCTAAGACTCTATGACACACAAACTCTGAATGCCTCTTCAATGAGCCTTACCCTCTTTTTATAGCAAAAGAGAGGGGACAAACATTACTGTAGGGCATCTGACAAAGGGATGGAATCATTGCTTTCAGGTAACACCGAGGTGACATCCGCACAAAGATTCCAAGTCCGGAAAAGTAAATCTTACGGAAAATATGCTGACTGCATAATTTACATGGTGGATGCTTTTTGTACAGCAAAGCCCACGAGAAAAGCTGGCCACAATTAAGTCCTTGTGACTGGACATCATGATTACACTGTTGGATGCTTTTATTGGTTAAGCCCACGAGAACCATCAAAATACAGTGATTTCAGGGAATCTATGCTTTTTATATAGTAGCTCATCCCATGCTTTTGTAAAAATTTGCCGGACAATCATGGGTTTCCCTAAAATGATTTGATGTTTTACTTTGGTTAATACAAGCCATTCATAATGTCGGGCCATGTATTCTTTTAAGGTCTTATTTTCATCATGGAATGGTGACCATTCTCCTGCCATCATTTCGTTGACAGTTTTATATGGTAGATGAAAGCAATCTCCAATATTGTATTCAAAGCATATGTCATAATGAAGGCTGCAATATGCTTCATGATATGAAGCAAGGGCTTTCAATACATATAAAAGCAATTTAAGAAGAAAACTTTTCGTAAAAATCACATCATTTGAGTTTTATTGACGAATTTTGAGCTATTCAATGTAGTTCATTATTAAGACATTTCTTCTTAAATTACTAAAAACAATTACTCAAAATTTTCATTTTGTCTCACCTACTTTGTCTCAGCTGAATATTTCATTATTAAGACATTTCTTCTTAAATTACTAAAAACAATTACCTCTTAAAATTTTCATTTTGTCTCACCTACGTTGTCTCAGCTGTCACTACTACATATAAGGGAAATTTAAGACATTTTCTAAGACATTTCTTCTTAAATTAATCAAAAGAAACTAGAGGTGGGTAGCCCTTCATAATTGAAACCTCTACTACCATTTTCTTCAAACCCTCGAGAGTTAACAAACAAAAACCTTGGATGATTCATTTATGCGGTACCCTGCAAAATTTTCCATCTTCAAAAACCCCTGTAACAACAATGATGAAGGGAAATCAATGGCCATGAAGCCTATGCTTGGTCACCGCTTCCATATCCATCTTAGCACATTCATGTGGAGCTTTAACGCTTTCATCTTCCAAGATGATACAAAGCTTCTCAGATGAGGCCAGGGTTATGGAGAGAGGCAGGGGATAGCCAAGTCCATGCATTGGCCGAGGAGAGGCAACGTCGAGTACTACGGGATGTTGTGGAGCCATGACATTAATCAGGTCTTGCAGAGACGAAAGCTTCTTGTTGACTAACAATCCCCATAATCCTCATAAAGGCAGGAGACCGCTCAGTATGGCGATCATTTCATAATTCCTGTGATAGTCATTCTTGGAGGATTCTATCAAATCAAAATTTATATTTTGTATGCATTATTTTTTACCGAGGTTAATGAAAAATCGATTGACAGTCAGGAGGTTTTCTTGCAGGTTCCTTTAAATATTTTTTTCGAGATATCCTGTTGATCATTACTTTCTTAATGGTTTCATTGCTTAAGATGTTATCAGAGAGGGAACTTTGAATATGCCCCTTGAACAAAAACTTTGTGACATCCTCTGTTTAAAAATATCTTTGCAAAGGTAACTGCTAGTTCAAAATTTTGATGTTTAAAGTAAAAAGGAGTGCATCCCCTTCTGGAGGTTGGAACCCATGACTCCTAATTTATCATTTCATCTCTTAGAGTTTTGTTTTAGGTAATACAATGGTTTTTATGCTTGTATTACTTCTTAGATTTCAAATGAAGGGTTTCTAACAAAATTTCCTTCCAGTTTTTCGGTACGAAGTTTTTCAGACAAGGAAGGCTCAAACTGAGTCCACATTAAAGCTCGTCATGAACATAGTATGTCAGTCTAGGTGTCAAGATTTACTTTTTACTTTTTGCTTGCCCCAATACCAGGGTTTGAGTTTTAATTTGTTCCTTAGTTTTCTAAGTTATTCTTCTTCAATCATTATATATGTTAGGTGTAAGAAGAGTTTTTTCATTTTTAGAGTTCTTTGGTCTCATCTGTTTCTACTGTTCATATCAGGGTTTCAAAACACCACGATTCATCAAGAAGGGTTTCATATACAGTGATCCCTTCTTCTCTGTATATTCGAGTTATAATTTTCTTTCAACTCCCTTAATCTAATTTTTGGGGATTTTTCTCTTTCCAGGGCCCTTCAAATAAAACCAATACATGTTGAGGAGAAACCATGCAAGACTTAGCTTCATGCTTTTGTTGTGAATACGGAAATATCCCACGTTAGCTTACACATTGAAATATCTCAGAAGTTGGAATATTGAAACCACTGACCCAATGAAAGCCTAATAGGACTCAATACTTAGTTCACAAAGGCTTGTATAGTCCGAACTAACGTAAATGATGCGAACTTTCTTCTGAATAAAGCTACGAGCTATCCTCTACATTTATTGACATATTAAAAAAATTGTGCTCTAGTACTTTTGCAAATAATCATCAATATTTTCAATTTTGAAATGTTCGAAATATATTTGGATATCATAAATTTTAATTCTCCGTATAATTTTACTTTCGATCGATCTAGAGAGCCACTGTCCATAAAACAGTGGAAAATTAGAATCCCACCAAAGTTGCGTTACTGATGGACAATTATATCAAAACAAATATTCCTTACAAGACTCCAACCAAACCCAATAAAATACAATTGTTGATGGGAAACTATATGAGTATTTTAGGCTTTTTAAGGGAAAAAGTAGCATCTGTAGCTCTTTTTCATATCATGAGAGGGAAATTTGCAACAGAGGGGTGTTTAAGGTCATGTCTTCTAATTTGTTGAATTTATACTTTATTTTTATTTTCATAAATTATTCTTCGTTCTTTGAAGTTACATTACAGTGGAAAAAGCGCATGGAAAGAAGATCTTTTACTACTTTGTCACATCCCAAGGAAATGTTGCTGAGACCCACTCGTTCTATGGCTAAACGACAGCCCTAGTTGCTCTAGATTGGATGGTTTCATCTACGAGCATGGTTATTTACATTAGAACATTTCTAAAATAACCTTATAAAATCATCCTGGTAAAAGGATATTCATTTCATGGAAACACCGAGGTTCATGCAGAGCTTTGCTCACAGAGCCATTCAACTTCAGAAGAGGGGATCATCCTAGAAGCAAGCAAATTATTGAATTGAAATCATTTTCCTCGACAAAGGTGATGAATGTGCTACAAAGTTTTCTCTTTTTCTGGAATCTCAGGAAAAGTGGAACTGCAAAGTTAACATATAAGTGTTGTAACAGAATAAGTGCCTTCCATTTTTTCTTGCATTGAATTTGAGTCTTTTCCTGTATCTAATTTTCAGCTGGTTAATTTTCTATATTTTTAATTTGTGAAAGAAATATACCAAATTGATAAGTTGGAAACTCTATTCCGGCAAGTTTCAATCATCAACTATCTAGAATCTCTAGCAGGTGTTAGATATTCTTCTCATATACAAAAAAAAATGATTACATCACTACGGATCTAAGTACATCCTCAGATAAATAGAAGTTTGTTCTATAGGTCTATCTCATTTCCTTTCCTGATTTGAAAGTTTAGTGTTTAAATGTAAAGCTTTCATTGAACTTTGAAGGCAAACAAGGCATTGGTTCACTCTTGCTGCATTCTATTTACAATGTTTACATATAAAATTTTGACTGAAGGCAATAGGGCATTGGTTTAATCTCACTGGTTTTTCACTCTTATGTGGGACGAATATCTAAAAGGTCACAACTCCACCCATTAGTGAGGCTAAGTCCATGTTTTAGATTTGTTTGGAAAGTGCATGATGATTTTGGCATAATAAATTTTTCATACTCACTTAAAAATGTCTCTTAAAGAATTTCCACGAATATAATTTAATGAAATAGTATGTCTCTATGGATGGATATAACCACGAGTTGAAATCGGTCCATTGTTTAAATTAGTGAAGTAAATATGTGCATGGAGCAAACTTGAGATGAATCATGAGAAATAATTCATTAAGAAAAAGTGAAATTACATTGATGGAACTGTACATTTAGAAGCTTTACATATAGGAAAATTATATTGTAATGAAGTGGTTCGAGGAGTACCCAGAATTCATACACAATCATTTCATTATTCCAAGTGAATCATATGCAGGTGTTTATGTTTCAACTCTTATGAAGCGTGTAGTTTAACGAGGCGGAGGAGTTGCCTGGAAAGTTATGGAAATTCTGGTTATATTTAGAGAAAATCCGGCAAGATTTTTTCTAAATGTAAGTTATAGTTCTTAAACTTTAAAATTTTAGGTGTCCTAGACATTTTTGATGGTGCTGCATCCATTTCCACCATCAAAAACATGATTCAAACATTGTTCTACAAGATTTTTCGAAATTTTTTTGCGCGGATTCCGGCCATTTTTGGTATCCATGAACGGTTCATATAGATATAAACAATGTTCTACAGATTTTCTGTGACGGAAACGTGGAGCATGAGTAAGTATAAGGGGACGTATATAAGCAACTTTAAAATTTAGGGAATTTTGCGAGAAACAAGGACGTTATAGTCATAAATTATAAATTATTAAATTTTTAATATATAAAAATAAAATCTCAAAAATATATCAATAACTACATAGAAAATCCTAATAATTATGAAATGTACATCTAAAGACTAATATGATCATCATTACTTATTAGACTATTATCATTTATGAATTATCATTTGATATTTCTTCATTGTAAATCTAAAAGTAAATTACTAAATTGAATCCATCATTTGACATTATGCAATGTTCCTTCTAAATTCATCATTTGACATGATGCAAGGTACTTCTAAATTAAATTAATAAATTCATCATTTAACAATTGAAATTATGCAATGCTCATCAAATTTTCAAAAACTATAAAATGTAAATTCATCATATGACAATCACATTGACATTATGTTGAAGTCTAAATTAACCATAGAATACTAAAGTAAAAGTAAACATAGAAATCACTAAGCAGTGAAATACTAGTAAATTTGTCAAAAAATACTAAGTAATATTAATAAATACTAAGTGTCCAGTTTTAATATTCTTTAAGTTTTTAAGTTCTAATACTCTTTAAGTTTTTTAATTTTGTTATTGTTTATATTTTATATTTTAAGTTTTTAATTTTCATATAATTTATTTATTTAAAATTGAGTTTTAACGAGTTTTGAGTTTTAATATAGTTTCATTTTTTCATTTTTTATTTTTATTTTTTTTTTAATTTTTCATATATTTAAATTTGTATTTTTTTTAATGTTTTATAAAAATCATCTGACAAAAAAAATGGAGGGAAGCATATGCGTCCCTTGCATCCCCCTGGCGTCCCCTTTGTGTTCCCCTGTCCCCCTCAAAGGAGTCACATTTCATTGCCAGAAAAGCGTCCTTCGGGAGTTTTCCCGAGTTTCCCCAAAAAGGGGACACAGGGGGAAATGTTCCCTAGGAGTTTCCCTGTCCCTGGAGCATGGGGGAGCATCGGGGCATGTCCCCCATCTTGGGGGATGCGGAACTGATGCAGGAGCATCTAGCTCGCCATGACCGGGTGAAGTCTCGCCAGGTTGGAAGGTTGACAAATATCTGGAATGTTTTCTTTTATTTTCGAGTTTAGGAAGTCATAAGACAGATAGTCCGTTTATTTTCTTTTAATTACTAAAAGATAAAGTTAAGTGTCGGTTAGGGTCATTATAAGTTTAATAGAAATAAAAGTCAGTTAGAAATTGATCTGTTAAATTAGGAAAGACAAAAAGAAACAAAACTGTCTATAAGCAGAACTTGTAAATAATAATTAAACAATTGTTTAACAAACTATTTTCCGTTCAACTGACCGTGAGGGATAGTTCGAATTAACTGTAATTTCAAGATATAAAAGAAGAGATGTAACACCAAGGCAGGGTTCTGCAATTTCACAAATATGAAATAAGAGAAACAGATATATTTTCTAATCGTTTATCTGTATACAAATACTGTCTGTCTGCTGAATAACAAAACTTTCTTTCTTGCATAACGAATCAAAACTAACAGTGTTGACAACCAGAGGGAAGCCATGGTGAGGTTATAGTGTTTTTGTATTCTCAACAAATGAACAGACTATCAAGAAAATAACTGACTGTATAATTGCAAGCGGAATACAACATGAAGGGACCCCATTTACAGGAGTGTCACCATCAGAGGCTCGGGAACGAACAAAACCACACATCAAATCAAAGAAGCAATCTACAGAGAAAGGTAATGCCTCAAGACCAAGAATTCCACATAAATTTATGAGTAATGAAACCATAGCTCAACCAGTTTTCATTTAAGTCGACTCATATTTAATCAAAATATATAATTGTTGACAAAACCCAAGTGCTGCGTCCAAGAATTGGACAAACCCTGGCCTAGGGTTTGGGAATAAAAACCCCGACGTTCCCATCAACAAACGACTGACGGAACAAGTGGCCGAGACCAAGAATATACAGGGAATAGCAACAGCTCACGGAAACAACAACCGACGAAACAAAACTACAAAAATTTAAGGAAGCTAGTGCGTGTTGACAAGCGTTGGAGAACCAGAGCCTACCGAAGATTATGCTAACCTTTTGAGCATTAAAACCCGAAGAACCCACGAGCCCAGGTCGAACCATGACCTGCAAAAGCAACAGCGCAACGTCACTGTTTGAGCATTACCATTAAATCTTCGAAACAGCTGCAAACCAAAAGAGTTTGGGTGCTAGCTACCTTCGCAAGTGGACAGAGAAACCGAGAAGCAGAGCCTAGCTGAAAAACTGAAACAGAGACTAGAGGAGCAACCCTGGTTAATACGAATCTCAATAGGGAAACTTAAATTGAAGCAAGGAGGAAGAGTATACCTGTTGGAAGTCGCTGAAACCTAGTGATTTGTTACCGGACAGCCGAGAGCAATGAAAAGCAACACAACCGAGCATAAAACAGTTATTACAGGCATCCATTAACCACAGCAGAGTGACCAAATCAGAACAGAAGTAACAGCACGACAACGGTGACAGCACGACAAGAGTTGAATACAGGACCTAGTAAAGAACTCAAACTTCTTGACAATCTCAAGGCAAAGAATAGTTGAAGGAAACCCGGAGACTTACCGTGGGCGTTAACCAGCAAGCGAGCTAGCAGAAGCGAGAAGGTATTACTCCATTAAAGTTGGGCAAACCCATAACCAGTTGCAGAGAATTTACAGACGTAGAATAGGCAAGACCACATTCAAACCCTCACAGCAGTCGAGCACCAGAACCGAACCCTCTCGAATGAATACAGGACCGGGATATTTTTCCTAAGAATGCGCGGAGGAGCCAGGCCCGAGGCACATTGAGTGGAGTTAAATGCAGCAGTAATTTATCGCAGCTACAAACCAATACGCACCACCAACTTTGCACGTGACCACCCGAAAAGAACCACCATATTATGAGTCCAGCGACCGCCGACTAAACCCAAGTCACATAGAGTTGCGGGACCATGAGGTTGGGTTACATCAGAGTGGTATCAGAGCATTAAGCTGACTGAGGATATGGAAGTAGGACGACAAGGTCGTGGTCGAGGTGGCCGAGGTGGCAGAGGTGTTCGCAGATTGGCAGATGAAGGGTTAAGAGAGGAGGTCAGAATTCTTGCTGCCCGTTTGGAGGCAGTAGAAGCAGGTAGACAGAGAGATCCAGAGTTAGGCGATGCTAGTGAAGAGGAAGTAGAAGAGGCAACAGATGGTCCGGAAGGTGAATCCACAGAAGTGAGATTGCTGAGATCTGTTTTATTAGCAAGCAGTAAACCTAAACCAGAACTCCCGACGTACGACGGCAACCTATCTATCGAGGTTTTGCTAGATTGGATTAGCGAGATGGATAAGTACTTTGAGTGTGAGGAAGTCAGCAAAGATCGCAGAGTCAAATTTGTGGCGACAAAACTGAAGGGACACGTAGCCCTATGGTGGGATAGTGTCCAAAATGAGAGGAGGAGATTGAATAAGGCACCGATCAAAACCTGGTCAAGAATGGTGGCCAAGTTGAAGGGCAGATTTCTGCCAAGGGATTATCAGATTGCATTGCACAGGTAGGTGCAGAATCTGAGACAGAAAGGACTGATGGTTAAAGAGTACATGGAGGAGTTCTATCGAGTGAATTTGCGGGCATGATACATGGAGGATACAGCAGCAAGAACAACCAGGTATGTTAATGGGCTGAGGATGGACATTTTAGATGAAATAAGTATTTTATCTCCGAATAATACCGAGGATGCATATTAGAGTGCAATAAAGGTTGAGAAGAAAATTAATAGAAGGCAGAATGCCCGGAGAGGACGAGGGGCCAGCGAAGGAAAAGGCCAGTCCTATGGCAGGGGCCAAACTACTAACAGCAACGAGGAGGCTAGTAGTCCAAAAACTTCTAGAACAGCAGATAGAGGAGACAGTGTGAGAGGCGGCAGATCGTCCCAGCGCGGTAGAGGAAATGGCCGAGGCAGGGGGGCTGGTTATCAGTGCTATAAGTGTCATAAGTGGGGGCACCACTCGTTTCGGTGTCCGGAAGCAGAACCAACTGGACAACGGGGTGCATATGTGGCGCAACTAGATGAACCAGTAGCACTCCTTCAGGAGGCGGAGAATGATCCAGAGACGGGAGAAGCTTTGGTGCTGCATAAGGCGCTATTGAAACTAGTCAAGGAGAATACCGAACAGACACAACATAAGGCTCTATTCAGGACGATTTGTAAGTCACGAGGTAAGTGTTGTAAACTAATAATTGACAGCGGAAGTACTGACAATTTAGTGTCCACAGAAATGGTGGAAAAGTTGGAATTGAAACGCTCAAAGCATCCCAATCCGTATAGAGTTTCATGGCTGCAAAAGGGCCATCAATTGCTGGTGGATGAACAGAGCAAAGTTGAGTTTCAGATAGGCAAATACAAGGACAAGGTTGTCTGTGACATCATGCCAATGGATGTCTGTCACATATTGTTGGGTAGACCTTGGCAATTTGATAGGAAAGTGACCCATGATGGAGTGACGAACTGTTACAAATTCATGAAGGATGGAATCAAGCATACACTTGTCCCTATCAAAGAAGAAGAAGGAGCACCTGAGGCAAGTGAAACCAGAGCATTGCTGGTGAGTGGGAAACAATTTGTAAAATAGGTGGAGGACAGTAAGATAGGTTATGTGGTAGTAAGGAAAGCTAGGACAGTCCTGCTACATACAGAAATATTGGATTTGCCCATAGAGATTCAACAAATGTTGGAGGAGTTTGCAGACATAGTTGTAGACGACTTGCCAGACAAGTTACCCCCCAAGAGAAGCATTAGTCATCACATTGACATCATACTCGGAGCCAGCTTGAGGAATAAAGCGGCATACCAAATGAGCCCCAAGGATAATGAAGAAATCAGGAAGCAGGTGCAGGAGCTGTCGGACAAGGGTTTGATAAGGGAGAGCTTAAGCCCTTGTGCTGTTCCAACAATTCTCAGCTCCAAGAAGGGAGGAGAGTGGTGGATGTGCACTGATTCAAGGGCCATCAATAAAATCACCATCTGGTATAGATTTCCACTGCCACGGATGGATGATATGATGGACTATTTAAGTGGGGCAACTTACTTCTCGAAGATAGATTTAAAAAGTGGGTACCATCAAATTCCGATACGAGAGGGTGATGAATGGAAGACAACCTTTAAGACGAATGAGGGGCTGTACGAATGGCTAGTTATGCCATTAGGGCTAAGCAATGCACCCAGTACGTTCATGAGGTTAATGAATGAGATGTTGAAGGAGTATATTGGGAAGTTTGTAATTGTTTACTTGGATGACATCCTTATTTTTAGTAGGACAAGAGAAGGACACCTACAACATGTGCATAAGGTACTGGAAAAACTGCAGCAGAACAAACTGCTGATAAACTTAAAGAAATGTACTTTTTTTCAAAAGGAATTAATATATTTGGGGTTTGTGGTAGCAGAAATTGAACTTAAGATGGATCCAAAGAAAGTGTAGCAATAGTAAATTGGCCATCTCTGAAAAGTCTGTTTGAGGTACGTAGCTTTCACGGGTTGTTAAGTTTTTATAGGAATTTTATCAAGAATTTCAGCAAAATTTGTGCACCCATGCTAGATACCATCAAAAAGGCCAGCCAGCCTTTTCGGTGGATAGAAGCAGCAGAGTGAAGCTTCGAGTTGTTGAAGAAGAAGATTACTGAGAGGCTGATCTTGAGGCTACCAAATTTCCAGAAGTTGTTTCAGGTTCACTGTGACACTAGCGGGACAGCAATCAGTGTTGTGCTCAGTCAAGAGGATAAGCCTGTGGCATTCTTCAGTGAGAAGCTGAATGAGAGTAGGCAGAAATACTCTTCATATGATAAAGAGTATTATGTTGTTGTACAGGCATTAAAGCACTGGAGGCATTATTTATTGGGAAATGAATTTGTGCCGTTCTCGAATAATTTTGCACTACAGTATATAATGCAGCAGCACAAACTCAACCACAAACGTGCCAAATGGGTAGAGTATTTACATAGTTTCAATTTTGTACTAAAGCACATTAGCGGGCAAGCAAATAAGGTCACAGATGCGTTGAGTAGGAAAGCTCTACTTCTGCAAGAAAGGATTGTACAGGTGCTGGGTTTTGAACACTTACATGATCTATACCAAATAGATACAGATTTTAAGAAGGCCTATGAGGCGTGCCAGAACCTTTAGTGAGAGACAATAGTCCTTGGTTGGACTACAATCTGCAGGAAAAATTACTGTTTAAGGGAGGACAGCTATGCATACCTGACTGCTCGATGAGGGAGAATATTATTTGCGAGAAGCATAGTGGAGGTTTGGCCGGACATTTCAGCATGAATAAGACCCTCGAGCAGCTTAGTCACTTTTATTTTTGGCCAAAGATGCGGCGAGATGTACAACGATTTGTGCCCAAATGCAAAGTGTGCCAATTGGCAAAGGGGCAGAGCCAGAACACAGGATTATATGCACCATTACCTGTTCCAAGCAGACTGTGGGATTCAGTCAGTTTGGATTTCGTTTTAGGTCTACCAAAGACACAGCGAGGATATGATTCCGTAATGGTAGTGGTGGACAGGTTTTCAAAAATGGCACATTTTATACCTTGTCGAAAAACCAGTGACGCCACCCACGTGGCACACTTATTTTTCAATGAAATTGTCAGGTTACATGGATTACCTAAATCTATCCTTTTGGACAGGGACGTGAAGTTCACAGGACACTTTTGGCGTACCTTATGGAAGAAAATGGACACACAGCTAAACTACAGTTCTGCATATCATCCGCAAACCGATGGGCAGACAGAAGTTGTGAACAGAAGTTTGGGAAACCCATTACGCAGTTTAGTCGGGGACAATTCACGGATGTGGGACTGGGTGCTAGCACAGGTAGAGTTCACCTATAACGACTCGCCTAACCGTAGCACAGGTTTTAGTCCCTTTCAGATCCTATATGGCATGCATCCACGCGAAGTGCACGAACTGCGGGACCTTGGATTACAGGAAAGGCGAAGTGTAAACGGGGAAGATTTCGCTAACGCGATGAGGGATTTGCATGAACAGGTAAAGATGAAGTTACAGGATAGCAGCATAAAGTACAAACAACATGCAGACTTAAAGAGAAGGGAAGCACAATTTGACGTGGGGGACGAAGTCCTCATGCATTTACGCAAAGAGCGTTTCCCCAAAGGTACGTACAATAAATTAAAATATAAAAAGATAGGTCCCTGTAAGATTCTGTGAAAATTTTCAGCGAATGCCTACGAGATACAACTACCGCCCGGAATAGGCATTTCACCTATCTTCAACGTAGCAGACCTGTTTCCGTACATGGCTGACCTAGAGAGAAAGGAAGAAGATGGAACCACGCAACCTACGCGGCGTACTCAGGAAGACAAGGAGACTTGGAAGAGATAGATGCCTTAGGTTCAACCTCCCGAGATCGAAAGCATTCTCGACACTCAGGTGGTTAAACGAACTCGGCGGAAAGAGTATATGCAGTACCTGGTCAAGTGGAAGAACCGTCCCATCGAGGAAAGTTCATGGCTTGATGCCAGGCAGATTGAACAGATAGGAATTTCCGTTGAGAAGCTCATGGACCGGAGCCATGACTTCTTTTTGCCCCGGGAGCCTGATGCAGGAGCATCTAGCTCGCCTGACTAGGTGAAGTCTTGCCAGGTTGGAAGGTTGACAAGTATCTGGAATGTTTTCTTTTATTTTGGAGTTTAGGAAGTCATAAGACAGATAGTCCGTTTATTTTATTTTAATTACTAAAAGATAAAGTTAAGTGTCGGTTAGGGTCATTATAAGTTTAATAGAAATAAAAGTCAGTTAGAAATTGATCTGTTAAATTAGGAAAGACAAAAAGAAACAAAACTGTCTATAAGAAGAACTTGTAAATAATAATTAAATAGTTGTTTAACAAACTATTTTCCATTCAACTGACCATGAGGGACAGTTCGAATTAATTGTAATTTCAACATATAAAAGAAGAGATGTAACACCAAGGCAGGGTTCTGCAATTTCACAAATATGAAATAAGAGAAACAGATCTATTTTCTTATCGTTTATCTGTATACAAATATTGTCCGTCTGCTGAATAACAAAACTTTCTTTCTTGCATAACGAATCAAAACTAATAGTGTTGAAAACTAGAGGGAAGCCACGGTGAGGTTACAGTGTTTTTGTATTCTCAACAAATGAACAGACTATCAAGAAAATAACTGACTGTATAATTGCAAGTGGAATACGACGTGAAGGGACCCCATTTACAGGAGAGTAACCATCAGAGGCTCGGGAACAAACAAAACCACACATCAAATCAAACAAGCAATCTACAGAGAAAGGTAATGCCTCAAGACTAAGAATTCCACATAATTTCTGAGTAATGAAACCATAGCTCAACCAGTTTTCATTTAAGTCGACTCATATTTAATCACAATATATAATTGTTGACAAAACCCAAGTGTCGCATCCAAGAATTGGACAAACCCTAGCCTAGGGTTTGGGAATAAAAACCCCAACGTTCCCATCGACAAATGACTGATAGAATAAGTGGCCGAGACCAAGAATATATAGGGAATAGCAACAACTCACGGCAACAACAACCGACCAGACGAAACTACAGAAAGTTAAGGAAGCTAGCGCATGTTGACAAGCATTGGAGAACCAGAGCCTACTAGAGATTATGCTAACATTTTGAGCATTAAAACCCAGAGAACCCACGAGCCCAGGTCAAACCATGACCTGCAAAAGCAATAGCGCAACGTCACTGTCTGAGCATTACCATTAAATCACCGAAACAGCTGCAAACCAAAAGATTTTGGGTGCTAGTTACCTGCGCAAGTGGACCGAGAAGCCGAGAAGCAGAGCCTAGCCGAACAACTGAAACAGAGAGTAGAGGAGAAACCCTGGTTAATACGAATCTCAATAGGGAAACTTAAATTGAAGCAAGGAGGAAGAGTATACCTATTGGAAGTCACCAAAACCTGGTGATTTGTTACTGGATAGCTGAGAGCAATGAAAAGCAACACAACCGAGCATAAAACAGTTATTACAGGCATCCATTAACCACAACAGAGTGACCAAATCATAACAGAAGTAACAACACGACAATGGTGACAGCACGACAAGAGCTGAATACAAGACCTAGTAAAGAACTCAAACTTCTTGACAATCTCAAGGCAAAGAACAATCGAATGAAACCCAGAGACTTACCGTGGCCATTAACCAGCAAGCGAGCTAGCAGAAGCGAGAAGGTATTACTCCACTAAATTTGGGCGAACCCATAACCAGTTGTAGAGAATTTACAGACGTAGAATAAGCAAGACCACATTCAAACCCTCATAGCAGTCGAGCACTAGAATCAAACCCTCTCGAATGAATGCAGGACTGGGATATTTTGCCTAAGAATGCGCGGAGGAGCCAGGCCCGAGGCACATTGAGTGGAGTTAAATTCGGCAGTAATTGCCTGCAGCTACAAACCAATACACATCACCAACTTTGCATGTGACCACCGGAAAAGAACCACCATACTGTGAGTCCGACGACTGCCGACTAAACCCAAGTCACATAGAGTTGCGGGACCGTGAGGTTGGGTTACATCAGGAACACTAGATATAAATCGTCAACAAATTTTATATTATTACATCTCTTTCAAAATTACATGTCTTTAATTTTAGGTGTGTTGTTTTCCCATCATTTTACACTTGTTTTTTTTTTTTTTTCCTGTAGGTATTGAAGTAGGTGTGGAACCATCTATGAATTTTAAGATGAAGGCATGGTTTTAGTTCAATGATTAGAAAGTTACATATATCATATTGCTCTAAACCTAACCTGGGATCAAATAGTTATGCTAATCTATCGTATCTTCAAAGGTAAGTTTTAATTCGAGACTACATGCCATAACTTTGTAGCATCAATCACATCCTTTGCAATTATATATGGAAAATATATGATTACACACCTTGGTATTACACACAAGCTTCTCACTCAAAACCCCACTATCACACAATTGGAAAATCACTCTACTAGTTTTGTATTGTCCACTCTAATAGAAGCCCTCTAATAAGACTAAGTGAGCTACCAATTACTCTCTTAATTTCTATGGCATGTTCTCAATGATTTTCTGTATTCCACCTTTATAGAATAGGAGAGGTAGAGGTTTACAATGATTGTAAACATAATAATTATTTGACTATGTAAAAGCTTAACCATAGTCTTGTATATAACGTCAGTTTCCTACAATATAATGTCCATAAAGAGGTAATGCATACATGAAAGCAAGTTCCTCACTCCTCGGGATTAGCACCCTGTTCTAAATCTGGAAAAGCCTCTAACTCATGGATTTTTCTAATTAAGAATTGTTACTTAACTAAAGATAGAAAACAACTTTCTAATTCTAGAAATAACTAAAATGACAAATTGTCCAAAGTTAGTGCAAGCATGTACCCTTTGCTACAATTTGAACTAACATGTATGATTAAAGCCCCCAAAAAACAAAGTTATCCCAACTATAACTTAGAGGGGTCACCACAATTGTAACCTCGATGACTCCCTCTCTACACTTTAGGTTGGCTCTTCTCAAACTCCAAGGGGGCTTCCCTAGGATGGGATTACTAAAGCTTAAAAAATCATGCACAACATTATTTAGAAGAGTAAATAGAGAAAACACGTTTTCTGTGTTCTAGTATATTCTAAAAAACAGGTGATGGGAGGACCATCAAGATGAGTGCCAATCTCACCGCAAATGGAGTTAAGCGTGGCTAGTCCAAAAAAGGAGCTAATACAGGAAAGGTTAGGGAAATTAAGACTACATGCACATGCTACAAGTAAACCCTAACATGCTAAAAATGAATGTAGAAATAAGTTAAGAGGCCTCAAAAGTGGTGCCACATCCAAATAATGTCAATTAAGGATACAATGAAGTATTATGTCAATTGGGTCTCAACTATTGGATTCAAATACTAAACTTGTCTTACTTTAGGTTCAGTGGTCTACACTGATCCTCTGCTCTATCACCAAAATATGGAGCTCAAAAATCCATTCTATTCTCCTCTAGCAATATTTTAAATTACAATGCCGATTAAATGTTTCACTGACGACCTCCATTCTATTCTCCTCTAGCAATATTTTAAAGTAGAATACCGATTAAATGTTTTACTGACACCTCTATTCTTTTTGCTTTGATTTTTCATTCTTTCAAAGTTCAAACTTTATCTAGTCTACTTTTAGATGTGGGTTGAATTATGAAGGTCTTCCATCTACGTCAATAGCTCAATGATGTTCTGGCAAAACAAATTATCCTCTTTATGGTTTGGTTGCTTCAAAGCATTCTATTTCTTACGGGTTCTTCAATTTGACTGGATCCTTCTTGATACAAAAGGCTCAAATATCTGTATTGAATAGCGATAGAGAGCTGGCTATGTAGCTCATATCACATTATGACAACTATTTGCCACTTGATGAGAGCTCAAACTCTGCTAAGAAAGAAATTGTACCAACTTGTAGGTATACGGAAAAGGGAATTATCCTGAATTTGACCTTTGAGATATGTTGTAAAGTTTTTAAAACGAGGAAAATCAATTTACAGATGTAAAACACCCTCATTCATCTTCTCTCAAAATAAAGAAGAACTCTACACCGGTCGAAATTTAAACGTGACAAATCATGTACAAAAATGTGGACGCATATCTAAATAATAATGATAATAACTATTTTTAATAACGGCCCCGTTATGCACTTCGTTTGTGGGGTTATTTCAGAATGAATCTTGAGATATTGAAATCCGCGAGAACTTAATTGATTGAACTTTAATTAAAAGGAAATTGACTTCACATCTCCTAAGATTTTAAAATTTTGAAGGAGATTCCCACGTCTATTGCGTTTTTTAGTTATCAGCTCATTATTTGAATTTGCGTTTACGTCCACGGAAGGACGATGATTAAAAATCTATAAAAGGTCGCAATCCTTCGAGTGTTCGATTTGCAAATGCGGAGATTGGTTTTTAAAGCGAACTCTGTCTTGATACACATGTCCCGACCCCCCCAAGACAGTCCACTCTGTCCGCTCAGGAAGATTTTCACGTTGATCAAGTCTGGCCGCACTCAACCAAAGAATACTGCCCTACTGTACCCACTTTCAACTCATTTAGCCTGCTTTACAATCAAGATGCATTTATTAGAAAACTTTTGTAAAAGGAACGGATTTTTAAAATGTTATTGACACGGACACACATTTATTAATTATACTTTTTTAGCAGAGAGAATTCCAGCATTATGCACACGCAACCTGCTATCATTGGTAATTCCGGAGCTGAATCTTTGTAGAAGCTACAGGTACCCTTTCCTTCAGTTGTATAAGTGGAACAGTAAGGAATTCTAGCGATTCCAATAGCATACCGGCCCAATTGTTAATTTCGAGATGGACGTTTCATAATTATTACCAAACAAGTTTTGAGTTGTAATCAATTTTGTTTCCAATGCACAGTAAGTTCAAGGCATGAGAATAACCTAACAAAAAGAGTATATATGTATTAAAAAAAATGTACATAGTTTCATACATGTGAAGCACATTAGGTTTGCGTGAGATGACATTGCGTATGTTATGGCAATAATTATGTGGCTTGGTAATGGGTATTAAACCAGGCAGTTGTCATTTTTTTTGGAAGTTTTTCCGGTGGGTTTTTCCGGTCAAAATCCGGTAGCAATTTATTGGAATCTCAAGTTTGATAGCTAGTTTCTGCACAATCAAAGCATCCCAGGGGTTTTTCAGGGCGCTGAATCCAAATATGCAGTTAAAAACCCATTTTAACTGCAACAAATCAAGATTTAACCTCAATTTCTTCTGCCGGATTCTCTCACCATAATCTCCAAAAATTCGCATTATAGACAATTCCTTAAACCAGGGGTTATATATGTCAGTCGATAAATAATTGGCTTGCCAAAATCTAATAGTAAAACAGCTCTATTTAATGCAATTAATAAATTATTTATTTTATGATATTTTTAATATATATATTTTTTATGTTGATTTGTATATTATAATTATATTTTGTACATTTCAAAAGTATATAATTGTTGAATTTAGGTTTCTGTGATCTATATCAAGTTAAAAGAGAAGAGTTTTAGTTGAAAATCACATAGTAATTCATTCTTTTGGAATCAACAAATGTGATTCATCATCATGATAAGTTGACGATGAACCATACTTATTCGAACCAACAAATGTGGTTCATGATCACGACAAATTGACAATAAACCACACTTCATTCGAAATGCATCACTTGATTTTCACCAAAATCTTTTTATATAACTATTTATAAAATGATAATTATAAGACTACTTACTTTACATTGTGAACTTAAGTTGATTGCATATTCCCCAAATATTCGGAGAATCTGCAATACTTAAGGATGGCCATTTAATTTATGAAATCTTCAGAACGTATACATTTTTAATACTGATCTGTGCATTATAATCATGCTCAGTACATTTCAAAAGTATATAAATATTATAATGCGTTTTGGACGAAACGCAAATCAACGTACAGAGCCCATTGTTAGCACATCAAAAGGCATGCGAATCTACTCCGAAATGTTTAATATTTCATAGCTGGAATTGAGGGGGATTTGCCCACGATTAATATGGATCAATGAACTGTCCTCCATTTAAAACAGACCCGCACTGATGTATTTTCTTATTATTTAAAGTTTTTCTTATTATTTAAAGTTTGGATTCCCCGACCCCAATGTCTATATATATAAGAGAGACACAATTGTTCATGGCAAGGGCTAGCCATATATAGAGTATTAAACGCTGGTTCATCTATGTATGTGGTGCACGTCAGTAGGAGGGCATACATAACCATGATCCGGGACTCCGGCGGCCAGCATGTATTTCCGGTGGAGTATGCGGGACCCACCAACTGACAACACCATGGCTCCATGGGTATGTATGTGCATATATAACCCATCATTTTCCGGCCGGCGCTCTCTCGAGAGCCTACACCATTCCGACTTACGCCTGTCATGAAGTTAATGCAGACTATCCACCTATATCCATTCAATGCCAAAGGATTTCAAACTCAAGAAGTTGAGCGGTAAATTTTCAAAATTGAAATGAAATGGTGGGTGGGTTCCTATTGATGGTGGTGGTAGAAGAGGGAAAATAATGGAAGGGCCTATGGAATTTTCTGCCCCCAATTTATTCAGCTCTGCTCCCGCTTGCACCTCGCAGAAGGAAACCAGGGAAACAATCTTCGTCTGTGGACGAGAAAAGTCTAACTTACGAACCCTGCCCACCGCTGATAAGGACGCTAGAGAGCCCAAAGCGCAGGGACTGCAGTGAAATAATGTCGTTGAATCAGGCTACAATGAAGGGTATCCAGACGCAGTGTTTTTGATTCGCATCCCATGGTGGCTGATGCGTGGGAAAATATCCGGAGGTTGCTATTGTATTTCGCAGCGAGCCTGTGGGCACCATTTCTGCATTGGATTACAACGAGAGGCGCTGAATTATAATCAGGTGGGTGAATTATAATCAGGTGGGACAAGGAAATCTGGCACCCTCCCCCACAGGGTTTTTTAAAATTCAATATTGACAGAGCTTCAAAAGGCAACGCGGGAACTGCCAGCTTTAGAGGGGTGTTGAGGGACAAAAATGGCGACATTATTGTCATCTTTCACTGCCATTTAGGAAGAGGCACTAACAATATGGCGAAACTCATGGCTATGGAACAGTGTCCTAATTTTCTAAAATAGGATAACCGCTAAAATGTGATTGTTGAAGTGGATTCTGAGCTAATTATTAACTCAGTCAGGAGAATCAGCCATGGCTCAGCACCTTAAAAAGTCTCCAAACACTAGAGGCTGATACAGGTCTTTAAAAGGATTCAACAACACCTCCAGAGCCTCCGCATAGTTAGGTTTAATCATGTGCAAAGATCGGCCAATAAATTGGCGGATATTCTGGCCAACCAACGAGTGATTTGTTCAGAGGATGAGGTTAAAATGGAGTGGCAAGATATGCCTCACAACAGATTAAAGGCGTTTTGTCATGATCAAGCTGAGGAAGATTGGAGGATGGATCAACTCAGAGCCATGGAGGCTAGTTCCAGATGATCAGGCTTCATTTTCTTTTTAGGCCTATCTCTCAGTCTGGCCCTTGCATATGACAACTCACTATCGATCTCCGCATCCTAGATAATTTCGGATATAGATGCTCCAGAGGAAAAATGTGTGGGAAATGTTGGTGGGAGGATCGACATGGTTGGATTAGGGAAAATCGGTGGAATCCGGGTTTTATCGACGGGCAGAATAACCCGAGTTCTCTATCAATGGATAACATACTGCCCTTGAAGTGATTTACGGTATATCACAAGTGTCCTGGGTGGGAAGTGGTTTTAGAGTTTTGGGTGCGACTCCATACATATATTGACACATGGCCAAGGAGAGGGACCGAATACCGCCCTCATCGTGCACTATTGTTCGGTGCACTTGAGTCATACGATATGATTCTTAACCGTTGGAATTTTCATGGTGGATTGACGGTCAGGAATGAGCATGCTTATCGGTGGGTCTGTGGGATAAGCACCAGCCTACTTGGTTCTGCGAAATGTTGGTAGGAGGATCGACATGGCTAGATTAGGGCGAAGCGGCAGAATCCAGGTTTTATCAACAGACATAATAACTCGAGTTCTCTTTCAATGGATAACATACCGCCCTTGAAGTGGTCTATGGTGTATCACAAGCATTCTGGGTGGGAAGAAGTTTTAGAGTTTTGGGAGCGATTCCATACATATATTGACACGTGGCCAAGGAGGGGGACCGAATACCGCCGTCATCGCGCACTATTGTTCGGTCCACTTGACCGATGCGATATGATTCTTAACTGTTGGATTTTTCATGGTGGATTGATGGTTAGGAATGAGCGTGCATGTATGTGGGTCCAGGGGTTAAGCGATGGGCTACTTGGTTTCGTGATTTCCTCCGTGGCCGTCAGATCTAGTGAGAGGATTGAATGGTTGAGATTAAAGAGGAAAGTTGGGATGAGTAATAGTCCCATGGCGGGAGTCATTGTCTTAAGTACGGCTAATAGATGAACCCGATATCCTTTCAGAATCTATTTCATTTTCTATTAGGACCCATTTGTAAAAGGTTAGGTGGGCGCTTAGAGCCTCCTCATTTTGATTGTCTTCCATTGATCTCTGATGGTAGGCTTGTAATGTCTTAATTTTTTTAGTCTTTTGAATGGTGTGAGGTTTTGTTGTTAGGGTTTGGAATTTCAGCGTACAGGGTGCTGCTCGTGGCCCATAGACCCTCGTGGGATTTATACTTTAGGTAATTTATTTTCCTTTTTAATGATATCGAAGGCTCGACTCTTGCTTCAGAAAAAAAAGAAAAAAAGAAAAAAATATTTGTATTTATTACATTTAATTATTGAAAAGATTTTAGATAATTAAAATATAAATGTTTAGATATATAAAGTATTTTTAAATAAGATATATGCATATTACTATGTCACCATGTATCCAAAACCCAGTGAACTATATAATAATAAATTTATTTATATTTATTACATTTAATTATCGAGAAGATTTTAGATAATTAAAATATAAATGTTTAGATATATATAATATTTTTAATTAAGATATATGCATATTACTATGTTTTATATACATTAATTAAATGTTTGATATTATGTTAAATGTTAATAATACTATATATTAATTGATTAAAAATATGTAGAAAAGAGCTATATGGTTACTATATGTAGAATTCAACAGTTACATTGTGTGTGAGGCCTATGGTTACAATAGCCTCCCTTCTATCTTTTGATATTTTTATTCATATCTTCAATTATCATAGTTTGGTTATTGGATGTGCCAAGATACATGATCTTTTGACATTTTAGATAAAGTTTTAGTTATGCTTAGTGTAACCCCTTTGGTGACAAAGATAGAGAAATTTTGGGTTGTTATCATTAGGTGTTATACAGAGTTTTAGCTTACAAGAAAAGAGATTCCCTACAACAGAGAGGAGAGAGGAAGAAGAAAACGAGTTTCCTAAGAATGACCTTCCTCCTTTACTCATCCCTCTCATCATTCTTCATAGGAAGAGAAACACTAGCATAGCTAGTGTTCTATGGAAACATAAGGAAAAATGGAAGAATTAGAGAGTTGGTAGAGGGAAAGAGAACAAAATTGGAAAAATGGAAAAATTGAGTAACAAGTAGAGGAAAAGAGAAAAAAATCAAGAGGACCATATTTTGGAGGAGGTGAAGTGCACCCAATTTGATGATACATGTAGGAAAAAAACCTTTAATATTGTTGAAACCTATTATTAAAAAAAAACAGTGTCTAGGGTCATGGTGCAAGATGAGGCCGACCATCCTTGAGGATGAAGACCAACTCCCAGGGCTAAAAAGATACTAACCTCAAAAGAAGTTAAAGAAAGTGTAACCCTCGCATCTTAATTAAATTAATTTAAATATTTTTATGTTAATAATTATTTTTAAATAATATTAATAGCTACATAGCAATGTTTTATTTTTTCCCTAATTAAATTAATTTAAATATTTATTTTTTAATAAGAGGTATTAAACAATATTAATAGCTACATGGCAATGCTTTATTTTTCCAAAACCTTTTGTAACAAATATTGTAAAAAAAATGAAAAATATAACTACTTTGATATTGGGAACTCTTTCAAAAGAAATAGATCAACACTTAACATTAATAATTTGATTAGTACTAGGTGTGAGTCAGCAAACCATAAGTTGAAAGAAATAATAAGGAGGTCGAGCTTACTTTAAGCAAATTAAATAATAAAAGCCTAGTTTATTTTAAACAAATTAAATTATAATAATAAAATATTTTATTAAATTTGAGGATTTTTTTTTTAAATAAATTATAAACGAGCTCATTTGAATAAACATGGAAAAAAAATAAAAAAAATTCAGATTTTCATTTTAAAATAAGTTATAAATTAACTTTGTATTTTTGAACAATTTTACATTCACCAAATTCTTACAGGACTTAAATAAAATAAAACAATAAAAATAAAAATTATACTAATACAGTCCACATAATCTAAACGTAAAACCCCAAATGGAAAATATTCCTAATCTAAACATAAAACCCCAAATAGAAAATATTCATATATTACTAATTTTCATAGTTTGATCAAAGATTGTTCTCAGTCAACAAACCCCAAAACTATTACATCTTAAAACACTGATTACCAAATGGAAGTATGATGGCACTTGAGAAAATTCGGTTTATCATCTTTGTTTAAAAAAACTCTCACCTTGACAGTCTATACATATGCTTTAAAACTGGTTTTTCAACCAGAGCAGATCTCCAAAATTTATTTCAAACATAAGATCCAGCAAACATAGTCCAAGATCGATTAATTAATTAATTAATACAATCTCACGGTTCCTGTTGTTTACCATTCCCATTCCATCGTTTTAATTGCTGCGAAAACATACACATATGTAGACTTAATATATATTTTTTCTCTAATATTTATAACAAAAATCCACAACATTAGTCTAATATATATGCGAAAACATACACATATGTAGACTTAATATATATTTTTTCTCTAATATTTATAACAAAAATCCACAGCATTAGTCTAATATATATTTTTTCTCTAATATTTATAACAAAAATCCAGAGCATTTTGTAAACGAGTTTAGCTACACTTCAACATGACTTAGCAATGTTAATGATATTCGTAGATAGGATAACTTTGACTTTGCAACAGTTCCCTTCGTTTTTCCCACGGTAAATCGTGACCCTCCTTTGCTCAATCCAACGGGGGAAACTCATTCTCGTTATTCCTGTCTTCCTGTTTGACTTGACTATGGAATTGCCGCGCAGCTAGAGTTCCAGAGATTGAAACAATCTCGATCCATCACCAAAGCTAGCTCTAAGGCAAGATCAATCAGCTATATACCTGAAAGCACCAAAGCACCATCGTCTAGGCAAATCGTCCAGTCAGTTTTGCCTGGGTTGGAATCCCATTAAAGAACACAATAATATGAAGAAATTTAGAAGACCCACCTGATTATAATTCAACGCCTCTCGTTGTAATCCAATGCAGAAATGGTGCCCACAGGCTCGCTGCGAAATACAATAGCGACCTCCGGATATTTTCCCAGGCATCAGCCACCATGGGATGCGAATCAAAAACACTGCGTCTGGATACCCTTCATTGTAGCCTGATTCAACGACATTATTTCACTGCAGTCCCTGCGCTTTGGGCTCTCCAGCGTCCTTATCAGCGGTGGGCAGGGTTCGTAAGTGAGACTTTTCTCGTCCAGAGACGGACATTGCAGGCTGATTGTTTCCCTGGTTTCCTTCTGCGAGGTGCAAGCGGGAGCAGAGTTGAATAAATTGGGGGCAGAAAATTCCATAAGTCCTTCCATTATTTTCCCTCTTCTACCACCACCATCAATAGGAACCCACCCACCATTTCATTTCAATTTTAAAAATTTACCGCTCAACTTCTTGAGTTTGAAATCCTTTGGCATTGAATGGATATAGGTGGATAGTCTGCATTAACTTCATGACAGGCGTAAGTCGGAATGGTGTAGGCTTTCGAGAGAGCGCCGGACCAGAAAATGATGGGTTATATATGCACATACATACCCATGGAGCCATGGTGTTGTCAGTTGTTGGGTCCCGCATACAGTCCCGGATCATGGTTATGTATGCCCTCCCACTGACGTGCACTACATACATAGATGGGCCAACATTTAATACTCTATATATGGCTGGTTAGCCCTTTTCATAGGTGGATAGTCTGCATTAACTTCATGACAAGCGTAAGTCGGAATGGTGTAGGCTTTCGAGAGAGCGCCGGCCGGAAAATGATGGGTTATATATGCACATACATACCCATGGAGCCATGGTGTTGTCAGTTGGTGGGTCCCGCATACTCCACCGGAAATACATGCTGGCCGCCGGAGTCCCGGATCATGGTTATGTATGCCCTCCTACTGACGTGCGCCACATACATAGATGAACCAGCATTTAATACTCTATATAATGCTAGTTAGCCCTTGCCATCCACCTATATCCATTCAATGCCAAAGGATTTCAAACTCAAGAAGTTGAGCGGTAAATTTTCAAAATTGAAATGAAATGGTGGGTGGGTTCCTATTGATGGTGGTGGTAGAAGAGGGAAAATAATGGAAGGGCTTATGGAATTTTTTGCCCCCAATTTATTCAGCTCTGCTCCCGCTTGCACCTCGCAGAAGGAAACCAGGGAAACAATCTTCGTCTGTGGACGAGAAAAGTCTCACTTACGAACCCTGCCCACCGCTGATAAGGACGCTAGAGAGCCCAAAGCGCAGGGACTGCAGTGAAATAATGTCGTTGAATCAGGCTACAATGAAGGGTATCCAGATGCAGTGTTTTTATTCGCATCCCATGGTGGCTGATGCCTGGGAAAATATCCGGAGGTCGCTATTGTATTTCGCAGCGAGCCTGTGGGCACCATTTCTGCATTGGATTACAACGAGAGGCGCTGAATTATAATCAGGTTGGTCTTCTAAATTTCTTCATATTATTGTGTTCTTTAATGGGATTCCAACCCAGGCAAAACTGACTGGACGATTTGCCTGGATGATGGTGCTTTCAGGTATATAGCTGATTGATCTTGCCTTAGAGCTAGCTTTGGTGATGGATCGAGATTGTTTCAATCTCTGGAACTCTAGCTGCGCGGCAATTCCATAGTCAAGTCAAACAGGAAGACAGGAATAACGAGAATGAGTTTCCCCGTTGGATTGAGCAAAGGAGGGTCACGATTTACCGTGGAAAAAACGAAGGGAACTGTTGCAAAGTCAAAGTTATCCTATCTACGAATATCATTAACATTGCTAAGGCATGTTGAAGTGTAGCTAAACTCGTTTACAAAATGCTCTGGATTTTTGTTATAAATATTAGAGAAAAAATATATATTAGACTAATGCTGTGGATTTTTGTTATAAATATTAGAGAAAAAATATATATTAAGTCTACATATGTGTATGTTTTCGCAGCAATTAAAACGATGGAATGGGAATGGTAAACAACAGGAACCATGAGGTATTAATTAATCGATCTTGGACTATGTTTGCTGGATCTTATGTTTGAAATAAATTTTGGAGATCTGCTCTGGTTGAAAAACCAGTTTTAAAGCATATGTATAGACTGTCAAGGTGAGAGTTTTTTTAAACAAAGATGATAAAGTGAATTTTCTCAAGTGCCATCATACTTCCATTTTGTAATCAGTGTTTTAAGATGTAATAGTTTTGGGGTTTGTTGACTGCGAACAATCTTTGATCAAACTATGAAAATTAGTAATATATGAATATTTTCTATTTGGGGTTTTATGTTTAGATTAGGAATATTTGTCATTTGGGGTTTTACGTTTAGATTATGTGGACTGTATTAGTATAATTTTTATTTTTATTGTTTTATTTTATTTAAGTCCTGTAAGAATTTGGTGAATGTAAAATTGTTCAAAAATACAAAGTTAATTTATAATTTATTTTAAAATGAAAATCTGAATTTTTTTCCATGTTTATTCAAATGAGCTCGTTTATAATTTATTTAAAAAAAAAAATCCTCAAATTTAATAAAATATTTTATTATTATAAGTTAATTTGTTTAAAATAAACTAGGCTTTTATTATTTAATTTGTTTAAAGTAAGCTCGACCTCATTATTTCTTTCAAAATAAAAAATCTAAAAATGTTTTTTTTTTATTATTTATTTCAAAATGAATAATCTAAAATGTTTTCCTAATAGTTTACTATTATAATTGGATTTGTTTAAAGTTTCATTTAATTAGCTAAATTTTCAACATAAAAATTTAGATTTTTGAATTTTAAACCATTTCCAAAATTAGATAATTGAAATTAAATTCATACACTTAATAACAAGTAGAGAAAGAAAATATTCTTTCTAGATGTGCTTAGAATGAAGCACTTGTAATATATTACAAGTTTTTAAATAGTAAATCTTAGATGATTTCCTATAATAATCTTTAGGAATAAGTTGCCTATAATATGTAATGGTTAAATACTATCACTTTTTATTAGTATTATAATATTATTTGAACTTCAACAACAAATGAAATAGGCTAATTTCAATTGACCTAGTTAAGTTAGGAATAAAGATAATAAATAAATGCTTAAGTGATAGATTTTGCAATTCCTAAATGAAGTAATGTCATTCAACTATTTATTGTGATACATAAAAATATAATAAATAAGTGATTTAGTGGTAGATTTTTCCACTTGGTAATGAAGCTGTAATGCTATTCAACTATTTATTGTGATACACATAAATATAATTATAGCAAGTAAATGGCAAAAGCTCGTTGAGATAATTGGGAATTGGGTCCATAAAAGGTTTATTTTTTCCAAAAAACCATTTAAATATGTGATTAGCAATTGTTTTACGTGCAATAATTGAAATATTTTGTTATTGAAATTATTAAATTATTCATTTTAAACAATCCTAAATATTATTTAAAAACTATACGAGTGGCCTTTTTTAGTGATGAAAACAAATTTTCAAAATATAAAATTAAATTATTCAACTAGGTTTCCACACCATTTAGAATTTCTTTCCCATTCTCATGATTCTTTTAGTAATGAGATAGATAATCTAATTTTAAAACATAGTCATAAATGTGAGTGTTAAAAAACTACTTATAGAAACACAATTGTTAATGGAATTGTAAAACAATCTGAAATTTCTGAAAACTTTAACATATGGGTATTCAGGATATGTCTATCTTTTACACAAGGAAATCACATAATATTTGATGTATTTAATTTGATATTAACAATAATGTGGATTTAAAATTATTTTATATTTTTTTTGAGTAATTAAATATTTCTTTTACTTGAAGATTTATATGATATAGTGAATATTACTTGTAACAACTAGAAGACTCACACACACACACACACATATATATATAGATAGATAGATAGGTAGAAGTGAATTACGTAAAATTTCAATATTCAAATTATGTTGAAGTAATATTTGGATTAAAAAAAGGGAGAAGAGAAGGAAAAATAAAAAACAAATTACTAATATGAAGATTTTAAAAGTATTTAAAATTCAAACATATAGATAAATGAACAATATTATAGTTGTTTATTTACTTTTAATTTGTTAGTTGATATTTCACATAAATGTTTCATGTATAATAAAAAAATCTTTTAAATTTGAATTCTAACTATTAAATATAATAAAAAACGAAAATTTCATTTCATATATATATAATCCATTTTAACCGCTAATTTTGTTAGTATGCCATGCTAAAGATTATGAATATGACTTCACAATCAAGGGGTGCCTTAACAAAGCACTCAATCACCATGTATCCAAAACTCAGTGAACTATATAGTAATAAATTTATTTGTATTTGAGGAAACCTAGATATTATATCTTGGAGCTCAGAGGCGGCGACCGAAAAACTATGTAGGCGATTTGTTAGGGTTCCAAGTTTTTGCAGAGTTTGTTCTCTATGGATGGTCGCAAAGGAGGGAGCTCCACTCCCTCCTACAAGTAGGTTGTAGCCAGCAGGGGTAAAAAACGAATGGAGAATGATATAGGTCCTTCAGAAGGAAGGAAGAGAAACAGTGAAGAGGAAGAAGATGTCACTAAATCAAGGGAGAATAACAGCACTAAGGAAAATGAGGAAGAAGACAAGGAACAGGGAACTAAAGACAAAGCACAAAAGGGACCATGTAAACGTAAAGCTACTGTCATACCCATAGTTGTTTTAAATGATCCTGTGCTGCAGGCGCACAGGGAACACATGCAAACTTATGCAACCATTTGCAAATTCATGGGTTTTATGGCCCACTAAAAAAGCTTTACAAACATGGATTAAATATCACTGGAAACCAAAAGGAAGCATTGACCTACATCTTGGGTCAAAGGGTTTCTTCACTATGGTATTTGTAAACATTGAAGATAAGGACAGAGTGTTTGAAGGAGGGCCCTACTTTTATGCTGCAGTAGGCCTCTATATGCGACCTTGGATTATGAATTTTGTTCCGGAAAATGAGACTTTCACTTCAGTCTCGGTCTAGGTAAGACTCTACTCTCTACCTCTTGATTACTGGCAAACAGAATCCTTATCTACCATAGGAAATATGTTAGGATGTTTTGTCAAAGCTTCTGAGGCCACTAGAAGGGGAAAGTACACTTCCTATGCTAGAATATGTGTGGGGATGGATCTCTCTGGAGCTTTACTAGATGAAGTAATCCTGGAATTATATGATGAAGAATGGGTTCAAAGAGTATATTATGAACATATTCCATTCAGATGTCACAAATGCCATGAGCATGGGCACCTAATCAGAGACTGTGGTCGCAGTAAAATAGAGAATAGGAACAAAGCTAACACAATAAGATATACAGAAAGCTTTCACAAAGTGGCACATAAAGAAAAAGGAAACAAAAGGGGGCGAAAGACACAAAAATCAGGAAGGCAACAAACCAGTTAGAACAGGTTCCAATTTCTCGAAGAGGAAGAAGGGATTACAAAATAAGATCAGACAAAAGAAGGAAATTGAGTGGAGGAGGCGATAGAAGAAGATAATGATCAAGTACATGATAATATTAAACAAAAAGAAACTATGATGAATGAAGCTGATCTGTAAGTGGACTCGGAAATGACCCAGAGTGAGATGGAAATGGAGGACCATGAACTACAAGAAATACTTGAGAAAGAGAACCTAGATCTGGAAGTTTTCCTGGATCAAGGAACTAGGGAATGTGTAGACTCGTTACCTTCAGAGAAGTTTAGCAGAGATCAACAGTTGTTTTTATGGAAAACCCAGACCAAAGGAATGTAGGGGCAGAGAAATAAGGAAAGACAGGGCAGCGAAGGTGTGAAAACGATGAAATCCACACCAGGATTAGCACCCAGAAACCCAGGAAAGAAAAGAGGTAGGAAAAATTAGAATGAGCTATTGATGGAATGTGGAAAGCTAATGATAGATTCAGGTAAGATGAAAGACCTAACAAACTACTCCTTCACAAATCTTTAATAATGAAGTTTACTTCTTGGAATATCAAGGGTATAGGTAGTAAAAGAAAACAAAGACTACTGAGTAATAGAATGAAACAAGTAGCTCCGGATGTGTTCTTCATCCAGGAAACCAAATGTTCCATTTAGAAAATAAAAGAAATCCATAGCAAATGGCTCAATAGATTGAGTTTCTGGAAGTTAAAGCAAAGAATACTGCAGGAGGTATTCTCACTCTTTGGAATCCACAGAAAATGGCATAATAGATGTTGAGGCATCCAGGGATTATTTATCTGTGGTCATTCAGGTGGTGGGAGTCAAGGAAACCTACCTGTTAACGAATGTTTATGGTCCTCAAAGAATGGATGAGAAACTCAGGTTTCTAAATTCATTGGAGGATCTCAGAGACAGACATGCAGGATCACCATGGATTTTGGGGGGTGATTTCAATATGATCAAGTCACTTTCAAAGAAAAAAATGGGGAACCAGAATTGCAGGTAAATATTCTTTAGCTTTTCAAACGTTCATAGATAATATGAAGTTAGTGGACATTGTAACAAGTAATGGTCTCTTTACCTGGAACAACAAAAGAGGAGGTGAGTCTCAGGTGGCCTCAAAACTAGACAGATTCATTATCTCAGAGGACCTTATGCTCATAGATAAGGAAATGATAGCAAGAGTTCTCCCCTTCGGAGGCTCAGACCACTAGCCAGTTCAGCTGGAGATGCAAGGCATTGGAACCCCCAGGAATAGACCTTTCAGATTTGAGAACATATGGCTCTCCCACCCAGATTTCATTATCAACATAGCAACCTGGTGGTCAGAAGATTTGAACATTCAGGGCTCAAGAATGTTCCTTCTTCAAAAAAGACTAAAACACATCAAGCTCGGGCTTAAGGACTGGAATAGAAATGAATTCGACAATATTTTTGAAGATAAAAAATCTGTTGAAGGTAAAATGTAGGAACTCAATCAAGCCCTTATCACAGATGGCTTTGACAAAGACAAAAGTGACTAGGTTTCCAATACTAGCAGGACTAGGAGAATTTATGTAAGCAGGAGGAGATATTTTGGAGACAAAAATCTCGAGTTCAATGGCTAAAAGAAGGTGAGAGGAATACTAGATCTTTCCATAGATCCACAATTGAGAATAAAGCCCGTAACAGGATTTCCTCAATCAAGGACAAGGACGGTAATTTGCTTAATTCTCATGAAGAAATAGAAGCCCTGCTAGTTCGGAAATTTAGCGATATAGCAAAGGAACCCAATTCAGATCGAAAACAGTCCATTGTGGATCTTACAAGACATATACCCAGGCTGGTGTCTAGAGAGGACTATTTTAACCTTAATAGGCCAGTGACTGAAGAGGAGGTTAGTGAGGTCCGTAAGGAAATGCAGAATGGAAAGGCGCCAGGCTCTGATTGTTTCAATGTGGACTTCTTCAAAGCCTATTGGAGTATTGTCAAACACGATATTTTGAATGTAGTAGAAGATTCCAGGAGGAATAAGACCATTTTGAAGGCTCTTAATACCTCCTTTATCTCCCTGATCCCTAAACAGGACTTGGCTCAAACTCCTGATAGGTTTAGAACCATTGCTTTGTGCAATGTGGTTTATAAGATTATTTCTAAGGTGGTGCCCAATAGACTCAAACCTCTCCTTCCTACTCTAGTTTTTATGGAACAATCTGGGTATGTGGAAGGTAGACATATTTTTGATAATATCATCCAAGCTCAAGAAGTGGTGCACTCGCTAACCAACAATAGGAAGGTAGGTATGATTATCCAATTAGATATAGCAAAAGCTTATGATAAGCTGAATTGCACATATATTAGGAAATTTCTTATTGCATTTGGATTTGATCACAGCTGGGTTAGATGGGTCATGGCCATGGTTACTTCTGCCAGCATTTCAATTTTGGTAAATGGCTCTCCCTCAGAGATTTTTAATCCCTCAAGAGGCCTTAGAGAAGGAGACCCACTCTCTCCCTTTCTCTTCATCCTCATGATGGAAGGACTAGGTAGGTCTATCAAGAATGCAAAAGAAAGAGGTCAGATTAAAGGTCTCCAACTATCTCAGGATGGAGAGGCCTTGACTCATCAACAATTTGTGGATGACACCATGCTGCATGGAATCCCTACGGTCAAAGAAGCTCTCGCATATAAACAAATCCTGGGTGACTTTGGCATGGCTTCAGGTATGGAAGTCAATCTTTCCAAATCAATTTTTTTTTCTTTAATACTAATATAGCCATTTAGAGGAATATTTCTAGAATTTTGGGATTTCAAAGAGATACCCTCCCTTCAAAATATTTGGGAGTGCCACTAACTACTAAAACTTTGCACAAGGGCATTTGGGAGCCATTGATTAATAAGATGGAAGACAAAATCAAGAAATGGACTATAAGATCTTTAAACGTGGTTGGAAGGCTTTTCCTCACAAAAGTTGTTCTTCAAGAAATCCCAGTCTTTATGCTATCAGCGATCCTAGCTCCTATAGGAGTCTTGAAACTTGTCAGATCTATTCAAAGAAATTTTCTTTGGGGTAAGGGGGAGGAAAGAAAGAAATGGGCCTTATTGTCCTGGGATAAAATTTGCAAACCCAAAAATCATGGGGGACTTGGTTTGGATGATCCGAAGATTCTTAGTAAGGTTTTAGGGGCAAAATTATGGTGGCGTTGGGTGAAAGATCCAAAGGCACAATGGGCTAGAATTTGGAAAGGAAAATATGCTAGCTCTTCACAGTATAATGATCACATAAGAATGTTTGGAAGTATAAAAGGCTCACACATTTGGAAAAAGGCCTGGGACAAAAGAGGACTAATCCAAAAAAACAGCTTCTGGGAAATCAGAGAAGGAAATCTAGCCTTATTTTGGGAAGATAAATGGCAACAGGAACCTATATTACTTTCAGAGGATTTTGTGGATCTAAAGAATGAGACAAACTCCAAAGGTTTAATTAAGGTAAACGATTTTTGGGATCATACCAATAGTGCAGGAAAATTGAGAACTTGGAGACACATGGATGACAGGGGTGGTAACCCTTTGAAAGAAAAAGCAGATGAGCTTAAGAATTTGGTGGAGCAAAGGAGGATATTAGTTACTGAAGGGTAGGAATAAATCAGATGGGGTAATAATAATGAGGGTTCCTTTAATCTTAAGGAGGCAAAATGCTTACTCCTTGGGCTGGACTCCCAGGTTTCGGGTAGAATTTGGTTGAACCTTTGGAGGCATTAAGGTTGGAAGAAGATCAAGATTTTCATGTGGCTAGTTTATCATAAGAAAATCTTGACTTGGGAAAACATCAGGAAGAGGGGTGTTCTGGTGCCTTCCAGATGCCAGCTCTGTGGTGTACAAGAGGAAACTATGGAGAATCTTCTTAATAATTGTAGTTTTACCTCCTGGTTGTGGGATTTGTTTGCTGCCATATTCCAGCAGATAGACAGAGATGAAGGGTGTATTATCAACACACTTACCAAGTCGAGACGTAACCTCTCAGAGTATGAATTTCTAGATATGGCTTGGGCTCTTTTACTAGGCTTTATAATATGGAATGTTTGGAATGAAAGGAATAAAAGAATCTTCAAGAATGAAAAAAGACCCTCCCCATTGACGTTTTGAGCAGATCTTAAACCAGATTAAGGAAACGGTTGGTACTACTATTCGGCACCCCCCTAAGAACCCTCCTTCAGTTGTTGATTTGAGAATTCTTAGTTAGCTAGGATTGCAGGGGATCATCCCTTAGGATAGTTATAGGAAGGTTGTTCAGATGGTCATTGACAAGGAAATCTGGCACCCTCCCCCACAGGGTTTTTTAAAATTCAATATTGACAGAGCTTCAAAAGGCAACGCGGGAACTGCCAGCTTTAGAGGGGTGTTGAGGGACAAAAATGGCGACATTATTGTCATCTTTCACTGCCATTTAGGAAGAGGCACTAACAATATGGCGAAACTCATGGCTATGGAACAGTGTCCTGATTTTCTAAAATAGGATAACCGCTAAAATGTGATTGTTGAAGTGGTTTCTGAGCTAATTATTAACTCAGTCAGGAGAATCAGCCATGGCTCAGCACCTTAAAAAGTCTCCAAACACTAGAGGCTGATACAGGTCTTTAAAAGGATTCAACAACACCTCCAGAGCCTCCGCATAGTTAGGTTTAATCATGTGCAAAGATCGGCCAATAAATTGGCGGATATTCTGGCCAACCAAGGAGTGGTTTGTTCAGAGGATGAGGTTAAAATGGAGTGGCAAGATATGCCTCACAACAGATTAAAGGCGTTTTGTCATGATCAAGCTGAGGAAGATTGGAGGATGGATCAACTCAGAGCCATGGAGGCTAGTTCCAGATGATCAGGCTTCATTTTCTTTTTAGGCCTATCTCTCAGTCTGGCCCTTGCATATGACAACTCACTATCGATCTCCACATCCTAGATAATTTCGGATATAGATGCTCCAGAGGAAAAATGTGTGGGAAATGTTGGTGGGAGGATCGACATGGTTGGATTAGGGCAAATCGGCGGAATCCGGGTTTTATCGACGGGCAGAATAACCCGAGTTCTCTATCAATGGATAACATACTGCCCTTGAAGCGATTTACGGTATATCACAAGTGTCCTGGGTGGGAAGTGGTTTTAGAGTTTTGGGTGCGACTCCATACATATATTGACACATGGCCAAGGAGAGGGACCGAATACCGCCCTCATCGTGCACTATTGTTCGGTGCACTTGAGTCATACGATATGATTCTTAACCGTTGGAATTTTCATGGTGGATTGACGGTCAGGAATGAGCATGCTTATCGGTGGGTCTGTGGGATAAGCACCAGCCTACTTGGTTCTGCGAAATGTTGGTAGGAGGATCGACATGGCTAGATTAGGGCGAAGCGGCAGAATCCAGGTTTTATCAACAGACATAATAACTCGGGTTCTCTTTCAATGGATAACATACCGCCCTTGAAGTGGTCTATGGTGTATCACAAGCATTCTGGGTGGGAAGAAGTTTTAGAGTTTTGGGAGCGATTCCATACATATATTGACACGTGGCCAAGGAGGGGGACCGAATACCGCCGTCATCGCGCACTATTGTTCGGTCCACTTGACCGATGCGATATGATTCTTAACTGTTGGATTTTTCATGGTGGATTGATGGTTAGGAATGAGCGTGCATGTATGTGGGTCCAGGGGTTAAGCGACGGGCTACTTGGTTTCGTGATTTCCTCCGTGGCCGTCAGATCTAGTGAGAGGATTGAATGATTGAGATTAAAGAGGAAAGTTGGGATGAGTAATAGTCCCATGGCGGGAGTCATTGTCCTAAGTACGGCTAATAGATGAACTCGATATCCTTTCAGAATCTATTTCATTTTCTATTAGGACCCATTTGTAAAAGGTTAGGTGGGCGCTTAGAGCCTCCTCATTTTGATTGTCTTCCATTGATCTCTGATGGTAGGCTTGTAATGTCTTAATTTTTTTAGTCTTTTGAATGGTGTGAGGTTTTGTTGTTAGGGTTTGGAATTTCAGCATACAGGGTGCTGCTCGTGGCCCATAGACCCTCGTGGGATTTATACTTTAGGTAATTTATTTTCCTTTTTAATGATATCGAAGGCTCGACTCTTGCTTCAGAAAAAAAGAAAAAAAGAAAAAAAGAAAAAAAAGAAAATATTTGTATTTATTACATTTAATTATTGAAAAGATTTTAGATAATTAAAATATAAATGTTTAGATATATAAAGTATTTTTAAATAAGATATATGCATATTACTATGTCACCATGTATCCAAAACCCAGTGAACTATATAGTAATAAATTTATTTATATTTATTACATTTAATTATTGAGAAGATTTTAGATAATTAAAATATAAATGTTTAGATATATATAATATTTTTAATTAAGATATATGCATATTACTATGTTTTATATACATTAATTAAATGTTTGATATTATGTTAAATGTTAATAATACTATATATTAATTGATTAAAAATATGTAGAAAAGAGCTATATGGTTACTATATGTAGAATTCAACAGTTACATTGTGTGTGAAGCCTATGGTTACAATAGCCTCCCTTCTATCTTTTGATATGTTTATTCATATCTTCAATTATCATAGTTTGGTTATTGGATGTGCCAAGATACATGATCTTTTGACATTTTAGATAAAGTTTTAGTTATGCTTAGTGTAACCCCTTTGGTGACAAAGATAGAGAAATTTTGGGTTGTTATCATTAGGTGTTATACAGAGTTTTAGCTTACAAGAAAAGATATTCCCTATAACAGAGAGGAGAGAGGAAGAAGAAAACGAGTTTCCTAAGAATGACCTTCCTCCTTTACTCATCCCTCTCATCATTCTTCATAGGAAGAGAAACACTAGCATAGCTAGTGCTCTATGGAAACATAAGGAAAAATGGAAGAATTAGATAGTTGGTAGAGGGAAAGAGAACAAAATTGGAAAAATGGAAAAATTGAGTAACAAGTAGAGGAAAAGAGAAAAAAATCAAGAGGACCATATTTTGGAGGAGGTGAAGTGCACCCAATTTGATGATACATGTAGGAAAAAAAACTTTAATATTGTTGAAACCTATTATTAAAAGAAAAACAGTGTCTAGGGTCATGGAAAAACTGACAGTGCAAGATGAGGCCGACCATCCTTGAGGATGAAGACCAACTCCCAGGGCTAAAAAGATACTAACCTCAAAAGAAGTTAAAGAAAGTGTAACCCTTGCATCTTAATTAAATTAATTTAAATATTTTTATGTTAATAAAAAGTTTTAAATAATATTAATAGCTACATAGCAATGTTTTATTTTTTCCCTAATTAAATTAATTTAAATATTTATTTTTTAATAAGAGGTATTAAACAATATTAATAGCTACATGGCAATGCTTTATTTTTCCAAAACCTTTTGTAACAAATATTGTAAAAAAAATGAAAAATATAACTACTTTGATATTGGGAACTCTTTCAAAAGAAATAGATCAACACTTAACATTAATAATTTGATTAGTACTAGGTGTGAGTCAGCAAACCATAAGTTGAAAGAAATAATAAGGAGGTCGAGCTTACTTTAAGCAAATTAAATAATAAAAGCCTAGTTTATTTTAAACAAATTAAATTATAATAATAAAATATTTTATTAAATTTGAGGATTTTTTTTTTTAAATAAATTATAAACGAGCTCATTTGAATAAACATGGAAAAAAAATAAAAAAAATTCAGATTTTCATTTTAAAATAAGTTATAAATTAACTTTGTATTTTTGAACAATTTTACATTCACCAAATTCTTACAGGACTTGAATAAAATAAAACAATAAAAATAAAAATTATACTAATACAGTCCACATAATCTAAACGTAAAACCCCAAATGGCAAATATTCCTAATCTAAACATAAAACCCCAAATAGAAAATATTCATATATTACTAATTTTCATAGTTTGATCAAAGATTGTTCTCAGTCAACAAACCCCAAAACTATTACATCTTAAAACACTGATTACCAAATGGAAGTATGATGTCACTTGAGAAAATTCGGTTTATCATCTTTGTTTAAAAAAACTCTCACCTTGACAGTCTATACATATGCTTTAAAACTGGTTTTTCAACCAGAGCAGATCTCCAAAATTTATTTCAAACATAAGATCCAACAAACATAGTCCAAGATCAATTAATTAGTTAATTAATACAAGCTCACGGTTCCTGTTGTTTACCATTCCCATTCCATCGTTTTAATTGCTGCGAAAACATAGACATGAAAACATAAACATATGTAGACTTAATATATATTTTTTCTCTAATATTTATAACAAAAATCCACAACATTAGTCTAATATATATGCGAAAACATACACATATGTAGACTTAATATATATTTTTTCTCTAATATTTATAACAAAAATCCACAGCATTAGTCTAATATATATTTTTTCTCTAATATTTATAACAAAAATCCAGAGCATTTTGTAAACGAGTTTAGCTACACTTCAACATGACTTAGCAATGTTAATGATATTCGTAGATAGGATAACTTTGACTTTGCAACAGTTCCCTTCGTTTTTTCCACGGTAAATCGTGACCCTCCTTTGCTCAATCCAACGGGGGAAACTCATTCTCGTTATTCCTGTCTTCCTGTTTGACTTGACTATGGAATTGCCGCGCAGCTAGAGTTCCAGAGATTGAAACAATCTCGATCCATCACCAAAGCTAGCTCTAAGGCAAGATCAATCAGCTATATACCTGAAAGCACCAAAGCACCATCGTCTAGGCAAATCGTCCAGTCAGTTTTGCCTGGGTTGGAATCCCATTAAAGAACACAATAATATGAAGAAATTTAGAAGACCCACCTGATTATAATTCAGCGCCTCTCGTTGTAATCCAATGCAGAAATGGTGCCCACAGGCTCGCTGCGAAATACAATAGCGACCTCCGGATATTTTCCCAGGCAGCAGCCACCATGGGATGTGAATCAAAAACACTGCGTCTGGATACCCTTCATTGTAGCCTGATTCAACGACATTATTTCACTGCAGTCCCTGCGCTTTGGGCTCTCCAGCGTCCTTATCAGCGGTGGGCAAGGTTCGTAAGTGAGACTTTTCTCGTCCAGAGACGGACATTGCAGGCTGATTGTTTCCCTGGTTTCCTTCTGCGAGGTGCAAGCGGGAGCAGAGCTAAATAAATTGGGGGCAGAAAATTCCATAAGTCCTTCCATTATTTTCCCTCTTCGACCACCACCATCAATAGGAACCCACCCACCATTTCATTTCAATTTTAATAGGAACCCACCCACCATTTCATTTCAATTTTAAAAATTTACCGCTCAACTTCTTGAGTTTGAAATCCTTTGGCATTGAATGGATATAGGTGGATAGTCTGCATTAACTTCATGACAGGCGTAAGTCGGAATGGTGTAGGCTTTCGAGAGAGCGCCGGACCGGAAAATGATGGGTTATATATGCACATACATATACATACCCATGGAGCCATGGTGTTGTCAGTTGGTGGGTCCCGCATACAGTCCCGGATCATGGTTATGTATGCCCTCCCAGTGACGTGCACTACATACATAGATGGGCCAGCATTTAATACTCTATATATGGCTGGTTAGCCCTTTTCATTGCGGTCAACTTACAGCTTAAAACTGTCCTGCATTTATTTTCCTTCGTTTTTCAATTTTACTAGTATAGTTTGTGAGGAAAATCCTCACAATTTTTTTCCATAGTTAAGCTGTCTGTGTTATCTCTGGGTTTTGTTTTCCTCAACCCAGCTCTAATCAGTAATTCATAAGTGAAACATCTGTTTCATCAGCTTGTAAGATGGATGGAAAGTGGTTATTTAAACTGATACTTGGATGCAGACCAGATAAATGCAAGAAAGGACAGAAGAATAAACACCAGGGACAATCGACCTCCATGGTGAAGCCAGCAGAAGAGAAGCCACGTGAACCTGTTTCTGATTCCTCTTCTAATTTGCAATTGGCGGCAGCAAGGCCTGAAGATGCTTTTCAGCGTTACATTTATGGAGGGGATGAAGATCAGGATGTGGACATGGCTGCAGAAGTTTTTATCGACAGGTTTCACAGGGACCTGGAATTGCAGAGAACGCCGTCCGAAACACGATATTATGACTACCTGGCAAGATCTACGTAAATAATTACAGTCGAATAGGGTTTGCGAATTGGGAATATTATGTGGACTATTTAAAAACTCTCGCAGTTTTCATTAACTACCATTCCCGTGATGATGGAGATACTAGCTTCCAATGCAGGTCCAGGATGGTAAATTGTCTTGAATATTTTATATAGTTTTTTTCCCGAACAGAATCTAGGAAAGTTGATGGCAATTATGAGCTATAATATTGCTACTGTAGAATCAATTGTGATGTCAGCAAAGACGATTTATATTCTGTACGGTTTTCCACTTCGGTGGAAAATCCGATATCTACACGAAATTCTTCATTTATATTCTGCAATTAAGTAATTTTTCGAAGACGATTTATGTTCTCTTCTGCTAATCCTGCGCGAAAAATTCTTCTTTTATCATGAATTTACTATTATGTTCTTTTAATCTATCATTGCTGGCCTGTGAAAATTCCTACAGATTGTATACTAAATTATTCAGAGTAATATTTTAACTTATCGATTGTGGTGCCAAACGATTCTGACGTTCGTTTAGCACTGTCCAAGGAAAAGTCATTTACATTATAACTATGTTTCAAGGGGCATAAAAGTAAACATGAATGGCATGTTTTCTTATGCAATATGCCATTTTCTGTGTTCTTTCCGCAAAAGACTTATGCTACAAAATTCTCATGGAAAAGGTTTTGTTAATCTGGAATTCTGTTGTGGGAGAGGTTTTGTGAATACTAAATTATTCAGAGTAATATTTTAACTTATCGATTGTGGTGCCAAACGATTCTGACGTTCGTTTAGCACTGTCCAAGGAAAAGTCATTTACATTATAACTATGTTTCAAGGGGCATAAAAGTAAACATGAATGGCATGTTTTCTTATGCAATATGCCATTTTCTGTGTTCTTTCCGCAAAAGACTTATGCTACAAAATTCTCATGGAAAGGTTTTGTTAATCTGGAATTCTGTTGTGGGAGAGGTTTTGTGAATGTGTAATCGTTGAGTTTGTATTTTTTTTAATATATTATTTAAAAAAATATTATCAAAAGTCTCATTTTTTAAATTTTATTTTTTATATCTTTAAAAATAGATAATATTTTCAAAATACAATCAATTATAGTTTTCTATGAGATTCTTGAAAAATATAAAATATATGGCACTAACTAATGCCCTTAAACGAAAATGCCTAGGCTATATGTTAAGCTTCATATGCCATTTTTAAATAGAAAATTACATCACTTAAACCTTTAAATAGTTGAAAACATACAAATTAAAAGATAATTAGCCTCATTTATTTGATTTGGTTGCTTCAATTGGAATGAGATGGTTGCTATTATTGTCTAGGGAGCAGGATGGATGGGGAGGAATGCCCATATGTTTCTCATGACAAACTCACTTCCAATCCATAGCTATCATATGCCAATGCATCTGATTCAACGTTAGAAGAATATCTTCCTTGATTTCATTTCCATTTCTATTGACCAAAACATTGCCAAGGAGGAACTTTAGGTGCCAATAAATTTCCCATTGCATATGCACTAGTTATAATGACATCTATTATGCCATACAACCTAATGTGCTACTTCCACTAATATTTCAGTGGCAGTGAAGGTGTGTTTATAATGAACATGTTCCTCTTTGCCTAAGTAATTTTCTCTTGAACTGATTTGGGAGTGAGCTCTGTAAACTTAGACACTAGGCTTTCAACTAGCACTTGATCCCGAGTGTGTCTCCTTTACTAGCACTTCCATGTTGCACTTGAGCACATTGAAGTGGCATGGTTAGTGTCCAAGGAGTGTTATGGGCGCAAGGGTAATGAAAGCATCACTTTGACAAATAAGAAACCAAAGGGATGCTTAAACATTGAACAAGGATGAAAAAAATTAGGGATGCTTCCATACGAGGGTGCCAAAGTCCCTCCTTTTCATTAAATTTGTTGATTAGACCATGAGTGTGGGAAGGCCCATTTGCAAAGAAGAACTAATCATCCTCACAATTCCCTATAAGGACAAACACCACAATAAATGCAATTAAAAAATATTTATAGATGATCATAGGGGAATATGGGTCAAGATTGAACTTGTGTTACATGTAGCTAACAACCAAAGACCACATGTACACTTATTCCATTTTCCAATGCACTTTATAGTTGTCAAGAATCATGTTCATTGTGGAACCTTGTTTATTGAGGATAATCATTTGCTGTAAATCCTATTTATCACATCTCATCCATTTAGTTTCTTCTTAGTTGTAGATCCTTACTTTCTTAGGTACTCTGTTTGCAATGAATATTATCCTTACAATGGAATTTCATATTGGATGGACCATTACATGTTTTATATCTCCTTTTACCCTATTATGGATCTGCTGCATTTTCCATAACCAACCATCACTTGATGTGTTAATTGAAGGCAATTGTATTGTTCTTCAATTAAGATAATTTGCATATCAACTACTATAAATATTTGATGTCATCATTCATTTTCATTAATCTTCTCATCATCTTGCGCACCTTTTCCAACAACTTCTTACCACCATCTTGCATGTGGTACTAAACATCATCAGATCCATCAAATTCAACTTCATTTATAATTATGACCTGTCAATTTCATTTATAATCCTCATTAAATATATTAGTTTCCATTATCTTCAACAACCAAAATATCCATGCATGGATTTTCTTACCATTGTGGGACACTGCTTATTTGTAGCTACTCTATACATGTTGAATGTTTTTATTAGCCTATTGTTGTGTAGTAATTTTTATCACCATTTGAGGATCCGTTATTTGACATAAAATTGTCATTTTAGCCCATCTACATAATAACCATGAGGTATATCAATTTTTTCATAATGTAGGTTGGATAGTATATTTTGAAATGTCAAGTTGGTTTGAACAATTTGTTGCACAAGAATCTGCTCAATTTTTTTAGTTTTCCACTACATTCATCTGTGGTATTCAACTTATAACCAATGGAGAATCCATTGTCAATGTAATTTACCTCTCACATATAGGCAAAAAATGTTTATCAAAACTACCCGAATGATGTTTGTTGGGAATAAAATCAACACAAATGCCACTTTTGCAAGAAATGAGACAAAGACAATCACCACATTTTGATTACATAGTTGTTGCAGTGAGAGATCTTTTGTATGATCAAGTTTCTCATGCCAAAGTTTTCTCAAGTCATAACTATGAGCATTAAAAACCAAGGGAAAAGGTGAGGAACTAAAGTTGTTAGACTTGCATACCTGGGTAATATCATTAACTATTCCAATGGAAAGGGTATACTTGGGGATTTTTTAAATCCTTCATTGCAACCCGGTGAGGTGAGAACTATATTGGTTTACTTCACTTCAATGAGTGATCTAATAATCTAATAGAAGGTTGTAGAAAATACTTGGAACATATAATACAACATTGAAATTACCATTATCTACTTGAATTGTTTCATACCCTACAACAATAAGAGGTCTATCATCATTAAGAATTTCTTTTTTTGGAGTTACAATTACTAAAAGAAGAAAAAAAGGCATTATCCTTCCCATATGATAAGATTCTCAAGAATAAATAATCCACTCATAAAAAGAAGAACTAGAGGTTGCATGAAACCAAAAGTAGAAAGTGCATGCCCTCAGAAGTGTTATAATTATAATGAAGACTAACGTTGTGTTTTCCCATTGTTGATTCCAAGGCCTCCATATTCTTAAATCACTTAGACTCCAGATGTCTATCCTTCCGACAATAGTTGCAATGTCTTCCAGTGTTTTTACTCCTTGATTTTGGCCCTTTGCCACCATTAGTAGAGGCTAACTTAGAGGGCTTTTGACCCTTATTTTATTGTTGTTCCAAGGATGCTTCTTATTTGGATGGATTTTTTTTTTGGATCACTAGGGTCCTTGAGATGTACCTATAGTGCTAATCAATCCAATATACAAGATATTGTCTTGCTATCTAATGAAAGAGTAACCAAATGATTCAACATAAGGTTTTTGATGTGAATCTCCCATAGATTCTTTAGTGGAATAAAATGTATATAAAGAAATAAAATATGTGGAACCAAGCTTGGAAATAATAGTATATAGCATCATTAATCCTTTAGGTTTACTTGACTATCTAGAAGAAAAAATCTATGTTTCTTGAACTTAAATAAATAATATTCACTATGTTTCTTGAAATTAAATAAATAATATTCATTGCAAGAGAAATCATTAGGATTAAAAGTCATGATATGGTTCTCAAGGTGACGAGTTATAATAAGACAAAGTTCACCAAATATGTTTTTCAACTTCTCAGGTACTAATATGAAACCACAATTTAGGGGAAACAAACATTTTGATTAATTCATGAACTTCATCATTCCTACTAACCCATTTGACACTTTTAATCAACATGAGTGGGGGCAATTTCTTCTCCGAAGGTAATTTGATATAATCATTTACTTCTTAGTACATCCTCCATGTGGGATTTCCTTGAGAACTAGTAGGTACTGGTAAGCAAAGGTTCTCTTTGAGTAGATATATTAAAATATGCAAATAATTTGGTTTCAAATGTCGAAATTGACTATTTGGAGGGAAAGATCTTTAAAATATATATTTTTTTCCAAAATAAATAGCATTGGAAGTAAAATTCAAATGTTAAACTTATGCATTTTGAAAAAGAAAATAAATTAATGGTAGAAAGGAGCCAAGCAGTAGGTAGAAGTTGGCCCACATGGTTATAGATTTTGATGAAAAATAAATATATTTTCCCTCACTAACTTTTCATAGGATGTCACTTTTACAAATAAATTAGCTTATGAAGTAACACACTTGTATAAAACAAATGAGAATCATTTTTACAATGAAGTTACTTTATAAATGAGAGTTGAATGCAAAACAATAACTAAAAAAACATTAAAGTTATTTTATAGTGATTCACATTTATTTTATAGCTCGATATGAATCACTGTTGGAGACCTAATCCTCTAAGGGTTGGTGTGGAAGCTGAACAACCAAAGGAAGTCTGAGGGACCACTTGGAATATGAAACCAAGGGTCATTCCTATGCATTACAAATGTATATCATTTCAATAATAGATGCACTCTCATGCTTATCATTCATACTCTGTTGCTTCCATGTATGTGTTTAACATGGTATGAGAATTGTAGGCGTACTCTCGCATTTCTGCAATTTGAGCCACTAGTATTGTAGCCTTTCTTTGCAGGTTAGTTTTGTCTGTTAGAACAACACCTAAGTGCTCTACCAGTCCTCCACAGAAAATTCTGGGCAAGCCAAACCTGGGTGTTTTTAGCATGTCAGAACTGCCATTACTATTCTTGATGCACATTGTCACCACTACCCCTTAAAGGAACCATTACATCGTTTCTATGTACTAGTGTCAAGAATTGGATGGTAAAAAAAAAACCGATGCCACTCGTTTCGTCAACGATCGTATGAGAGTGAATGTAGAATGATCCATTGTCAGAAACATGTTCATCGTACACTATAAAGTCTTCCTGAATGTATCCAGTGATATTCCATTACTGATTGAGTGACTCTAATCTTATTATATTTACAATAACTATTAGAAGAATTGCAACGTTGCTCGAATCTTGAATCGCTGATTTGACTACTTCCTAGCTTCCTTTTCCCATTTCTACAATTCACCTCACGAAGAGCTTTGTTGTTGTTTATATAATTATCACAGACAAGATTCAATAGAAAGGGGCCATTTGTGAGCACAACAGAAACTCGGATCAATGCATGCATTGCACCATCTTTCTCGTAATTTTGAAAACCAGGCCTCTTTTCACGGGATACATAAACTAACTATGGTAATTCATTGTCATCATTGTTAAATCCCCCACTATGACCTAAGTATACCTGGATCATCCCAGGATGATCCAAAAATGGATCTTGGATAAAATTCTAAGTCTAAAATACTTTATAAGAGGTAAAAGGTGCCAAATGGCACAAATCCTTTGTAAATTAGAGGAAAATGAAAATCGCAGACTACTCTTGGAAACAGTCTCATTGGATAGATCTCTTCATTTTGAATTTAATGCAATTTGAATGAGAAAAAATGGACTTCAGATGAATAAGTTATTGTAAAAAGAGAATTGCCCATTGCCCTTTGAAAGGGAGGGAATTTCTTATTAAATGTGACTTAGGAGAAAATATATGTGTTCCTTTAAAGAAATCACATCCTATCCTTTTAGCGCATTGTAAGCATCCAAAGGGAGGACTTAAGCCAAAGGCATGTAGGTTTAATGATGAGCGATGAACGCTTTATTGCATCACACATAACCAAAGGTGATGGACCATGGCATGTGGTATTGTGAAGGGCCGATGAGTGATATGTGATAAGCACTGATCGGCGATCGACGATCAACGATCAGAACAAAAGCCCTCCTCCATATTCCGATTGCGATATGCGATCAGAGCACAGACCCGATGGGATTATAAAAATGATTTCATATAATTTGAAATATGGATTTTCAGATTTTCAACATATTTCTGTGTTTCCACGTATATTCTCTACGTATTGGAATTTTGTCCGTTTCCGGGAATTTTCCTGAAGAAAGGCCACCTGTCTATTTTCCATTTAAGAAACGACTTCCATTCCTTGTGCCACGCTATAAGAGGGCGTTGTGAAACAATGATTCATTTTGAACAGGAATGCGTTATGGAACACGCAGAGCCAAAGAGCCAGAGCACCAGAGGGCCAGTTGAAGAGACGAAGTTGGGAAAAGAATGATTCCTCATGATCGAAGGGACAGAGGAACGACTGTGGAAGTCGTAGAGTAACAGGATTCCTCAAAACGCCAAAGATACAAGCAGAGAAGCTAGTTTTCCTTTCAGGGAGCTCACAGCAGAGCCGGAGAGCTCACACCGTGACATCCCACAACCACAGAGTTGCTAGATGCATAGAGCCACCAGAGGTTGGGGCGATTGCGAAAGGGACGTTTCCTCAAGATGAGGAAGGGACAGAGCGTCTGTGAGTTTGAGCTGCAGAGAGCCATGAGAGCATGGAAGGCTAGACAACATGTGATGCAAGAGCATCCATCTCAATATTATCATTGTATTCTAGTAGAAATAGGGGGTCTTGTATTTCAAGGAAGTTGGTTTCCTAAGTATTGGATTTATGTAATTATTTAATGTTTTGAGTGATTTTAATCAGGTAAGAATTAATTGAATATTGTGAGGCTTTATTGTAAATGTTCTCAAATGTAGGAGAACATGAGAGATTTAGGATAGTTGAGAGATTGAGGGATTGAGAATTGACTGTAAATCTTAGTTTAGGAGTTAGTTCATGAATCTAGGGATTAGAGAGGAGTTTTAGGAACAAGAAGGAGATTTTAGGATTTTGTTGAGGGATTCAAGGATCTAAACTAGAAAGTGGTTTTAGAACCCCATTGTATAAATGTAAGCCTAAAAGGCATGAACAAAGGTTGGAGAGGTTAAGAGAAAAGTAGATAGTAGGTTGGAGTGTCTTTAGCCTATGGGCAGATAATGAATTGAGGCCACAGATATTGAAGATCGGGCCTGAGGAACAGGGATTCCATTCTATAATTATTCATTTGTATTTATATATATAGTAATTGAGTAGGACTATATAATGTGTGATTGAGTGTCGAATGATTGTTGAATGCATCAGAGGATTGCATATATATATATATATGCAGGCGGAGTGCGTGAATGCAGAGGAGCGGAATTCGACAAATACACAGAGAAGAACATGACAAGGAGGATCCTAATGAATTGTTAAATCCATTAGAATGATCAACCCAAAGCTCAGGAGGGATAGTGCGCAGTTAAAAAAAACCCCAAGCGACCAAGCGAAACCCATAGAAACAACGTTGAAAACAGCGTAGAACCCAAGTAACAGAAAGAACGAGAAGTGAAGTGGTGACACTCAGCAGCCATTGGATCATTTAGATCAATGGCCAGGATCAAGTCATGGCGGCATAAGCCTTTTGAAAAGATCGACGCTTTGAAGTGAAAGGGTCTGACCTGAAGGATTAGCGAAATGCGATCGCGCGAATAAATCTCAACCGTCGGATCATATATTAGATCGACGGTCGCGATTGTGTCGCTAAATCACAATCGGAGGAGTTAGGGCCGACAGTCAATGGGAGGTAGCGATTGCGATATTGTGATTAAGCAACAACCGTCGGATCTGGCGTCAGATTGACAGCCAGATCTGATCGCTAATCGTATATCGGCAAGTCAAATGGAATCGCGGTAGCAAGTGCCGATAGTGTATTTTGATCGGGGAAGTAGGGGATCTGACGATTCTATATACGCGAGTGTATGGAATTTGAAATCCGAATAAAGGATTTCGGAGTGGAGTTTAATGAAATCCCTTTGTATTCTATAAAGTGTGGGCCGAGTCCTTAAGACTAAAATATATACATATGTATTCTGATAGTCGCATATCGGAAGGAGAAGGGCGATGAGGTATATATGTATGACTGTTGAATAAGCCGATAGCGATTGCGATGGAGGTATAGCCTCAGGAAATGTGACCAGGCTGTACGGTAGGCGAAAAGGTATGTTTAAAGTTAATTCCTTTGTTAATGGGTTTTATAATGAATTATGCACTGATAAGAAAGATTTAAGGGAAGACTTTAATAAAGTCTTCAATGAAGGTTGAAGGGTGATTTAAAGTCCCGATAGGAGGTAAAGGCGGGGTGATTGAGTTTTGAAACAATGGAACTGTAGGTAAGAGGGCCTTAACCATTGAGTTTATGAGGATTCGACTCTTTTGTGAGTCAATTTCCTGGGAAAGTGGTATTTATGCATGAATATGCATACTGTGGGTATGCGCAGGGGAAACCTTACGTCATTTTGGTATCAGAGCTGAATCATAAATGAGACATTTAGTATCAAAAAGAAGAAATCAAGTATGTGCGGAATTTACTGAAAGAATTCATAACAGAGCTATTTGGAAAAGATGCGCATGAAGGCAAAGGAGATCAGATTCTAATCCTACAGTCAAGAAACCAGAGTACAGCTGGGGAATGGAGAAGAATAGTTAAGTTCTTAGAGGAAGGTAAGGCAGAATTAAGCAGAGATTGCAGAGACAGGAAGAGTCTATAGCGATGTTTGAAGAATGAAGACTCACTCGAATGTGAATGGTGAATGGAGACTTCTTATGAAATCATACATGTATTGTTTTATTTAATTCTGATTTGAGTTTGCTGACAAAGAAATAGACTGAAGAATGATGGTTGCAGCTAATGAAGTATCTCAGCAAAAGGAGATTAAGAAGCAGAAATGAAAGGAATTGTTAATGATTCTGAGTGGAAGAAAACTCAGCAAGAAGGAATTGTTACTGATAGCTAAGCTTTACCAAGATAAAGCTGGAAGATTGGAAGAAAGGATCAGATTCTAAAATCTGATTGACAGTAGTTGAATATCGAGAAATTGTGCAGTGGAAGCATAAAGATTTGCTGAAACAGATTTGCAGGAATGGTGAGATTCTGAAGGTAGTTGAAGGTATGTAGTTTTGTCTAATGATTAGCAGATATGGAATGAATGAAATTTTATAGTAAGATTACAATAGTTAAACTGTAAGAGGGATGTTTGCAAGTTTTAAAAGTAACAAAGTTTGAAGAAAAATTGAAAGCAAGTGGAAGGGACAGTCCATTCAAAAGTGCAAGCGAATAGAAGGACAAGATCAAACAGAGATCTTGAAGGTAAGAGGATATGGTATTATTCTAATTAGATTAAAGATTAGAAGATTGTAGTCTTTGCATTGAAGCAGAAGTATTATTGCAACTCCCAAAAGGAAATTCCACAGAGGATGTGGTTAGAATTACTAACAGATAAAGGAAGCTGGTGAAAGTTTCTAAGTGAAAATAGAGATGTGGCAGAACCTTGAGGAATTCCAACAACGATTGGATAAATATGACAATTGTGTTCTTAGAAGATGCAGATGAGTTGAAGCCCAGAAAGAGAAAAGATAAGTGCTCAAATGCGGTTCCAGAGATAGAGAACCAATTGCTTTCCAAAAGACTAAGTGAGGAGAGCTTGGTGAGGTAAGTGGCAGTAGGACAAGACTTGCTGTTGAAGAGGCTTTAGTGCAACTCATAGTAAAGTGAGTGAGGAACTCATAGAGATGGAGAGGATGATGACTAGTGACAGTCATAACAGAGGTTCTGAAAGAGACCATAGCAGAGGACAAAAGGAGAAGGATGCCAAGGAAAATGGCATATAGAGACAGTTAAGAAAAGAGGAATATGAGAGGGAGAAGGATGAGATAGCAGTTCATCTTGAGGTGTTAATGGAGATGTTGTAAAGAAATAAAGCAGACCAGAAGCATGGTTATGTCATGAGAAAGAAAGTGAAGTGGCAAAGGCTACAAGAGAAGAGGAATCAACAGGTGAATATGTAGTTGATGAAGGAACTAAGGGAACTTGAACAGGTTATAGATGCCAAACAGAGGATAGTGAAGCTCGAAAGAGTTGAGATACAGCAAAAGGAAGACGATGAAGAAGATGTCGAAGTTTCGATATGTGAACTAGAAAGTGAACATTACTTTTTGAAAGTGATGAAGAGCTAGAGGAGTTGAATCATATGAATGATTTGAAGCAGCCAGAAGACTTGATGATTGAAGCATCAAATAAGATCGTAAAGTCTTGTGATTTTAAAACTAATGATTTGTGTATGATTGTAGGTTTTGAAGAAGATAGACAGTCTTTTAAAGTTGCCAAAGATGTGAAGGAATACCTTCAATAAGATGAAAGTTTTGAAGCAGAATATGACAAAGAGGCTGGGAAAGAATCAGTTCACTACAGTGGACAAATGTTGGAAGACATCATTGAAATAGATGATGAGAAGGGGAGACTAGCTGACAGTCTCAAGAGTTCTTTGAGTTTGGATCAGCATACTGATATGCTGACAGAAGAAGAGAAATCAGGCAACATACTAAAGTGTTGCTAAAGGGAAAAGAGGTACAGAGGCCTTATATTTTTTATTATAATGATTTTCTTATAATTGAAGATGTTGTTGTAGAAGCTAGAACATATTTGGCACAGGCAGATAGCCAAATGGAAGAAGAAGAGGAAGAACATCTACTGAAGGATGTCAAGGAAGATTTAGTAGAGGAAGAAGGATCATGTGATAATGAGACAATAACAAATGAGGAAATGGAAGACTATGTAAAATTTCCAAAGTTCACTCCAAGTAAAATCATTGAATTATATAGAGAATTAGACTTTAAAAGGAGGAAGTTGGAAGAGTAGAGGATGAATGTCCAGGATAGATTGTTGAAGGAGGATGACAAAGAAGTTGTCATAAATAATAATCAAGAAGAAGTTGAAAAATGCAGAAACCAGAAGCATGAAATTGTTCTAAAAGACAATGTGGCAAAAACAGAAAAGGTGCAAAACAACAATAGAGAAGAAGGTAAAAAAGGAAAAGGAAACAATCAGATTAAGTGAAGAACCAACAAGGAGAAGAGTTTATCAATCAAGAACTACTACACCAAGGGAACTTTTGAGACCTTTTTTTAAGACAAAAGAGATCTTTTTTCTCAAAAACTCATTTTTTATTTTAGTTATTTTACATTAAAAATTAATATCAATTGATTTGTCTTAAATATAAATTTTATGACAAAAATAGGTTGAGACAAAAATATTTTAAGACAAAAGTAGTTTGAGACAAAAATATTTGAAGACAAAACTTTATATTTAAGACAAAAATAATTTAAGATGAAAATATTTTGAGACAAAACTTTATATTTAAGACAAAAGTAGTTTGAGACAAAAATTTAAAGACAAAACTTTATATTTAAGACAAAAATAGTTTAAGACAAAATTATTTTAAGACCAAAAACAATTTAAGACAAAATTATTTTAAGACAACTTTATATTTAAGACAAAAGCATTTTGAGACAAAAATATTTTAAGCAAAAAATTTAAATTTAATACAATGTTCACTTTAGATCAAACCTATGTTTAATATGATATTTCACTTCGAATGAAAATGGAGGGCAACACTGAGTTTCAAGGTGATCTGTGAGCGTGTTCTGAATTGGAGCTCCTGCGCCCCTGCTTCCTCGGCCCCTGTGGCCCTCCGCAAGCCCCATACCTGGAAGCACCTGCTGCTGGGCTCTCAATCCTTCTCGTCATCCCCGTAATCGGGCTCTGCCTCCCTCCTCCGGCCAGTGTTGCTGCTGGCACAGCGTCCGCGTCTAGGTTTTGCGATCGCAGAGGAGCGTAGCCGCCGCCATGAGTGCGCCTGGGGGTGGGGAACCTTCTCCCACCCAACCAATCTCTTCAAAATAAGCATTCAGAAGATTGCTCTCGCAAAAAGGGAAGAAACGTTTGATTCCAGAAGTCCCGAAATTCATCAAAAAACTGGAGGAAATTCTTGAGATCACCCTGCTAGAAGACCAACCGATAAAAATTGCCCTAGCCCTGGCTGACAGAGGGTTGGTAGGACAATTTACAGGACGCTAGCCCTCTACAAAAACAATGGATGACTGGATCCAACACAACTGGTGGCCCCAGCTGGAAAACAATGTGACCTGCTATGTTTTCGAAAGAGGGTATTTCATTTTCCAGTTCACCTCCAAAGAAGATCGAGATTTGGTTTTCAGAAACAGTCTGTATTTTATGGGAAATCAGGGTCTGTATCTTAATAAGTGGACCCTCGACTTCGATCCCTCAATTGATACCCCTAAAGAGGTCCCGGTCTGGGTCCGACTTCCCAATCTTTCGATCCACTGCAGGAGCTATAACACCTTGCAGAAGATTGGAAATGGCCTAGGCCGTTTCATTGACAAAGTAGATAACAAGGGCCAATATACCTGCACAAGAATTTGTGTGGAAGTCGATCTGGAAGCTGGATTGCTTGAAGCGGTAAAACTTACAGTCAGAGAATGACAGGACTATCAAAAATTGGATTACGAGAAACTGCCTTTCAAATCCAGAACCTTCACGAACATGGACACTTCCAACAAAATTTCCCAAAAGCTCCAATCAGGGACAAAGTGGACTAAGAAGGATGGAAAGAAATAAGAAAGGGCAAGGCAGTCCCAAAACCAACTGAGAAGAAAAATTCAGGGCCATTGGTGAAGCCCCGACCTAAACAAAAAGCCAAAGAAGTTACAAAAGAGGGTTCTTCCTCTGGGGTAAAGACAAATGCCATTGGAACCCACGAGGAACCAGAAGACCCGTCGAAGAAAGTGAAAGAAGTAGAGGCAAGGTCAACTCTTCCTCCATCAAAGGATGAACAAGGGGAAAGGAAGAAAACAAGGAGCACATCAGTTTGGGCTCTGATTCTGAGGGAGATTCAGAAGTTGGAGTCTCAGATTCGGACAGCTCGCAAGTCACTCCTATGAAGTCGAATAGGGATTGAAAGTCCAAGAATAAACAGAGAGAGGAACAAACTTATCTAGATGTTCCCCAAGGCTCTTAGAAAACGCTCAAAGGAATGATGAATACCAGATCTAGGCGCAAGCATGGTCAGGCTCCAAAAGAAGCCACAACCTTCCAAGCCAATAAATAATGAAATACGTCTCCTAGAATTTCAGAGGGTTAGGTAGCAGGTTGAAAGAAGAAGCTCTGAAATACATTGTAAGGATGTACTCACCTGAAATCCTTGTCATCTAGGTGACAAAACTGGAGGACCTTCTCCAAGCAAGCAAAGCATTCTGGCATAAAGGCCAAGGGAGAGAAGTCAGCGCCAGAGGCGCCTCTGGAGGGATTGCCTCCTTTTGGGACAGCTCCAAATATGATATGATTCATGAAGAATGTTGCCCCCATTGGCTACTCACTAAGCTCCTCCATAAAGAATTTGGCCACCAAGTAAGTATGTTCAATCTTTATGCTCCGGTCTTACCATCTGAGAAAAAAAATTTGTTGGGCTCGCTCCAGTCCTATCTTTTCTTGCACAACCCAGAAAATATTATTATTGCAGGTGATTTGAATGTTACGCTAGCTACAGAAGAGAAAAAGGGGGGCTCGCTGGTCAGGGACCCAGCTAGAGAATGGGTTGAAGACCTCATTTTAGATTGGGAATTGGAGGATATCAAGCCCACATCTGGGAAATTCACGTGGTCAAACAAAAGGATAGGCCCCGACCACATTGCTACTCATTTGGACAGGTTTCTAGTCCAATCCTCCTTCTTGACTTGTGGCCTAATGGCCACCTCTAAAATTCTGCCGAACTACACCTCTAACCATAAACCCATTCTGCTTGAGCTCTCCTTGGATGGATATATTGGCCGAATTCCCTTTAGATTCATTTCTCTATGGATTCATCAAGAAGGATTCTAGGAGGTAGTCTCTGAGGCCAAGAACCGGCAAGTTCAAGGATCCCCTTTCTTTTTGTGGGAAGAAAAAATGAGGAGACTTAAAAGGGAGCTCAAGGAGTGGGCTAAAAGTTTGAAAACACCCACCGCCAAAAGAAAGGAGATGCATGATAGTTTAGCAGGCCATCAATTAACAATGGAGAATTCCGATGTAACTCAAATCCTTATTCAAAAAGAAGTAGAGCTGCAAAAGGATCTCCACAGAGCAAGTAGGGATGAAGAAGAGTTCTGGAGATAGAAGTCCAGAAATCTTTGGTTACAGGCTGGAGACAAAAATACAAGTTACTTCCACAAAGTAAGCTGAAGCACGCAAGCACTTCAAAATAGTAAAATAAATTCACTATCAAAACACTGTGGTTAAATATTTTAAAGGAATAAAGCGAGTAGCCCACTCCTTCTTCAAAGATCTTTACTCTGCCCCGGAAGACCCTCCTATCGATTCTCAAGCCTATCCGATTGATCTTATTCCTCACTATGTTCAAGATTCTGACAAGATTATGCTGACTGCTCCGATCAGTATGAATGAGATTAAAGAAGCTTTGGATTGCATGGATCCAGATAAAGCCCTGGGCCCTGATGGGTTCACTGCAAGGTTCTACCTGATTTGCTGGCCTACAATTAAAAGAGACCTTCTGAGCATGATCCGTAAATGTCAGACCTGCACCAGGATTGGAGGTAGTACCAACTCGGCCTTCCTTGCCTTGATTCTGAAAGACAAATGCGCCACTGATTTCAGTAGATTCAGGCCCATCTCTTTGTGTAATACAAGTTATAAGCTGATTACAAAAATAATAGCTAACCGTATTAAGAAAATTCTGTCGGTCGTCATCCCTGAAAACCAAGGAGCATTCATAAAAGGGAGAAAGATTATTGACAATATTGTACTGGTGCAAGAAGCAATTCATTCTAGCTGTCATCGAAAAGAGAAAGGCATGGTGATTAAGCTAGATTTGACAAATGCCTTTGACAGGGTGAGACATGATTTCCTGTTTTCTGTGATGGAGAAATTTGGCTTCTCAAAAGTTCTCATAACTTGGGTGAAAGTCTACATTGCCTCCCCTTGGATAGCGCCTCTGTTTAATGGTCGTTCAATGGAATTTTTCTAGGCCTCGAGGGGCTAAGACAAGGTTTCCCTTTGTCCACGCTTCTTTACGCCATTCAAGCTTCGGTGCTCAGCTTCCAGCTAGACTACTGTCAATAGATCCAAACACTGCCAGGCATGAGAATGGCTCACAATGTTAAAGACATAAATCATGCCTCATTTGCTGATGATACATTATTGCTTGGAGGAGCTAGCATAAATTCTGCTAGAACCTTCAAGAAGGAGCTAGAAATTTATAGGGAGGTTTCGGGCAGCAAGATTAACTATCTAAAAAGCACGATCTATGTCTGGAATTGCTTGATCAAATATTTGACAGACATAGCAAGCCTATTAGAAATGGAAAGAACCCTGACCTGGGAGTCATTTAAGTATCTTAGGATCCCAATCTTCAAATCAAATCCTACGGTAGCTCACTGGATGCCCCTGCTAGACAAGATAAAACTTAGAATACAAGCTTGGGGAGCCTCATGGTTGAATAATGCTAGGAAGGTAATCCTTATGAAATCTGTTCTCATAAGTCTCCCAGTTTATCAGAAATCCATTCTACTAGCCCCTAAAACCTTTATTGGTAAAGTGGATGGTCTCCTGAGAAGATTTTTGTGGGAGGGAGGGAAAAATAATGGAAGAAGGCTCCATTTAGTTAATTGGGACACTATTAAGAATCCATTCTCGGAAGGAGGTCTCCAAATGTGGGATCTGGCAGCCCAAAATCTTGCTCTGGGCTCCAAGCTCCTTTGGAACATTGTTTTTGGGAATCCTAGTTGGAGCAAGAGAGTTCTATGGAAAAAATATTTTCATGGGCAACGTTTGAGGTGCTTGGACCAGCCTCCTAGAATTTCCAAAGGATCACCAGTTTTCAAACTCTATCTCACAGCTTTGAAACTTTTCATTCATAAGCTTTATTGGATCCTAGGTAATGGGAAAAAATAAAAATTTGGGAAGATTCGATTCTTAGAGATCAGCCCTTGAATCAGATGGCAGAACTGGAAAATATCAGAGCTTGGCTTCAGGCCAGCAATCTAGAAACCCTTTGGGACATCTCCAATTGGACAAATGATGCAGAAAGCCTATGGGATGGTTTGAATTTGGGGGAGGTCCCTCATTGGCTGGATGGTGAAGCCAATTTATTGTTGGATTTTCTCCAAGGAAAATCTCCCTTAAAGGCCTCTTCTAAGGACAAAAGAGGGTGGGGTTCTCTTTCAGGCTCTTACTCAGCAGCAGAAGGTTACAAAATTATGATGGTTGTCCCTAGCATCCAGCCAGAGCCAACTCAATGGAAATTTATTTGGTCCTTTCCTTCTCTCCCCAAAATTGACTTCTTTTGCTAGACTCTAGCGCATAAAAGTATCCTCACTAGAGATAACCTAAGAAAGTGTGGAATGGAAGGTCCCTCCAGGTGCCCTCTTTGTGCATTGGATGAAGAAATGGCTAACCACTTGTTCTTATTGTGCCCCTTTGCTCAAGAAGTTTGGAAGGGTGTCCTAATGTTAGGACCTGACAAAATAGAGCTTCCAGGAAATATTTAGGACCTGCTAAGAAACTGGGCCAAATTATCCCCATTCTGTCTCTCCAAAAAAAGCCTTCTCAAGACTGTATGGATGTGGATCCCCAAATTCACATGCTAGACACTGTGGTTGGAGAGGAACAACAGAATATTTAGGGAGGAGAGTTGCAACCTAGTCAGAATTATCACTAAGATCAAAGCTCCGTTGGGGGAGACCTTAGAAACCAAACCCACCATAAGAAATGGCATGATTCTGGACAGTGAGGAAGATTAATGGTTAAAAGAGCTTGTTCCAAATCATTAGAATAGATCCATTCCTCCTGCTAAAGCCCCTTCTCATTGGGAAATTCGTCTGGAAGAACAGGAATTCATCAAATGGAGATCTGCTTTGGATGATCATTGCTTATTCTTCGATGGGGCCTCTAAAGGTAACCCAGGAAAGGTGGGTGGCAGGGGAGTTATCTTAAGCCCAGGTGGCTCAACTAAGTTGTGCTTTGCTTAGGGTATGGGGCATGAAACAAACAACAGATCAGAGGCTCTTGCTCTGTGGCAGGGTCTAAATCTAGCTATCAAGAGGAATCTACTCTCCATCTTAGTCTTTGGAGACTCCAGACTAATTATATAGGCTATGAACTCTCAAAAGATCCCTTCTTAGGTGCAGTTAGCCCCCATCCTCAAAAAAATCAGACTACTATTGCCCAAGTTCCACAAAATCACATTCTATCATGTTCTGAGGAAGTTAAACTCACAAGCGGAATTGGCAGCGAACCTAGGCTCTCTCAGGAGTAGGAGACCTCTGTTAGTAAATGATGTTGAATTGGACTGCAGCATTCCTTAATTTTGGAGTTGTCTATGCCTCTGTTCCTTTGAGAATTTCGCTGATTCAGATTCTCCAGACATCGGGACTGAACCATTTTGAGTTGGCTGCTGTGAGGAAACGCGGACTCATCCATAAGGGAAAATTCAAAACGCAACCGTAGCATTTTCGATGTCTGTTCATCATTGGAACTCACTGCTACGTCTGGGTAGGTGCTGGGGAGTTCACGACGGCCTCTTCAAGGCCAATTTACCACTCTTGGCATTCTTGAACACTATATAACACTCTGACAGACATTTCAAAAAGAAAACGTAGTGATTCTTGGGATGATCCGGCATTGCGGCCTGTTGGATCTCCTCTCTGCAAGCTAGGAAGCAGGGCTATGTCACGGAAAGAAAAAGCAGCGGAATTTCAAGGCACCATTATGAAACCGATTCAAGTTATTTTTCAAGCCTCTATCTGCATTCACAGTGTAACTCATTCAGTGGACTATTCAAAAGCAAAATATTCTTTCCCCGCTGACTATAACAAGGAAATACAGGGTTTCAGTGTTAAACTCCTCGGTAGCTGATTTGTCAAATTTTAAATAAAAACAACTGTTTATGTCAAAAAAAGAAGAAAATGGAGAGCGGAGCGCTTAGGGTTTGATGCTGCTCTTCAACTGGCAGACCTTCACAGACTGTGTTCTTCTACCATTAACCTTCAGCCATAAGCCAGCTACAACACAATAAGGAACAACTATCGTACAATGGACCCCCCTCCGGGGGAGGACATGATGCCTCCCCCCGCTGATATGGAAAACGGTCTGCGAAAGACTGAAAATGTCAGGATGGACCATCCAGAAGATACAACAACAGAGAATGAAAATACGCCAACGAATAACAACACAAAAGAAGAACCACAAGTGATGTCAAACACGTGCAAGCCAGTAGCAGTTGACAGACCCAAAATCGAGCTCCCAAGTCACCGCATCAACACTCAAATCCAGTTTATGAGGGATCGTTCTTTGATAGGAAAGTTCATAGGCCTTTGGCCAATGGAGAAAGCTTTGCACAACTGGATCATAGCCAAATGGAAGCTAAAAGGGCACATAACACTGCAGTTAGGGCCTAAGGGCTTCTTTACCGCCATTTTCAATTGTCTGGAAGACCGAAACAGGGTATTGGATGGAGGACCATATTTCTTCAATGCAACAAGGCTATACCTAAGAGGATGGATCGAGTGCTTTAACCCGGAAAAAGAAGATCTGCGTGGGACCCCGGTGTGGTTGTGCCTTTATTCTCTCCCTCTGGAGTATTGGGATGAAGACTCTTTGCGAGACATTGGGAATGGTTTAGGCAAATTCATCAAAGTGGCAGAGGAGACAAAGCTGAAGCGATACACCTCCCATGTGCAGATCTGTGTATACATGCACCTCAGCAAAGATCTCCTGGACACGGTAAGCCTCTACTATGATGATTATGAATGTTTACAAACAATAGATTACGAGCATGTACCATTCCGCTAATGAAAATGCCACGCCCTGAGCCATTTATTCCGAGACTGTCCCTCTAATATGAAATCCATGACCACCCCTTCAATGGAAAAATCTGACTTGGATGGGTTCACAAAAGTTCCCAATCACAAAAGGACCCATAAAAATCCCTCTACCTTAGTCAAAAAACCTGTCACCAGCACCTCCTTTCCTTCAACAAGCAACAGCTTTGAAATCCTACTCCAGCCAGAGGTTCATATTTTAGATAATCAGAAACAACCTGAAGCCATTCCTAAGACTTCTGCCCATTCTGCTCCATCAAGCTCAAAGAAATCCCTCACTTCTAAGCAACCCATGGACACCAAAACGCCCTCTCCCAGTAACATGCAGAAAAGGACTGCTCAAGGTATGGAGGTAGATAGCACTCAGATGTAGCTCACGATTGTAGATGATACAAAGGCAGAGCAGGAAACAATACAACACATGGAAGAGGAACCAGAGAGCTTCGACATCGGAGATCTAGATATACTGGGACTTGAACAGGCTTGTAAGAAAGATGAATATGACAAAATTCCTGAGCGACAGCTAGAGAACTTAGAAGTAATTCTCTCAAGAGCACAAAAGTAAAAATCATTAGGCGTCTAAACCGGTAGTCAGTGGGATGGAAGAAATATCTTCAAAGACAACAAGAAACGAGGACGGAAAATTGATCTTTAGAGAACCATCCGCATAGGGGAGATGCTGGTGGAATCTGGAAGATACTCCAAGCTCACCAAATACTATAATCCCCTTCCCAATCATGAATCATGAAGCTCATCTCATGGAACATCAAAGGGCTCAATAGCCTGGGGAAGGGATGATTAATAAAGAACATTCTACAACAGGAAAAGCCTCAAATTCTCTTCTTGTAGGAGACCAAGTGTAATTTCGCAATGTTGGATCAGATCCTTGCCAAAGCGTGGCTAGGAAGCAAAGAAGTGGCAGTGGAAGCCATGGGAGCCTCAAGAGGGCTAGTCGTTGTTTGGGATGATAGAGCTATAACACTTACCAACATACATGCCAGTAAGAACTTTATTCAAGCAAAGTTTCATTTAACAGGGACAAATGTTCATGGAAACTTAACTAATGTTTACTTCCCCCAGGAGGCAACAAACAAAGTAGACACACTGGACACCCTAACTCAGATCAACTTAGAAATATCCCACCCACTTTTGATCATAGGAGGGGACTTCAACATGATTGCAAGATTGGAGGAAAAAAGAGGAGGATGGATCAAGTTGGATTGTGAAAGCACGCACTTCAAAAACTACATTCATAACAACAGGCTTATAGATATGGAATTCAACAATGGTGTTTATACTTGGAACAATAAGCATGTAGATGCCCACCAAATTGCATCTCGGTTAGACAGATTCGTGATCTCTGATAACGCAATACATCTTGGCGAGGATCTCTTGGCCTCTATATTTCCACTCTGTAGCTCGGACCATTGACCTATTAGACTTCAGTTGCAAAGACCAGGAGACAATGTTTGTAGGCCCTTTCGCTTTGAAGCCTTTTGGCTGAATCACCCCGATTTTCATAACCTGATAATAGAGACATGGAGAAATTTCACACCACCAGAAGGTGCAAAAATGTACAAGCTCCAAAAAAAGCTAAAACATATCAAGGAAAAAATAAAACAGTGGAATCGCTTTAGCTTCGGCAATATCTTTCAGGCGCAAAACACTTTTGAACAAGAAATGCAAAAATTACAGCAGAGAATCATAACTGAAGGAAAATTTGAAACCATAGCAGAACAAGAACATAAACTACAAACGCAGATCTCAGAAAGAGAAAGACAGGCAAAGATTCTTTCGAGACAAAAATCGAGGATCTGATGGCTTAAAGAGGGTGAATGCAATACAAATTTCTTCCACCATACCACTATCCAATGGAGAATGCACTACAGCATTACTCTCCTCCAAGATCAACAAGGGGAACATCTACAGAAGCATGAAGATACATAACAGGAACTCCTCACCCACTTTTGGAGGGTGCATCAAGAAACAGAGACTTATCGGCTGCCAGCTATAGAGAAGATCATCAAGATTATTCCTAAGATCGTAACTGGGGAATACAATCAAATACTCCTCAGGCCTATTTCTTTACTGGAAGTGGAGATAGCTATGCGACATCTCAAAGTTGGGAAAGCACCCGGACCAGACGACTTCACTTCGGACTTCTTCCACAACTTCTGGGATCTAATCAAGGAGGAAGTCTGGCAAGTAGTCGAGGAGTCTAGAGTTAACAGATGGATGCTTCCATCCTTGAATGCCACCTTCATCGCCCTCATCCGTAAGGAGGAGAACAACCAAACTCCAGGAAAATTCCGACCTATTGCACTATGCAATATATTGTATAAAATTGTCTCCAAAGTGATCGCCACATGCCTCAAGCCCCTGCTTCCTCTTCTTATATCAGCAGAGCAATCAGGTTACGTGGAATGAAGGTAGATCACCGATGGCATAATTCTCACTCATGAAATCATTCACTCCCTAAAGCAAACCAAAAAGGTAGGTATGGTCCTAAAAATCGACCTGTCAAAATATTTCGATACTTTAAGCTGGAAATATATTCAAAAAGTACTACTAGCCTTTGGCTTTACCCCCCCTGGGTAAAATGGATTACGAGTCTCATCACTTCTACCCTTTTCTCAATTCTTGTCAACGAGACCCCCTCCACCCCCTTCCACCCGTCCAGAGGTATCCGACAAGGGGACCCTCTCTCACCCTTTCTATTTGTTATTATGGTGGAAGGTCTTGGACATTACATCAAAGATGCCCTTCAAAACCAACAATTACATGGCCTTTCTTTCTAGAATACCCCCGCTTTCACCCACCATAAATTTGTGGATGACAATATGTTATTTGGTCATCCTTTGGTCCACGAAGCCCGTAAGATGAAATCAATTTTATCTAACTTTTCGGATGCCTCTGGCGCCTGCATTAACAAATCAAAATCTCAATTATTCTTCTTTCACACACCTCCCATCACTCAAGCCTCCACAGCCAGAATTCTGGGCTTCTCGATTGCATCTCTGCCCTCCAAATACCTGGGAGTTCCAATGACAGCCTCTGCCTTAAAGCACTCATCCTGGAAAATTCTCCTAGAAAAATTGGAAGCTCGTATCTCTTCATGGACCTTCAGAGCTCTCAATATGGTGAGTCACCTAGTTCTAATCAAGGCAGTGCTACAATCTATGTCGCTCTACCTCTTCACAGTCCTGGCAACATCCAAATGGGTCCTTAAAGAAATCAAAAATCTTCAACAAGATTTTTTTATGGGGGAATACGAAACAAAAAAGAAAATGGGCTCTGGTAAAGTGGGAAACAGTTTGTCACTCAAAATCCTCTGGAGGCACTGGATTACGGGATCCTCAACATAACAACAACGTCATGGGAGCGCGCATCTGGTGGAGATGGATCTTGAACCCATATACTCCTTGGAAATCCTCTGGATAGCTAAGTATGCTCATAATAGACCAGTGGATGACTTAATTTGGCTCAAAGAAGTTGGCATGGGCTCTCTAATTTGGAATTCTACCAAAAAACATAAATATCTAATCCAACAACACGGTTTTTGGGAAATCAAGAATGGAGATAATGCGAGGTTTTGGGAGGACTCCTGGCAGCAGAGACCAAAATTGAAGGACCTACTCATGCCCCACCAGCTTTAGGATTGGGTAGAGCAACTGACGATCAAAGTAAATAAACTTTGGGAGGAAGTTCACAACCAATGTTATAGGCAATGGTTATGCTTGAACCTCATTCTTGGGAAAGCCATGCAATCCATCAAAGATAGCTTAGATACAGAACTCTCAAACAAGAAAATTCACCAATCAGATAAGAAATAAATCATCAAATGGGGTTATGAAATGAGAGGTACCTTCACTTCCCAGGAAGCATATCATATAATACTAAGCGACCATACTATCAAGGATATCCTCTGGCACAAAGTTTGGGAACCACCAATTTGGCCAAAACTCTCCACCTTTCTCTGGTTGCTGTGCCAAAATAGAATCCTTACTTGGGATAATCTAAGGAAACAGAGTTTTCACGGAACTTCCATCTACCCAAATTGTAAACAGGCAGAAGAAAATAAGGAACATCTCCTAAACTCATTTCTGTTAGCAACCCAACTTTGGGAGAAGGTTAGCTTCAGATGTAAGGAGAATTCAACTAACACTATTCATTCTTGGGCACCTCACCCTTATAAAAGAAAAATATTAAATGCCTTATGGAAGCTAATACCAGGTTTCCTCATGTGGACAATCTGAAAAGGGAGAAATAGCCACATCATCAAAGACCATTCCTCTCCCATAGAAGTTCTATGGATCAATATATGTCAAAACATACGAGAAACCTTGATGCTCCAAGCGTGGCTTGATGATGATTTCCCATCCACACCACAGGAACAAAATATGGCTGAATTGGAACCTTCAGTGGAACCATGAGTAGGTACACCTAAGGAAAATCCCTTCCTCTAGAGATACACCTGACAAATGGACTCCATCCCCACCACACATGATACTTCTTAACTTTGATGGAGCATCAAAGGGAAATCTAGGTAAAGCAGGATTTGGGGGAATATTTAGAAATCACAAGGGCAATGTTCTCCAAACATTCATGGGGTCAATAGGTTGGGATACAAACAAATCAGTCGAATTAGAAGGAATTCGGCAAGTACTTCTCCTAGCTCAGAACAATAGATTCTTCACACTCATAATTGAAGGGGACTCTCAAATCTTAATTAACATGATCAACCAGATCTTACAGGGAACTCCAGCACATAAAGTGGGTAGCAGTTGGAGATTGGAGGAAAGGCTGGAATAGATTGAATAGTGGCTACTCATTCATAGATCAGTTACCATCAGGCACACTCGTCGGAATGGTAACAAAGTAGCAGACCTACTAGCAAACATTGGCGTTGAAAGTGGTAAGACTCTTCATGTAGAAGCTCTTAGAACTATAGCCAATACTCATCAATTGTAGGATTTCAATGATCTAGTGCAAGAGGAAAGGGAAAATGCAGAGGAAATGCACCCAGATGCGGGTGTCAACAACGACATTTAAATGATAAGACAAATCGTCGGAGGATTGGGAAGTCATCTGGCTAAGTGCTTTGTCTTGAGAGCTCGCCGCAGATGGATTAAAAACACCTTACAGGTGACATTTATTGAATCTGAAAGATGTGATGAGCTCACCTCCTTCAACACCATGGCCCCTTCAAACCGTTTTGTTACTCCTTCCCTTCTCCATGTCGTTTGTCCTCCGCAAGCGGCTGAACCATGTTTCAGAACTACTACAGGCAGTCACTGCCTAATTCTCCCTTGTCAAGATTTTGGTAATGGTTTTCATTTTTCGCATTCCCGTCATTGTCTTCTTGATTCTAGTTTGCCCACCCCTGCTCCCGCTCATCGTCGTCTTCATTCCAATTCTTCCACTATCAATTCAGCCGTGGCTCACCTCAGGCACCACATGCACAGTAGGCATGGAGGTTCGCATGGAGGTTTTAACCGTTCGCGAGCTTCTACGAGTTCCACCTTTGACTCCCCAGACTCAACTACTAAATTTCCCAACTCGCTCATTAACCCCACTCATAGCTACCAGAATACCAGAAGTGGGAGAGGTTGAAGGGACAATGTTGTCCACACTGTGGATCTCCCACTTCCTCCTCTTTCTGGCCCTCACAACACACAATTTCGTTTTTGCAGTTCACTAAACAGGCCTACAATCACTGCTACCATGACAATTTCTTTCAAGGAAGATTCTGTGATGCAAGATACTTTGTCTATTCGTGGGAACAAGTAGAAAAGGGAAGGGATAGGTAGTTATGGGATCAGCAACAAGCAACAAGGTGAAAGCAGTAAGGCTCTGCATGACAAAGATAAAGCTGGGGATGCTGGTAAGTGACAAATGGATGTTGAAGGCACTGTATATGCTCCAACTATTCAAGGTCGCAGCGCGTCTGAAGAGGATGATGATTGGTATCAGTTTGCCTGCTGGATTGAGGAAGAGTCAGCTTCGGAGGAACCCACCAGCCTAACACTTGGCCTTATGCAAAGGTCTCCAGATCCTAGGTGGATTCGTCTCATTTTTTGTGGTTTTTGGTCTCTCGCAAAGGTGTCCAGCTTCCAGGTGGATATGTTTCTATGATTTGTGGTTTTGTGGTCTAGATGTGTTCTGTCTTCATGCCAAGTGTCTTGAATTCTCTAGTTGACTCTCTACTAGGTGGAAATGGCATACTGTTACTTGGTTATGTCCCTGTTTTTTTGGTTCATGATTACATTCCTCTTTGTTCATTTTGGAAAACCAAGGTCTACTTTGAAATAGTTATTATGGTTCAATGGCTGGTTTCCCCCATAACATGGGCAATCTTCAAAGCTTATTGGACTAGTTTCCCCTCTATTGGAGCAGTCCAATACCAACAATTGCATTTTGTGATGATGACTGATGCTTAACATCTCTGAGATCAATTTTCTCTCTAACTTTTTTGTATTATATTAATAGATCAGTACTGCTTAGAAAAAAAAAAACCTATGTTTAATACAATTAATAATTAAGAAACAAACATATCAATTTAAGATGATATTATCTAATTACAAATGAAAAATTGACTGTGACAATGCACCCTAAGTCGGCCAACTTGTAGACAACTATTGTCTTGTGCCTATACCGAGGTTTTTATTTTACTTACCATTCACGTTATCTTATATAATGACAACAATTTGTTGGGCTCTTTGTTTTGTGGGGGTAGTTGACTAAGAAGAACGCGACAAGGTTTACTGACAAGATTTCTCAGACATCAATTCCTCTTCTGTCCCTTTCATGTATGCTGATACGATTAGAGACAACTTGTCTATTGTTGCATTCAGCACTACTACACGGAGGGGAAATTTAAGACAATTTTTTAAGAGAAAATAAATATTTTTTCTCCAAAATTTCAGTATGAGGCAATAGTAAAAAGAGGTAAAGGTAAAGGATTAGGGGTCTGTCTACTGGAATTCACTGAATGGTTGGTTTACCATGGTTGTGAAGTGATATTCAACAAAGGAAAAGCATTCCTGAGACACATAGCCACGGGGCAGGTGAAGCAGATCGGGGTTCGTGTGAAGAACCTGTATAAGCTAGATGTGGAAGAATGTGCTACATTAAGCACTAAGGCGGAGAAAGTGAAGGTCGTGATGTCGATGAACTTTGGCACAAAATACTTGGTCATTTGTATCATGGTACCTCGAATATTATAGAACAAATAACCACTCGCCTCTCTAAAGGAGCACTTAAGCAATAGGATATATGCAAAGGATGTACATTACAAAATTACATAAAATCCACATTCCATGATCAGGACAACAAAGCACATGCAGTCCTAGAAAGGATCCACTATGATGTTTATGGACCTTTCTCGACAATCTACACTGTTAGACACAAATATTTTGTCATTTTTATTGATGACTTCTCATGTAAGTGTTGGATATTTTTCATGTGGAAGAAAGACGAGACATTCTCCAAGTTCATAGAACTCAAGGCATTGATTGAAAAAGAAGCTACCAAGAAGGTGAAGTCTCAATTGTAGTGGCCACAACACCCTCGAAAATTTTGGCCTGCACTTAAATTTTGTAACCTAATATGGATATTGTGATCAATATTTCCTTAGTCACTTATTTGTAGGCTGATCATGATCTCAATCTCCCCCTTTCGATCTTAAGAGCCATTCATGCTTTTATTTTTACATAGAATCTGTCATCTTTGGGCATGTGGGTTATCGCTTGTCATGAAAAGGGAGGTTTGTTTTGATTCAAGCGGAAATATTTATGAGAATGGGTTTTCCTCACCACATAAACATGTTTCAAACTCATTTCACACAATCTATCATCATCCCAAAGTCTATCATCGGAGCCACAATTATCGTAAGATGCCACAAACATTGTTTCATTAAGTGAAGTATGTGTTATAGGTTCTAGATGGTCTATGTTGTATCGCTAAGTTTTCAAGTGTGTGATCGTAGTCAAGTTTTATCATTGTTCACATCAGTTCCACTACTCCCACACTTAGCCAAATTTTAGAGTATCCTTATCAACCTAACCTCAACCAACTTTCCTGAACTATGCACTTCACATACGTAACCCTCAAGATTTTCCCTTGCCTATTGGAATTGTGCAACGCACACAAATCCCAACCTCCCTTAGCATTCAAAACTATTGAGTGGTTTCCTCCAATGTCCTTCCCTCAGCTAGAACCCAATGTCTCCAGAAACTGTGCAGTTTTTTCCCTTGACTACCGAGGCTGCCTTGCATCCTAAAATTGCATAGATGTGTCCTCCCATGACCTCATTTAATAGTAGTGCCTTTCATCCAGCTAAAAATTTGTAAATTCTTCCTCCCAGGGCCTTATTTCGCAACGGTCACTTCTTGCTGAAAATACACAATTATGTCTCTCAGGGACCACGAAGAAAGATGACATGATAGATGAATCTCAAGGAGTTGAGGATAAAAATAAGTAGACCAAGGAACCCAAGGTATGATAGAATATCAGGACCGCATCAAGACTCCATCTGATGCATAACACTTTAGAGGCTAGGTATGGAAAACAAAGCACATATTTCGAAATACACCTCTTATTGTAGCTTAAAAGTTTGCTTATCATTGTCGTATCATTATGTCTTCAATGAAATGCATGGTTGCAAGAACTGAAAGTCATTCCATTGTTTCCTGTATGTGTCTTTCTCCCTTTCACTTGTTTATTACATAGCTTAGAAGATGAAGAGAAATACCACTTGTTTATTTAAGCTACAGAGGTTGTGACCAACATGATCTTACGAATAACCAGGCATGATGCAAGGCATCCTATGTGGGATGAAATATGTTTAATGATATGTGTATAGTTAGTACACTCCTTTCCATTAATCCTTGCTTTGTATCTGGCATGTGCCGTCACTACTTATCAAATTTGGCTACCTGCTGCTAGTAGTCTCTTAGCTCTTTCCTGACAAAGCAAGGCTAGGAATTTCCTTCAACCTGATTTCTTCAAGGCTCTTCATAGAATGTATAGAGCTAAGAGAAGGATATGTAGAATATCACTATCAAACTCTTGAAAATACTTTTCATGTTTGAACCTATTCAAACAATTAAGTTGCCACTCAACAACATTGTCAATATTGGAAGACTCAATAAAGATCACATCTCTAGATATTATAAACTTCTTATTCACTTCATCATAGAGATGGTATGATTTGGAGGTATGACTACCCAAAGAAGATACATTTGTGACTCCTTGCCCTGAGTTTTTTTATTTGTTGCTTAGGTATGAAGGCATAACAGGAGGAACCAAAAACCCTAAGATGCCTCACAGAAGGAATGTGGCCATACCACATTTCATAGGGAGTCTTGTTTCTAATAGCAAGAGATGGACACCTATTCTTTATATACACAACACATAGAACTACATCGGCCCAAAACCTTATGATCTCAACATGTGAACTATGCCAGGTTCATAGTGAAAGTAATACATTCCAGTGAACTATGTGTTGAAAAATGCAACAAGAAATTATCAATTTGATTTTTCCTTGATTAAATTTAAGAAAATCGATTTTCCACATCAACGGACAACTTGGACGATGTTAACCTATGTGACATGGCTTGTGTCACCTAGATTACTTAATAAATTTGAGGTGGAGGAGTTAGAGTTTAGTTTAGCATATGGAAGGCTCTCCCAGTTTCATTTGGGAAACAAAACTAAGGAAAACAAAACAAGCCATCAAAGAATGGGCTAAAACAAAGTATCAACAAACAGAGAAGGTAAAAAAAGAAACTAAGAACATGGAGAGTATCCAAAGAGAAATAGAGGATAATGGCCTTTCCCAAGAGAACAAACAGCAGGAAAATGAACTCTACTTACAACTATACTGAGTCAATAGGAAACAAAATGGAGGCTCAAGTCGAGACAATTATGGTTACAAGGGGGTGACAAGAAATCAGTTTTTTTCACAAGAAAACGATAGCCAGAAAGATAAGGAATAATTTTAGCATCATCCTAGATGCAGAAGGTGATAGACAAAGCACTCAGGAAGCCATTTGAAGAGCTGCTATAGATCATTATCGGGACCTACTAACTGAAACAAAGGAAGCAAAGGATTATACAGATTTATTGCAGCATCTCCCAACAGTGATAAGCAGGGAAATTAATGAAATTTTAAGCAAGGAGATAGATGAGGAGGAAATCAGGAGATCAATCTAGACTCTTCAACCTAATAAAGCCCTAGGACCGGATGGCTTTCCCATATGCTTTTATCGAGCATTCTGGGGAATTATTAAAAAGGAATTGACAAAAATGCTCAATTGGATCCAACGAAAAGGAAAAGTAGGAGGATATATCAATGCTACTCATCCCCAAAGAAAACAAGCCATCTTCCTTTGCTTGTTTCAGGCCCATATCACTCTGTAACTCCTCCTATAAAATCTTGACAAAAATCATTGCTACCCGCCTAAAGCCTTTGCTCCGTTCTCTCATTTCTGAAAATCAAGGGGGATTCTTAGCCAACAGGCAAATAACTGATTCCATTTTATTTGTGCAAGAAGCCATCCATTCGAGTCAAACCAGAAATGAGAAAGGGTTTATCCTCAAGCTTGATCTGGCCAAAGCATTTGACAGGGTGAGACACTCCTTCCTCTTGGCAGCTTTGAAGAAGATGGGATTTGATGACCGCTTTCTCAACCTCATTCGAGCTTGCATTTCGGGGCCATGGATCTCCCCTCTTGTAAATGGCAGACCTAGAGAAGTTTTCTAATCCTCCAGAGGCCTCTGACAAGGTTGCCCCCTCTCACCTTATCTCTTCATTCTAATGGCTGAATCCTTCGGCAGGGCGTTGGACATTAGCCAGAGGGTTGGCTTAATCACAGGAATAAAATTTGGGGACGGGTTCAAGAACATAAATCATTCACAATTTGCCGATGACACCCTGCTAATTGGAGGGGCCTCCACCACAATAGCCAAGCACTTCAAATCTCTCCTTGACAAATACATGAGCTACTCTAGCGGAATGGTAAATAATTTGAAAAGTTGCATATATGGCTGGAACACAACAGTACAGGTGCTTCACAATATCGCCATCATCTTTGGAGTCACATGCAAGTATGATTGGACTCACTTCTCTTACTTGGGCATGCCTGTAAGTGTTGGACCTTTGAGAGCAGAAGTCTGGGACACAGTAGTCGAAAAAATTAAAAGAAAAGTGGAGCAGTGGGAATCTATTTGGCTCAACCCAATTGGTCACCTCACTCTTCTTAAGTCCGGTATATCTTCTCTCCCCCTATATCATTTTTCTCTTCTTCAAGCTATGGCCTCCTTCGACAACAAAATGGAAATCGTCCTTCGCCAATTCCTATGGCAGGGGGGAAAAATGATAAAAAGAAATTTAGCTTGATTAATTGGAAGCAGGTGATCCAGCCCCAAGACCGAGGAGGTATTGGAATCAGATCTCCTAAATTTCTCAATTTAACCTTTGGAGGCAAAATTGTCTGGAGACTCATTACTGGACTCCCAACATGGTGGAAAAAAGTTATGGAAATTAAATACCTCAATTTTCCTAGACAGCATCTTCTTGATCGAGATATTCCTAATAGAGAATCCTCCAACATTTGGTGATTATGCAAGAAATAAATTCCACTAATTTCTCAAAATACTTCAAAAATCCCCAAGGGAGGTGCAAGCATCAATATTGGAGTAGACAGAATCATGGGTCAGTAGCCAATAAATAGACATGGGGGAGTCCACCTTATCCTTTCCTTTTTTGAAAGACATGCATTCATTACCTGGACCAGATCTCCCAATGGGATCCTCACACCCTTCTTTGGTTAGGGTGGGCCTTCCCAGCCATACCCAATAGTCTTAATGCAAGTCTTTCTGTCCTTCAATCCCTTTTGCACAGTATAGCCCCTGTAAAAAAGAATGATCTTGATGTGTTTCGTTGGGACCCATCCGGAAGCTCTTACACCATCCAAGCTGCTCACCATTATATTTGCAACATCAGCTACCCCATGCCAAGTTGGCACCACTGGAAGGTGGTTTGGAAATCCGAGGCAATTCCAAAAATCAAGTTTTTTCTCTGGCCCTCCTCAAAGGGAAAACCCTCACGGCTGAAAATTTGCAAAAGAGGGGAATTAATGGCCCCTCTAATTTTCCAAACTGCTTAGCTGTTGAAGAATCAATGCATCATCCCCTTATTGAATTCCCTTTTGCCATCAACTGCTAGAGGATCTTGTCTCATAACAATCAAATCCCATGGAACACCCAAAACACCATAGGAGAAATTCTTTACAAATGGTAAAAAAACTACCCCTGGTAGCACAGGAAAAATATACCAGTGAAGAGAGTCTAGGACATTCTTCCCCACAATATGCTATGGAATATTTGGATGGCACGAAATCAGAAGGTTTTTAAGCATAAGGACTCGACTGTTAGAAGCCTTTTCACCAAGGCAAGGAGTGTTTCCCTTGAGATCATCTCAGTTAAGAATCCGAGAAGTATAAATGTCAGTGAACTCAGCATAGAAGAACACATTTTCTTATTGAAAGTATATAATTAGTCATAGGTAAAATACTTGATGGTTATCCATTGCATATCTTTAAATCATCATTTAAAACCAAAAAATTATATTATGTCACCTAAATATTTAGATTCATAATAATACTAAGTTCCATGAAAATTCAAAGATAATTTTTGACATTATCTAATATAATATTTGATACAAAATATAAATATATGACACCCTAAGAAGGAAAAATAGCATGCCACCAACGTTTAGCTTTCAAATCCATCCAATAAGAGAAAGGAATTAGGAAATAAATTATTAATTGATACATATACATACTATTCTAAATGATGGTTTACTAAAAAATCCAATTACACTAAAATAATGTCACAACTTACAATTTTCTAAATTCTATTGCTCCAATGATAATGAAACCAATGAAATGCCTCTAATTGCATGAAAGGTATGCATTAAAGCCAAAGAAAGAGGGGAATTGAATATTTGTGCGAAAGAATCTCTTCATATTTAAATGCATCTTGAGAAGCATAAAGGGAGAAAAGCTATGCCATAGTACCAAAATGATTAAATCCAAATGCATCACATCTTTTACTACGCTTTCTAAAAGGTTGGTAATATGTGGACATTTTTCAAACTTGATGGCATTTTTCATGTGTCATCAACCAATAACAATAGCACATGAAAAAACTTTCAAATGATATCTTCAATTTCTTCTTACAGTATCCATCATCCGTGTAATTATTCATGAATGTATTCCACCTTCCATCAATACACAAAGAATATTAAAATTTCATATCAAAAATATACATATAGTAAATGACAAAAAAAGTCATATATATATATCTATATATCTATATATATATATATATACTTTGTGCAAAGTAAAAAAACATATAACTTAATAATCCTCACATGTCAAAAAGCCTTCTTTCCTTTGCAACCTGCCAAATCTCATATAATTGTTCCCATTTCACCTCTGTCATGTTAGGACCTATTAATGATATATGTATCAATGCATCAAGTGTGTTAACTGATAGCCTTATTATCCTTATATCTTTTATCATATTTTTCTTAGAGAACCCTCATTCACATGCAATGGTGCTCATTGGTATGACAAGCATTGCTTGCCATAATTTTAGCATATTTGGATACCTAAAGTGCCAATCTTTCTTTGAGAAAATACTTTCCATGCATCTTCCATTAAGAATCTTTCTCTATTGAAATAAACCACGTCAATAAATTCACATAGTCCTATTTTACAAGTTGTAATATCAAACATTAGTACATTTTCACCTTCATTAGATGTTTTATGTTGCAAATGTGAAAAAAGTATTTCAAGCCAATGCTTTACACTATTTTCTCTAACATAAATATCTGACAGGTAATGACAAGGACTAAACAAACTTGTTGGATTAAAAAGATGAAGATCTGGAAACTTGAATTGAAACTCTCAATCAATGCTCAGACATAATTTCTTGTAAGTTGTATGCAAATCTGAAGGGAGCCCTCAATGCAAGCTACCATTGGTTGTGACAATTGTTCATCATGGATTGAAATATACAAAAAATCATGTCTATGGGTATTCCCCTCTTTGTCAACATTTTCAAGGAAACCATTTTTGGTGTCTTTCAAAAATTTAGTAAGATGTAAAACACCTTCTACAAAAGAATTTAGTATACAAAAATATCTTTTAAGAGTATTTAGTGCATGGTTAGTAGATATTCCAAGAAATGTGAGATCCGCATTATCTTCTTGAAATTTTTCGTTTAGATTATTCAACTCCTTCAAAACATCAGCAAGATTTTTTAAACAAAACTGAATTAAAAAAATCCTTGCCTTATGATACAAGTCCTTGCCTTATGATACAATGAATTCTTTCTTTCTCTCTTCTACACGCTCAAAATAGAGAGCCATAGAATCCCATGGATTTGAAGAACCTGCAAGGATTCTAATTCCATTATCTCTAATAATGAAATGAGCTTATTATTTCTCTTTGCTAAATTTCCAACCCATGAGTATACCTTGTTTGTTATTGTCTCAACATACAAATACTCAGGTATCTTTTTCAAAGCATATGATGCTACAAGTGCTTCAATATGTGAAATGCAATGAGTGCCAATCAAATTTGCTAAATCATTCTTTAGCAGTGTGACAATTCCATTTTCACATCCAACCATAGATGAAGCACCATCAGCCGAAACCGCTATTAGTTTCTCATTTTCCAACTACCTTGTTTCCTTTAAATTAACGATGGTATCATATATAGTCTTTCCTTTTCCACTAGGAACAATAATCATTTTCATAAATTGTGTGACTGGCGGACCCAAACCTTTTAAATATAGATATGTAGAATACACAACAAGGTGTTGTTCCAAACCATTGTCTATACTTTCATCTAACATTATAGAGAAAAAGGGATTTTCTAACACTTTTCTGGTTTGCACCTCTTCAAGATAATTTGCTATAGAGTGAATGAATTTAGTAGCTTCTTTTCTATTTATGTAGGAAGAATACTCCACTCGAGAAGGCATATTAAGCATCTATAGATGCATTTGAATATGAAAAAGATCTTCATAAGTAAAAATTGAAATATCTTTTTTCGCAATAAAATATGCTAACTAAATGGTAGTTCTGACCGTTTCCTTATTAGCCTCACTTATAGCCACTATGTGTTATTTAATGGGATTTTGAAACCTTTCAGTGTCATACAAATTTCTCTTAGTTGATGTTTGATGAATAATGTATTTTGCATGAGTTCTCACAACATCATATTGAATCGTATTAAATCCATCTCCAATACCCCATGGACCTTGAGCCTTGTATTTCTCACAAATTTTACACTTCATATGAGTCTTGTGATATTCAACATTGATACTATACAACCAAGGATGTTTTATCATCCACTCTTCTCGAAATTCACGTTTTGAGAAGGCCTTCCTCCTCGAACTACTAGATCCACCATCGTGTCCTTCCTTTTTATTGCAAAGAATTTATATATCAACAAAATACTCTTCATTCATATCTTCATTAGCATCATCATTCAAATGAGGTATATATGGAATATCTTTAACATTATAAGTCTTTGATGTTTTAAAATATACATAAAAAAAAATTAGTTGATTGACCCTTCCTTTTTGGAGGCATTTCTATTTAAATAATTTACCTACATGCAAAACAATTAGAATAAATCACAATAATCAAATAAAGAGTGAAGGATTGATAGTCATTACATAAGCAAAGATGTCAAGATAATAAGGTGTAATTACTAAAGAATAACACATTCCACCTTGAAGTGTATATGAATGTGGAATGAATTTTTTTATCTATTTGTAATAGTAGAATTTTATTAGTCACTCAAATTACATTTTGGTAATTTATGATGATAAAATCCCTTCAATAAATATGATATTTATTATGGTTCATTAGATTTCTTTGTTTTGATGAATGCTCCTTAAAAACTTACTAGACACTATCTATAGTATAATGATTACTTACAATAAAATAGATACACTACCTATAATACAACAAGTAGATCAATAATAAGTCAATTTGAAAAAGCAACTTCAAACTTTATTTTTATGGAACCTTAACCTATGTAAAATAACATAATATTTTAAAATTATTATGGAATTTAATATTCTTAAACCTATAAGAAGTCAAATTAAGTTAAATATATGTTTGTTATTAATAAATTTAACATAAAAGATTTAAATTAAAATATATTAAGTATTAAGATAAGTGAAAATAAACTAAAATATAAAGTTAAATATGTGCTAATTATTAATTATTATTATTAAATTGAATGTAAATAGTAAAATAGATAGAGAATATATAAATATATAAGATAAGTGTAATTTCAATCATAGTTTTATTATTTTTAACGGTACAATAAAAACAATAAAAGTATTAATGTCACACATCTAACTAATAAGGTAACTTATAGTAAAATAAAATTTGTCTATATTAATAATAATCCATGAATTACCAATAGCATTATGGTTATTCACTTTCAAAAGAACATGGCGTAATTCATTAATTTAAATTGCAATGAAATGTTGGACTATGGTTTTTCAGCACATATATAATTTACCATTATACATGACTGTAAGTTCCATAATCCGGCTGGCAACTTCACGTTTATTGGTGTGATTTAACGTATAACCTGATATTTTACTAGCAATTGCTCCAAAAGGTGCAAAGAGAGGCCGATAGAAATGTTAAATTGAAAGAATTGTATTTTGGCTCAAAATAATAAATACTATAATAATTCAATCATTCAAACTAGAAATGTTAAATTGAAAGAATTTTATTTTTGTTCAAAATAATAAATATTATAATAATTCAATCATTCAAAATAAACCTTGTCAATAAATTGCCCAAAATAAAATAAATCCTTAATCAAAAGTATACAAATTATTATCGTTCTTTTCTCTCAATTATTTATATAATAAAATCCAATCAGTCATTCGAAATTGCACACATCAAGGCAGGCTAGTCCACTTTGCCACCATAAATAGTAGATGATATTTCTTTTACACCAAAGGTGTACATTTTGAATGAGTTAAGCAACCACCCGTTGTCTACCTTTTCATTTTCAACCATTGGATCTATCAAAGTTTTCCACTATTGGATTTGTCTCGTAAGTCTTCCAGAGATGTGTCTCTATTAAGCATCTGGACAAAATGTGCCCTTCTTTCTCGCAAATTCTCCACATTAAGGGGGGTCTTCCAGAGATGTGTCTTTGTTAAGAAACTGGACGAAATATGCCCTTCTTTCTTGCAAATGCTCCACATTAAAGGGGGAATTACAACAGAAGGGCTTTTAGCGGTGGGTAAATTAGTAAATCCGCTGGAAATACTGGTAAGAATCTAGTGATGGGAAATGTTATAGTCTACACAATTCAAATGTCTTCGAAATTTTAAAATACTAAATCCATTTATACATTCAAAAAGACATATAATATTACGTAAAAAAATATATTTAAAAAAAAAATTTCAAAATATAAAACAATTAAAATACACCCACCCTACAAATCTAGATTCTACAAAACTCTATTATATATTTAAAACTAAAATAAAAACTAAAGAATATGCAGTGTTGATATAATTTTCTTTACAAAATCACATAACAAAGTTGTCTGCTAAATTTTTAAAATTAATAAACATGTAATATTTTAATAAGGGTTTACCACCGAGTGGATATTTGGGTGATTTTTTTCCCCATGTGTTCGGAGGTCTCCTTTCTCAGGCAAGGAGTAAACAGAATTCAAGAAGCAAATGGGAACGTACCACCGAGTGGATATTTAGGTGATTTTTTATTTTTTCCCTGTATGTTCGGAGGTCTCCTTTCTCAGGCAAGGAGTAAACAGAACACAAAGAGCAAACAGGAACGTGGAACTGACATTAAATTTATGGAGAGGTGCCAACGAAACCACATATCCTAATCCTACTTCTTAACAATTTTGTACATGTATATCAAATACAACATACAGGTTTCTATAGAAATGATATGAGAAATGCGTCGATGCATCCATGCAATTCACAGTACATCTTACACATGGACGCACCTCCTCCTTATTTAAATTCTACTGCTCCTAGCTTTTGTAGACGCCATAATTAAAGGCACTTCAGACTTAACAGGATTTGATTTACTGAGCATTTTACTCTGCCAACGAAACAAAGATTTTGTGCTACAGAGACCCCTGGAAGGAAGTCCAATAAATGCGATCGGCCTGAATTTTTCTCCCTGAGCTGTTCTCGCTTTCTCTGTTAACGCCGGAAAGATGACGATGCTGTGAACCGGCTTTATTTATTAACCTTCCATAAATGTTTAAGTGCTATGGCAATTATGGCCATACCGCCTCCTTTCAACCTTACATTAATACCCTGGTTGTCGTATGCCTAGGGTTATGCATGGTTCGACTACCAAGGAGCCTCCAGTTGGTACCCTGGTTGTCGTATGCCTAGGGTTATGCATGGTTCGACTGCCAAGGAGCCTCCAGTTGGAATCATTCCGTGGGAATATGCATCGGTTCTATGGTGCAGATGCCTCTTCCAAATCCAACGGTCGTGGTGTTAGATCCTGGTACATTGTGTGCCTTGAGGTGATCTCCCAGGGTTGTCGAGCTGCGAGTGTTAGTCCGTTGAGTTCTCAAATGGTTCACTTCTGTCTTTCTCTGTTATGGTTCTCTACCCGTTGCTTTACCTCGCCACAGTTTGCCTTTGATCAAGTTGCCCACTTATGGTTTCCTTAGAAATTGGTTCTTTTCAGTGGTATAACACGATGTGCGCTGAGACACAATCTCTGTTTTCAGAAAGAGTTTCCATCTTGGATAGTCTCTTCAGGTAAGTGCATATTCGTTTTAGGTGTTAAACTTAAATAGTTTTTGAGTTTTATAAATTTTCTCTTGTTTTGTAATCACATACTCATCTTGTTTTCTACTTGAATGTGCAGCCCTGGTTGGCTATGGTGTGGGTCCTCAGAGTCATGCCGAATTGCGGTTGGGTCTACCAGTTTCTTGGTGCCCACTACTAGGTATGTGTTTGTTTGTCGAAGTAGGCTAGGGATATTAGTTAACATCCTTCATCCGTGAACTGGATGGAATATTATCCCTGCAATGTATTTTTAAAAGGTTTCTCTTGCCTAAGGCTGAGGGTTTTGTTATAATAACTCAGAGGGACTGGGCCGAACTGAGAGGAATAATTCCTCGTTTTCAGACTTTTGGTTTTGGCTATGAAATTGCAGTCTTGTTGCCAATAATTTGCTTGTGTTAAGTTATTGATCTATTAAAGCCACGAGACTAGGGTTTTTGTGATGGGCATTAAGGGCATGAGGCCCAACGACAGTAGAGTACATACTCATTTATTCGTGGGTGGCAGGAGATAGATATTAAGACCCTCATTCTTATGAAAAGTGGGAGACATGGGCAGGAAATAGCAGGAAACAACGAGCTAGGCCATCTTAAAATGGAAGAAAGACCGCTGAAACCACCGAAACGTTTCTGGTGTAGAGGCCGAAAATCTTTTTAGCGCTAAATTGTTTTAGTTTTTATATGCTGGGGCTTTCACTATTATTTTGCAAAGGAACTCGAAGCTGAGCTAGAAGTTTCAAGGAAGACAACAAAGGGTTTATTTTCCACAGGTATTTTCCTTTCAATTTGATGTATTTCCCTTGCAAAGATGTTTGCCTTAAGAAGTATTCTCTGCCACGAATTTAAAGAGTTTTTAGCTGCACTATCTCTAACTTCAATGAAAAAGCAGGATCTGTGATAATCTGATTTCTTCATATTGAAGAAATGTTTTGCAAAAGTTGTCTTTCCTACACCACCTAACCCCACTATCTGCAATATCTGAGATTTCCCCCTTTGTTGTTGCTGCAATAGGATTGTCTCTTCAAAATCTTGAAGCTTAAAATTCAAGCATGTTGGATAGTCGGCCATGGGCAACTCTAGCTTTTTCACTATTTCCGACAGATATTTAACCCTTTCATCCTGAATTTGAGTGTAAATTTAGGGCAATAATTTTTATTAGGGCATAATGTTGTTTCTCTTTGTAAATTTATTAAATAACCCTGTGTTATATGGAATCTCATTACATATAACATAGTTTTGAGCACTCATTGTTAGATTGGACATGGAATCCTGGTTCGATATGCTGAAAACCATCTACGAGGTTGAGATGACACTGAGTACATTGACTTTTAATCATTTAATGAAGGCCCATTTTACGCTCAATAGGTATAAAGAGATCATGAGGATTTTCAGGTAAATGTTAGAGGAATTCCACGACTTTGATCCACCTAATAAGTACGAGGAGGTCATGAAATGTTTCAGGGAAATGTTAGAGAAATGTCATGAGGCTGATCCTCCTACATATGCTACTATAGACCTCTAAAGCAGCACCTCCCAGAAGCCCGCGTGTCCTCTCGAAAGGTTTCGATGGAGTTGGTTGTTTTTGGATGTGTTTTTTTCATCTTACCTTATTGTTGAGTCAACAAGTTCTTTCTCGTGTTTCCAGCAGTACTCGATTTATTTGTTGGCATTATGAGACAAGTGTTGTCCTTGATGGCAAACCTCACTGATGACAAATCATAGTGCAGAAGGTCAGCAACAAGGAATTGATGATCAGACTATAAGAAGAAGAGAAAATCCATATACGCAGGTTCATCAAGCCCAAGTCGCGTGTACACGCAGGTTGACTTCAGTGAAAGCGCGTGTATGTGGAAAACTTATTTTTGGTCCGTGGCGGTTATTCCTTGGAAGTTGTGCCTATGGTTTCGGACCATGGTGTCTCGACGGACGTGTCGATCCGTAGTTTTGAGGATGATGGTATTGGATTTCTATGGTTTTGGCTCTTGGTATTGAACAAGGCCTAAGGCTATATAAGGAGAAGGAAATCATTAGGCAAGAGTATCCAAAAAGTCTTGAATATCTGATGAAGTATTAGATCCAGTATGCAGGTTATTGGTTGATGATGTATTGCTTGATCTGAGCTAAGGAGAGATCTCATCGGTTGATGGAGAACAAGATCTAAGGAGAGATCGGGATCAAATGGTTTGAAATGAACTATTTTTATATGGTTGATTATGTGTGTTTCTAGATCTGCATACTGACGCAATGTTATATTCTGGGTATAACTGATATCTGGTACAGCTGCAAGTTATGAAAAGTTATTTTTAGATCTGTACGCAGGTTGTCTTCGATAAAACTGCGTGTATACGCGGGTTACCTTCATTGAAGTAGTGTATATCTTTTGAAGCATGATTTTTGGGTTTGCAGTTGAGTCTGACTGATAGTACAGAGTTATGTAGTCTGCTCTGTGTTCTGGTGACAGGTGTTGACAGGGTTTCAGTGGTTCAGTGATTCAAAGATTGATGATGCTAGTATTGGCTGTTTTATGCTTCAATGATTTGTGAATGAATCATAGTCTTCAGATTGTAATGTTGTGCTTCAGGAATATCCAGTCTGAAAATTGATGAAAAGTGGTACCTGAAGGAAAGAAGATTGTAGGCTAAGACCTACGTACTAGTATCTTAGCTAGTACAAGAGCAAAGGGGGTTGGAGCTCCCTTCCAAGGAAGTTTGGAGAACAAGAGAAGGTTGAAGCCTTCTGCAGGTTGTAGCCTGCGTACGAGTATAAGGGTGCACTAGTACAAAAGATTGTAAACTGAAGTTCTTATTAAAGAAAGATAGAGACGACTTGCAGCAGGTGGTTTTCACCCACATTGGGTTTCCACCTTATATCATGGTGTTCATGTGTGTGGCTTTTGTGTGATGATCTGTTCTGTTACACTGCATCTGTTTACTCTTAATATGGTGAATAATGACCTGATACACTTAACTGAAGATAAACTAACTGAATTATAAGTTTTCTGGTTATACGTTGTTTTCTTTAGACACAGTAGCGTGTACACGCTGGTTCACTTAACTAAATTAGTGTATATGTTTCTGAGCATTGAAAAAGTTTTATTGATCTGATAATACTGATTCACCCCCCCCCTCTCAGTATTATTTCCAACAATTGGTATCAGAGCAGGTCCTTCAGAGAAGCTTGATCACTTGAAGGTAGATCGTTCATCATGAGCAACTACGAGAGAGAAGCATCAATCAGGCCACCGATTTTTGATGGGACAAACTTCAATTATCGGAAGGTAAGAGTTACTGCCTATCTTCAATCTCTTGGTACAGAAGTTTGGGACATTGTAGAAACAGGCTACGCTTTTCCTTCAGCTAGTCCTATAGATGCAGCCGAGAAAAAGAAGTATGAAACAAATGCGAAAGCAGTCAGTACCCTATTAGGATGTATATCCCAAACGGAATTCATGAAGGTAATGCACTACAAATCCACAAAAGAGATATGGGACAAAATTGTCACGAGCTATGAAGGTGATGAACAGGTAAAGCGTGCTAAACTTCAAACTCTCAGGATTCAGTATGAGACTCTCAAGATGTATAATGATGAAAGTGTGGCTAACTATTTTCTTCGGGTAGATGAGATCGTTAATTGTATGAAAAATTTGGGTGAAGAAATAAAAGAGGCTATAGTGGTTGAAAAGGTTCTAAGATCATTGTCCCCCAAGTTTGAATCTAAAGTATCTGCAATAGAAGAAAAGGAAAATCTACGAATTCTTACTATGTCTCAGCTACATGGAATTCTAACTGCTTATGAAATGAGAAAGGGAGGTCCATCAGACAGAAGAGAAGCTGCTTTCAAGGTATCAGGCAAAGAAGATTATTATGAAGCAAGCCACGTCCCAGAACAAGAGGAAGAAGAATCAAATTTTGTCAGAAATCTTCAAAGGGGTTTTGGAAGGTTCAGAGGTAAGTTACCTTTTAAATGCTTTTCTTGTGGAAGAGTAGGTCATTATGCTGCAAAATGTCCTTATAAGGATAAAGGAAAGGAACCTGCTAGATGGAACAAGAAACAGAGTGCAAATAAGAAAAGTTACTACACTCATGAAGATAGTGATGGTCTATCGAATGGTGATGAAGATGAACGAGGTAATGAATATAAGTTGTTAATGGAATTTGAAGATGATGATTATATGGATGCTATAGATCTGGATAACCTTTATGATGAAATTACTAGACTCAAGAGATGTAAAGAAGAAAAGAATATAATCATTGATACTCTGCAATTCCAAATTGATGAAAAGGAAAAACATCTTGAAAAACTAGAAGGTGAAATTGTTGGTCTTAGAAAAGAGATTGAGGAAACAAAAGCTATTAATCTTAAATTTGTTAAAGGATGTGAAACGTTGGATGAGGTTATCAATGTGCAGCGATCTCCTCTGATCAAGACAGATCTTGGATATAATGGAGAAACATCTCAAGCCTCTACCTCTAAAAGTTATCTTGATGCAGCAAGAAGAAGCGAGCAAAGGCCAAATAAAAGTAATCAGGTGAATTAGGGACAGTTTACCTCAAGAACAAATAAAGATCATCAAGAAATTTGGGGACAAACTGCCTTAAGGACAAACAGAAGCTACAATCAGCCACAGGTAAAATCTTCTCAATTTGCTCCAAGAATAAATAGAAGCTACAATCGGTTGGATGATAGATCTGGTTATCACAGAAGTTTCTTTAATGGCCAATGCTTTTCTTGCCATAACTTCGGTCACAAAGCAGCTCAATGTGTTGCCTACAAGACAATCATGACTAGAGAAACTCAAAAACAAGGGAGAATTACTGAAACCATGAAAAGGACTTATAACAACTTTTCGGTTCTTGAAAATGAGGTTGAATGCTCTATTTGTAATAACTTTGGTCATGAAGACTCTGAATGCAGGAGCAGGTTCCGGAAGACAATTCGGAAGGAGAAAAACTCAAATGTCAGAACATGGAGAATAAAGGAACCACAACCAGAAAGATGTGGGATAGCCTTTTATGCAGAAGGTCAAGAAAGTCTATGGTACATTGACAGCGGATATTCGAAGCATATGACATGGGACAAAGAAAAGCTTGAGTCATATACCGCATTAGATAAGGGGAAGAAATTTTCCTTCGGAAACGATATCTCTGCAGCCATAAAAGGAAAAGGTGTGGCTCCATTGAAAGAGAAGGTCAAAGCTGGAAATGTTTTGTATGTTGATGGATTGAAGCATAATCTTCTGAGTGTCAGTAAGATGTGCGACCAAGGAATAGAGGTAATATTTAGATCAAATGGATGTTGTGTTCGTGATCTTGATACAGGTAAAACAGTGATCAAAGGAAGAAGGACTCCAAATAATCTATACATATTTGAAGAAGGACCACAACAATGCTATTTGAGCAAGGATGATGAACACTGGCTATGGCATCGAAGGTTGGGGCATCTAAGCTTTTCACAGATAAGGAAAGCATGCAAATATCAGGCAGTTTGTGGTATTCCAGATATCAAAATTCCAGACAACACTATATGCAAATCTTGTCAGTTTGGAAAGCAAACCAGAACTAAATTTCCAGAGAAGGAAGGATCAGCTAGCATGCCTCTTGAGCTAGTACATACAGATACATGTGGTCCATTCAGAAAAAGAACACCTCGAGGAGAAGAATACTTGATATTATTCATTGACGATTTCTCCAGGTTTGTCTGGTTAGGAATTATGAAGCACAAAGATGAAGCATTCGAAAAATTCAAATCCTTCAAAGCCTTGGTTGAAAATGAATCAAGACACAAAATTAAGTGCCTCAGATCTGACAGAGGTGGGGAGTTTACCTCAAACGAATTTTTCGATTTCTGTGAAGAACATGGGATAAGAAGAGAATTCTCTACAGCTAGAACTCCTCAGCAAAATGGAGTGGTGGAAAGAATGAACAGAACAATCCAACAAATGGCTCGTGCTATGCTTGATGAATTAGGTACTCCCGCAACTTTCTGGGGTGAAGCTGCACATGCTGCGGTTATTATTCTTAACAAAACAAATGTCCGAGTAAACAACACTCAAACACCTCATGAGCTCTGGAGTGGTGAGACTCCTTCGGTGAAGCACTTCAAAATATTTGGGAGCAAATGTTATATTAAGAATACTGATGAGCAACTTGGCAAACTTGAACCAAGAGCAGATGAAGGCATTCTTCTTGGTTATTCTCCATATAGCAAAGCATACAAGTGCTACAATAAAAGACTTGGCAGAATTGTTGACAGCATTGATGTAGTGGTTGATGAGAAGGGATATATTCCTAGGCAAGTTCATCATGAAGACATTGAAGAAGATGAAGGCTACACTCAAAGGCAGAATGATGAAGAAGAAGAACCTCAAGAAGAACCAGAAGAGCAAGCAAGAATAGAAGAGAAGACTCCATCCAGATATGTTCAAAAGAATCATCCAGAATCTCAGATTGTGGGGGAGAAAGAAGCAGGAATACAAACAAGAAGAAGAATTGCAGAAGCTTCAAGCTATTTGGCATTACTCTCTTCCACTGAACCACAAAATGTGAAAGAGGCATGCAAGGATGAATGTTGGGTCAAAGCAATGGATGAAGAACTTGAGCAGATCGAAAAGAACAACACTTGGGAACTGGTTCCTAGACCAAAAGATAAGAATGTCATAGGGACAAAATGGGTCTTCAAGAATAAATTGAATGAAAATGGAGAAGTAATTAGAAACAAGGCCAGACTTGTTTGTAAAAGGTATGCACAACAAGAAGGGATAGATTTTGAGGAGACCTTTGCTCCTGTAGCAAGACTTGAGGCCATCCGAATGTTTCTTGCTCTCTCAAGCTTTCAAAACTTCAAGGTATTTCAAATGGACGTGAAATCAGCCTTTCTGAATGGAGACTTAGAAGAAGAAGTATATGTTGAGCAGCCAGATGGTTTCATTCTTGGGAATGATCCAAACCTTGTATGCAGATTGAAAAAGACTCTTTATGGTCTCAAACAAGCTCCAAGGGCTTCGTATTATCGGTTGGACAAATATCTTCACCAACAAGGTTTTTCAAAAGGATCAGCAGATAGCAATCTCTATATGAAAGTTGAAAATAACAAATTGCTAATACTTGTTGTGTATGTAGATGATATTATTTTTGGTAGCAATGAAGAGGCTATGAGTCAGAACTTTGCCTTGGTTATGCAGAAAGAATTTGAAATGTCATTACTTGGAGAATTGACATACTTTCTTGGATTACAAATCCAACAAAATGAAGGAGGTATTTTCTTGTCTCAAACCAAGTACCTCAAGCAGATCTTGAAGAAGTATGGCATGGAACATTCAAAGCCAGTTTGTACCCCTATGGTTACAGGATGTAGCCTCAGTGCAAATGACGAATCAGCAGCAGTTCACCAACCCACTTATAGATCCATGATTGGGAGTTTGCTTTATTTGACAGGTACCCGGCCAGATATTATGCATGCAGTAGGAATTGTTGGAAGATTTCAAGCCAACCCAAAGGAAACTCATCTTCAGGAAGTCAAAATAATCTTCAAGTATCTTCAAGGGACCCAAAACTATGGCTTATGGTATACTAGAGATACAGATCTCACTCTTCATGCTTACACAGATGCAGATTGGGCCGGAAGTGTGGATGATAGGAAAAGCACAAGTGGTGGTGCTTTCTTCATGGGTTCCAGATTAGTATCTTGGTTCAGCAAGAAACAGAGTTCGATTGCTTTATCTATAGCTGAAGCAGAATATGTGGCTGCGGCATCTTGTTGCACACAACTTCTTTGGATGATGCAGACCTTGCAGGATTTTCAAATCACTTGCACGCCACCAGTCTCTATCTTATGTGATAATACAAGTCCAATCAGCATTTCAAAGAATCCAGTCATGCACTCAAAGACCAAGCACATACCAATCAAGTACCATTTTCTTCGGGAACAAGTGCTTGAGCAGAAGGTCAAGCTGGAGTATGTTCCTTCTAAGGAACAAGTTGCTGATATTCTCACAAAACCACTGCCCAGGGAAACTTTTGAATATCTCAGACAAAAGCTGGGAGTAGTTGATGCTTCATCCTGCTGTTGAAGCTTGTCTGTTCTACAGAAAAGTTGGTATACGCAAGTTACGTAAGGGAAATCCGCGTATATACGCCGATTTATGCTGGGAAAGTCGCGTGTATGGTGTACGCGTGCTGCAGGAAGCATATCCGCGTGCATACGCTGTTTTATGCAGGAAAAGTCGCATATATGGAGTTCTGAACAACAAGGGTAGACTCCGGTTGGAGAAGATCTGAGATGGGTATGCCAGAATTCTTCAGGCACAGGTTCAGGGGGAGCAGCTTAAAGTCTCATAAAGCATTGTTGGCATTTAGATGCTTTTGGTTCTAGTACACAACTGTTGTTGGTTTCAGGAGAAGGAGCTCAGAAGGAAATCTTGGTTGCTGATCTAAAAGATGTGTATCAGATGCTGCTTGTGACTTTCATAAGTCTTGGTCTAGATTTGTTGTCTCTATATCATGTATCTCTTCTGTGATATCTCTTTTATGGTGTCAAGGTCATGTAACGGCCTATGTTGGTTTCCCCACTATGCCTGGGATGAATGATGTAATATAATTAGTTGGTTCTAATGTATCCCCTCTTGGTTGGGAGTATGGATGTATGTATTGAGTCTTTTGGTGATAGGAAGGTCCTTTATAATGTATAAGTCTTGGTTCGTTTGAAGAACATCTTTTGCAGATCTTGCCTACAGTTAGGGGGAGCATGTTCAGCACAGTAGAGCAGAGAAATCAGCATGTACTCAGGGGGATCACAGCCCTTTGCCCTTGATGACAAAGGGGGAGAATGATTCTAAGGATCTTGGGGTTGCCATCAAGTCCAAAGGGGGAGATTGTTGGCATTATGAGACAAGTGTTGTCCTTGATGGCAAACCTCACTGATGACAAATCATAGTGCAGAAGGTCAGCAGCAAGGAATTGATGATCAGACTATAAGAAGAAGAGAAAATCCATATACGCAGGTTCATCAAGCCCAAGTCGCGTGTACACGCAGGTTGACTTCAGTAAAAGCGTGTGTATGTGGAAAACTTATTTTTGGTCCGTGGCGGTTATTCCTTGGAAGTTGTGCCTATGGTTTCGGACCATGGTGTCTCAACGGACGTGTCGATCCGTAGTTTTGAGGATGATGGTATTGGATTTCTATGGTTTTGGCTCTTGGTATTGAACAAGGCCTAAGGCTATATAAGGAGAAGGAAATCATTAGGCAAGAGTATCCGAAAAGTCTTGAATATATGATGAAGTATTAGATTGAGTATGCAGGTTATTGGTTGATGATGTATTGCTTGATCTGAGCTAAGGAGAGATCTCATCGGTTGATGGAGAACAAGATCTAAGAAGAGATCGGGATCAAATGGTTTGAAATGAACTATTTTTATATGGTTGATTATGTGTGTTTCTAGATCTGCATACTGACGCAATGTTATATTCTGGGTATAACTGATATCTGGTACAGCTGCAAGTTATGAAAAGTTATTTTTAGATCTGTACGCAGGTTGTCTTCGGTAAAACTGCGTGTATACGCGGGTTACCTTCATTGAAGTAGCGTATATCTTTTGAAGCATGATTTTTGGGTTTGCAGTTGAGTCTGACTGATATTACAGAGTTCTGTAGTCTGCTCTGTGTTCTGGTGACAGGTGTTGACAGGGTTTCAGTGGTTCAGTGATTCAAAGATTGATGATGCTAGTATTGGCTGTTTTATGCTTCAATGATTTGTGAATGAATCATAGTCTTCAGATTGTAATGTTGTGCTTCAGGAATATCCAGTCTGAAAATTGATGAAAAGTGGTACCTGAAGGAAAGAAGATTGTAGGCCAGCACCTACGTACTAGTATCTTAGCTAGTACAAGAGCAAAGGGGGTTGGAGCTCCCTTCCAAGGAAGTTTGGAGAACGAGAGAAGGTTGAAGCCTTTTGCAGGTTGTAGCCTGCGTACTGGTATAAGGCTGCACCAGTACAAAAGATTGTAAACTGAAGTTCTTATTAAAGAAAGATAGAGACGACTTGCAGCAGGTGGTTTTCACCCACATTGGGTTTCCACCTTATATCATGGTGTTCATGTGTGTGGCTTTTGTGTGATGATCTGTTCTGTTACACTGCATCGGTTTACTCTTAATATGGTGAATAATGACCTGATGCACTTAACTGAAGATAAACTAACTGAATTATAAGTTTTCTGGTTATACGTTGTTTTCTTTAGACACAGTAGCGTGTACACGCTGGTTCACTTAACTGAAGTAGCGTATATGTTTCTGAGCATTGAAAAAGTTTTATTGATCTGATAATACTGATTCACCCCCCCTCTCAGTATTATTTCCAACAATTGGTATCAGAGCAGGTCCTTCAGAGAAGCTTGATCGCTTGAAGGTAGATCGTTCATCATGAGAAACTACGAGAGAGAAGCATCAATCAGGCCACCGGTTTTTGATGGGACAAACTTTTATTATTGAAAGGTAAGAGTTACTGCCTATCTTCAATCTCTTGGTACAGAAGTTTGGGACATTGTAGAAACAGGCTACGCTTTTCCTTCAGCTACTCCTACAGATGCAGCCGAGAAAAAGAAGTATGAAACAAATGCGAAAGCAGTCAGTACCCTGTTAGGATGTATATCCCAAACGGAATTCATGAAGGTAATGCACTACAAATCCGCAAAAGAGATATGGGACAAAATTGTCACGAGCTATGAAGGAGATGAACAGGTAAAGCGTGCTAAACTTCAAACTCTCAGGATTCAGTATGAGACTCTCAAGATGTATAATGATGAAAGTGTGGCTAACTATTTTCTTCGGGTAGATGAGATCGTTAATTGTATGAAAAATTTGGGTGAAGAAATAAAAGAGGCTATAGTGGTTGAAAAGGTTCTAAGATCATTGTCCCCCAAGTTTGAATCTAAAGTATCTGCAATAGAAGAAAAGGAAAATCTACGAATTCTTACTATGTCTCAGCGACATGGAATTCTAACTGCTTATGAAATGAGAAAGGGAGGTCCATCAGACAGAAGAGAAGCTGCTTTCAAGGTATCAGGCAAAGAAGATTATTATGAAGCAAGCCACATCCCAGAAGAAGAGGAAGAAGAATCAAATTTTGTCAGAAATCTTCAAAGGGGTTCTGGAAGGTTCAGAGGTAAGTTACCTTTTAAATGCTTTGCTTGTGGAAGAGTAGGTCATTATGCTGCAAAATGTCCTTATAAGGATAAAGGAAAGGAACCTGCTAGATGGAACAAGAAACAGAGTGCAAATAAGAAAAGTTACTACACTCATGAAGATAGTGATGGTCTATCGAATAGTGATGAAGATGAACGAGGTAATGAATATAAGTTGTTAATGGCATTTGAAGATGATGATTATATGGATGCTATAGATGTGGATAACCTTTATGATGAAATTACTAGACTCAAGAGATGTATAGAAGAAAAGAATATAATCATTGATACTCTGCAATTCCAAATTGATGAAAAGGAAAAACATCTTGAAAAACTAGAAGGTGAAATTGTTGGTCTTAGAAAAGAGATTGAGAAAACAAAAGCTATTAATCTTAAATTTGTTAAAGGATCTGAAACGTTGGATGAGATTATCAATGTGCAGCGATCTCCTCTGATCAAGACAGGTCTTGGATATAATGGAGAAACATCTCAAGCCTCTACCTCTAAAAGTTATCTTGATGCAGCAAGAAGAAGCGAGCAAAGGCCAAATAAAAGTAATCAGGTGAATCAGGGACAGTTTACCTCAAGAACAAATAAATACCATCAAGAAATTTGGGGACAAACTACCTTAAGGAAAAACAAAAGCTACAATCAGCCACAGGTAAAATCTTCTCAATTTGCTCCAAGAATAAATAGAAGCTACAATCGGTTGGATGATAGATCTGGTTATCACAGAAGTTTCTTTAATGGCCAATGCTTTTCTTGCCATAACTTCGGTCACAAAGCAGCTCAATGTGTTGCCTACAAGACAATCATGACTAGAGAAACTCAAAAACAAGGGAGAATGACTGAAACCATGAAAAGGACTTATAACAACTTTTCGGTTCTTGAAAATGAAGTTGAATGCTCTATTTGTAATAACTTTGGTCATGAAGACTCTGAATGCAGGAGCAGGTTCCGGAAGACAATTCAGAAGGAGAAAAACTCAAATGTCAGAACATGGAGAATAAAGGAACCACAACCAGAAAGATGTGGGATAGCCTTTTATGCAGAAGGTCAAGAAAGTCTATGGTACATTGACAGCGGATGTTCGAAGCATATGACAGGGGACAAAGAAAAGCTTGAGTCATATACCGCATTAGAAAAGGGGAAGAAAGTTTCCTTTGGAAACGATATCTCTGCAGCCATAAAAGGAAAAGGTGTGGCTCCATTGAAAGAGAAGGTCAAAGCTGGAAATGTTTTGTATGTTGATGGATTGAAGCATAATCTTTTGAGTGTCAGTCAGATGTGTGACCAAGGAACAGAGGTAATATTTAGATCAAATGGATGTTTTGTTCGTGATCTTGATAAAGGTAAAACAGTGATCAAAGGAATAAGGACTCCAAATAATCTATACATATTTGAAGAAGGACCACAACAATGCTATTTGAACAAGGATGATGAAAACTGGCTATGGCATCGAAGGTTGGGGCATCTAAGCTTTTCACAGATAAGGAAAGCATGCAAATATCAGGCAGTTCGTGGTCTTCCAGATATCAAAATTCGAGACAACACTATATGCAAATCTTGTCAATTTAGAAAGCAAACCAGAACTAACTTTCCAGAGAAGGAGGGATCAGCTAGCATGCCTCTTGAGCTAGTACATACAGATACATGTGGTCCATTCAGAAAAAGAACACCTCGAGGAGAAGAATACTTGATATTATTCATTGACGATTTCTCCAGGTTTGTCTGGTTAGGACTTATGAAGCACAAAGATGAAGCATTCGAAAAATTCAAATCCTTCAAAGCCTTGGTTGAAAATGAATCAGGACACAAAATTAAGTGCCTCAGATCTGACAGAGGTGGGGAGTTTACCTTAAACGAATTTTTCGATTTCTGTGAAGAACATGGGATAAGAAGAGAATTCTCTACAGCTAGAACTCCTCAGCAAAATGGGGTGGTGGAAAGAATGAACAGAACAATCCAACAAATGGCTCGTGCTATGCTTGATGAATCAGGTACTCCCGCAACTTTCTGGGGTGAAGCTGCACATGCTGCGGTTATTATTCTTAACAAAACAAATGTCCGAGTAAACAGCACTCAAACACCTCATGAGCTCTGGAGTGGTGAGACTCCTTCGGTGAAGCACTTCAAAATATTTGGGAGCAAATGTTATATTAAGAATACTGATGAGCAACTTGGCAAACATGAACCAAGAGCAGATGAAGGCATTCTTCTTGGTTATTCTCCATATAGCAAAGCATACAAGTGCTACAATAAAAGACTTGGCAGAATTGTTGACAGCATTGATGTAGTGGTTGATGAGAAGGGATATATTCCTAGGCAAGTTCATCATGAAGACATTGAAGAAGATGAAGGCTACACTCAAAGGCAGAATGATGAAGAAGAAGAACCTCAAGAAGAACCAGAAGAGCAAGCAAGAATAGAAGAGAAGACTCCATCCAGATATGTTCAAAAGAATCATCCAGAATCTCAGATTGTGGGGGAGAAAGAAGCAGGAATACAAACAAGAAGAAGAATTGCAGAAGCTTCAAGCTATTTGGCATTACTCTCTTCCACTAAACCACAAAATGTGAAAGAGGCATGCAAGGATGAATGTTGGGTCAAAGCAATGGATGAAGAACTTGAGAAGATCGAAAAGAACAACACTTGGGAACTGGTTCCTAGACCAAAAGATAAGAATGTCATAAGGACAAAATGGGTCTTCAAGAATAAATTGAATGAAAATGGAGAAGTAATTAGAAACAAGGCCAGACTTGTTTGTAAAGGGTATGCGCAGCAAGAAGGGATAGATTTTGAGGAGACCTTTGCTCCTGTGGCAAGACTTGAGGCCATCCGAATGTTTCTTGCTCTCTCAAGCTTTCAAAACTTCAAGGTATTTCAAATGGACGTGAAATCAGCCTTTCTGAATGGAGACTTAGAAGAAGAAGTATATGTTGAGCAGCCAGATGGTTTCATTCTTGGGAATGATCCAAACCTTGTATGCAGATTGAAAAAGGCTCTTTATGGTCTCAAACAAGCTCCAAGGGCTTGGTATTATTGGTTGGACAAATATCTTCACCAACAAGGTTTTTCAAAAGGATCAGCAGATAGCAATCTCTATATGAAAGTTGAAAATAACAAATTGCTAATACTTGTTGTGTATGTAGATGATATTATCTTTGGTAGCAATGAAGAGGCTATGAGTCAGAACTTTGCCTTGGTTATGCAGAAAGAATTTGAAATGTCATTACTTGGAGAATTGACATACTTTCTTGGATTACAAATCCAACAAAATGAAGGAGGTATTTTCTTGTCTCAAACCAAGTACCTCAAGCAGATCTTGAAGAAGTATGGCATGGAAGATTCAAAGCCAGTTTTTACCCCCATGGTTACAGGATGTAGCCTCAGTGAAAATGACGAATCAGCAGCAGTTCACCAACCCACTTATAGATCCATGATTGGGAGTTTGCTTTATTTGATAGGTATCCGGCCAGATATTATGCATGCAGTAGGAATTGTTGGAAGATTTCAAGCCAACCCAAAGGAAACTCATCTTCAGGCAGTCAAAAGAATCTTCAAGTATCTTTAAGGGACCCAAAACTATGGCTTATGGTATACTAGAGATACAGATCTCACTCTTCATGCTTACACAGATGCAGATTGGGCCAGAAGTGTGGATGATAGGAAACGCACAAGTGGTGGTGCTTTCTTCATGGGTTCCAGATTAGTATCTTGGTTCAGAAAGAAGCAGAGTTCGATTGCTTTATCTATAGCTGAAGCAGAATATGTGGCTGTGGCATCTTGTTGCACACAACTTCTTTGGATGATGCAGACCTTGCAGGATTTTCAAATCACTTGCACGCCACCAGTCTCTATCTTATGTGATAATACAAGTGCAATCAGCATTTCAAAGAATCCAGTCATGCACTCAAAGACCAAGCACATACCAATCAAGTACCATTTTCTTCGGGAACAAGTGCTTGAGCAGAAGGTCAAGCTGGAGTATGTTCCTTCTAAGGAACAAGTTGCTGATATTCTCACAAAACCATTGCCCAGGGAAACTTTTGAATATCTCAGACAAAAGCTGGGAGTAGTTGATGCTTCATCCTGCTGTTGAAGCTTGTCTGTTCTACAGAAAAGTTGGTATACGCAAGTTACGTAAGGGAAATCCGCGTATATACGCCGATTTATGCTGGGAAAGTCGCGTGTATGGTGTACACGTGCTGCAGGAAGCATATCCGCGTGCATACGTTGTTTTATGTAGGAAAAGTCACGTATATGGAGTTCTGAACAGCAAGGGTAGACTCCGGTTGGAGAAGATCTGAGATGGGTATGCCAAAATTCTTCAGGCACAGTTTCAGGGGGTGCAGCAGACACAGGTTCAGGGGGAGCAGCTTAAAGTCTCATAAAGCATTGTTGGCATTTAGATGCTTTTGGTTCTAGTACACACTGTTGTTGGTTTCAGGAGAAGGAGCTCAGAAGGAAATCTTGGTTGTTGATCTAAAAGATGTGTATCAGATGCTGCTTGTGACTTTCATAAGTCTTGGTCTACATTTGTTGTCTCTATATCATGTATCTCTTCTGTGATATCTCTTTTATGGTGTCAAGGTCATGTAACAGCCTATGTTGTTTTCCCCACTATGCCTGGGATGAATGATGTAATATAATTAGTTGGTTCTAATGTATCCCCTCTTGGTTGGGAGTATGGATGTATGTATTGAGTCTTTTGGTGATAGGAAGGTCCTTTATAATGTATAAGTCTTGGGTCGTTTGAAGAACATCTTTTGCAGATCTTGCCTACAGTCAGGGGGAGCATGTTCAGCACAGCAGAGCAGAGAAATCAGCATGTACTCAGGGGGAGCACAACCCTTTGCCCTTGATGACAAAGGGGGAAAATGATTCTAAGGATCTTGGGGTTGCCATCAAGTCCAAAGGGGGAGATTGTTGGCATTATGAGACAAGTGTTGTCCTTGATGGCAAACCTCACTGATGACAAATCATAGTGCAGAAGGTCAGCAGCAAGGAATTGATGATCAGACTATAAGAAGAAGAGAAAATCCATATACGCAGGTTCATCAAGCCCAAGTCGCGTGTACACGTAGGTTGACTTCAGTAAAAGCGCGTGTATGTGGAAAACTTATTTTTGGTCCGTGGCGGTTATTCCTTGGAAGTTGTGCCTATGGTTTCGGACCATGGTGTCTCGACGGACGTGTCGATCCGTAGTTTTGAGGATGATGGTATTGGATTTCTATGGTTTTGGCTCTTGGTATTGAACAAGGCCTAAGGCTATATAAGGAGAAGGAAATCATTAGGCAAGAGTATCCGAAAAGTCTTGAATATCTGATGAAGTATTAGATCCAGTATGCAGGTTATTGGTTGATGATGTATTGCTTGCTCTGAGCTAAGGAGAGATCTCATCGGTTGATGGAGAACAAGATCTAAGGAGAGATCGGGATCAAATGGTTTGAAATGAACTATTTTTATATGGTTGATTATGCGTGTTTCTAGATCTGCATACTGACGCAATGTTATATTCTGGGTATAACTGATATCTGGTACAGCTGCAAGTTATGAAAAGTTATTTTTAGATCTGTACGCAGGTTGTCTTCGGTAAAACCGCGTGTATACGCGGGTTACCTTCATTGAAGTAGCGTATATCTTTTGAAGCATGATTTTTGGGTTTGCAGTTGAGTCTGACTGATATTACAGAGTTCTGTAGTCTGCTCTGTGTTCTGGTGACAGGTGTTGACAGGGTTTCAGTGGTTCAGTGATTCAAAGATTGATGATGCTAGTATTGGCTGTTTTATGCTTCAATGATTTGTGAATGAATCATAGTCTTCAGATTGTAATGTTTTGCTTCAGGAATATCCAGTCTGAAAATTGATGAAAAGTGGTACCTGAAGGAAAGAAGATTGTAGGCCAGCACCTACGTACTAGTATCTTAGCTAGTACAAGAGCAAAGGGGGTTGGAGCTCCCTTCCAAGGAAGTTTAGAGAACGAGAGAAGGTCGAAGCCTTCTGCAGGTTGTAGCCTGCGTACTGGTATAAGGCTGCACCAGTACAAAAGATTGTAAACTGAAGTTCTTATTAAAGAAAGATAGAGACGACTTGCAGCAGGTGGTTTTCACCCACATTGGGTTTCCACCTTATATCATGGTGTTCATGTGTGTGGCTTTTGTGTGATGATCTGTTCTGTTACACTGCATCGGTTTACTCTTAATATGGTGAATAATGACCTGATGCACTTAACTGAAGATAAACTAACTGAATTATAAGTTTTCTGGTTATACGCTGTTTTCTTTAGACACAGTAGCGTGTACACGCTGGTTCACTTAACTGAAGTAGCATATATGTTTCTGAGCATTGAAAAAGTTTTATTGATCTGATAATACTGATTCACCCCCCCTCTCAGTATTATTTCGAACATTATTTCCATAGAAGAAACTTATAATTTGCTATAGTTGAATCGTGGATTATGAGACAAATTTGTGATAATCCAATTTACTATCTCAATCTAAATTTTTAGGGGCTTTTCTACATCATTATTGGCCCCTGGAAGGGTATTGAGGTTTCGTTTTGTTTATCAATGGTAACCTTGTATTCTAGGGACCTTTATACTTACAAAACTACTCATTCTCAATCTATTGTGGGTTTTTCTGTAGTTTTCTCATAAACCCATTTTAAAAATTTAGGTTGCACCAATTTTGTGGCCTCTCGGTCTTCCATGAGTTCAACACAAAATGGGGAGAATTGAAATTGGTAGTACATGGAAGGTCTAGTCCCATATTTATTATCGTCTCTCAGGATGGTTATGTATAGATGGAAAAAATGGTTTATGATGTTTTCTGGACAATGGAAAAGAGGAGAGCTTCAAAGATGCAACAATTTGTACGCAGTGGGTTCTAAGAAAAGAATTGTTTTAAATGATGCCATATTTCCCTCATTCAAACCTCTTCCCACACTTCTCATGCAAGATATGCTTGTAAGTTCCTTTATATGTTCAAACTAAAAAACATAGCATTTTATATTTAAGTATTGTAACCATGAATTGGGTTTTCAATTTTATGTCATCAGCCCCTCTCTAAACACTTGGGTTTTCTTTGAAGTACATTTCCATAAATTAACATATACATTAGCCAAATCTATTTAAATTTAGGTTCGATATTTAGAGTTACAATAATGCATACATCGACCATTTGTGTGAACTCAAGATAGATATTCATCCTCGAGTTTCCTATGTTTAGGTGCATTCTATATCTTGATTTACATGAGATTGTGTTAGTTTCCTTATTTAATGTGCCATGAAAGAGATGATGGCTCATCTCATTTCCATGAATGTTGTAGAAGGAACCTAGGCTCTTTTGGTGCAAACATCATACTGGTTACATGTATCTGAGTTTAAATATTTTCTAACATGGATCTGAAATTTCACTTGGGAATTGGAAAAATGTAAATTTATTTCAACGTGAAGATAGTGTTAATGCCCAAATACAAGGAAGGAATTGCACTGCCTTTTTTATTCTTAGGACTATTGGATTTTGTCCCTTGAAATTGATTTCCGAATCTAGTTCTGATCTCAAAACTTTTTATTAAATTCCTTGGAATATTATGGAGGATATTTATAAAAACATTTGAGTACAATCGGAGCTAAATTTATTAGTGACATTCACACTGGAAGATTACCAACACTAATTCTACTACAAGTTTCCCTATCTCATTTTTCTAACATATGGGTTCACAATATTCTCCATACTTTTACCCATGTTATCATCTAGTTTTTTCCTAAAACGTTTGGCCTCAGAGTACCTATTTCTCTATCTATCACTAGGTAGTGGATTTAGGTCATTTAGTCTAGATTTGGGGGACATATATTTCAATAGTATGGAAATATTGATTGAGTTAGGTTCTTGTCTTTTCATTGTATCTATTTTCAATGTTTAGAACTTAGTGACATCAGCATTATCATTTTGGTACTAGTTGTTTTGTATGCAATAGTCTTGATATATACTCTTTTCCATTCCTAGTAGAGTAGTGCAAAGGTTTCAGCATGTTTACACCAAATATATTTGTAAATTTTAAAAGGTATGGTGCCACATGAAAAACAGGGTTAAAATCTCATCTTTTTTCAGTTTTTTGAAAAAGTTGTCTTTCCTACGCCACCTAACCCCACTATCCCCAATATCTGAGATTTCCCACTTTGCTGTTGCTGCAACAGGACTGTCTCTTCAAAATCTTGAAGCTTAAAATTCAAGCCTGTTGGATAGTCGCCACAGGCAACTCTGGCTTTTTCACTATTTCCGACAGATATTTAACGACCTTATCTAGCAGCTCCATCTCCAGCTCCTTGCTAGTTATTCAGAAGAAAAGAAATATAACAGTGAGAAACAAAAGTCTATGTCTCTTTATCAAACATAAAATACTATCATTGATAGTGAAGGTTGAGTTTTCACCCAGTATTGCATGCCTCCAGCTTGAAACCACTAATGTCCGCAACACGAAAAAGTGCATTTCTCCAATCTTCGATAGTCTTGGAGTCAAATAGTGGCTTCTCTTCATTAGTTTTAGGGTCAGAAGTTCTCTTCTCTGTGAGGTTTTGTAGGTCTTGAGCATATCTTCCCCATTTACTTCGCGCCCATCGAACCTCCGTGGGTGTGACACCATAAAACACTAGAATTGTGGGAACCGATGAGTCCAACATCAACACGAGCTCATCTAGGCACCAATTTGATTCAGGATAATGAGGAGAGAAGATCGCCACATAGGCTGAGGCAGTCTCAATAGCGCATTTTAGTTGAGAAGGAAATTCATATCCCCGCTGCAACTCGTCCTCATCTAGAAAGGCCTTCAATTCAATTGAGAAAAGGCGATTGTAGAGCAACCTGGTGAAGGTTTTCTTCACGTCAACTCCGCGGTGATTTATGAATATCTCATACCACTGACTATTTTTGGAATGAGCAACCGTAGACGAGGAAGCAGCCATTGCAAATCAGCAAACAGAAATAAAAAAAAAAATATCAGTATCATTGATGCTACATGGCATTGGTATTATTTTCCTTGCGTAGCCATATTCATTGGTATAGCTGTAGGAATTGGGATTATTTTGAACAGTCTCCTTAGCTATGACTTCTTTTTCATGAACAGATTCATCCATACTTGAACAAGGAACACATCATTACTGTCGGTAAGCTTGGGCTTGTTTAATGGAGCATTGAAATCATCATAGCAAAGGGAACACATCATTAATATTAATACTAGGGGAACTAGAACAGAGTCGAGGCATTCCCGAACTAGCGAACACATCAATACTGCCTTCAAAACTATTTGAATAATCAACAATTTCCTGAGCCGCGTCTGGTTCTCTTTCTTTATAATTACATGAACAACTTAATTTCTTCTTTGAAGTATCGCTCTCTATTTGTGTGTAGACATGAATCCATTCAACTTTATAATGAGATGACTCACCTGCATGCTGGGAAACACTAGGCATTGGCTCATACATACTAGAGACACTATCCACTTTCGAACTATGCAATTCATTAAGGCCATAAAACTGTTTGTCATTGTCTGGACTCTGAATAATGAAACTTGTCTTCATGAACTTCATCCTCAATAGTTGAGTTATGAGGTTGCAGACCAACATCTAAAACTCAAATATTGTCATAAGCTTCTTGAGGTTCACCATATGATGAATGAATTAGTTGATGATCTCCAAATTTAAAAGAAATTGCGTTAGACAACATGGGACAACCATCATTTTGGCTACTGTTATAATTCTTATGCGATTTTCGTTCTTCATCATCATGAGTTTCACTTTTGTAAACCTGTTCAATTTGCTCTTCTTTTTCAACTACATGATATTGATATCTTTCAATTGCATCTGAATTCTTAAACCCATACTCGTGAGTTTCATTATTAACAAGTGAGATGGGATTTTCGGGATACCAAATTGATGAGTATGGGAGAGCAAAATATTGTTGTTTTAACTCTAGCAAGATTAACACTTAGTTTGAAATCAAGCAGTGAGCCTATTTTGGAAATACCTATATGTACTGAGAACATAATAGGAAAGCCAAACAGCTAACCCAGATTGTGAAAACGTCCAAAATAGGACATACTAACAACACAATTAGGTATTGCCAATTTAATGGTTGTAACAGAAGCCCGTTTCTGAAACCAACATTATGAGAATGCCCATAACAGGGCAGAACTGTTACTATTTGTAGTTCATTTTAAGTAACTTAAACATAGTGGGGATTAATACGATTGTTTGGAAATCTATATATTCCTGAAAGATATTGGGCATTGATGGTGAACATGCTTTCATACTAATTGAAATACGCAATCAAACTTCTACTACGAAAATGAAAATATTGAGCAATGGAAGACACAATATTCCACACTATTATTAATACAAAGCAAATTGATAACTGGAGAAAATCCTCCACTGGGTAAAAAGACTCAATGGATGAGTTAATGGGGAGATTTGCACTCAGCTTACATGGCCAATTCTTTTATTTTATTTTTATTTACCTTTATTTAATTTAAATAAAAAATTATGAGTTCACACACACATGCATATACATAAACCAAGAGTAGATATATCTCAACTCTGGATCTATCAAGTGCTGTTGAAGGATCAAATCCTTCCAAATGCAAACTATTCCTGAAGTTTTTTCACTATCAAAAAGGTTTGTATTAGAAGGATTTGATCCTTTTTGTGCTTGATGGATCTGGAGTTGAGATGGATCTATGTTGGTCTAACTGCAGCCTCCTCATCTTTCCTCTGGTGGTTTCTCCCTTCCACTAATCTGCAACTTGTCTTGATTGAAATCTCTTCCTCCTTTATCTCTATGCTTTTTCCCAGTGGTTATTTGGCAAAGAATTGAGCCCAAAGTCCCTAAATGGGAAACTTCCTAGCCATTATTCTTCATAATTGTTTTTTCCAATGAGTCATTTTTCCATTGTGGCCCCAATGCCTATGTGGCTACTTCGTAATTACAGATCAACTTTGATATGGCCCTAAGAGTGTTGGCCTAGTTGCCAAATTTCTTTTCTTTCCCTGATTGTTTGGCCAATCCAATATGGCCTTAGGAGTGTTGGCCGAGTTGCCAAATTTCTTTTCTTTCCCTGATTGTTTGGCTAGTCCATTGTTGACATAGCTGCCCGACCCTTGTCTGGCCTATTGTTATGACCCCAATGCCTAGAGAGCCGACGACCTTCTTAATAAAGAAATTTCTTTAATGATATTTTTAGTACCAAAAATTTCGTCTAGTGGATTACAAAATTATGGGTTTGAGTTTTATGCTGGTGGAATCGATATAGGTTTATCATAAAGCAGTTCTATTTAATGAGATTATTGAGATTAGATTTAAATCCAATGAATTGCAAATAATTTATGGTCCCAAGTTTCACATGGATATTTATTGTTTGGTGCTATTACATCAATATTGAGCCCTCTTTGAAAACATAATTGTACAGGACAATTTTTGGAGATAAAAATTGTATTCATAGGAAATTATGAATACCCAGGGCTGAAATACAGAGCATCTTTTAAGGAATTTCGCCTGTGTATTGTAGACAGGCATATCTTCTTGGGTTTATTTTCCTCACTCATTCTCTTCATTATTTTGTATTTTTGAGTGTTTCTTATAATCTTTAAATTCTGTTTTTCCTTAGAAATATAGTTCCTCACTTACTTGCGCCTGCATATTAGGTGTTCAAGGTGAGGATGTTGGTACCTTGATAGACACCTGCAGGTTCCCTCCCCCACCATCTCCCCCCTCCCCAACCAATAAAAAAAGAAAACTTTTTCCTGAACAGAAGTAGCTGAAATGTACTGTATGGTGCATTCTTCACCATCTCGAACTTCATTGGATGATGCCTCCTTTCTAAATAACAATTCTTTCTTGTCAATGAAAAACTGTCTCCTTTCTAATTAAGACAAGAAAAGGAATTTTCTTTATGTATCCCATGGAGTATAACCTTTTATATGAAATTGTGTCTTATAACATGATAGTGTTGCACCCTAACCCAACATACAACATTTTAACAATCCTAGTTCCTTTGGGTGTGTTTTGAGAAATGAGGTCATCCTTTTATGAAAATGCATGTCCATTTGGCTCATTGTTATATATTTCAACTTCTGTGCAATAAATGACCACATTGAGTCACTTGATATCCACCATTCTAGGAGATGCACTGGGATGATATTTTGCTTGGATATGTGATCATGTGTTTGGCACTAGACTCTAATTCGTTAGCATGAAATAGGTTTGAGAGGGGTGTTATGGAAATATGATTGATTCTCCTCTGAACATCTCAAATCTGCACAAATCTGCACATAGGTATAATACCAAGCCATGATATTTGTAGCTTGGGTCTTTGAGAAGTACGAGGCATGAAATTGGCATTATTTGGTTTAATCCCACACCAACATTTACTCATGAATTGATGAAACCAGAGCTCATGGGCATTTACTGCATTATCATTCATTTGAATTCACTTATTCCATGTGTGGTTAACTATATTGGAGGGTTAAACATAACTCTGAGTTTTTATACCCTCTCTGCCACCAATGCTCTACATTATTTTATGTCTTTTCATTTTCCAAGCATATTTCAAGGTTCTTTATTGCATATTGGTGCTCTTTTAAGGCAACACACCATATTGCTTCATCTACCATAATAATTATTTGGACACCGATTAGTAGTTTCCATGCATGCTTAATATGTTTCATATGCATTGCTTTTCGAATGTTGATTTCACAGTTTAATATAAACTGGTGATAATTTATTTAAATATTTTATATACAAAATGATGCTTGTTTGTTAGGAACACTGTTTATTTTTTGAGGACCATATATGGAACCTCGTTGGTTTCAATCCATAATTGCAGAGAGTCAACCAACCAGACTTTCATTTAATTTTCTAAAATCTCTCACTTTAATCCAACTTCCGAATGCTGTTATATAAATGACCGAACAGACATTAACTGTGCCAGAAAACTATCTTGAGGCATTATCTAGGAAGCGAATCATCCCTGAGACATTATCTGAGGCATTGCCCTATCTATAATGCATTATCTATAGCAGCACATTAAATATGAGGCTTCACTGTGGCAAAACTATGTCTATGAAACAATTCTGAGATAGAAAGATACCTCTGAGGCACTGTTCATGACACCAGATCATCCCTGAGGTATCAATTGTGGCAGCGAACCACCTATAAGGGATTGTTTATGGCAACAAATCACCCCTAAGGTTTTTATGTGGCAGCAAATCATCTTGAGGTATGGTCTGGGGTTTTGAGGCAAGCAAGGTTTGGTTTGGAGTTGATTGTGGCTACAATGAGATAGTGATGTAATGCTTATAGGCAGCACGAAGATATTCTACAGAGATTACTTTGCATTATGTGACAACAATTTAAGACAATGCATTACCCTTTTTAATATAATCCAGAGAACTCCTCAATGAAATTAGTATTACATGCATATAAGTTTAAACCAACATATTTTAGAATAATTTTATGGTTTTACACGTCATATATTTCAACATTTATTTATGTAATGATCCTAACTAGTGTCCACAAACTTTTCTTCACAGATTTCTATTACATTATTCTATACAAAATGGCAGACCAGGTATTTATGTTACTTTTGGTATTTGTATTATTTATATTGTTTATTTAGTTAGAGGTTGGATTTGTTTTTAGAAATAACTTTAAAATGATACTTCAAAAGTTTGTTTGTCACTAGTTAAATGCTTGTTGGAACACTCTGATAAGCTTTCCTCAAAGTGTTGCATAGATCTTCAATGCTCACTCAACACATATTTGGTGTTTGATTCTATTTTCTTATCGGTTTTTTGATCAAGGTTTTCTTATTTTTATGTTATTATGTGTTTTTTAAGAATGTACCCATGGGTGTTACTGATGCTACTATGGGGGGTTCAATGATATTCACTACTTTTATGGAAATGTTAACAAATGCACGATGGCAAGACGCTGCTATGATGATGCGTGGGGTAAGCTTGAATATTGTCTTTTATATGTTCAATTATCTTATATTCCTTATTATATTATGCTAATTTATGTTTGTGGAATGCAGGCAATCGCTAAAGTCATTCCAACCCCTATAACACCTTATAAAACATCTAAGATAATGATAGTGGTAAAACTTGATCAATATTTTTGTGCATTTAGTTAACTTATTTCACTATATATATTTATTAATATTTGTGTTTTTACTAAGCGTGCATTTTGTTGGCATGCAGGATTCATTTATGCCCCTCAATACAACCATTGTTGGCATGCAAGGATCATTAATGCCCCCATATACATCTAATGTTATGCAAGATGTAAGATTCAACCATTTATTTATGTGAGTTTGATTATGTTATTTGTTGAGAAATCTAGGGCATATATTTAACAAAGTTTTTGCACAAAGACTCCATGATTTATGAGGTGTTACGAAGAGCTACATCACGCCTTCAAATGGATCACCCCATCCATTTTTTTCTTCTTGTACATACAATACTATTTCAACAAGTAACCCAAGCAAAATGTTATTCCAAAAGATGATGTCAAGTTACTTTTTTAGGGTTTTTATGTAATCAAGAGGCCTTTTTAGGGTTTCTTAAATTCAAACATTAGATCATACGCTTTTCCCTTTATGTCATTCTAGAGTTTATCCCATGCCCTAGAAATCAAATCATAGGGAACAAATACCTTAAGATTAAGGTTTCTAAATACTAGGGTATTTCCTAAAATATAAACCCATAAATTCAACCCTACTACATCTTATGATGGACCCTTTAAAATAAAATTATTATACATACCTCATGGACACCTATTTGTACTGATTAGTATTTTGGTTTCCATGATTATTTGCAACTTTACTATACATTTCATTAATCATTTGCCACCTTCATGACCTTCTTTTAATGAGTCTTCCGAGATATTGTCATTCTATAATGGGACTTGCTTCTTCATGTGTTCATGAAACCCATGCCTCAGTCATAACAAAAATAATCTTCTTTTCCATTCTTTTACATAAATTACATAGAATTGTGATTAGATATGTCATTATGAAGACCAAACCTGGTTACATATTTCAACATTATTCATCTGTTATTCCATCTTATTATTGATATTTGTGCCTTGCAGGATGTTTCTAGGGTGACTCCAACAAGTATACAATCTGTTGGTATAGAGGGTCATGTTATGCCATCTACACCTAGACCAGAACCCCATAACATGCCCTTTACACAATCTGTTGGTATAGAGGGTCATGTTATGCCATCTACACCTAGACCAGAACCCCGTAACATGCCCTCTACATCAAATGTGGGTCTAGTCAGCATTCTCCCACCAGGACCAGAACAAGTTTCTTTGAGGAGTCTTATATACTCACAAATAAGAATGTTAAGGCTCCTACCAGATATTCCTGCAAATGTTCAATTCAGACAATAAATAATTGAACAAATTCAATTATGGAAAATGTCATTGTTGGAGAGTGTAGCTCCTGCAAGATATCAACAGGTAAAATTAATTTTTATTTTTTATAATTTCATTTGTTATGTTTAGGATCATTATTTTAGATATGAAAAATAGTTTCATATTTTGGTTGAGTTCTTAATAGTTCCACAATTTCATTGTAAATGCAGGAAGTAAGTGACACAGTGACTAATGTATCTATAATGGAACCTTCCTCAATCCCCAAGACTACAAAAATATCAGCGGTGACCACAAAAGGAATGAAAGAAGTTACAATCTTGCTCACTTCAGAAGGAAATGTCTTGAAGGATGAAACAGGGGTGAGATTTTATCACTTTATTTTTCGTCGTGCAGAAGAATTATTTGGAAATACCATCCAAATGGATTGGAGGAAACAAGCTAATGCCAAAAAAGAAAAACTATTTAAAGATGTATTAATAGCATTTGGTTCCTGGATTTGGTAAGGAACTTATTTTACAGATTGCAAGTAAATACATGCACTAAAAGAGGTCCAATTTAAGGACAAAGTTACAAAAAAATTGATGTATCCACGTCCAGTTTGGATCACAGACGAAGTGACGTGGGATGAACTTATGAAAGATGCCAAGTTTAAGAGGAAAGTCCTCAGAAATCCAAACTATACGCCATCTGCACAAGGAGGAGCTAAGGGACGCCTACGAGATACAAGAAAAGCAACCCAAGCTAGGGTGTCAAAAATTGGATCTCACAAATTAGGCTCTAGTGGATATAATAATATTCGTGGTGGTATGTTATGTGATATTTCCATCTATTATATTTTCTATTTTAGGCAAAGTAACCATGGTCACGTTGAGTTAATTGTATCGTATTAGTTATTTTACCTTATAGATATGATTATCTTTGTTAATGTAGGTTCATCGTGTTAGCCTCCTGTTGCAACAGGTGTTCATATTTCATGATTGACAGTTTTACATGCCAAATATGTCATACTTTGCATGCTGCAATGCTCCATATTTCCTAAAGAAGCCAAACAGCTTAATCTTGGTTTCCCTAGGTTTCAATTTCTTGCTTTAGAAATAGAGAATGAATATCTGTCCAAACAACTTAATCTTGGCATATTTGTAGATAGGTAGAGAATCAAAGGAGCCCAACTGCTTAATCTCGACCCTTGGTAGAAATAAGTGTAGATTTAGATAGGAGAGCAGTCAAAAGAAAAATTGTAAAGCAGGGTCTGCAAGTCTAAGTGCACCCAAACCAAAAGAAGAAAAAGTGTTAGGTAAGTAGGCTGGGTAGGTAGTTTTGAGGTTGCAGAGTGTTGATTTATGATCAATTTTTTGTTTCAAAGTGATATTTTACTACAAATCACAATTGTAAGGCAATTTTCATTTGGAGCAGGTCAAGCGAGGCATGTCTAACTCCCCCTTCTTCTAATTCCCTAAATCACTCACTAACTTCCCTCAAGAGGTCAAGATCTGCTTGAACCTCTTAGTTTCATCATGTTTCATAAAACATTTGCCTAAGTAGAGATCTACTTTACTTAGGAGTGCTGATATCTCTTCTACAAGTTCTATCCCCCCTAATAGCCTAAGATTCACATACTTAGCACTTTCTTCACACTTTCATATTAACTACTGACTCTATTATGTAAATCCCTATCTGTGTTCCCCTTCCCCTACTAAAATTATGTTAATAGCTCCCCTATATACTTATCCCCTCCCCCTGGTTGAAACATAATAATAAGTTCATTGGGAATTGCTAAGTTTATCTGAAACTCAACAAGAGCCCTCATCTCCACCCTCATCTCCACCCTCAAACTATCTCTTCATGCGTTTTACTCCATCACACAGCATAAAATTCCTTTCATATGTATAAAAACCATCATATTTGACTTATTCTCACCCTCCCAAGGCATAAACCCCTTGTTTTTCCTTAAAACCCTTCTCAAACTGCATAAATCCATCTTTATAGGCTTTCGGACCCCTTCCGATGCCTTTAAAAATCTGTTATAACCCATAAGCCCACATTTCTAATGTTTAAAACCCCCCTCCGTTTAATAAATCATTCAAATCGCGCCGCGGGCACTGTCCCTAATCCTCTGCCGCCTCATCTTTGCTGCCAACCGTTAGATCTGGCGCACCGCAGATCAACTGTGGGCGGGTCTTTTCCCCAACAAAGCCGCCGAGGGTTAACGCCCAGGAGATCGGCGGTTTTCCCGTCGTACTCCTGCCACGCGTCACCCTCTCGACTGTGGCGGAGCCCCCTCTGCCGAAACCACCTATGGGGAAAGGCGGTGCGCCTGAAACCATAAATCGCTTTTCCCCCCTCCTGTGGCAACACCACATCACTGCTGACGTCACCCCACTGACGTCACCCTACTACGTCACCCGGCCGTACTGCTGATGCCAACCCACTGACGTCACCCTGCCACGTTACCACCGTACTGGGACCCGCCTGCCAACGTCATGTTGACGTCACCGTTAAAAAGTGCGAAAGGCACAAATCGCAGCCTAGGAAGCCCGGAATCAGAATCTGAGGCAGTTTTTCATGCGCAATTAGCACCTAGCGCTAATCGCGCATGGCTACGGGAAATAGGCCAAAATGGAAAGCCCCTTCGTGACTCGGCCTCCAACATGCTCGAAAGGCGCGAAATGACCAGATTTTCTTTGCGAAGCGTTCAGAAAGGCGCGAACACAGTTTTTAAAGCAACAGAGGGACGAATAGCTGCCGTAAAGGTCGATGGGACAGTCTAAAGCACTGAGAAGACATTAAAGAGGCCAGGTTCAGTGCCAAAGAGTATCAGGAAGCGGAAAAGAGTATGAGTTCAGCAACATCAAAGCAGGTGAAAATTAAAAACCTTCATCTAAGTCAGCAAAGCAATGAAGGCAATTTAAAAACTTATCTGGTCGGGATTAGTGCACATCAATGCCACCAAATAGCAGCATGACCAAGTTAGAGGTAGAGGTAAAAGACAAATCAGAGTTATTATAGAAAGACTGCACCAAGCCACCCAGGACAGACATTGACTTAGTTTGATACAGCTGCCCTCAGAACAACTCAAAGATATTTTCATGCATTTATTTCTCGATAAGATTAGGTTAAAGTAATCATTTTCTTTTGGACCTATTTAGGTCAGCTGTAATAGATTAATTCTGGATAATTTTCCCTATTTATAGGACCCTCTTCATTGTTAAGGGGGTTGGTTGGTTGATAATCTTCATTAGAGAGTCACACTGTATCTGAGATGTTTTACTTAATCAAAGATTGCTGAAAAGCTTTGGAGGACAGACTGTCTGCTCTATGTCTAATGGTTTCAAGAAGTGAATGTGGAATTCTTGTGCTGCAGTATGAATCAATAAGTGTTCCTTACCTCTATTATTTCAATTTCGCATATGCTCAAATCACTGAACAAAGGATTGGTTTAGAATTTGCTTAGCTGCACTCTATGCTCAGTTTTTTTGGCTTCTTAATGTTTTCCTCCTGATTTAGGCATAAATACGAATTCTCTTATGGCTCATGTTTGATATATTTCACATATAAATGACTATTATCTAGGAATTCTTAACTGCTCCTAGATAGGGCTCGTTTATCCTCTTCCTGCTAACCTGAATGAGAGATTCTTAATTGCCCCTCATCCCTTAGCCTTTAATCCATCTCTTTTACCTTGAATGATTGTTTCATATGCAGCTGTCTTGCTCCATAATTCCCTCTTGTGACCAAGAAAATGCACCAGCAGTCCTACTCCTTGACTCCACGCCCAATGGTTCTAAAAATTTCATGTTATCCCTGCCTCTTTACTTGAAAGCATCATCCTCCCACCAAAATCAAAACAAAACCCCTTGAGCTCAATAACTAGCCTAAAACATATCAACAAAGGTAAATCAGAAACAGAGAGCCCTCTCTGATTGCAGGTGGGCTAGAACCTGCAGTCCAAAGGTTGGTCTGTGGTTACCTCGGCTGTATCCTTTTGAGCTGACCAAAAGGACAACCTGAGTGATAACATACACTGGAGAACATCCTCAGTTAATTTCACAAATCAAGATGGAAAACTCCATAGAAACAAAAACCAGTTGTTCAAGTGCTGTCTATTCCTTAAAACTACAGATGAAGTCTGAATGTCGGCCAAGAAGCCTTTAAAACTGTTCTTGCTTGCATTTACAGGAGTAAATAAATGCTGCTTCAGTCAATCTTCATGCTAGTTTCAAACTACAGATAGTCGTTCCAAAAATTTGATCAGTTCCTTGCTAAATTCTAAAAACATTCACAGAAAATACCAAAACAAATTCAGAATCTGGCTCCCAAAAAGAATTCTCGTTATACTAGGTCAAATCCAGACCCGAATCCCCCTGCTACTTTTGAAAATCCAAACTTAATCCCAAAGATCCTTAGGAAGCAAGAACAAAGAGAAGATTTTGCCGATAATAGTCGTGAAGTAGTTCACCCAAGCAGTGTTCCAACCCCTGTCAAAGTTTTATTTCGTTCAACCCCTGCTTCCCCTTGTTCATTGTCCACCTCTCCAAGCACTCCTTCCTTACCTCCATTCACTGCACATACTCCCATTACCACTAATGTTGTTCCAGTTGTCCCAGTTGTTCCTATTGTTCCACTTATTCCTGTGAATATGGCTAATAGATATGCACCCCTGCAATTACCTGCAAACCCTGGGGCTATGCCTCAGGATTTTCAAACTAAAATCACATATTTTGATGGGATTGGTACTTGCACAACCCTTCAGCATACCAAGAAAATGCAAGATTAGTTTGAGAACTACGAAATAGATGATGATAGTGTCAGAATGAAAATTTTTGTCCAATGTTTGACAGGTGATGTAACAACTTGGTTCAGATCACTTGCTGCAAATTCTATAACCACTCCCGATGAGCCTTACCAATCCTTTACCAACAGATGGGAGAAAAAGAAAGACCCCTTGCACATACTAGCTGAATACGATACAATAAAAAGAGGCCCTTAAGAGTCTGTCCTAGATTACTGTGCAAGATTCAACAATGTCTATAATGCAATACCGCAAAACCTAAGACCTCCACTTGACCTTGCCTTGTATAAATTCCCTGATGGATTCGATCCAGATATGGCCTACCAGTTAAAAGAAAGAGCCCCTCAAACCCTTGCAGACATGCAAAATGTTGCTGTTAGCGTAGAGGCCAACCTAATTGCCAAAAGAAACAGAGCTAGAATGGAGAGAAGAACCACCTTTAAGGAAGAACCCTCAACCTTAGATCAGAAACTTGATGCTATTATCAGTGGCATTCAAAGGCTGGGAGGCAGAGTAGAAAGTGTTGAGAGGAAGTCTTCATTGGAAGCACAACAACCCAATACCATAAGGAACCCAAATTTTAGGAAAACTCAGAACGCAAATGCTGGAAGGTCTAGCCCAGACCATGACATAAGGCCCCCTTTTCATGAAAATTATGCGGAAGCCTCTACATCTAGTGAACCCCCAGAGGACACTCACATAAACTTGGTGGATTCAAGGGCTGAGCAACAAATTTTACTAACTCAACAAGACCAAGATGAGCATGACTTTAATCAATTTCAGACTAAGTCTGGTGAGTCTTTTGATTTTAAACAAGGCTATGATATTGCTCTGTATGAGGTCCACAAACAGTATAAACTGAGAACTAGGACCATTGATATTTCTGAACCTAGCAAACCAAAGGATGACAAACAGCCCAACAAGACTAAAGGCAAGGCCGTCATAACAGAACCAGTTGATATACCTATCCCAAACCCGCATCAAGTGAGTGTAGAGGACATAACAGAAATGAAGCCTTCTATTGACCAACCTCTGCCACCTCTTTCCTCGAAAAAAAACTCAAGCAGTGTTCCAAAAAGCCCTCCTAAAGTTGAAAAACTGCAAGAAGTTACTTCCCATAACGCTGATAAACCAGACCAAATTGTTGATACTGCAATGGAAAAAGGGAAACTTGCCTCTCACAATACTAAAACCCAATCTGAAAAATCATTTGACTTAGAGGCAGAAATAGGTAAATTGAATATATCCATCCCCTTATCTGAACTTGCTAGACATGATGTGTATAGGCAACAAATTCAAAGATCACTTCAAATGCCAGAAGTCAAGGATGATGTCAATGTTCTTGATGACCAGCCTGAGCTGCTATTCGGTCCATAAGTTAATGGAAAATCAACATATGGATCTGTCTTACCCTTTTATGTCAGTTTACATATACATGACAAAGTCCTGCACAATGCCATGTTTGACTCAGGTGCCTCACACAACCTTATGCCCAAAGCTGTAATGGAAAAGCTGAACCTTGATGTTACAAGACCCTACAAAGATCTATTCTCCTTTGACTCAAGTCAAGTCAAGTGTTTAGGCCTCATCAAAGACCTGTGTGTCTCCTAAGTCCAATTTCCTAACAAGACAATCCTCATGGATGTGGTGGTTGCTGACATTCCACCAAAGTACGGCATGTTGTTGTCAAGATATTGGGAGCAAAACTCCAAGGGTCCCTGTTATTGGGAAAAGTATCTATTCAGAACGCCCCTATCCCACTCTAAGGTGTGATAGTGCCTTAGCAACAAACAAGGAAAACTACTTGAGTATTCTTCTTTATGAAATGTAAATGAGGATAAAGGATGTAACTAACCTGTGTCTTTCGCTAGTTTGTTGATCCAATCACTCCTCTCTTCAATAGCTCCCAGCTCCCTACTCCCTTACCGACCCAACTTCACCGAATTCCTGCAAGATCACAAGAGAGAGAAACTACATGAAGATATAGATATACATTCATAAAAATCTCAGGATCAGATTAAGCTAAACATGCAAATATAACAAAACATCATTGGTACACAGCATGTAGGAGAAACTCAAATAGTTTATTGATAGAATAAGAAAGTCCAAGAGGAGATACAACCAAGTGAGTCTCGATCAAGCATCTACCTCCCAGCAAAGGAATCCCTTCCTCTCCTCCAACAAAGCATAAATCACCCAATGTACTAATCTCAATCTCAAACCAACAACAATTCTCTGCAAAGTACAAAATTCCAGCCTCTGGATCGCTGGGATGAGGGATCCATATATAGATGTAAGTAGAGAGGATGAGTCAGCTTATGTTTTGACTTGTGGCTTCTCTCTGTCAGTTCTTGCTTCCACTTGGATACTGAGAGCCTCTTACTCATCACTTGGTTGAATTCAGTGAGGCAAGTGTCATTGGAGAAGATTCTGGAAGCTTCCATGTTCTTTCCACCTCGTTGAATGACTCTGCCACTTGTCATTTCCCGCTCAACGCACCTGGGTAGTGCATTCAAGTGTGTTGCAATGCACCTAGACAGTGTATTTGGGTGCTTTGCAACACAGGCAGCTAGTGGAGCTTCTGAATTGATCCTGATTTGACTAGTTCTGAGTGGTTTTTGGTGGAGAACTTCTGGGAGAAGCTGTCATTAGTTGACCTTGTTCCTTTAGGGGCAGGAACAACACTTTTAGGGACTTTGGATCCCTTGGATTATGGACATTTTATGCTCAAAGTTGTAAGGCACAAAAATGTCTATAACAGTTGCCCCCTAAAGTATGAGGCCGTTTATCGGGTGAAATGCTTTATTAGGAGGATCCGAAGTTCTTTCAATGCTGGGAGGAGACCTGTAATAAGATACAATACAATACATTATTTTTCATACTGTTTTCATGATCTAGCTGAGGCGGACATTCCCATGCTCAACTTTATAAATTCATTTTTATGTACATAGGACAGACAATCGTTTGATGGTAGACTGATGATCCTGATGAAATCATCATCCTTTTGGTAGGATGATTATCTGTTCTGCAATGCTGTACATGTCAATGTCTTTATTTTTCCTGAATATATATCGCAGCCCGGATGGATGAAACTAGATCCGGGGTATTCAATCTCGTCCGATCTTCACTCTAAGTACAAGTCGATCCATGTGAGAAATGTTTTGAAGTCGAACATGGAAGGACATCGCTTGATTACCAGTCAATGATGTAAACTGTTAACAAGCGCGAGAGGAATCACCGATAATGATAATGACCCTCAAGGTACTGCAGTACAATTCACGTGGTGTGAATAAAGGACTTGGCGTCGAACACCACGCAAAATCTTTTAGTCGAAGGTCATTGATGTATACCTGTCGCCGGAAGTGAGAAACTTGCCATTGAGGCATGCAAGCTTCAAAGTACTGAAGGGGGTGTTCCTAGATCAACTTCTTGGATAATGAGCTGATGTCGACAAGAAGCAATCCATTAAAGGAGGGCCTTAATGCATCGCACATCAATGACACGGAACGGAGCAAATGATTTTGATGGAGGTGAAAACGATCTGATGATATATGGTTCACGGTGGCGGTCATGAAGGAATGAAGTATAATGTATGGTAGTGGATGGGACACGATTGACTTCTCTGGATGACTTCTCTTAAACATATCGGCGACACTTATATGATGGATTGGTAGCATTTACCCCAAAGGTGGATGGTATGGTGAGACCATGGTGATGTGACCAGTGAATGAAACAACCCAACCCGACTCAGGCACGGAGTGGAAGTGTCATGTTCAAGAGCGACTTGCTACCAATAAAGGTTCTTTGAGTTTCTTCCCAATTTTTCCCCAGTCATTGCTGACCAGTACCTCTTTATTTTTGTCAAGCTTGAGGAGGATAACATATGCTTGTTCTATAATTTGCCCTTCGGGCAAACCCATTGCTATGTTTTAACGAGCCTAGCGATAGTGAAACTCGCTCTCGTCTAAAGACAAGTTTGTTGCTATTAATGTTTTTAACGAGTCTAACGACAAAGATAACTCGGGCCTTTTCATTTTTAGAGAGTCTGAAAGGGTACATAAAGTTAACTCCGGAGTTCCTTTTTTGTCATCTAATCCCTTAAGTCCGAAAAAGTATAAAACAATACAGAAGGGATGAATGTTCGATAGTTTTAACAAGTTGAACAAAACAAGCGCTCGATCTTTTTGTGCAATAATCCCTCAGGTCCAAAAAGATTAAAATCTAGAGGAGGGATAGCACTTCCGGTCGCTTTAATGAGCTGGAAGGCCAAAACTTGGCAATCTTTTCATATTTTACGAGTCAGATGAAAAGAGCTTAAAGAAGACTCGTCTTTTGAGGAACGAGTGATAAAATGAGTAGCAGCTGATTCCAGGTAAGGGTTGGAATTTTCCAAGCACGACAGTGTCACAAGGATGGCTAGTGAAATCACTCTTCACAGCTGTTCCTCAAAATGGGTAAACAATCAAATGGAGGTGAATGATCGGCCAATGGAAAAGTGGAGGTGACGGTGCAAACACGACCAAGGTTTTAGTGGCTGATAATGTTACATTCACGGTGGTTATTTACCGGAGGATAGTTCATTTTTTAACGAGCTTAAACGCGGGTTGAAAAACTTGCTCGATCTTATGTTTATTTTTTAACGAGCATGAACTATGTGCTAAAACTGTTCGATTATCTAGTCATATGATAAGAATGTCTCATGTAAGATGCCATTTTTTATGGAGGTTGCGCCTTACAAAGCTATGCCCCGCATCCTTTCGTTATGCAAGTTTGGAAATGACTAATCCTACGAGTTTAAAGGGTTAGAGGTCCTAAAAATTTAAAAAATAAATAGCCGCCCCTTGCTTGCACTCTGAAAGGTTTGCATGCCCCCCAGGTATAAAACAGAGTTTCAAAGTTACCTCTACTTTACTTCCGCCAAAACAATTGTTTTACCGAGAGAGGCCTACCTCTTACAGGTTACCCAAAGATTGTTCCATTAATCTTTCAAACAAAACACTTCTTCGGCAATGTCTACCGAGATAAAAAAAGGTGAATGACGACGCCCGCCGATTCACATAACTTTGACAAAAGAATCTTATTCTAGAACAACCCCTCTTCCAATCACGGACGGGGCATGGACTAGTCATATTCTCCCGCGGAAACCTACCCTATACCCAAAGTTTTCCTGCCGAAGCAGACCAGGACGCATGCCCCCTGGGTTCCAGTCATATCCCCCCGAATTACTCGCGCTCATCGGGAGGACGGACCGTGGGTTGAGACATTTCTTGTGTGAAGAGACCATTTAGGGATGGTATATGACTATTTGTGATGCATGATCCGGGAAATGAAAGCTGGTCCACGAGCTTGACCACTCTTCCTTCGTGCGGAAAACACATTACTCTAAAGAGTGAGGAGACGATGGCTCCCATGCAATATATATAGTCTCGTCCAAGGAGTAGGTTATAATCCAAGGGTCCTTGAACGACCATCACGTTCATTTGAATGGTCTTCCCTTTCAATGTTATGGGCACATTGGGGAGGATCCCTAAAGGTCAACTGGTTCCTTTATCAAAGCCTGTCAGATTTCTCATTTCAGGCAAAAGCGATGGCGAACCAAGCGCTTTCCAAGCAATAGAGGAAAGGATACTCACAGATGCCCCCTCATCAATGATGGTGCTAGCCATGACCATTCTGTATATTTGAACAATAATTCTGAATGGTATGCTTGCTGGTAAAGGGGGTCTGCCTAGTTGGTTCCAGTCAAAGGATACAACTAGGTTGCTTGGTGGTGGGACCGAGTAGACGGCCATGTATGGCTCTGACGAACTTCCTTCCTGCGATAAAGGAATGGGTGGGTTGCCCCCGTGTTCGTCGGAGTCTGTGTTGATGAAGAGAATTTGGACGGTGTCATCCTTATTCTCCTCAGTGACTGTATCATTCGAAGATAAAACCTCTGAAGGCAAGACCGGGTCAACTGCCGCCTCGACCTTTTGACTTTCGTCGGGTATGGATTCAGCTGGTTCATCTTCAATGACTGACGCTTCAGCTAACCACTCGAGCGGGCCAGCTGGATTTTCAACTAACGAAGGACTCGGCAAGAGTTTTTTATATCCAGGAGGAAGTCGTAACGGTGAAACCAGACGATCATCCAAAATTCTTTTAGCTTTGTCTAAGAAGGGACAACGGTGGAGGGCATGATTGCCTTCGCACAGTCTATAGGGAGATCTAACTCTCCATTTTTGTCTTGGGACTTCACTTTCGCTAGTTGACGGTGTGCTTTCAACATGGCTATCAGAGGTTGACGCCACCATATTGTGCAAATGGGGAGACCAGTCCCTTAGTATCCAAGGGATGCAGGGACAATCTCTGTGAAAGTGGTCTCCCTTGCAAATGACACATGGCGATTTACGCCTGGTCAGTGCAGTGTGTGGATTTTCGTTAGACGACACTCGTTTGCCCCCAGTCACTTTTGGCTCCTTCTTCTTCTTCTCTTTCTTCTTCTTTTCCTTCTTCTCCTTAGGAACTTGGCTTTTGGCTTTGCCAGCCCCATCAAGCGAAGAGGAAGGAGGAGAGGAAGAATTAGAGGAAGTAGAAGGTTGGTGGGTAACTCTGGACTGGTCTAACTACTGATTCGACTGTTCAGGAATAGTGGTGTTCTGAACGACATTGGTTGAGAAGAGCCAGACCGGCAAGCCAATTTTCAGTCCTGGAAGTGACAATGTGGCCATATGGGGCGCACCAACATCTCCCCAAGAGGAGAAAGGACTAGGATTTCCACCAAGGGGAATTCCTTGGTTGGTAGGCTCCATTTTCTCAACCTAAATATCAACGCAAGAAAAAGGGTATGAATATTCCGTTTAAAATAAATTTTAACGACGCTTGGACACAACTTGCTTTTTCAATTTTAAAGAGTCGAGAAAAAGCAAAAGATGACTCTATTCTCCTTCGATTTTTAATGAGCCTGAAGTGACAAGTGCTCAGATGGACCTTTTCTGTTAAGGAGTCTGAAAAGGAACGAAAGGGACTGCTCTGGAGTTCTAGGTAGAGGGTGTGCCAAACCAATCGCAAAACCGCAGAATACTTTTTAAGGTACGGGCGGTCAATCTTCCCGAATGCTGTGTTTAGTGCATTGCGATCAGTAGGGCGGCCGACACGGCTTCCTATGGATAAAGGTTTTATGCCTATAAGGGTCTCCCAATATATACTCGATGGTAGGTGGGAGCACAATCCATACTGGCACTTATCGTCTCTCAGGAGGAATCACCCAGCCATCAGTGAGGCCGACAGTCACCAGGTTTTACGACGCCGGAACACGTCTCTAGCCTAGACCTCTATGTTGTGCGTTAAGTTCCAATGCGTTGTTAAGTTCATTCAATTTATTTTAGGTTGATCTTTCTTAGAAGTTTTCCTTTTTGGATCACCACGAGATGTCGATACAATTCCTAAATGAAGTCTAAAGATGATAAACAAGCTTTTATCTCTTTTCAACAATGAAAATCCTAGCTACAAGGGGAAAAGAAAGACACAATCTTTTCTCAAAGAGAATAGAGCACGCTGTAAATGCACTTTTCCTAAATCAAACCATACAAACTATCAATATGCAAATGCACAAATGCATGTATTTGTTTTCACTTTCTTAATATTGATGCCTAAAAAGAAAGTTGTTGTACAAATTTGAATTCGATTTCAAGTGAAAACACAAACAAGTTTCTTTTTGAAATCAAAAAGACGATTACGACACTTTGTGATTTTGAAGTAAACACTTGTTTCGACACTAGAAATTCACAAATTCAAACCAAAATAAAAAAGTAAAAGCGCAATCAACTGTCAACAGCAAACAAATTTACTCCTAAGATCAAAACGACACTTATGACAGGTCTAGATCTAACGGCGACAGTATGACTAGTTTACTTTTGTAATGGGAAACTGCAAATGATGTAACAAATACAAAAAAACAAATACAGTTTCTTTTATACAACTGAGGTGGAATTAAGGCAAAGAAAAGGGGTTTTCAGATGGGTACACACACTGATAACATGCTGCAAAAATCAGAGATAAAACTGAACAAAATGAAGCAAAGAACCACAGCTGCACAGGGCAAAGGCTGATCTGCGCACCTGTTGCACAGAGAAACCGAATTGCAGTGCAGGTAGCCCTCTCGGGAACTGCGTTGAAATGCAGAACCGCTTCACAGAGCCTGCGCTGAAGCAGAAGTGAGAATTGCCTCCGGGTTCTGGGTCACGGTTTGCAGTTTGATCTAAGGTTTTTGGCCGGATAAAAGCTATCAATAAGGTACAATTAGAAGGATGATTTAAAGGAGGACTAAGAGCTATCACAAAGGGCAGTTAGAGCATTTGTGGATCAGCTGTTCAGATCATAAACAGGCCTAGTGAATGGACTAGAGTAGCAGATCTCTACTTTGCATTTGTAAATGGCAAATGCAGTTCGATTCGCCACTCCTGAGTTTATGAGAAGAACAACAATAGAAACACAAATAAACTAACTAGATATGATCCCCAGCGGAGTCGCCAATTTGTTGTTGGGAAAAGTATCTATTCAGAACGCCCCTATCCCACTCTAAGGTGTGATAGTGCCTTAGCAACAAACAAGGAAAACTACTTGAGTATTCTTCTTTATGAAATGTAAATGAGGAGAAAGGATGTAACTAACCTGTGTCTTTCGCTAGTTTGTTGATCCAATCACTCCTCTCTTCAATAGCTCCCAGCTCCCTCCTCCCTTACCGGCCCAACTTCACCGAATTCCTGCAAGATCACAAGAGAGAGAAACTACACGAATATATAGATATACATTCATAAAAAGCTTTGGATCAGATTAAGCTAAACATGCAAATATAACAAAACATCATTGGTACACAGCATGTAGGAGAAACTCAAATAGTTTATTGATAGAATAAGAAAGTCCAAGAGGAGATACAACCAAGTGAGTCCTGATCCAGCATCTACCTCCCAGCAAAGGAATCCCTTCCTCTCCTCCAACAAAGCATAAATCACCCAATATACTAATCTCAATCTCAAACCAACAACAATTCTCTGCAAAGTACAAAATTCCATCCTCTGGATCTCTGGGATGAGGGATCCATATATAGATGTAAGCAGAGAGGATGAGTTAGCTTATGTTTTTACTTGTGGCTTCTCTCTATCAGTTCTTGCTTCAACTTGGAGACTGAGAGCCTCTTACTCATCACTTGGTCGAATTCAGTGAGGCAAGTGTCATTGGAGAAGATTCTGGAAGCTTCCATGGTCTTTCCACCTCGTTGAATGACTCTACCACTTGTCATTTCCCGCTCAACGCACATGGGTAGTGCATTCAAGTGCGTTGCAACGCACCTAGACAGTGTATTTGAGTGCTTTGCAACGCAGGCAGCTAGTGGAGCTTCTGAATTGATCCTGATTTGACTAGTTCTGAGTGGTTTTTGGTGGAGAACTTCTGGGAGAAGCTGTCATTGGTTGACCTTGTTCCTTTAGGGGCAGGAACAACACTTTTAGGGACTTTGGATCCCTTGGATTATGGACATTTCATGCTCAAAGTTGTAAGGCACAAAAATGTCTATAACAGTCCCTCCAATTAGACCTCTCTTATGATACTATATCTATCTTTGGGCAACCAAAGAGACTATATAGAGAAACACTAATGAAGTATGTGGTAACTAGTGAGAGAAAGCCTGAAAATTTTCCCATTTACTCAATCCATTATGATATGGATTCTTTTATTTTATTTAATGATGAAACAAATCCTCTTATGGATGATAAGCCGTTGGCTTTAGATCTGAACACACACACCAATGAAGAATCTGTTTCTCATACTGATGAAACTGTCAAAACCACAGACGCAACCAACATACAAGAAGAACTTCCCCAAACAGTAAGTTCAAATCTGTCCACTGCAAGAATGAATGAAACTCTTGATATTGACCACAAGCAAGAAATCACATGGTATTTAGAGTTTGATGGCTCTGTTAACAAGCTAGGAGCGGGGGCAGGTGTTTGGATTCAAAATACACATAACAATCATGGAGAAGGACATGCCTACAGACTGAACTTTAAATGCACCAATAACATGGCAGAGTATGAGGCTCTCCTGCTAGGCCTTAAACTGCTCAAAGCTTTGGGAGCTGCAAAATTGTCCATTTTAGGTGACTCTGATTTAATCATACAATAGATGAAAGGTAATTTTGTTACCAATGACAATAGAATGAGGGCCTATAGGATAGCTGCCACAAGTATACTCAATAAATTCACTAAATCCAAGCTTGCCAAGATTTCAAGAGAGCATAACATTCATGCAGACAGCTTAGCCACGATTGCTAGTACATGCAAGCTTCCCTTTGAGCCAAATCACCACTTTACTGCTGAGATAAAACATAGGCCTGCTGTCCCAAATAATGTTAAAGATTGGCAAGTGTTCGAAAATGATGCCGAGATTAACAACTTCCTCACTCTTGAGCATGAGTTCTCAAATATTAACATTGACATGGAAGCTATGACGGATAAAAAACAACAAACAAATGGAAATCAGTAGACTGTAACACCTGTAACAGCCAAACGAATGCTGAACCCAATTGTTTTTTTACAATACAAACATAGAAGAGATGAAACAGAGGCTGAGATCATGGATCTGAAAGATAAATTTCTGCCTGCCAGCCTCACTCCATTGGAATACATGTTTGATGCCAATGATGTTCCAAAAAAACAAAAAATGCAACCATTGAATGCTGCTATAGAAGAACACAACATTGGAACAGCAGAGCAGCCCAAAATGATCAAATTATCCAAAAATTTGCCACCTGATCAGAAGCCCAAATATGTTGGTTTGTTCAAAGAATTCCAAGATGTATTTGCTTGGAGCTATGAGGACTTGAAGTCCTATGACACCTCAGTAATCCAACACACCATTCCCTTAAAACCAAACCAAAAGCCCTTCAAACAAAAACTGAGGAGAATCAATCCTATGCTTCTTCCTTTCATTGAAAAGGAAGTTAAAAGAATGTTTGAAGCAGGTATAATAGCTCCCATCAGATTTTCTGAATGGGTGTCCAATCTTGTTCCCACAAGAAAAAAGACAGGTGGGATTAGGCTTTGTGTAGACCTAAGAAATTTAAACCAAGTCTCCCTAAAAGACCACTACCCATTGCCCAAAATGGATCACATTCTGTAGAGAGTAGTGGGGTCATCTAGAATCTCTTTGCTAAATGGCCTTTCAGGTTTCAATCAAATACTGGTTCACCCAGATGACCAAGACAAGATAGCCTTTACCACACTGTCAAGAACATTTAAGTATGTGAAGATGCCTTTCGGACTTAAAAATGCTAGTGCTACCTTTCAAAGAGCAATGGACATTGCATTTGCCAAAGAAATACATGATTTCCTAGTTGTCTACCTTGATGACTTAACCACTTTCTCGAAATCTGATCAAGAGCACCTAAAAAATTTGAGGCAAATATTCATGACATGTAGGAAATAAGGCATTTCCTTGAACCCCAAGAAGTCCCTCTTCGGCCTTGAAGAAGGCAAACTTCTTGGCCATATCATATCAAAAGATGGGATTAGAATTGATCCTGAAAGAATCCAAGCTATCCTCCAAATCCCATATCCAAGGAACATAAAAGAGTTGGAAGCATTCCTTGGGAAGATCAACTTCCTAAGGAGATTTATCCCGAATCTAGCTGAGATGATAAGACTGTTAAGCAACATGTTAAAAAAGGATGCCAAGACAAAATGGTCTCTCGAGACCAAGCAAGCCTTTGAGGGCATAAAATCTACCCTAACCCAAGCCCCTGTCCTCACAAGTCCACAATTTGATAGGGACTTTATCATATTTTCTTTTGCATCTGATCACACCATAGTTGTCGTCCTTTTGCAAAAGGATGATCAGGGAAATGAAAAGCCAATTGCATTTTTCAGCCGAGCCTTAAGAGATGCCCCTTTGAACTACCAAATCATGGAAAAGCAAGCCTATGCACTTGTTAAGGCCATCAAGGATTTCCGAATTTACATTTTATATTCACATGTGATTGCCTATGTCCCAAATGCTATTGTAAAAGACATATTAACCCAAGAGGGATTAGAGGGCAAAAGAGGCAAGTGGATTGCCAATATCCTTGAGTATGACATAGAAATAAAACCAACTAAGCTGATAAAGGGACAAGGTTTAGCCAAACTGATGTCCGAAACAAACTTCCAAGCCTTAGACATTTACCAATTGGACAATGAACAGGAGCTGGCGACTCCACAAATCAGTGAAACCTTTTTGCAATCCCCATGGTATGCTGATATATGTTTTGTATTGTTAAACCTGTTTGCTCCCCCAGGATTGTCCAGAACCAAGAAAAGATTTTTGAAAATGAAGGCTTTAAAGTTTTGTGTCGTAGATGGTTCATTATTTTGGAGAAATCATGAAGGTATATTGCTTAACTGTTTAACCATGAATGAAACTAACAATGACATGAAAGAATTCCATGCAAGTGACTGTGGAGGACATCTATATTGGAAGTCCACTGCTGATAAAATTTTAAGGGCTGGTTTCTACTGGCCCTCTCTTTTTGCAGATGTAAAGAAATTTGCCATTTCATGTCGCAAATGCCAAATCTTTGAGGGCAAAAGAAAGTTGTTTCCCCTGCCCCTTAAGCCCATCTGTTATCGGGAAAAGTGTCTATTTAGAACTACTCTATCCCACTAAGGTGTGACAGCTACCTTAGAAACAAACAGAGAAAACTACTTTTGTATTCTTCTTTATGAACTATAAACAAAGAGGAATAGGATGAACCAACCTGTGTCTTGCGCTAGTCCTTCGATCCAATCTCTCTTCTCTTTGACAGCTTCCAGCCACCTGCTCCCTCACTTTCCCAGCTTCACCAAGTACCTGTAAGATCACAGAAGAAGGAAATTATACAAAGACATGGGTTTATATTCATAAATAACTTAGGATCAGATTTAAGTTAACCATACAAATGTAACAAGCATCAATGAAACACAAGCATGGAGAAGAAACTCAAATAGTTTTATTGATATACAAGAAGATCTAGGAGGAGTTACAACTGATGATTCCTGACCCAGCATCAACCTCCCAACAAAGAAATCCCTTCTTCAACCCCAACAAAGCATATATCACCCAATTCTCTGATATGTATCTCAAAACCAACAACAATTCTTTACAATGTGCAAAATTCCAGCCTCTGGATCTCTAGGATGAGGGATCCATATATAGATGTATGCAAGGAGGATGAGTCAGCCCATGATTTGATTAGTGGCTTCTCTCTATCAGTTCTTGCTTCCACTTGGAGACTGAAAGCGTCTTACTCATCCTTGGTTGAGTTCAGTGAGGCAAGTGTCATTGGAGAAGATTATGGAAGCTTCCATTGTCTCTCCACCTCGTGGAATGACTCTGCCACTTGTCATTTCCCGCTCAACGCACCGTGGTAGTGCATTTAGGTGCATTGCAACGCACCTAGCTAGTGGACATAGGTGCTATGCAACACACTTGGCTAGTGGAGCAGCTAAAATGATCCTGATTTGACTTATTCTGAGCAGTTTCTGGTGGAGAACTTCTGGGAGAAGCTGTAATTTGTTGACCTTGTTCCTTTAGGGGTTGGAACAACACTTTTAGGGACTTAGGAGCCCTTGGTTTAGGGACATTTCATGCTTAGAGCTGTAAGGCACAAAAATGTCTATAATAGTTGCCCCCTAAAGTATGAGGCCGTTTATCGGGTGAAATGCTTTATTAGGAGGATCTGAAGTTCTTTCAATGCTGGGAGGAGACCTGTCATAAGATACAATACAATACATTATCTTCATACTGTTTTCATGATCTAGCTGAGGCGGGCATTCCCATGCTCAGCTTTATAAATTCATTTTTATGTACATAGGACAGACAATCGTCTGATGGTAGACTGATGATTCTGATAGAGCCATCATCCTTTTGGTAGGATGATTATCTGTGCTACAATGCTGTACATTTCAATGTCTTTATTTTCATGAATATATATCGCAGCCCGGATGGATGAAACTAGATTCGGGGTCTTCAATCTCGTCCGATCTTCACTTGAAGTACAAGTCGATCCATGTGAGAAATGTTTTGAAGTCGAACATGGAAAGACATCACTTGATTACCAGTCAATGATGTCAACTGTTAACAAGCGCGAGAGGAATCACCGATAATGATAATGACCCTCAAGGTACTGCAGTACAATTCACGTGGTGTGAATAAAGGACTCAGCGTCGAACACCATGCAAAATCTTTCGGTTGAAGGTCATTGATGTATACCTATCGCTGGAAGTGAGAAACTTGCCATTGAGGCATGCAAGCTTCAAAGTACTGAATGGGGTGTTCCTAGATCAACTTCTTGGATAATGAGCTGATGTCGACAAGAGGTGATCCGTCATAGGAGGGCCTTAATGAATCCCACATCAATGACACGGAATGGAGCAAATGATTTTGATGTAGGTGAAAACGATCTGATGATATATGGTTCAGGGTGGCGGTCATGAAAGAATGGAGTATAATGTATGGTAGTGGGCGGGACACAGGTGGCCTTTCTGGATGACTTCTCTTGAACATGTTGGCGACACTTATGTGATGGATTGGTAACATTAACCCCAAATGTGGATGGTATGGCGAGACCATGGTGATGTGACCGGTGAATGAAACAACCCAACCCGACTCGGGCACGGAGTGGAAGTGTCATGTTCAAGAGCAACTTGCTACCAATAAAGATTCTTTGAGTTTTATTCCCAATTTTTCCCCAGTCATTGCTGACCAGTACCTCTTTATTTTTGTCAAGCTTGAGGAGGATAACATATGCTTGTTCTATAATTTTCCCTTTGGGCAAACCCATCGCTATGTTTTAACGAGCCTAGAGATAGTGAAACTCGTTCTCGTCTAAAGACAAGTTTGTCGCTATTAATCTTTTTAACGAGTCTAACGACAAAGATAACTCGGTCCTTTTCATTTTTAGAGAGTCTGAAAAGGTACGTAAAGGTAACTCCAAAATTCCTTTTTCGTCATCTAATCCCTTAAGTCTGAAAAAGTATAAAATAATACAGAAGGGATGAATTTTCGATTGCTTTAACGAGCCGAACAAAACAAATGCTCGATCTTTTTGTGCAATAATCCCTCAGGTCCAAAAAGATTAAAATCTAGAGGAGGGATAGCACTTCCCGTCGCTTTAACGAGCTGGAAGGCCAAAACTCGGCAATCTTTTCATATTTTACGAGTCAAAAAAGAGCTTAAAGAGGACTCGTCTTTTTGAGGAACGAGTGATGAAATGGGTAGCAGCTGATTCGAGGTAAGGTTTGGAATTTTCCAATCACAGCAGTGTCACAAGGATGGCTAGTGAAATCACTCTTCGCAACTGTTCCTCAAAATGGGTAAACAATCAAATGGAGGTGAACGATCGGCTAATGGAAAAGTGGAGGTGACGGTGCAAATACGACCAAGGCTTTAATGGCTGAAATGCTACATTCACGGTGGTTATTTACCAGGGGATAGTTCAATTTTTTAACGAGCTTAAATGCGGGTGGAAACATTTGCTTGGTGCGGGTTTATTTTTTAACGAGCTTGAACCTTGTGGTAACACTGCTCGATTAATCCAGTCATATGATAAGAATGTCTCATATAAAACGACAACTTTTAGAGTTTTGCCCCACAACCTTTCTTTATGCAAGTTAGGTGACAACTAAGCCTACGAGTTTAAAGGGTTAGAGGTCCTAAAAATTTTAAAAAATAAATAGTCGCCCATCGCTTGCATTCCAAAAGGTTTGCATGCCCCCAGGTATAAAACAGAGTTTCAAGGTCACCCTCTATTCGAGCTGACAAAACATTTGTTTTATCAGGAAGGGTATACCTCTTACAGGCTACCCAAAGATTGTTCTATTCGCGGTGCAAACAAAACACTTCTTCGGCGATGTCTACCGAGATAAACAAAGGTGAGTGGCGGCGCTCGCCAACTCACATAACTTTTGACAAGAGAATCCTGTACTAGAATAACCCCCTCTTCCAATCACGGACGGGGGTACAAACTAGGCATATTTTCCCGCGGAAACCTACTCTATACCCGAAGTTTTCCTGCTGAAGCAGACCAGGACGCATGCCCCCTGGGTTTCAGTCATATCCCTCCAAATTACTCGTGCTCATCAGGAGGATGGACTGGGGATTGAGACATTTATTGCATGAAGAGACCATTTAGGGATGGTATATGACTATTTTCTATGCGTGATCCGGGAAATGAAAGCTGGTCCACGAGCTTGACCGCCCTGCCTTCGTGTGGAGAACACATTACTCTAAAGAGTGAGGAGACAATCACTCCCATGCAATAAATATAGTCTCATCCAAGTAGTAGGTTATAATCCAAGGGTCCTTGAACTACCATTACGTTCATGTGAACTGTCTTCCTTCTCAATGTTATGGGCACATCGGGAAGGATCCCTAAAGGTCGACTGGTTCCTTTATCAAAGCCTGTCAGATTTCTCATCTCAGGCAAAAGTGATGGCGAACCAGGCGCTTTCCAAGCAGTAGAGGAAAGGATACTCACAGAAGCCCCCTCATCTATGATGGTACCAGCCATGACCATTCTATATATTTGAACGATAATTCGGAATGGTACACTCACTGGTAAACGGGGTCTGCCTAGTTGATTCTAGTCGAAGGAGACAACTAGGTTGCTTGGAGGTGGGATCGAATAGACGGCCGGGTATGGCTCTGACAAACTTCCTTCCTGCGGTAAAGGAACGGGTAAATTGCCCCCATGTTCGTCGGAGTCTGTGTTTACGAAGAGAATTTGGACAATGTCATCTTTGTTCTCTTCAGTGACTGTATCATCTGAAGATGAAACTTCTGAAGGCAAGACCGGGTCAACTGCTGCCTCGACCTTTTGACTTTCGTCTGGTATGGATCCAGATGGTTTATCTTCAATGATAGGCGCTTCAGCTGACCAATTGAGCGGGCCAGCTGGATTCTCAACTAGTGACGGACTCGGCAAGAGTTTTGATATCCAGGAGGAAGTTGTAACGGTGAAACCGGACGATCATCCAAAACTGTTTTAGCTTCGTCTAAGAAGGGACAATGGTGGACGGCATGATTTCCTTCGCACAGTTTACAGGGAAATCTAGCTTTCCTTTTTTGTCCTGGGGCTTCACTTTCACTAGTTGATGGTGTGCTTTCAACATGATCACCAGAGGTTGACGACACCGGGTTGTGAAAACGAGGAGACCAGTCCCTTAGTATCCGGGGGGTGTAAGGACAGTCTCTATGAAAGTGGTCTACTTTGCAAATGACACATGGCGATTTAGGCCTGGTCGGTGCAGTGTGTGGATTTTCGTTAGACGACACTCGTTTTCCCACATTCGCCTTTGGCTCCTTCTTCTTCTTCTCTTTCTTCTTCTTTTCTTTCTTCTCCTTAGGAACATGGCTTTTAGCTTTACCAGTTCCATCAAGCGAAGAGGAAGGAGGAGAGGAAGAATTAGAGGAAGTAGAAGGCTGGTGGGCAACTATGGACTCGTCTAATTGCTGATTCGATTGTTCAGGAATGGTGGTGTTCTGAACGACAGAGGTTGAGAAGAGCCATACAAGCAAACCAATTGTCAGTCCTGGAACCGACAATGTGGCAATATGGGGCGCACCAACATCTCCCCAAGAGGAGAAAGGACTAGGATTTCCACCAAGGGGAATTCCTTGGTTGGTAGGCTCCATTTTCTCAACCCAAGATCAACGTAGGAAAAGGGTATGAATATTCCATTTAAAATAAATTTTAACACGCTTTGACACAACTTGTTTTTTCAGTTTTTAAGAGTCGAGAAAAAACAAAAGATGACTTTAGTCTCCTTCGATTTTTAATGAGCCTGAAGTGACAAGTGCTCAAATGGACCTTTTCCGTTAAGGAGACTGAAAAGGAACGAAAGGGACTGCTCTGGAGGTCTAGGTAGAGGGGTACCAAACCAATCGCAAAACTATAGAATACGTTTTACGGTACGGTAGTCAATCTTCCCAAATGTTGTGTTTGGTGCATTGCGATAAGTAGGGCGGCCGACACGGCTTCCTATGGATAAAATGTTTTAAGCCTATAGGGGTCTCCCAATATATACTCGACGGTACGTGGGAGCACAAGTCCGTACTGGCACTTATCGTCTCAAAGTGGAGGAATCACCCAACCATCAGTGAGGACAAAAGTTACCAGGCTTTACGACACCAGAATACGTCTCTAGCCTAGACCTCTAAATGTTGTGCGTTAAGTTCCAAAGCGTTGTTAAGTTTATTGAATTTATTTTAAGTTGATCTTTCTTATGAAGTTTTCTTTTTGGGATCACCACGAGATGTAGATGTAATTCCTAAAATGCAATCTAAAGATGATAAACAGACTTTTATCTCTTTTCAGCAATGAAAATCCTAGCTACTAGGGGAAAAGAAAGACACAATCTTTTCACAAAGAGCAAAGAGCGCACTGTAAATGCACTTTCCTAAATCAAGCCAAACAGACTGCCAATATGCAAATGCACATGCATGTGTTTTGTTTTTCACTTTCTTAATATTGATGCCTAAAAAGAAAGTTGATGTACAAATCTGAATTTGCTCTCAAGTGACAAACACAAACAAGCTTCTTTTCGAAATCAAAAGGTAGAGATGATTACGACACTTTATGATTTTGAAATAAATACTTGTTTCGACACTAGAAAGTCACAAATTCAAACCAAAGGCAAAAGTAAAAGCATAATCGACTATCAACAGCAAATAAACTTTCTCCTATGATCAAAATTGACACTTGCGACAGATCTAAATCAAAGGACGACAGTACGACTATTCTACTTTTGCAATGGAAAACTGTAAACGACGCAACAAACACATAAAAACATCTACAGTTTCTTTTGTACAACTGAGGTGGAATATCAGTAAGGAAAAGGGGTTTGAAACAGTGAAATACTGATCACAAGCTGCAAAAATCGGAGACAAAACTGAAAAAATGAAGCAAAGAACCTCAGCTACACAGGGCTAGGCTGATCAGCGCACCTGTTACACAGAGAAACTGCATTGCAGCGCAGGTAGCCCTCTCGGGAAGTGCGTTGAAATGCAGAACCTCTTCACAGACCCTGCTCTGGGGCAGAAACGAGAATTCTATCCGGGTTCTGGGTCACGGTTTGCAGTTTAATCTTTGGCTTTTGGCCGAGTAAAAGCAATCAGTAATGCACAATCAGAGGTAGATCTTAGGGGGGTTCTAAGAGCTATCACAAGGGCAATCAGTTAGTCTATGAATCAGATGTTCAAATCATAAACAAATCCAGTGAATGGATTGAAGCAGCAGATGTCTACTTTGCATTTGTTAATGGCAAATGCAGTTTGATTGCTACTTCTAATTTTATGAAACAAACAACAAGAGAAACACAAACAAACTAACTAGACACGATCCCCAGTGGAGTCGCCATTTTGTTATCGGGAAAAGTGTCTATTTAGAACTACTCTATCCCACTAAGGTGTGACAGCTACCTTAGAAACAAACAGAGAAAACTACTTTTGTATTCTTCTTTATGAACTATAAACAAAGAGGAATATTATGAACCAACTTGTGTCTTGCGCTAGTCCTTCGATCCAATCTCTCTTCTCTTTGACAGCTTCCAGCCACCTGCTCCCTCACTTGCCTAGCTTCACCAAGTACCTGTAAGATCACAGAAGAAGGAAACTATACAAAGACATGGGTTTATATTCATAAATAACTTAGGATCAGATTTAAGTTAACCATACAAATGTAACAAGCATCAATGAAACACAAGCATGGAGAAGAAACTCAAATAGTTTTATTGATATACAAGAAGATCCAGGAGGAGTTACAACCGATGATTCCTGACCCAGCATCAACCTCCCAGCAAAGAAATCCCTTCTTCAACCCCAACAAAGCATAGATCACCCAATTCTCTGATATGTATCTCAAAACCAACAGCAATTCCTTACAATGTGAAAAATTCCATCCTCTGGATCTATGGGATGAGGGATCCATATATAGATGTATGCAAGGAGGATGAGTCAGCCCATGATTTGATTAGTGGCTTGTCTCTGTCAGTTCTTGCTTCCACTTGGAGACTGAAAACCTCTTACTCATCCTTGGTCGATTTCAGTGAGGCAAGTGTCATTGGAGAAGATTATGGAAGCTTCCATTGTCTCTCCACCTCATGGAATGACTATGCCACTTGTCATTTCCTGCTCAACGCACCCTGGTAGTGCATTTAGATGCGTTGCAATGCACCTATCTAGTGGACTTAGGTGCTATGCAACGCACTTGGCTAGTGGAGCAGCTGAAATGATCCTGATTTGACTTATTCTGAGTAGTTTTTGGTGGAGAACTTCTGGGAGAAGCTGTAATTTGTTGACCTTGTTCCTTTATGGGTTGGAACAACACTTTTAGGGACTTAGGAGTCCTTGGTTTATGGACATTTCATGCTTAGAGCTGTAAGGCACAAAAATGTCTATAACACCATCTCAACTGAAAAGCCTTTTTAACAATGGGGTCTTGACTTCATTGGAGAAATCGATCCCTCCTCCTCAGGCCAACACAAGTGGATTCTAACAGCCACCAACTATTTCACTAAGTGGGTTGAAGCCATCCCATCCAGGCAAGCCAATGACACCATCATTATCCAATTCCTTGAGTGCAATATCCTTTCTAGATTTGGCTGCCCTGAGAAGATCATTACTGACAACGCCGCTGCTTTCAAATCCAAAAAGATGATCAACTTTTTCCATAAATTTCATATTACCTTGGGCCACTCTACAGCCTATTACCCTCAAGGTAATGGCTTGGCCGAGTCCTCAAATAAAAGTCTCATTAATATTATCACGAAGATCTTAGAAGAAAACAAGAAGAACTGGCATAAAAAGCTCACAAATGCCCTATGGGCAGACAAACTTTCAACCAAGAAATCTATTGGGATGAGCCCTTATGAGCTAGTATATGGCATGGAGGCCAGATTTCCTTCATCTTTGGGCATCCCTACTATCAAACTACTACAGGAGATTCAGGCTGAACCAAATGACATTCAACGAAGAATCAATCGGACCATTCATCTTCAGCGAACCAGAGAGCAAGTCTATGACAGAGCTCAAATTTTGCAAGAAAAGCTCAAAAGGATGTTTGATAAGAGAGCTAAGGGTGAGGATTTCTACATTGGCGACAAATTTCTAAGGTGGGATTCACGAAGAGAGGACAAGGGAAAACATGCAAAGTTTGATTCTTTATGGAAAAGGCCATTCGTTATTTCTGCTGTTCAGGGGAATAACACATATTTTCTCAAATCTGTAGAGGGCAGCACTGCTGAATAAGGCCCTGTTAATGGCCAAACGTTAAAACATTACCATGATCCCTTTTAAAGGGACACAATACAGCTCCGTACATATCTCTTTGCGCATTGATATTTGTATATATCAGCACTTTATTTATTTTTGTATAAGCAGTTCGGTTGTTAGAGAAGCAGCAACAAAGTTTGTAAAGACACAGCCAATGCCAGTATTCCATTTTTAAAGCTCTGTCTCTGCATTAATCTCAGCAAGACAGCAAGAGTAGCGTTGTCATATCATAGCAATTTATGGTAAGAAGAAACTGTTTGCAGCTTGCAGTCTTCAGTCAAACAGTGTCAATAAGAGAGGAGAAAATTTTTGGGTTCACATCAGCAATTGTTTCCAGATCAGAGGCTAAGAGAAATACATCAATTTTGATCCATATTTTGGATCTATTTTCAAAGATAATGCTCAAGCAACATTATATATAATATCAAGCATGCAGAAGAAAGCAGGCGATGCTATACAGTTCACAGTAATTCAGTTAGGGAGAGAGCTGTTCATATTTCAAAGTTTCACACTTCTAGCAGTCAGTACAAAGAAAAGTTTCAGTCTACAACAACCATAGAAGATCAAGGCAGTCTGACCTGCTATTCTTGGCTTTTCACAAGCAAAATCCATCCCCAAGTGGAGCCACTGTTAGCCTCCTGTTGCAACAGGTGTTCATATTTCATGATTGACAGTTTTACATGCCAAATATGTCATACTTTGCATGCTGCAATGCTCCATATTTCCTAAAGAAGCCAAAGAAGAGGCCATGAGAGTGTGCCAGTCTAAATGCCACTATGGTATTCCAATTTTTATGACTTAACCATTTTTGAAGAATATTCTGTAAAAGGGAAGGCCAAACAGGTTAATCTTGGTTTCCCTAGCTTTCAATTTCTTGCTTTAGAAATAGAGAATGAATATCTATCCAAACAGCTTAATCTTGGCAGATTTGTAGATAGGTAGAGAATCAAAGGATCCCAACTGCTTAATCTCGGCCCTTGACAGAAATAAGTGTAGATTTAGATAGGAGGGCAGTCAAAAGAAAAATTGTAAAGCAGGGTCTGCAAGTCTAAGTGCACCCAAACCAAAAGAAGAAAAAATGCTAGGTAAGTAGGCTGGGTAGGTAGTTTTGAGGTTGCAGAGTGTTGATTTATGATCAATTTTGTGTTTCAAAGTGATATTTTACTACAGATCACAATTGTAAGGCAGTTTTCATTTGGAGTAGGTCAAGCGAGGCATGTCTAACTCCCCCTTCTTCTAATTCCCTAAATCACTCACTAACTTCCCTCAAGAGGTCAAGATCTACTTGAACCTCTTAGTTTCATCATGTTTCATAGAACATTTGCCTAAGTAGAGATCTACTTTACTTATGAGTGCTGATATCTCTTCTACAAGTTCTATCCCCCCTACTAGCCTAAGATTCACATACTTAGCACTTTCTTCACACTTTCATATTAACTACTGACTCTATTAGGTAAATCCCTATCTATGTTCCCCTTCCCCTACTAAAATTATGTTAATAGCTCCCCTATATGCTTATCCCCTCCCCCTAGTTGAAACATAACCATAAGTTCATTGGGAATTGCTAAGTTTACCTGAAACTTAGCAAGAGCCCTCATCTCCACCCTCAAACTATTTCTTCATGCATTTTACTCCATCACACAGCATAAAATTCCTTTCATATGTATAAAAACCATCATATTTGACTTATTCTCACCCTCCCAAGGCATAAACCCCTTGTTTTTCCTTAAAACCCTTCTCAAACCGCATAAATCCATCTTTCTAGGCTTTCGGACCCCTTCCGATGCCTTTAAAAATCTGTTATAACCCATAAACCCACATTTTGAATGTTTAAAACCCCCCTCCATTTAATAAATCATTCAAATCGCGCCGTGGGCCCCGTCCCTAATCCTCTGCCAGCTCATCTTTACCACCAACCGTTAGATATGGCGCGCCGCTGATCAATGGTGGGCGGGTCGTTTCCCCAGTGGAGCCGCCGAGGGTTAACGCTCGGGAGATCGGCGGTTTTCCCGTCATACTCCTACCACGCGTCACCCTCTCGACTGTGGTGGAGCCCCCTCTGCCGAAACCACTTACGGGGAAAGGCGGTGCGCCCGAAACCGTAAACTGCTTTCCCCCCTCCTGCGTCAGCACCACGTCACCGCTGACGTCACCCTGCCACGTCACCGCCGTACTGGGACCCGCCTACTGACGTCATGCTGCCGTCACCGTCAAAAAGTGCGAAGGCGCAAATCGCAGCCTAGGAAGCCCGGAATCAAAATCTGAGGTAGTTTTTCATGCGCGCTACGGGAAATAGGCCAAAATGGAAAGCCCCTTCGTGACTCAACCTCCAGCATGCCCGAAAGGCGCGAAATGACCAAATTTTCTTCGCGAAGCGTTTAGAAAGGGGAAAACACAGTTTTTAAAGCAATAGAGGGCCGAACAGTTGCCATAAAGGTCGATGGGGCAGTGTAAAGCACTCAGAAGACATTAAAGAGGCCAGGTTCAGTGCCAAAGAGTATCAGGAAGCGGCAAAGAGTACCATTTCAGTAACATCAAAGCAGGTGAAAATTAAAAACCTTCATCTAAGTCAGCAAAGCAATTAAGGCCATTTAAAAATGTATCTTGTCGGGATTAGTGCACATTAATGCCACCAAACAGCAACAAAACCAAGTTAGAGGTAGAGGTAAAAGACAAATCACAGTTATTACAGAAATACTGCACCAAGCCACCCAGGACAGACATTGACTCAGTTTGATACAGCTGCCCTCAGCACAGCTCAAAGATATTTTCATGCATTTATTTTTGGATAAGATTAGGTTAAAGTAATCATTTTCTTTTGGACTTGTTTAGGTCAGCTGTAATAGATTAATTTTGGATAATTTTCCCTATTTATAGGACCCTCTGCATTGTTAAGGGGGTTGGTTGGTTGATAATCTTCATTAGAGACTCGCACTGTATCTGAGATGTTTTACTTAATCAAAGATTGCTAAAAAGCTTTGGAGGACAGACTGTCTGCTCTGTGTCTAATGGTTTGAAGAAGTGAATGTGGAATTCTTGTGCTACAGTATGAATCAATAAGTGTTCCTTACCTCTGTTATTTCAATTTCACATATGCTCAAGTCACTGAACAAATGATTGGTTTAGAATTTTCTTAGCTGCACTCTATGCTCAGTTTCTATGGCTTCTTAATGTTTTCCTCCTGATTTAGGCATAAATATGAATTTTATTATGGCTCATGTTTGATCTATTTCACATATAAATGACTGTTATCTAGGAATTCTTAACTGCTCCTAGATAGGGCTCGTTTATCCTATTCCTGCTAACCTGAATGAGAGATTCTTAATCGCCCCTCATCCCTTAGCCTTTAATCCATCTCTTTTACCTTGAATGATTATTTCATATGCAGCTGTCTTGCTCCATAATTCCCTCTTGTGACCAAGAAAACGCACCAGCAGTCCTACTCCTTGACTCCACGCCCGATGGTTCCAAAACTTTCATGCTATCCCTGCCTCTTTACTTGAAAGCATCATCCTCCCACCAAAATAAAAAAAAAACCCCTTGAGCTCAATAACTAGCCTAAAACATATCAACAAAGCTAAATCAGAAAGAGAGAGCCCTCTCTGATTGCAGGTGGGCTAGAACCTGCGGTCAAAAGATTGGTCTATGGTTACCTCGGCCGTATCCTTTTGAGCTGACCAAAAGGACAACCTGAGTGATAACACACCGGTTTCAAAAGGAAGCTTCAGAGGAAGACCTAAAATATGTTGTATTACATGGTTGCCAAGGTCTTCTCCAACACATGATAAATCGAGGGGAAAAAATAATTACTGGTTATGGATCTGAGGTTAGTTGTTTATAATATTATATGAATAATGAAATAAATCAATTGGAGGTTTTAATGTTATTATAACAAGTTAAAGTGTGTTGTGTATAGGAATTAGGTGAAACATCTGGGAGTGAGCATGGGGAGGAGATACAAGCACATGATGATTTGCTTGTTGCACAAAATCATCCAATAGTCATTCCTGAACCTTGGAAAGAAACTGTTGTTGAATTTCAGTGAATGGGAGATAAAAATAATGAGGAGGGTGTTCAATTTGATGAGAATTCCACACCCACAATTAATGTAGCGACTCCCAAAAAGAGGACAAAAAGGATTGATATGTGTTAAATTTTAATAACTTGAACGTGCATCACTCTAGCTTCTAAGGAGCACACTAGGTTGTGAGGGTCCAAACATAAAGTAATTATGTGTGCAACAAAACAAATTTTGAAGATACTTTGTTTTCTTTATGAGTACTTACATATTATGGGCATCACTAAGACTGTTGCAGGTCCTAACTTGTATTGTTTGTGTGATTATCATCAATTTGATATGCTTATATTTGTGTTGTATGTAGATGACCTAGTCCTAAATGTTAGTTAAAAAAATTCTATCCCATGGTGCAAGAAGAAACTCGCAAGTGAAGTTGACATGAAGGACATACATCTCATGTGCTATTTCTTGGTCTTGGAGGTTTGGCTAAGTTGAGGTGAGGTGGTCCTCGAATAGGGGTAAGTAAGCAATTGAGATTCTAAAGAAGTTTCAAATAATGGACGATAAGCCATAGGCTACTTTTATGATACATATTTTGAAGTTATCAGTAGATTAAGATTCAAATTTGGTTGATTCGTCAGCGTACAAAAAGTATATAGGTTCCCTAACATATCTAGTAGAATTTAGCAGTCAAATTGTTGTGTGCATGTGATCCCTTGTCTCACAAACAAGGGGGGATCAGACACCAATTTATTGTCCAGCTTGGCTGTTAATATATGGTTAAGCTGAGGTTGCTGCAAATATGCTCCATGGTCTGAGGTATGTGAGGTACATAAAGGGCCCACTGGCACAGTGCTTTGAGCTATTGCATGCTTTAGTGGATTTTGACAGGGCCAAAGATGCAGGTGGTAGGAAGAGTGATTCATGGTTTTGTTTCAGCATGGGTTCAAATATAATATCTTTGTTAGGATGGGATACCCATGTGTGCAAGTTGAAGAAGTCCCTTTCTGGGCTAAAGTAGGCTCTTGTGCTTGGTACTCATGGATTTATGAGTACTTACAGATTATGGTCATCACTAAGACCATTGCAGGTCCTAAATTTTATTATTTGTTTGATTATGATAAATTTGATATGCTTATATTTGTGTTGTATGTAGATTACCTTGTCCTAACAGTTAGTTTAAAAAACTCTATCCCATGGTGCAATAAGAAGCTGGCAAGTGAAGTTGACATGTATTATTTCTTGGTCTTGGAGGTTTGGCTGAGTTGAGGTGAGCTGGTCCTCGAACACGGGTAAGTAAGTAATTGAGATCCTGAAGAAGTTTCAGATAATGGACAATAAACCCTAGGCTACTTTTATGATACATATTTTGTAGTTTTCAGTAGATTCAGATTCAGATTTGGTTGATTCGTCAATGTACAAAAAGAAGATAGGTTCCCTAACATGTATGGTAGACTTTAGCAGTCAAATTGTTATGTGGATGAGATCCCAATACATTGTCCTAGTCATCCCAGCTGTATAATGCACAATTGTACCATTGTAACACTAACATAGGCACCAGAAGCTATGCTACTAGAAAGGATTAAAAGTAAAGTAGGATGCTAAGACCTTAATGTCTTTTCATGTCAAACACTATGTTGATACTTATTTCATTATTTACTTTTTAACCATCATATGCTGACCATTTTCGATGATGCTAAATTGAATGCTCCTTTTCCTATTTCCTAGGGCATATTACTAGAGAACCTAGAAGAGTTACTGGTTGCCAGGAAAAGAGCCAAGGTAGACCTAAAGGTGGTGAACTAAGTGCTTCCTATGTTCATGTTACATGCTTGTATTTTTTCCACTTAGCATCTCAGTTTTTAACTTCCTGTAATCTTGTTTAGGAGGCTAAAGATCCTTTTGAAAAGGCTGTCTTGGATGGCCGACAATTGGCTTTGAAGGTAATCACAGCTTTGTCAAGTCTGTATTAATTACGTCTTGGACATGGAATAAAAGTAAAGCTAGGTATGTTGGTGATGTTAGAGTCGGTCTAGTAGCCCTCCATCAGCGATCAAAGCTCTTTGCATTTGCATAAGTAGGTGTCTCATCAGTGTCTTGCATTCCATTAGGCATGCCATAACCCTGATGGAGGAGCTGGTGTCTTTATTCCCCTCTTGGCACTGCTGGATCAAGTTGTTTTAGTCATTAAACTTTTTCAAGGTTATTTTTCTTGTCTTGAGGTCAAAATTTCTAGGTAACCCTGGCTCCCTTGTCAAGATCCCTCAGATGCTATCCCTGCAAAAATTTCAAAGAAAAGCATCAAATCAGTCAATTTCAGGACAAAGGAAACCAAGAAAAAGTCAAGTTTATAAAGTGTCAAAGAAAAACATTATAAAGTGGGTTTGGGCATGAAATTAATTCAAATCAAAGTTATAAAAGCCCAATCTCCCTCCATCGACCCTCATTATGTATCCAAGTCGTTGAGCAAGTGCTTGCAAGTGATTTCGAGCTGAGTTTGGGAGCTTGACAGGCGCGCGACCCGTCAGACCAGGCGCGCGACCCGTCAGAGGCACGTGACCCGTCAAGCGCCTTCCAACAGTGTTAATTTCTAACAGGCGCGACCTGTCAGTGGTGCGCGACCCGTTGGGTGAGGCGCGTGACCCGTCAGCGCCCTCTTTACCAAATCTCCTGCAAATCATCCAAGGAGCCAACAAAATTGCTAAATTGCCTAAGGTAGGCCCTCCAACTTACAAATTGCTGCTTTTTATGGTTAAATACATCATGAATACATGTTTTAAAGATCTCATTGTGCAAAAGAAAAAGCTCTATAGGGCTGTGGTTTAAAATTGTAAAATATGCCTAGGGTTTTATGCTGTTTTAAGGTTTTTCCCTTGTAATCAGTTTTCCAATTTCCCATGTCATTTTCCTTGTCTTCCTATGTAAATTTCCCTTTTAAATTTGTAAAGAAAAATTGAACCCTACCCCTCTTCCCTAAAAAATAAAAAAAAACCAAGCCCTAATCCTACCTCTCATAATACCCATGTAAACAATGTATATAGTGATGCATATGCAATGATTTTTGCAATGTTTTTCCCTTAAATCCCTGTTTTATATATTTATTCCCATTTTCCTTTTAAAGTGTCCCTCCCCTAACATTCCCCTCATGCTCCTTGTCCCCTTGAAACAGCATATAGATCAACATTTTATCAAGTAGAAACAACAGTACATTTTGGCCACTCTGCTCCTTAAACAATGTCAGAAACTGAAACCTATGAGCAGAGTGATGACCAGGCATCAGCTTCAGAGATTGAGGTACAGAGGAGGCCTCATAAGGGTGGAAAGGGTGGTCATCATAAGAGAGAGGAGCCCACCTCTTTGACAGATTTACAAGCTTGTCCTATGGCAGTCTCATGTTTCCAGTACATGTCCTGCTATGAGATTTGCGAGAGGATCTCTCGGATTCAGCATCACAGAGAGTTGGCTCGCCTATTTGTTTTACATTTGCATGATGGACATGTCAACCTTTCCATGGTGGACTTTACATTGACACCCGAGATGATTGCACAGGCCACAGGGATACCTAATGTCGGAGAGGTATGGAATAAGCGCAAGGTGTTGGACAGTGTTCATTTTGAGCCTTTCGTTAGACCAGCAATCATGAGACACTTGACAGGAGTGTTTCCCTTTAGATTTCTCAGGAGTGAGTATGCTCCCATGATGAGGCTCATCATGCTCTATTTTACCTGTGAGGGTAGATTTTCACAGGTATATTCGTACCATATTTGCCTATTGATGCACTTCACACGGGTACGGATGATGAACATCCCTGTTTTCTTCTATCAGAACATTGAGAGGATGGTGTCCATGATGTAGAGGAAGAGCCCGACACAGCAGTATAGGAGCCTTTACCATTATGGTTTGATTCAGCTTGTAGTATTACATCAGTTGGCTCAGCAGGGCATCTCATGGGAGGAGTTTATCTCTTGTGAGCTTTTCACAGCACCACCACTGCCACATCCTGAGGTTATTCACAAGGAGGGAGGACCATCACAGCATCATGACATCCCTGTGACTAGACATGTCAGCTAATCACCAGTGGTCACCTATCAGAGAGGCCAAAGGGCCTTATTTGCAGCAGCTCGGCGAGTACTTTCTCCACAGCATGTGGAAGGGGTCTCGCCTTCTTCATCAGCTTAGCGAGTGTTATCTCCATTATCTCCACAGCAGGTGGAAGGGGCCTCGCTTTCTTCAGCAGCACAGGTATCATAGAGGGGCAAGCAACCCAGGATTGATGAGGGACCATCAGGTGTTCCAGATATAGAGCTTATTGATCTTGATGTCAGTTCTCCTAGCTGAGAGTCAAAGGAGATCATTCAGCACCTTAGAGCTGAAAATGATGCATTGCAGAGGATATTAGAGGGGGAACAATGGACAATCTCATATCTGGAGCAGCGCAACAAACAGTTGGAGGATGAGCAAGCTCTTGATGAGTTGTGGAGGATTCATAGTGACTGCAACTTGAATCGAAGAAGACTCGGTGATCTATTGCCCGCTGAGCGAGAGTCCATGCTTATCCAGCTCAATGCTCACTTGGAGAGGCTGTTGGCTAAGGCCAACCAAGATAAAAAATTGTTCAGAAACATGAAGAACCATTATTGGGCGAGAATGCACGTGTGCAAGGCAAAGATGAAGATGTTCCAAAGGCGGTTGGCCAAGGCACAAAAAAGGAGAAAGAGGCCCGATCCCCTCCATATCTTGGTCGAGGCTTCATTGAAGGCCCAAGGCACTAAATAGCCTAGCCACAACACAAATCCCAAGAAATTTTGAGCATTTTGGGTAAATTTTGGTTTTTTCAGGCAATTTACAGGTTTTCTCCATTAACGGGTCTCACCCCCCGCGCGACCCTTCATCCTGGCAACTCCATTTTGTAAAAACTCAGCATTTCCAGATTTTTCATGAGAAGTCACATATGCTCATCCATGGACAAGAGATTTTATGAAGTTTTGGGCCTCCAGAAAGTAAAAAAACAAGCAAAAAATGACTTTCTGCCACATTTTTGAGACACAGAAAGCAGTCTTGGGAGATTGCAATTTTGGAGGGGCAAATGACCACCAAATTCAGAAATTCCAGTTGGGTTGGAAAGTAGACTCATAGACCTTTCCAAAAAGCCTACGCTTACTCAATTTGGACACCTAGAAGTGCCCCAAAAGTGGTCCCAAAGGCGCGCGACCCGTCAGGCAGAGCCGCGCGACCCGTCAGGCAAATTTCTCCAAATTTCAGTGTACAACTTAGAAAAACGCAGTTTGACCCTGTTTGACTTTTTGGGGTAGATGATTATGCTATTTGATGTAATTAATGTACTTTTATGGCACTTTTACACTTATGTACCTCTTCTAGAAGATTCATTCATGAAAAGGTGAAAATTAAATGAATCAATTGGTTTCCTAACTTATAGAGGCAAGTTGTTTTGACTGCCTAGTTTGTAGTGCTTAGTTTAGAAGTGGTTGAAACAACTCCGAGGATAGTGAGCTCGACCCATGGAGGCAGGGAAAGAGGTTATATGATCTATATTATGTACTTTCTTGCTCATTTTCATGGTTGGACTCTTGAGGGAAAAGCTATCATTGTATTATTCACTGTATCTCTGCAATTTTTGGCTAAGGAAGACCAGGGTTCTGCAGTCCTTTTTGGGATTCTTGTGGTTACATGTATTGATGGTGTGTTTATCTATGTACTTGTAAGTGTGTTATGTGAATCATTTCCTTTCTTTTCCTTCTGCACATTAAACAAATGAAGTGTTAAAGTAGAATTCATGACTGTCATGAATGTTTTCTACTGTTTAAGGAGAATTCAAAGTTATTGTTTGCTCTCCTTAGCTCCTCACCTGTCTTTCTCATCCATTCACCTCAATCTAAGGCATCAATACTGTATCCTATCTCGCCCCAAAGAACCCCCCGCAGAAACTGTGTCCTATCCCCGCACCCAAAATTGCCACTCCTCAATTTGCCACCAAAAACCCTAAAAATCCCAAATCAACCCTTTTGATCAGTTTACTAGCCTAAAATCAGTGTTACGCTATTGGTTATCTCGCCCATTGAATATCTTTATCGAGATAGACTGGAGAGAGCCCTCTCCCGCCCCGTAGGGCTAGCTACGAGGCTAAGTGGTTTGATGTTGCCTTGAGGTTTACCTTTCTCAGCCTGAGGTGAAATTTCAAGCGCTAACATGTGAAACGCATAAAATAGTTTTGACTGTGTGCACTTGCAGATCAGTGCGAATTCAGTTTATGGGTTTACTGGTGCCACTATTGGGAAATTTCCCTGTTTGGAGATTTCGTCGAGTGTGACGAGCTATGGTAATTTCACAGTTCTTCCATGGAAAAAAAACATTAAATCCATGGACACCTTGATTCTCCCCTTGTTTTTCCTAGTTGTCATGTCATTGGTGCTTCTTTTACTTAGAAGATAAAGATGCTTGCAGTCCTCTCTTATTCTATATATGCATGTATCAGCCATTGACATTGATTATTTTTGGGCATCAATTATATCCATGTAATTCTTTTCTTCCTCCTAAAATAATGTTTTGGGTATGAACTGTAATTGACAATCTTGTACAAATAAGATCGAGTTCTTGAATTGCATTAATTAGACATGTTACTTGTACAACTAAGATGATATACTTAGGCCCTCTTATTATATTTTGATTACAAGTCTAGTTTGATCTTTTGACACATTCTCTGTTCCATTAGACAATACTGATTTTACCTATTGTTTTAAAATTTCATATCATTAATCATCTCATTTTTTTTCCACCTGTCAGGCTGTCAAATGATAGAGCATACAAAGAGGCTAGTTGAAGAAATGTTCACAATAGTTGGTGGTTACCAATACAATGCTGAGGTAGGCTATTATTTAGCAACTAAAGGCATTTGTAACCTTTGAACTGGATTAGTAATGACAAGTAGTACACTTGTTGTATTGGCGATAGTCAAGTTCTTGAAATCATAATGGGTGATCTGATCCTAACCAAGATTTCTACTGTAAAGCTTGATATTATATTTTTATATTTGAATCTAGGTTGTATATGGAGATATAGATTCAGTTATGATACAGTTTGGTGTACCAAATATAGAAGAGGCCATGACTCTAGGGAGGGAAGCCTCAGATTATATTAGTGGTACATTTACAAAGGTACAGTGTCAAGAATTTTAAATATCCGTGAAGCCTCTAGAGTTGTTAATGATGTTTTTGTAGGGATGAATGTTTTAATATCACCTTTCTTTTTAAAACTAATCTTCTTTTGACATTCCACTTCCATGAGATCTTTGTAAATATGCACAAGACAAGATGATCAATTATTCTTTTTGTTGGCTTATCTACATCTGTTTGGTGCATCTTTGGCATCTAATCAGTGTGTTATTTAACATATGATTTTATGCAGCCTATTAAACTAGAATTTGAAAAAATATACTACCCATACTTGTTGATCAGCAAGAAAAGATATGCTAGGTTGTTGTGGACAAAGCCAGATGCTTATGACAAAATGGATACTAAAGGTGACAAACCTGAACTTTTTGTTTCAAAGATAGGCCTTAATGTTTGTGAAGGCTCAAAATGCTCTTAGAAAAATTTATTTGATACCTTCTTAATTATTAATTATTCCTGATCTTTTAAATATTCCATATCAATAGGCATTGAAACAATGCGAAGGGACAATTGCCTGCTGGTGAAGAACTTGGTTACAGAGTGCCTTCACAAAATACTCATTGATCGTGACATACCTGGTGTAGTGCAGTATGTCAAGAACACTATCTTTGACTTGTTAATGAACATAATGGATTTTTCACTTTCGGTAATAACTAAGGTGAGAACAATGAATCATTTTGCATGTTTATGACCAAATTTGTTTGACCGTTTGTTACTTTTGAAATAGATAAAATATAATATGGGGAAGAGGAGATTTACATTGTGAGCAAGTCACTTATTACATATTCTTGGTTTCAAGTGTTAGAAGTATATACTATATACCTAGTTGGGGTAGGCCATGGAAGTTTCGTTTTTAAGTCTGTCATGTTTCTTCTCCCTACATTCTGTACATGGAAGGGATTCAGTCAATATTTACTGCTAGCAATGGGAGGAGGAAGTGTCAAGGGAGGCTCTTATACAATTGAAGAGAATCAAAACATGAAAATATATAATATATCTGCATTTTTAATCTCATGCTAAGAAAAATTGATTACTGTTTAGCTGCGGCAGAAATAGATGTTTGCAGGTCATATCCTTTGTCAAGGCTATTAGCATATTCTTAAGGGCATTGTTGTTTGCCTGTGCTAACAATCCTTTTGTTGAGTCAGGGTCTGACAAAGACTGGAGATGACTATGCAGTCAAGGCAGCACACGTGGAACTAGCTGAGCGCATGCGGAAGGTAAATACTGGAAATAACTTCTCAGAACAAGTATAATGAATGGTGCAATGCCTTCTAGTTCCATTTCAATCCTATCTCTCTATTTTTATTATTGCAGTGCATCTAAAGACTCTTGTAATATTTTTCTTTTTATTGACAATGAGTCCATTGTTGGATTTTTTAAATTGATGTCGTGTTTTAAAGCCAAGTTGCCCTTGGTTTGCGGAGGGATGTTGCAACTGCTCCAACTGTGGGTGATCGTGTTCCATATGTCATCATAAAGGCTGAAAAAGGTTCCAAGTTAATAATTAACCCCTTCTGTGCTCAGCATAAGTCTCGATATTGCACTAAAAAATGGTTATTTTAATTATTTTGTTATGTTTTATTTGGAGGCATAATTTACAGAGGGATTATGGATATAATGACTAATGTGTTTACTTGGGCTCAGGCATATGAGAAATCTGAGGATCTAATTTACGTACTGGAGAATAACATCCCTATTGATCCACAATATTATCTGGAGAATCAACTGAGCAAGGTGAAAGACCAAAGCATCATCACTTGGAGTTTATGCTCTTTTTGAAAATTTCACCAGTGTTTCAAATATATCTTGATAGATAGTAATTCTTTCTAGCTAAGTGTTTTTGATTAGTGCCTATTTTTTCTTTGTAGCCGTTGTTGAGAATATTGGAGCCCATTTTGAAGAATGCAAGAAAGAAGATTCTTCATGGTAGTCACACACGAGAAGTTTCCATATCAACTCCTTCAAATAGTGGAATTATGAAATTTTCCAAGAAACAACTCAGTTGTATTGGTTGTAAAACACCTATCAGGTATTTAGTTAATACAAGTAGAGGGTGTCCTACATGTGGTTTCCTTGCTTATAGTAGTTCACAATTGAGAGTAACTATTATTTCAGTTTGGCTCTTTAGAAAGCTGCTAGGGTTCATCTTTTTGATGTGGAAAAATGTATGAGGTTGCATGATTCCATGCCTGCTCTCCTTGTAAGAAACTGTCTAGCTTTCTTATAATAAGAATGTCTAGTTAGGTTGCTTCATACTAAAATTCATGATGTTACTTGATTTCATGTTGCCATTGCAGCAAAGAATATCAGACACTTTGTTCACATTGCAAAGGAAGAGAAGCAGAATTGTATCAGAAAATAGTTGCAAATGGTAAGCTGGTACTCTAATACCATTACTCTTTATTTGGAGAATTTAAGGTAGGCCTTGTGTCTATTGTTCTCACCTATATTTTCTATCAGATGACACTAATATTTGATCAATGTCAGTGAGGGAATTAGAAATGCTCTTTGGTAAACTATGGACACAATGTCAGCGGTGCCAAGGCTCTTTGCACCAAGATGTTCTTTGCACAAGGTTTTTGAATGCTATATTTCAAGTATTACATTTTCATAACATGATTTGAATTTACATTATGGATGTATTTTGTAACATTTGTGTGATCATGTATTTTTTTTTAATTAATAGGATGTTTTTATTTTTATTTTTACACTTACTATCTCTTTTATACTTACATTGATGTCCTATCCTTATTGCAGTCGTGACTGCCTAATATTTTATCGTAGGAAGAAAGCTCAGAAAGACCTAACTGAAGTAGAGGTGCAACTAGAGCACTGGCAGTTTTAAGGATGCTGCCTGTGTAGCTTGTAATTTTTTATATTATTGAATATTTTTGTTTTCCTGAATTTTCTCTGGTGTATGTTTCTCTGATTTAATGGACCAGGTAATTTATTTGGTCCCTGAATCAGGATGAGCACGGTTTATTTATTGTACAGTAATTGTCAAGTCCTTGTTATTTAATGTTAACCAGTTCGATATATCTTTTCTCCTTGCAAATGAGATGGAGAAAAAGTCAAAATGGATACATACTTCCCAAGGAACACCCTATAAATGCAATGTGCACGCATATCCCAAATTTTAGGAGAGCACACACTATAAAACATAGATCTGCAGGCTTACATATGTATATCCTGACATGCATATAGTTGAATGGATGGATGGATGGATAGGTAAACAGAGATGGATACACAGATAGATGGGCAGGAGCAAATCCGAGACAATAGTTTCAGCAGATTTAATTTTTTTTAAATAATTTTTGGCAGGAGCAAATCCGAGTAGTTTGAGCATATTTTTTTTTAACTAATTTTTTTTATTGTCTCTAGAGAGACAATAGTTTGAGTTATGGACATATCTTTTTTTTAAATAATTTTTTATATTGTCTCTAGAGAGACAATAGTTCGAATTATGGACATTTATTTTTTTTGAAATAATTTTTTATATTGTATCTAGAGAGACAATGGTTTGAATTATGGACATTTATTTTTTTTAAATAATTTTTTTTACTGTATCTAGAGAGGCAATAGTTTGAATTATGGACATTTATTTTTTTTAAATGATTTTTTTATATTGTCTCTAGAGAGACAATAGTTTGAATTATGGAATTGTCTCTAGAAAGACAAAAATGTAATTGTCTCTAAAGAGACACAAATGAAATTGTCTCTAGAGAGACAAATCAAAATTGTCTTTATAGAGACAATAATAATATGTGTTCTATATTGTCTTTATAGAGACAAATTTTTGAGACATTATATTTTGAGACACCCGCTTAGAGACAATATTTAAGACATTACACAAGCTTCATTTTGTCTTGAGTTAAGACAATTGACTCAAATGTTGTCTTAAATATTGTCTTAAAACCCCCCTACATGTAGTAGTGAAGAGATGGAAACAATCAGCAGACAAAGGATATACTGGAAAGAGAGATTGAGTCGATAAGAAGATTAATGATCAAATTATCTCAGAGAAAGACAACAACAAGAAAGAAAAGTAGTGACAACAAGAGGAAAATAATAGAAGACTTCGAGAACAGGGGAAGTGGAGCAATATGGAATAAAGTATGGAGACCTGGAGAATAGCAACAGATAACAGTAGCAATAGAGCAATTGACAAGCAAGGACAGATTACAAAATAAAGTTTGGGATCCAGGAGGAAACAATTATCCAGACTTATGACCAGGTGGTCATAAATTTTCTTACATGGGGAGTCTGATGCAGGAGCATCCAACTCAATATTATCATTGTATTCTAGTAGAAATAGGGGGTCTTGTATTTCAAGGAAGTTGGTTTCCTAAGTATTGGATTTATGTAATTATTTAATGTTTTGAGTGATTTTAATGAGAGTAGGAATTAATTGAATATTGTGAGGCTTTATTGTAAATGTTCTCGAATGTAGGAGAACATGAGAGATTTAGGATAGTTGAGAGATTGAGGGATTGAGAATTGATTGTAAATCTTAGTTTAGGAGTCAGTTCATGAATCTAGGGATTAGAGAGGAGTTTTAGGAACAAGAAGGAGATTTTAGGATTTTGTTGAGGGATTCAGGGATCTAAACCAGAAAGTGGTTTTAGAACCCCATTGTATAAATGTAAGCCTAAAAGGCATGAACAGAGGTTGGAGAGGTTAAGAGAAAAGTAGATAGTAGGTTGGAGTGTCTTTAGCCTATGGGCAGATAATGAATTGAGGCCACAAATATTGAAGATCGGGCCTGAGGAACAGGGATTCCATTCTGTAATTATTCATTTGTATTTATATATACAGTAATTGAGTAGGACTGTATAATGTGTGATTGAGTGTCGAATGATTGTTGAATGCATCAGAGGATTGCATATATATATATATATATATATATATATATATATATATATATATATATATATACATATATATATATATATATATATATATATATATATATACATATACATATATATATATATATATATATATATACATATACATATATATATATATACATATACATATACATATATATATATATATATATATATACATATATATATATATATATATATATATATACATATATATATATATATATATATATATATATATATACATATATATATATATACATATACATATATATATATATATATATATATATATATATATATATATATATATATATATATGCAGGCGGAGTGTGTGAACGCAGAGGAGTGGAATTCGAAAAATACACAGAGAAGAACATGATGAGGAGGATCCTAATGAATTGTTAAATCCATTAGAATGATCAACCCAAAGCTTAGGAGGGATAGTGCATAGTTAAAAAAACCCCGAGCGACCAAGCGAAACCCATAGAAACAACGCTGAAAACAACGTAGAACCCAAGTAACAGAAAGAACAAGAAGTGAAGTGGTGACACTCAGCAGCTGTTGGATCATTTAGATCAACGGCAAAGATCAAGTCACGGCGGCATAAGCCTTTTGAAAATATCGACACTTTGAAGTGAAAGGATCTGACCTGAAGGATTAGCGAAATGTGATCGCGCGAATAAATCTCAACCGTCGGATCATATATTAGATCGACGGTCGTGATTGTGTCGCTAAATCGCAATCAGAGGAGTTAGGGCCAACAGTCAATGGGAGGTAGCGATTGCGATATTGCGATTAAGCGACAGCCGTCAGATCTGGCATCAGATTGACGGCTAGATCTGATTGCTAATCATATATCAACAAGTCAAATGGAATCACGGTAGAAAGTGTTGATTGTGTATTTTGATCGGGGAAGCAGGGGATTCGACGATTCTATATACGTGAATGTATGGAATTTGAAATCCAAATATAGGATTTCGAAGCGGAGTTTAATGAAATCCCTTTGTATTCTATAAAGTGTGGGCCAAGTCCTTAAGACTAAAATATATACATATGTATTTTGATAGTCGCATATCAGAAGGAGAAGGGCGATGAGGTATATATGTATAACTATTGAATAAGCCAATAGAGATTGTGATGGAGGTATAGCCTTGAGAAACGTGACCAGGTTGTATGGTAGGCGAAAAGGTATGTTTAAAGTTAATTCCTTTGTTAATGGGTTTTATAATGAATTATGCGCCGATAAGAAAGATTTAAGGGAAGACTTTAATAAAGTCTTCAATGAAGGTTGAAGGGTGATTTAAAGTCTTGATAGGAGGTAAAGGCGGGGTGATTGAGTTTCGAAACAATGGAACTACAGGTAAGAGGGCCTTAACCATTGAGTTTATGAGGATTCAACTCTTTTTTGAGTCAATTGCCTGGGAAAGTGGTATTTATACATGAATATGCATACTGTGGGTATGTGCAGGGGAAACCCTGCGTCAGCTTGCCAAGAAACAAGTAGCCAAAAAGTCAGAATCTCACCTCAAAGGAGGCAGAGAGCTCAATGGAGAGCAAGCTGAATGCTAAGAGTAGTAGTAGAGAGCTGAGAGAGAAGAGAGAGCCGAAGAGCTACTACGCAAAGAAACTGAGGGAGCCTTTGGGGTCACTTGATGTTCAAGTGAAAAGCCAGAGAGTTGAAGGTTGCAGAGGGCCAAGAAGAAAGAGCCAAAGAGCTAGAGCCAAAGCTAGAGCCAGAGAGCCAGAGCCAGAGCCAAGAGCTAGAGCCAGAGCCGAAGAGCTAGAGTGAGAGCTGAGAGCCAGAAAGCCAATAGCTTCAAGAGCCAGGGGATAAAATGGTGTCGGAACCCATTGTTTCTGTGTAAAACAATAGGAGTTGATCCAAGAGCTTGTAAGAAAAAGACTTATACCATAATCCTAGAGAGCCTAGTTGAGTTGACTAGAGCTCACAAAGATGTAGCCCAAGAGTTGTGGGTGAACTCCTAATTAAATTGTTGTTTCTATGTGATTGTTTATTGCTACTTTATTTTTTGTTACATGTAGTTATACATTAGTTTCAGCAGATTAATTTATAGCACATGAAAAGTTAAAAACAAATACCAGCATACACCTATATTTTCAAGCATTTCTTAATTCCACATTGGTTAATCATTAAGACTTGGGAAAAGTTAAAGCTTTGGAAGTGGGAGAGGTTCTTGTAAGTTGGACAAGAGGCCTAAGTGCCCCATTTTCAGATCAGGTGGTATCAAAGCTTAAGATTGATGAACCACACCTTTAACAAGGTTATATCAGAATGCTTTATTAACAGAGCAAAGATTGCTTGTCTGAAGGGTGTTAGGAAGTCAAGGACTAATTGTCTAATTGATGTATGCTTGTTTGTAAACTGATTGTTGTTTGAGTTTGCAAAGGTGAAGGGGAAAGCTATGGATAGCTAAGTCCATGAGAGGACAAGAAGGAAGAAAGTCTTAAGGCATTCTCCTTATCCTGAAGGACCTCAAGGCAATCATTGAAGCAAAAGAGGTTTGTTGCAAAAGGATGCTTATCTTTTGATTTATTGCATTTCTTTGTTAATGGAATGCAAGTTGTGGAATGGGAAAGTTGAGTAGGCAGACACACTTTATTGCTGCAACATTATATTCATTTCAGCTTCGAAAGTACAGTGTACTAAAGTGAAAGTTGAAGGATGAAACCTTATATTTCATTTCAGCTTCAAAAGTACAGTGTGCTTAAGTGAAAGTTGAGGGATGAAATGCATGCATAATAATAATGCTCATGAACACAGGGATGTTGATGATTTTCTTGGTTTTGAAGATGTGTGTGTGATTAACTTGAAGGGTTGATTGATTTTTTTTAAACATGCAAGTAATATCGGGCTTGTTATCTAGTCCATCATTTGTAAGTCAGATTTAAAGACTAGAGGTAAGTCACAAGATGTGAAATTTGTTTCTTTTGTTGAAGTAGGAGTTTAGGCCATCTAGTTGCTGTCTGTATTTCCGTTGTTGTTAACAGTTGTTGTTGACGGCTTGTCTAACAGATACAAATGAAATTTTTGTGGAGAAGATGTACTTCACATTTGTTTGAGGTAGCTTGGATCAATTATCAAGGCAAAGAAGTTCAAACTACCTTCTGTGACCATTTCGGTAGAAGTTCTGTAGGAAGGTAAGGAGGAAGACAGTTCTTCCCAGGAAGACCAGCCCATCCAAGAAGGAAAGTGGTCAGAAACTTTGGTTCAGAGGCACTATGTAAACGCAAGTGTAGGGAGGCTGAAAGAAGAGGGTGAGTCACTCTCATTTACTATTCAGATCAGTATATCAATCTTTTGGAGACCAAAAGTTCTTTTAGTGGGAAGGCGTGATCCAAAAATGGATCCTGGATAAACCTCTAAGTCTAAAAGACTTGATATAAGAGGTAAAAGATTCCAAATGGCACAAATCCTTTGTAAATTAGAGGAAAATGAAAATTGCAGGTTGCTATAGATAGATCTCTTCATTCGGAATCTAACGCAATTTGAATGAGTGAAACATAGTTTGGATGAAGAAGTTATTGTAAAAAGAGAATTGCCCATTGTCCTTTGAAAAGGTGGGAATTTCTTATTAAATGGGACATGGAGAAAATATATGTGTTCCTTTAAAGAAATCACATCGCAGCCTCTTAGTGCGTCGCAAGAATCCAAAGGGAGGACTTAAGCCAAAGGCATGGAGGTTTAGCGATAAGCGATGAAAACTTTATCGCATCGCACATAACCAAAGGTGATGGACCATGGCCCATGGTATTCCGAAGGGCTGATGAGTGATATGCGATAAGTGTTGATCGACGATCACCGATCAGAGGAACAGAGCACCCAGACCCATGCGCCAATGTGATATGCTGATAGCAATACGCCGATGCGATTGATGGATCCCCAATACAAAGGGCCGTTAAATGCGACATACGTTGATGCGATAGCGTTGATAGAGCGATTGGCGATAGGAACAAAAGCCTTCCTGCCTGTTTTGATTGTGATATGCAATCAGAGCGTGGACCCAATGGGATTATAAACATGATTTCATATAATTTGAAATCTGGATTTTCAGATTTTTAATGTATTTCTGTGTTTCTGTATATATTCTTTGTGTATTGGAATTTTTTCTGTTTTCAGGAATTTTCCTGAAGAAAAGCTGCCTGTGTATTTTCCATTGTAAAAAAGACTTCCATTCCTTATGCCACGTTGTAAACGAGCATTGTGAAACAATGATGTGTTTTGAATAGGAATGCATTATGGAACACGCAGAGACAAAGAGGAAGAGCGCCAGAGGGCTAGTCGAAGAGGTGGAGCCACGTAAAGAATTATTCCTCATGATTGAAGGGATAGAGGAATGGTTGTGGAAGCCGTAGAGTTAGAGGATTCCTCAAAAGGCCAGAGATCCAAGCGAGAAGCTAGTTTTCCTTTCAAGGAGCTCACAATAGGGCCAGAGAGCTCACGTTGTAACATCCCACAAGTGCAGAGCTGAAAAAATCATAGAGCCACCAAAGGTTGGGGCGATTGTGGAAGGGATGTTTCCTTAAGATGAGCAAGGGACAGAGAGTTCATGATTTTGATATGCAGAGAGCCATGAGAGCGTGGAAGGCTGGATAGAATGCCAAGAGCCGAGTAGCCAAAAAGTTGGAAGCTCACCTCAAAGGAGGTAGAGAGCTCAATGGATAGCAAGCTGAATGCTGAAAGTAGTAGCAGAGAGCCGAGAGAGAAGAGAGAGCCAAAGAGCTATTGTGTAGAGCAGCTAAGGGAGCCTTTGGGGTCACTTGAAGTTCAAGTGAAAAGCTAAAGAGCTGAAGGTTACAGAGGGCCAAGAAGCTAGAGCCAAAGCCAGCGCCAGAGAGCCAGAGCCAAAGCCAATAGCCAGAGCCAAGAGCTAGAGCCAGAGTCAAAGAGCCAGAGAGAGAGCTGAGAGCCAGAAAGTCAAGAGCTTCAAGAGCCAGGGGATAAAATGGTGTCAAAACCCACTGTTTCTATGTAAAACAGTAGGAGTTGAGCCAAGAGCTTCTAAAAAAAAGACTTATACCATAATCCCAGAGATCCTAGTTCAGTCGAGTAGAGAGATGTAGCCCAAGAGTTATGGGTGAACTCCTAATTAAATTGTTGTTTCTGTGTGATTGTTTATTGCTGGTTTATTTTCTGTTACATGTAGTTATACATCAGTTTCAGCACATTAATTTATATCACATGAATAGTTAAAAACAAATACCAGCATACGCCTATATTTTCAAGCATTTCTTAATTCCACATTGGTTAATCATTAAGAATTGGGAAAATTTAAAAAGCTTTGGAAGTGGGAGAGGTTCTTGTAAGTTGGACAAGAAGCCTACGTGCCCTATTTTCAGATCACAGGATGGTCTCGAGTGTTATCGCACCATGGACTGATGCACATGATGCCTCTCTAGCAGCGAATAATCAAGGTATAACTGCATCGGGGTTATCGCCTATGTTATTCACAAACCTGTTAGGTAAACTTGACTCGGGATAGAGTCAAAAGTTGACGAGGGTAAACAGTGATGGTTTTGGGGCACATGGTATTGTGCACCCATGGTATTATGCCCATGGTATTATATTTAATGGAGCCTATAAAAGACTGGAAGGACTTCATTGTAATAAAAAGGCCTGGAGGTGAGCGGTGAAGGCTCATTGGCCAGATTGGCCTGGGTTTTGGCCAAGGATAATGAAATTTCATTATGATTGGGTTTTTCCCCGGATTTGGGGTTTTCCCGGATAAACATGTGTGTTTATGGTTATTGCTGGTTAATTTTATATTTATTCCTCTCAGTATTTATTTATGTTATGCAGTAAATTTCTTAACAACTGGTATCAGAGCCAGATATTGGCTTCAAAGGGATTCTTTGATGCCAGGGGTTTATAGTGCGCTATGATATCAATGCAGCGTTTTTCCAAATCTGGGTCTAGAAAATAATGGTGGAACAATCGTACGTGGAAGGACCTCGAGGAGAATGTGCAGAAGATAGTGACGTAACCGCCAGGGATCGTAGTGCATTTGCGATATTTACCGGTTTGGAACATTATGATGAATTGTTCAGGGTTCATGCAGCTTCAAAAATTATTCGTTTTCTGCTACGTGAGGCCACTGGTGTTGGAATCTACGAGGTTCTCATTAGGCTCGCAGTTGGAGCGGTTTGATAGAAGTTTTTGAGCAAATCAAATTGAGAGAGGATGGATCAGAATCGCAGCAGCAAGGAAAAAAAATAAATTAATGAAGTCAAAATTATTGCATGTAAATGGGCATACTACTGTAAGACCTTGTAAGGAATGTGTACCCCTTGGTGATGACCAGTATATTCTGGGTTAGACCTAGGTGATAGGGGGGATGTCGAGTTAACAATACCCCAGGTAAAAACACTGAGGGGGGTAAGAGCTAGAGTGAGCGGGATTGGCTCACTTAGCAGGTTTGGCTGGAGTTAGTCAAGGAACCCCAAGTCAAGTTTAAGGGGGGAATTGTTACGTAAACTTGACTCGGGATAGAGTCAAAAGTTGACGAGGGTAAACAGTGATGGTTTTGGGGCACATGGTATTGTGTACCCATGGTATTATGCCCGTGGTATTATATGTAATGGAGCCTATAAAAGGCTGGAAGGACTTCATTGTAATAAAAAGGCCTGGAGGTGAGCGGTGAAGGCTCACTGGCCGGATTGGCCTGGGTTTTGGCCAAGGATAATGAAATTTCCTTATGATTGGGTTTTTCCCCGGATTTGGTGTTTTCCCGGATCAACATGTGTGTTTATGTGTTTATGGTTATTGCTGGTTAATTTTATATTTATTCCTCTTAGTATTTATTTATGTTATGCAGTAAATTCTTAACAAAACCATCAGGATAGTGAATCTAACATTTGAGTTGCAGGGAACCCACTTGTCAGTTGAGTTTGGAAGCTTGGCATTATCGTGAGCCGGTTAGGATTCCTATGGCTTTCTCAGATTCTTGTTCTTTTCTCTATTTATGTTTAGGGTTGATTGAGTTATGAATTGAAGATAGCTTAAATTCAACATTAGAACGTATCATTGAAGAATGTCATACAAAAGAATTGTTATTTAGTATTAGTACTGAAGACATGTTTGGATGGAAGTTGAAACTAAAAATAGGTAAAGCTGAAATGGTTTATGTTGTATTATAGAAATATCCATCAACATAGCATGAAAAATTTCGTGGTCATTCATATACCTTGAGTTGAGTATGATCGCTGGAGTATATGCAGTGATTGAACTTCAAAACTTTGAATTGTTTCTTCTTGTTGAAGCTTATATCTATATATATATATATATATATATATATGTATATATATATGTATATGTATATGTATATGTATATGTATATGTATATGTATATGTATATGTATATGTATATATATATATATATGTATATAGATATAGATATATAGATATATATATATATATATATATATAGATATATGCAGCATTGAAAACTCTTATAATGTGCAACATTTAAGTCTTGCTACTTGCTCCATTTTATTCAGTGTGTGAAGTCTATTACTATTGTTAAATATAGGTGAATGCAAAAAAATTTGGACACGAGTGGTCCACGTTTCTAATTCTTCTAGTTAATTGAAGAAGTGAATAAGCTTCAACAACACAGTTCAACACACTTCCCTAGTTTCGAAAATGGATAAAATTGGTGAAGTAGTAGAGTTCTTAAATACTTTAATACACTTCATAGTTCATGATAGAATTAAAATAAAAAAAGCTACTATATTTGATATTAGAACTTGTTGGAAAAATGCATAGGAGAATATTGAGTTTTTGAAGCTTAAGACAAAGCTACAGCAAGAAGAATTACAACAATGGAGTCAGCATTCTAAACTTGGTTCTGTTTAGAACGTTGAAACATACTCTCATAAGAAACAAATTGATTAAGATGAAGTGAAAAATGAAGCAACAGTTGTACATGCAGAGGCAAAAATTTAGCCTGCACTTCCCAAGTCGATCATCAGATCTTGGGAAGAGCTTGTCCATAACAAGCATAGAATAGATCTTGGATATGATAAGGAGGTTTCCTTTCATGTTCCATATTACTCAAAGCCCATTCAGTTTCAGAGTGTTGGATTCGTTCATGACAGTTCACCTTTAGTTGTTCCAGATTTTGCTCGTCTTCCATAGCAACAACAACAGAGTATTAAATTCCAACATTATGACCGAGTTGGCCATGTGAAAGATCATTGTTTTGATCTTCATCCATGTGAGCACTATCATAAAGCCAGTCATTCTTTAAACAGATGCTTCAAAAACAATCCTCCTACAAGAACAAAGATTCATCTTGGATGGATCGCTTCTTGGTAATGGGCATCAACAACCAAGAAGATATTTTGGTAATATGTCCAAACTTGTCCTAGAGTATTGAGCAGTCTTATAGTTGAGTTTTCTCCATCATCTCACATTGTATCTGACAGGGGGGGAAGTGATGGTCATATACAAGCTTCAAAGCCACATCAAACGAGCCTGAGCCACAACCTGCCATATCAGATTCAGGGTTGTAGCTAGAGACAAAGATGCCCTTGAGAATGCCTTAAGTTGGTGATGACTTTTCAAAGAATTGGCGACACTTCCTCTAGCACAAGACTTCAGGTTCTTGCCAATTTTGAAAGAGTTCCAGGAATTGCATTAAGAATTCCAGAGTTGTTGGTCATCCTTAAACCATCACAGGTTGAGACCTCCCTTTTCAGGTTGAGGTTCTCCCTTTTATGCGGGGTGAGACCTTCCTTTCATGGTTGAAGGTTTCCCTCTTCAAAACATTAGGAGCGCTTCCTCTAGCAGAAGACCTCAGCTTCTTGCCAGACCTGGAAGAGTTTTGGGAACCGCACAAGGCATTCTAGTGTTGATGGTAATCCTTAAACCACCTCCCTTGATACCAACATTTTAGAGATCACATTTAGCCTAGTGTTTCTATGCATTTTTTCACATTTTGTATTACATCTTTCTTCTTGCACTCATACATAACCCTTCAGATTAAGGGGGGGAATGTTGGACACCTAATCCTCTAAGGGTTGGTGTGGACGCTGAACAACCAAAGGGAATCCAAGGGGTCACTTGGAATATGAAACCAAGGGTCACTCCTATGTTTATAAATGTATATCATGTCAATAATAGATGCACTCTCATGCTTATCATTCATACTTTGTTTCTTCTATGTATGTGTTTATCAGCATAAAATATATTTTATTTCTTCTTCTTTTTTCACATGAAACTCTCATTTATAAAGTAACTTCATTGGAATGTGATTCTCATATGTTTTAAATGAGTGGTTCACTTCATAAATTAATTTATATGTAAAAGTGATATTATAGCCTAAGAAAGGGGGGGGGGGGGGTATTTTTTTTATTTTCGTCAACATCCATCACCATATGTGTTAACTTCTACTCACCTTGTGGTTTTTTTTACCATTAATTCATTTTTTAAAAGAAGGCATAACTTTTACATCTTAATACTATTTTCAATGCCATTTTCTTCAACAACCTATTTTTTCAAGGGATTTCCTTCCAGACAGTTAGTTTCATTACCTAAATCCATATTACCACATATTTTAATATGGATGCTTCAAGTGAAATTTTGCTTACTAGTACCTACTACTTCTCATTGAAATCCCAGATGGAGTATGTAGTAGGAAGAAAATTATTGTACAATATTATCTTGAGACAAAAATTGGCCCCACTAATGTTGATAAGAGATCTTGATGAGACAATAGGAATAAAAAATCTCATGGAATAGTCCAAATGTCCATTTCTCCTAATTTGTGATTGCATATTCAAAGATTCAATGATCTAAATGAAGTCTCAAAAAAGTTGAAAAGATATTTGGTAAAACTAATATTATTAGATCTCATCATATAGAAAATCATGTCACTACTATAATTTGTAATTATTTCTACTACATTAAATATTACTTATCTAAGTTCAAAGTACTTAGACATTTGCTTCTAGAATATCAAGTTGAATTAAAGGATTAATTTTTCATATACATTATTCTTTCCAAGCTTCATTCCACATATTCTAATTTTGTATTTGCATTTTATGCCAATAACAAAGCTCTAAGGGATGCCAAAAAAAAACCTTCTCGTGAATCACTTTATGAATATCTAATTAGATAACAAGATGACCTCTTTCATAGTGGGTTGATTTTCATTAAAAGTGCGTCTAATAAGACCCTAAAAGCCTAATAGAAGAATAAAAACAACCATCCAAAGACACAGCATCCTCAGAAGAACAAGAAAAATGAGGGTTCCAAACCCTCTCAACCAACCATTACTCCTAACGGTGACAAAGAACCAAAAAAAACAGTAAAAATATTAGCGAATATTGCGATTATTGCAGTAAATATGGGCATGTGGAGTCTAAATTTTTTAAGATGGAGGCTTTGGAAGAAAAAGTGAAGAAGCACAATATTAGTATTTATTATTATTCTAAAAAGTATTCTCATGGACATGCACTTTCTTCTTATTGTTTCTCTTTTAATACAACGTCTACTTCTCGTAATATTATCTTATCAATTCTGGAACATTTTATCATGGATATGTCTAATTGTAAAGCCATGTTTTATGCTCTAAATGATTTCAACACCAAAAATATATTTGTTGGTTATGCTAGATCTCTTGGTGTTGTAGGGTCTAGAGAAATTCAGGAAGATAATGGTCATTTGCATGATGTGTTATTTGTTCCATGCCTTTCCCACAACCTTCTAACAATATATCAAATCACTCATTTGGGTGAAGATAAAACAATAGAGTTGTCACCTCACCAAGTTGTAATTAAGGATTTAAAATAACCCAAGCATGTCATTTGTTGGAGGGGATGATGGCATTACTCGTTTGTACAAGTTTGAAATATTTGGTTCCTCACCTTTTCACTTAGTTTTTATTTCTCATAGTGTTAACTTGAGCAAACTCCGACATGCAACATGCATGCAGTAACATGTTGTCTAGTTAGATAGAACTGCATTTTATATATAGTTGCTAACAATATGATTGAAGTTTCAAGCTCGTCCATTAATTCCTAAGACTTCATTAAGTTTTTCGTGAAACCTCTTAATATTTACAACATTTACTTTGATAATTAAGTATACTAGTATAGTAGATTCCTTGCGAGGAATTAATAGGGTATATAGTAGACATACCACCTAGTCTCTATTCACATATAAAACTTTGGATTGCGTTTGTCTCATGAAAAACACCAAAATATGTGTCATTATGCTACTCATTGCCTCGTTCTCAATGGTATTATATATTTCCAAAGAGTTAGCACCATCTTGTGAGAATGCATATCTCATGAGAATTATGAGTACGATCACAAAATTTCTTGCAACAATATTTATGGTGGCCACTTGTCTAAACTTTCCACTACAAATAAATTCCTCTAGGTGGTTCATTTCTAGTCCTCTGTTTTTCATGATTGCATTTAGACAAATTCTTGCTTGTAAGTCATAAGTTTCACCTACTCCTCTAAATCCCATCATCAACAATAATTTCTTTTGTAAATAGGGGATCAATTTCATGGAATGTTGTTGTGTTTCAACACTAATCATAAAAAATTATTATAGTCATTGACTAGTTCAATAAAAGAGTAGAAGAAATGCATACCTTTTACATTACTTCCAACATGACATTGTTGTTATGGTATTAATCATCATCATCATTATTATATCAGCTATATGCAAGTAAGTGTGAGGTACATAACATCCTCCATATAGCCCATTTATAAATCAATGAGAGTGATTTGAATAATCAAATTCATATTTCACATTAATATAATTTAAAAACATTGACCGCTCAAAAATAATTTTATTAACTTATTCACTTCTTCTATTTGTGACATGACTAAAACTAGCTTACATGCCATATGTTAACTGCCAAATGACTTGATATAGATTAAAAAATAGATAAGTGAATGAGTGAATAAACCCTCTATGAGAATGAAACTTTTAATTACAAAATACTCACATGCATGGTATAATATGATTATTCAATTGAATCCTTAATGAATATCCTTGATTTATAAATAGGAGATAAAGATGGCATAATGTATGCTACCTTCTCTACCAATTCCGTGATAGCTAATATAATAATAATGAATGACGGTTGAGACCTTAACAAATTCTCCTATCTATTAACCACGTCAACAATACCTTTAGTAGTTATAAGAAATTGAAGTCTAAACTTATTGAGAAATTCAAGGATAAATCCTTTCAAATATTTATAATTAGAATTGAAACTAATTAAAAGAGAACAACCAAATTAAAGAACTTTCTGAATTAATATTTTATTGAATATCTTTATTAACACATCTAAAAATTAATATTACTCTCTATCTAATAGGCCTATTAAAATTTTGTCACTCTACCATGGTCTTCTTCCTTTCCATCCCATTTATGGTATAAATCTAGTTCTTTCGATTAAATGCAAAAGTCCCTTCTCTATTTAGCAATCAAACTTCTCAATAATACCACTAACATGGAACAATGGTTAATAGAATTATAATTATCCGATGAGGGGTATTGCGTTTCCTTAACAACCATTGAGGCTATGATGAAGTTCATCGAAACTTACTATCACTGGCAAATCCTTCGCGATGAAATGGGTGAGGTTTTAGTTGATCCCATGCCAAAGAGAAGGTACGATTTAAGAAATTTGAATTGTTATAACATAATCCTTATATGGTTATGTCTTAATAATGGAACTCGTTATTGACTCTAAACTGTCGATAATGAAAACCATATCTCTGGATCTTAATTTCCCAAACAAACAGTATTTACATCATCAAAAAAATGTGTATAGAAAAGGTGCATATGACCTTGCTAACGGTGAACATATTCCTTTCCAGGAGTACCTCAAAATGCTCTACTTGAAAATGTTTCATATATGAAAATATTTTATAAATAAAAAAGTATGAGGGTCATTGCACATAACTTTTTATTTCTTTTCATTTGCCTTTTTTTTTCTTATTTTTATTTTTATGTATTAATTTTCGTTTGTCTCATTTTTCATTTTTCAATGCATGTCTTGATAGTTCCCGATACCTATTTTCAATAATTGGATGTAAAATTATTCCTTAATAGTGTGTGGGTTATTTATTCACCATCATAAGCTAAATTATTTAGTTGCAGAACGAATAATTAAATCAAATATATTATAATAATTAATTATCTTATTATTACAATTACTTTTTACGTTTTAATTTAAGTTTATCTATTTTTTTTTCGATAATCACATGAATTTTATAACATTAAAAAAATTCAATATTTTGAAAAATATTTATATATTAATTTTTATAATTTTAATTTAATATTTAAATTTATTCATATTCTTAAAAATCGTAATACTTATATAAATAAATTTAAAAAATAATACACTTTATATTCAATAAAAACATGATCTCAAAGTAATGTCTATTTTCCAAACCATCATATGCATATCAAATAACACCTCATGTAACCCCTCTATCTCATCCCCACCAATACCTTATTGCCTACTGACGCAGTGTCACTGACACTCCGATTGATACATGAGATGGTATTACATTTTGGAAAATAAATAGCAATTTATACTATTTATTTAATAAATTATTATTATTTTTATTAATTTAATTTATATTATTTATATAACAAATTATTATGGTTATTATTAATTTTATATAATTTTTATTTAAATTTAAAATATATTATAATATTATTGTGGTGAATCCCTTCATAATTTAATATGAGGAAAACTTAACCTAAAGAGGTGATATTAAGTAATATTATATTTAAAAATAATAAAATAATACACAAATTAAAATAAAAACATCAAGATAGGTTAGTATGAAGAATAATATTACATTTGAAAATAATAAAATAATATTTACATTAAAAAATTAGAAAATAATAATAAAAAAAAATCAATATCCATTATAAATAAAATCTACAATGATATAAAGAAATTTTAATGTATTTAAAAAATCAATGTCTACTCTAAATAAAATTTACAACGATAAAGTAATTCTAAGTAAAGAAATTTTAATTTACGTTTAAGTGTAAGGGAAATAAGTAATCCCTTTATTAAATAATATGGAGTGATGGATATGTCATTTGGAGGAGCACGTCCAATGCTCTTTTTGAGCTCCACCTCCTCTCGAGACAGGCATGGAAAATTATGAATACCAGTGTTTTCTATGTTTTACTTGTCCTTTGGCTTTCTCGGTTTTGGAGAATGTCTTTAGTTTCATTTTCCTACTTTTGTCATATGTTGTATGGGTGGTCAACAAACTTGTTTCAACCACCTGTTTTCGTTGCTACTCAATGTACATCTTTTTGAAGAAAGAATAGAATTTCGAATTACAAAAAAAAATATGAAGTTACATCAAAAATAATTATTGATATTGCGTGATTTATAATTCACTCTATGTTGTTGATATGTCATATCTAAAACAAAAACATATATAAGTAAAAAACAATTTTTAATGTCAGCCATAAATAAAATATTTTAGTATCCATATTAAATAACATAATTTTATATAGAGTTGATAGAGAGAAAATAAAATTAATTTAAATGGTTGAGTAAAAAATTTTAATATCAAAAATGTGTTTGTAAAGGGAGAAAGTTATAATTTCATCAATATGCTCTTTTTAATTCAAGGTATGAGAAAAATTCTTAATTCATTCACTGTTTAGTATGGAGTTCACAAGTAACATGCTAAACAATATTAATAACAAAAATAATTCAATGTATGTGTACACACCTATAATTTCCTATAAATATTTGTTTTCTATTTTTTAGTATAAAGAGATGTGTTAACATTGAATCATCAATAAAATATGAGTCTATGTCAACTATATATATATTATATTGAACAAGTGAAAATAAAACAGTTTCTATGGTTAAAACACTTTATGGGCATGTTTATTAGAAGCAACATAAATCCATCTTAATTCTGAAGCATAAATCTCAAAACATAAATCCATCCTAATTGTGAAGTATAAATCTCTTAAAATAAAAATTTTTGAAGTACAAAATTTAAGAAAAAAAATTTACACCGTTAAAAAATATGATCTTTATAAACTCTTGAAAAAATTAAATTCAATGTAAAACTACCTAATTTTAAACCAAGTATTAATAAGATCACTTATTTTATATAATATATAAAAAAATATTTTATACAATATATAAAAAATTACAATAAAGTATTTTATTTATGATTCATATGGTAACACTATTTATATTTATTTTAAACTGATTTATCTCATCTTTACATTATAACCAAATATAAACCGTATTTCCCATAAATTAAGAAACAAAGAAAAAGGTTTGACAAACCACGAAAGTGGATACAACGGGGGGACGACGAACTCAGTGACAAAGTTTGAAAAACCGCGAAAGTGGATACATAAATACAATTAAAGGGGCATCGTTGAACAACTGTGTTATATCGAAAAGTGAAGCATCCTGAATCTGACGTTTGAGATGTGCTTTAAGGTTTTAAAAAATCAATTTACAGATGTAACAAAAAGGAACTCTACAGCAGTCAAATTTAAACGTGATAAATCATGTATAAAATGTGGACCCAATCTTTAAATAACTAGCATTTACACCAGATGTTGCAAAGGAAACGCCGTAAGGCATAAAATGTGGAAGAATAACGACATGTGAATGGAAATTGTTGAAAACAAGGGTGGATGACAACGAGATATAGTTGTAATTATTAGTTGTGTATTCTGAATATGGTTTTTTTGTAAATAATAGTAGTGTCATGTAGAGATTATCCATTATCTATGGAGTAGTTGTTGTTTATGTGAACATGTTTCGATTTTTTTTTTTTTGATATTTTTCTTCAGGGATGTAATTTTTCCATATGCGACCTAGTCATGGCATTGCTTTTTGATATATGGGGGAATTGAGGATTAATCATAATTTGATCTCCAGTGATGATTTTTTAAGATTCTATAGAGAAATACTATTAGATTTTAATGGAAGAGGTTAAAAAAGCAATATGACATTGTGAACAACATCATGGTTGTCATTCCATATTTGAAAATGCATCAAAACTTGTTGGAGTCAAGAAGTAAAAGTTTTATGCAATTTTGTTTATGTACGTCCTGTCTTTTTTTATCATATGTTATGTTTTTCTTTATTGAATAATTGAAATATAATTGGACCAATAATTGAAATATAATTTGACTTCAATTATAAAATTTCAAACCCAATAATTAAAATATAATTAGACTTCAATTACACTCAAGAAAACACTATGTTAGGACTCAATCTACACAAATTAACTACCTCCATTGTGTAAATTTGAATTTTACTCAAATGAGGTAGGATCAAAACACAAATATGTAATAAAGCATCCGAAATCATAATCAACGAAATGACATGCAAAACCCAAAAAAATATAATCTAATCTATAATCACTAGGTATGGTGGTAGGTGGCTTAATCGCTACACAACTTAATCTCTTGAAAACTTAGTATAAAGACCTAGTAATGTGTTGTGTGAACTTTTGTGGAAATTGGTCATCAAACATTTCATGAACATTGAAAACAAACATAGGTAAATAAAAAAATAGGTTGCAAAAGCCCTCTTTCCAAAGAAATGCATCACCATATGAAATTACTTACTTCAGTTGCTCTTCATTATAACGTGCATAAAATTGAAGATATTTGTTCCATGGTGCACACTTATAGATGACACATTGAGATTGCAATAGAAACCGACTTAGATGGAGGATACTTGAACATCTCATACTTAGCAAGGGAAAATTGGCTTAAGAAGTATGCCATATGTCTTATCTAATCAACCAAGAGGTTTTAATTTAGTGATTTTCTCAAAACAATTCATAAGAAAAGTGCTATCAATAAGAAATAAGAACAAGAATCTCAAGGTTTCATCAAATTAAATAGCAAACCACAAAATTAAGTGTGTGTATTGTTACCAATGTTTCTACACCTTACATTGAAATTAAATTGAATTGGCAAACCAAAAGTATATTGTAGAACATCTTACATTGTTGCTTCCTACAATTGTTCAACCATGAGGTCTCAAATTGAGATATAAATATATCATTCAACTATTATGGATGGTTCTGACCAGTCGTTATGTATCAATAATCGATTAAGAATACAAGGATAGAGCATTAATACATTTAGTCCAACCACATGCCAAATGCAAAGCTATTTCATAATTTATGTAAAATTATTTGTATGAAAATAAAAAAGAAATAAATCGAAGTCACACATCCTTAAACTTAGAAATTTATATGGAAATTTAGCGTAAGAGATTATAATTAACAATTTATAACAAAATTTAACATATAGGTATTGTAATTGTATCAATTAAATGTGAACAAATAAATATACGAATATTATAATGGTACTAGGTAAATATTATTTTTGTAAGTTTGATAGGACTATATATTTATCATGTAAGAGCACAAAGATCACCATCTATCCAAGACTTGATGGACATACTAATAGTGTACAACCAATCCATAATTTTTAAAAATAATTGTTAAAAATAGAATCTTTTACATGACAATAATAGTTATTTGAATGCAATAAGTTGGTGAGAAGAAGACATAATGAATGATAATATTAGAATAGAGTTTCATAATGAATGATAATATTAGAATAGAGTTTCATAGTGGATGGTTAAAAATAAAAAAATAAAAAATTATGAAACAATTTAAAAACTAGTGGAAGACAATTATTCCTTACAAAACTTTAGAAAAGCTATTGCTTGCAAACACTTGAGAAAAGAAGTTTAAATACTTATTTAATGATGTATACTTTTCTAGATGGTAAATGGTACAAGTCACAAGATTATATGAACTACTTTCAAAATTGTAGTGGATATATTTGTGAATTTATTTTATACTTTGAACTAAGTGAATAGAGCGGGAATTTCATTATTTGTTTATTGTCATTAACTAAATATCAATGCAACTAATTAGACTACTCTTATAAATATAAAAATTACAAAAAAAATTGATATAACATTTTTTTTTACATTATTCAAGAACTCACTATATCATCTATATCATCTAGCAATTATAATAATATAAATTTTTCTCAAAAGTACAATTATTGAATCTTATATTCTTTCCATAAAATTTATAAAATTACTACAATTGTGGCAAATCTACTTTCATAATAAATATTTTTTTCCATTTTTCAAGAATTCTACATATCATGTATTAATCATAATAATATCTTTGTTTCTCAAAATCACAATTTTTCAATTTTATATTCTTTCCAAGGAATTTATAATTTATAATATTATTAGCAAATAAGGGATATTTGGCTTAAGAAGTATGCCATATCTCTTATCTAATGAACCACGAAGTTTTAATTTAGCGGTCTTCTAAAAAAAAATCATAAGAAAAGTGCTATCTATAAGAAATAAGAACAAGAATCTCAAGGTTTGATCAAATTAAATAGCGAACCACAACATCAAGTGTGTGTATTGTTACCAATGTTTCTACACCACACACATTTAAAAAAATATTTAGGAAATTAAATTGAATTAAGAAACCAAAAGTATATGGTAGAAAATCTTCTATTGTTGCTTCCTACCATTGTTCAACCATGAGGTCAATAAAATTGAGATATAAATATATGGTTCAACCATTTCCTACAATTGTTCAACCATGCGGTTAATAAAATTGAGATATAAATATATCCATTATGGATGGTTCTCGCAGGTGGCTATGTATCAATAATCCATTAAGAATGCAAGCATAGAGCATTAATACAAACAATTAGCGCAACCACATGCCAAACAGAAATATATTTCATAGTTTATGTAAAATTATTTGTATGAAAATAAAAAAGAAACAAATGCAAGTCACACAGGCTTAAATTTAGAAATTTATATAAAAATTTAACATAAGAGATTATAATTAATAATTTATAACAAAATTTAATATATAGATATTATAATTGTATTATATTTTTTTTACATTATTCAAGAACTTACTAATAATTATAATAATATAAAATTTTCTCAAAATTACAATCATTGAATCTTATATTCTTTACATAAAATTTATAAAATTACTAACAAATACAATTCTGGCAATATACTTTCATAATAAATAAATAAATAAATATATATATATATATATATATATATATATATATATATATATATATTCCATTTTTCAAGTATTCTACATATCATCTATTAATCATAATAATATCTATGTGTCTCAAAATCAAAATCACAAACTTTCAATTTTATATTTGTTCCCAAGAATTTATAATTTATAATACTATTAGTAAATAAGATTGTGGCCATGTACTATTCTTGTATGGAAGTTGGCGTATTGAAAGCAGGTAATAAGAATAAGAAAGCTATAGATTAAAGTTAAATTAAACTCTGTAAACATGGTTACGATCATAAAATTAATGTTTTGAAGTCAATTTTGAAATGGTCACATTATTATCTAAGTTGAAATTGCAGCAAAATGGTCAAATTATTATCGAAGTTGAAATTATATGTTCTACTTTATTTTCCATTCTCGAATGAATTCTCCAACTATTGATATTTTTCCTGAAAACTAAAGAATATATTGAGTAGTGACACCAAAATGCAGTACATATAGATAAGTAAGAGATAAAATGTATTAATATTTAGTTAGAAAAAAAAATGCTATAAAAATAATATAAAACCCTAACCTTTATATATATAGAGGTAAGCAAGAAAAAATATGCATTCTTATTTATAGGAAGAAAAATCATTTCTTTATTATTGTTAATACATTACACCTAACAAACTCTAAAACCTAATATAAAAACATAGATATATTTATATGGAAAGGAACATAAATCATTTCCCTATTGCGGTTAACAATATCCAAATAGTGTTATTTAAAATTCTAAAATAATCTCCAAATAGTGTTATTTAAAATTCTATAGGTTTATGATATAACAAGGTCACTCTCACCACCTTTTTTTATTTTAACATAGTACACAATGGTAGTTATAGTATCATGCTATTGTATATAGATGCCATGTTTTTTCAAACACATAACATGTAGGATTAAAAAAAATTAGCTAATCATTTGCAATGAATATGAGAATAACAAAAGATAGGAAAAATATTGAATTAACATTGTCTACAATGGTGAGTACATAAAGTAGGTATTGGAAAGATTTAAAACATAGGATGCAATGCTAGTTAGTACATGTTTGGAAAGCTATTTCAGATTGAATAAGGAGATGTGTCCAAGACATAAGAGGAGATACACTCCATGTCCAAATTTCTACACGTTTACATGTTGATCTATAAGGTGTGCACAAGGTAAGATATTTCACATGAGTTGAACAATCCATGTAAAGAGCATTAGTAGACAATAAAGTGGATTCTCATGTATTTGAGAGATATGAATACTTGACTTTTTTTTTTTGAGTTTCAAATATTTTTTTGTATATGAGTATTTAGACATGGTATGCAATATATAGTATCGTTAGATAAGGATGTGGTTTTACTAGAAATTACAAAAGGAAATAAACAAATTTATGCAGGAGTTAGGAAATAAGAAATAAAATGGTAGGTTGTATAGTGACAATGAGAGTTCAATTCATCTTGTAAGTAAATGAGCCTTCCATTATAAAAAAAAAATGAAAAAGATACATACTACCTAGAATATTGTAGACATGTTAACAAAGGGAGTAACTTCAGGGGAATTGTTGCCATGCCCTCCAACCATGATGGCCAAGATGAAAAATTTTCTAGGTCCAAATTTGAAGCATAGTATATTAGGTGCACTGTCTATGGAATTGCTTTTATTAGTGTTCAATAGGATAATATATTTTTGGTTGTGAAACTTAATTATCCTACCTTTTTCTCAAACTTAAAGAGTAAAGGATAACTATCTCAAGTCAATTAAAAAGAAATCTTAAGTTAAATCTATTTGTGTAAACAATTAGTGTTGTTAAATTAAATGTATTTTTTATTAAATAAGTGGTATTTATAAAACTTCATGTAATTAAACCTTTAAAAAACATATTTCATCATGAAAGAATCATTAGAAAAACAAAAAACATAATGATTAATATGGATTGGAACCCACTCACGAGAAATCATGCTATTGCAAAAGTGATTAATGACTTCATAATCTTTACAAATCGAAATGATAAAAAGCACATACGAAGACCGGGTAGCATAACAAAAATGTGAGCTTCACTAATATGTAAGCTCTAATCATTCCATTCAAATTGCACTAATTATACGAGAAAAGTGTGACTCAGCCTAACTCGTTCAGAAACATAAATAAACATGATTCAAATTAAAATAATTAAAAATATTTTTTTAAGAAGTATAAGATATTTAGACCATTAATTCCACCATAAGAGTTCAAATTCCATTGTTAGTTTCAGAATTTACCTTGGAAAAATATAAAGTTTATGATCCAAACGCTATATGATTGGAATTCTATATGATCGGAATTGCATACTACTATCATAATGGAACATATTGATTGTCACAATTACATGGAGATAGACCAGGCATACTTGCAAATTATATTAGATGAAGTCTCAGCTACCCTGAATAATTACATTTCAATAATAACATTAGTATTTTAAGGACGAATCTTTGTGAAATCTAGCCTTTTTTTCCCTTCCTGCTTGTTAGAGAGATAATTACGATTGTAGTCTGCGTTTTTATACAATCTGTAGAGGCGTGGGCGAGCCTCATCTATAAGCTGAGGCAAAGGACCAATTTCCACATTGTAACTTGGAGCATGGAACATGACTATAGACAATCTTTCTTTATTCCTATTTGTCAGCGCCCTGGGCTTTATACCCTTGTATTTCCCATTTGTTACGACCTGTATGTAACATTTCCAAATAAGATTCATACGCCACTCAAAAGAAAAAGTGGAAACGGCTCCAATAGTATTAACTTTGCTAAGGATATTCAAATGGCAACAAAGATAGAATTTACCTTGGAAAAATATAAAGTTCATGATCCAAATGCTATATGATTGGATTTCTATATGATCTGAATGCATTGCATTGACATAAGAAAACCTCTGCATGGACTGTTGCAGACCCTAAAGGAGGGAAATTCAAGCATATGGAATCCACACCATGGGAATGACAGATATACTTCATGAATTTCTTCATAGAGGAACTGGGTGTGTGACCTGACAACATTACAACAACAACATTGCCATATTACTTTTCATCTTTAGACTTGCTTGTACATGTGGTCAGTCCAAACTATAGGAAGTAATTGGTTTGGAGTATTCAAATTTGTTGCCTTAAGTACAGAATCTCTTCCCAAATGTTATTTTCAAATGGGATTTTTTTAAAGAACTCTAGGATCATTAAAAAATTATTTGATGATAGGACTTCTTTTGTTCATTTCATGAAATTTTTTTTGCTATAGCTATTCCCTTACCCTTTTAGTGTCTGGGCAATGCTTATGGTCACATGCTTAAAACTGTAGACCATTAATTCCACCATAAAAGTTCAAATTCCATTGTTAGTTTCGAAATTTACCTTGGAAAAATATAAAGTCTATGATCCAAACGCTGTATGATTGGAATTCTATATGATCGGAATCGTATACTACTATCATAATGGAACATATTGATTGTCACAATTACATGGAGATAGACCAGGCATACTTGCAAATTATATTAGATGAAGTCTCAGTTACCCTGAATAATTACATTTCAATAATAACATTAGTATTTTAAGGATGAATCTTTGTGAAACCTAACGTTTTTTTCCCTTCTAGCTTGTTGGAGAGATAATGGCGATTGTAGTCTGTGTGTTTATACGATCTGTAGAGGCATGGGTGAGCTTCATCTATAAGCTGAGGCAAAGGACCAATTTCCACATTGTAACTTGGAGCATGGAACATGACTTTAAACAATCTTTCTTTATTCCTATTCGTCAGTGCCCTGTGCTCTATACTCTTGTATTTCCCATTCGTTAGGACCTGTATGTAACATTTCCAAATAAAATTCATACGCCAATCAAAAGAAAAAGCGGAAACAGTTCCAACAGTATTAACTTTGCTAAGGATAGTCAAATGGCAATAGAGACATAATTTACCTTGCAGAAATATAAAGTTTATGATCCAAACGCTGTATGATTGGATTTCTATATGATCAAAATGTATTGCATTGACATAAGAAAACCTCTGCATGGACTGTTGCAGACCCTAAAGGAGGGAAATTCAAATATATGAAATCCACACCATGGGAGTGGCGGATATACTTCATGAATTTCTTTATAGAGGAACTGGTTGTGTGACCTGACAACATTACAACAACAACATTGCCATATTACTTTTCATCTTCAGACTTGCTTGTACATGTGGTCAGTGTAAACTATAGGAAGTAATTGGTCAGTGTAAACTATAGGAAGTACAGAATCTCTTCCCAAATGTTATTTTCAAATGGGATTTTTTTAAAGAACTCTAGTATCATTAAAAAATTATTTGACGATAGGACTTCTTTAGTTCATTTCATGAAAATTTCTTTTCTGTAGCTATTCCCTTACCCTTTTCATGTCTCGGCAATGCTTATGGTCACATGCTTAAAACCATAGACCATTAATTCCACCATAAGAGTTCAAATTCCATTGTTAGTTTCAGAATTTACCTTGGAAAAATATAATGTTTATGATCCAAACGCTGTATGATTGGAATTCTATATGATCGGAATCGTATACTACTATCATAATGGAACATATTGATTGTCATAATTACATGGATCACATCCTTGAATGAAAAGCCTTTGAAGATGAAGGCACTCCAATGCCCACTGCTCCATGCAAGGGCAGTAACAAAAAGAGAGTAGTGTCCTGCCATATATTGCAGTTGATCAATATACGAAGGTCATCAAGATGTTTACTGCCAAGAAAAAAGCACTGCTGATCTACTGGAATCCACTGAATGAGCTCCAAGTAATCAACGGACCACATATTAGCCTTGTGAGTTCATCAGTGTCAGATGTTTTGGGAACTGTATTCAACAAGAGGAGAGGATATGTGAGCTATGCCATCTAAAAATGGTAAGGAAAATTTCATCTTTGGGGGAACCATCTAGCATGAGATCTAGGGCAGATATTTTTGCCCATTTTGCGAGTGAAGAGCATCCATTTCCACTTTCATCTAATATCCTAACCATTAGCGTCTGGCTGTTTACATATATCATACACGATGAGGTGAGAGACGAGACCAGGTATAACTTCTCCCTCTAGGGCCAGTGAAGTCATTCCCATGAGGTTTCAGGAGAACCTATTCTCGTCATGGACCAAATTGGTATTCTAATCTATGCTAACCCTATATCATGAGGCTCTTTCCTTCGGACTCAAGTATTGGGAGTCTCTACTTATAGCTCCCATCCTCCTCCCAAGTCACCTGTCCAAGGCCTCTCAACCCTGGGTTCTCTCCAAACAACATCTTCAAATAATGCATTAGTGCCTGCTTAGGTACCAACATGTGGCAACAAATACTTATTCCTCCTTGCTCTCTACCTCCTCATCTCACATCTAATACTTACACTTTCTTTTCTTTCTTTCCTTGATGTATTACTTTTATTTCATGTATTTCTTTTATTACACTAGGATGTTCCTAAAACTTAGTATCATTGTTTTACTTCCTAATCCCATTGAACTATCTTTCTGATCATATGCTAGACAATAAAATTATCTTATCTCATCTTAAAGAGAGTTCTAGATTGATGATAAACACTACTAAGGAAATATTGATCCTTACGATACACAATTGATCACCCATTGACCTATCTTTTTGGTCAATTTTTGGACATTTGTAAAATTCTCTTATCTTAAAGAGAGCTCTAGATGATAAAAGTTACTAAAGAAATGTTGACCCTTAGGATATACAATTGACCTCAATAAGAAATAATAATTTATTTAAAAAATCCTAACATGACGAACTTGAAGGTAATTTCTGTCACAAGAATCATCCCATTTTAAGTACTATTGCAGGCATGACTGAATGGCAGAACCATAATATGGATGTCAATCACTGGAATAGTAACATACCTCAGTTTTCCTACATAAGCATTGCTTCCTTGGGACAGATCATCAGCGTCAAGAGAGATTATGTATTCAGTACTAGTTGGATGCCTGAACCTCCTTGCAGCCAATAGAAATTTCCCATTTTCCATAAACGCTGCAAATCAAGTTGTGGATGAGCTTGATAATGAGATCAGTGAAAAATATAAAGAGGTAGAGGAAAAGATAAAATAACATGAAACATATAAAAAATAAGATTGCAAAAGCTACAGAAAAACATGGCATGCAAATTGAATGGAAAATGAACAATACAACTCTACTCAATTAGCATAATTAGAGGAGTATAAAACTAGATGATATTGCTCAGAGAATTTCTTAAACATGGCCAAAAATGAGACATGTGGGAGCAATTTAAGCTTTAGTCTGCAAATTATAAGAGTTACAGTGTTCAAAAAGGTGTCTACTGATTTTGATTTTGAAAATTACACATTTTTCTTTCAGTTGTCAAACATCTTTCATTTATGTCATCAATCCTCTTCCTTTGATGGAGGTTGATTTCAACAGAATGTTCACATGAATTGAATCTACCTTGCCTTTCCAAGAATCCACTAAGTTTCTAAGTAAATTATAAATTACAATAGGTCACATACATAAAATTGAAGCAACAATTTCTTATTAAAATAGGTAAATTTTATCGAACATTGAAAAACTAATTCCAAAAATTAAATTAACACAATTTTCAATGCATGAGACATTCTTGTATCTACTATCAAGTTAATTATTGCATCTTACCAGTAATCATTAGAAGTCTAGTTGTCTTAAATTAAAGGGGTTTTTTAATCTAATTGCCCTCTTGGCTTCAAATATTTACTTCAAAGAAAATGGCAACCCCTTTGGTTTGAATCTGGACATTTGAATTTGTGGTGGCTGTGGAGTCTTCATTTATGGCCACATTTCAGTAAATGTTGCCACCTTGAGAGTAATATAAAATTTCACTGGAACTTGAAGTGTAATATGTCAATGGTTGTTGGATGTTCAAGGTACAGTCTGTAGATGTTTGAACTGACTAAAATATTACACAATTACCGCAGTAGATGGTTCAAAATTCCATGCCTTTTCTTGGCATTGGAATCACGAATGCTTATTTAGCAACTTAAACATTTTTTTATTACAAGGGTCATCTCTCATGATTGAATGTATAAAAATTAGTTAAAAATGGCACTCTTATTATCATATTATGTTTATTATTGTGCTTATGAAGTATTCTGTTCATTGACTTGAAAGAGTTAAACAAAGAATTTAATCCCCTCACTTCGATAAAGAATTGAGTTTACAAATCCCTGTACAACGTATTGAGTTTACAAATGTCGATATGTCACAAGAACGGAGAGAAATAATCTCTTTGTTTGTTTTAGCTGAAGCGAGCTACGAAAGGATTCATAGACCTTGCACAAATCGGTCGTTCCCTCTTCCAGTGAGAAAGCCACTGTCATCTTTAAGCTGATACTGGAGAGGAATTGTTGTTAGGGTTCTTTTTAGTGAGAATGAGAAATCTGGTGGTGTTGGAGGAATCGTCCTGTAATTCTTCTTCCACCACTTCAACACCCTATTCCCATCCGGTAGCCGCACTGTCGATGACGGCCGTGTCATCTATGCGGTTCTCCACTACAAAATTAGCCGCACTCGGAGCGTTTTCCAAGACCTCCACCTCCATGCCAAGAGCCCACGAGACACCATTTTGAAGGAGCCAGGGCCTGCGGATGGCTAATCACTCTCTTCAAAGCACGCCTCTTCCCCACCCCTCTCACTACCAATAGGCAATGATTTATTCGCAACAGAACCTCGCCCATGACATGGAGATTGATATGCCGTAGCATCAAATCGTAGTTCCTCCTGATGACTTCGTCCAGCAAGTTCTCCACAGGCAGACTGGCCAATCAGCAGCGTCCATCTCTAGTCCCTCGAAGGCAGATTCCATTTCCCTTTCTCAGGGGAGGGCATCGCACCTAACGCAAACAAAACGTAGCTAGCTATTCGTGCGGGCACGATGAGCCCTCCTCGTGCTCTTGGCCCTCCTTGTGCTGCAGGAAACCCGACCCCTCCTCTCGCAGCACTCGCCTTGGCACTCCTTTGCAACAAACCCTAGCCCTCCTCGTGCTGCAGGAAACCCGATCCTCCTCTTGCAGCACTCGCCCCTGCACTCCTCTGCAACAAACCCCAGCTGGCTATTCGCGCGGGCACGACGGGCGTGGTAACCAAAATTAAATTTATGGAATTAATTAACTAACTAATTTTAATGAAATTAGACGATTTTTAATGTTTTCTAATGAAATTGGATGGCAGATCATTATTTAATTGTCTAAAAATGGATCTGACGGACAGGATTAGGTCAGAAAAGAAAATAGGGAAGTTGATTTCAGAGGGGAACGCCTTACGGCGTAATAAAAACACCTATTGTAGGCAATTCCTCCGTGTTATGTCCTCTGTTTATGGGTTTATTTGAGATAGATTGTTTAGAACTGCCGATGAATGTTCATTGATTGAACTTTAATTAAAAGCAAATTGACTTCATTGTTGGAGAAACTAACTTTAACGATCTATGTGTTATGCTCTGAAACCGAATTTGTTGAAATAGGCCGACGTGTCCCCAATCCGGTGAACCGGTGAATGGGATACGATTCGTGCCAATTCGTGTGTGGGAATCATGATGTGTTCGATTGGGACACGATTGAATCTGGATCATGTTTTAATTGGATTTCGATCATGTTTCAATCCAACACATTATGTTGCGATTTTAGGACACGAATTTAGAAAAAGTGACCAGGTGGCATAAAAAGTGTGAGTTGCTATTCTTGTTATTCATTTTCTCTTTTCTCTTTTGCTGTGGGCTTTTTGTGAGGGGTTTGAACCTAAGAAGCGAAGACTGTGGAAGCATTTTTAAGGAGATTCAAAGAATAGTGAAGTGCATTTTCTCTAAATATTTTTACATTTGTATATATGCACTTCTTTTACAAATTTGGGCATTTTTGGTTTATTTTTTACAGTATTCATGGCTCGATCAAGCGTAGCACGGAAGGGTCAAATGTCCCCATTGAAATACCCCTCCTCCCCCATTTTCATCAGAGTTTGTTTCAAGTATTCCCTCTATTGCAAGTAATGTTGAGGGAAGACTTCCTTCTCAATTTAACATTGAGGATATCTCTTGTGGAAATGTCTTACAAGAGAGCAAAGCCAAAGGTCAAGGGAGGAGGCACTGTGAATTGGAAATGCAACTTTTGCTACAATACTTTCACGAGCTTTTCTGTGAAAGGCCATTTGTTGGCTTTACCAGGTTGTGAAGTTGGAGCTTGTACAAAAGTTCCCTTACAAAAGAGCAAAGAAATGGAAAGAGAGTTCAATGTTGGTATGGAAAATTTGGTTGCAAACCAAGAATGATGACCCCCTTCCATTTTTGAGAAAATGTAGCAACAAATTTCCATTTGATAGTTCTAGTGGGGGACAAACAATGAAAAGAAAGACAATTTCACTTGGTGCAATGGACAAGTTCAAAAGGAGAAATGTGAAGAGCTTGATCTCACCATTGAGAATTTGTGTAAAAAATATCTAATTTTTAATATATATATATATATATATATATATATATATATATATATATATATATATATATATATATATATATATATATATATATATAACTTATCAGAAAGTGTCCTATTCTGGAGTCAACATCTCCGAATCCGACACTTGAATCCCCGTATCCCTCCAATCTCAAATCCACGTGTCAGATGACTTAAGTGTTATAATTTTTATAGTCAGTTTCACTTAAATTTTCTATTTATTTTTATTCTAATAATTGCTTATTAATGTATTTTATGTATTTATTTAACTATTTAGGAATATAGAGAAAAATACTTAGCTCTATAATTTTCATTCTCTAATATGATATCGGAGCCAAGTTACATAGGACTCCAAAAAAGAAACACTTGAAATTCCTCTGTGAAGACTGAAAACTATTAAAGAATGAGAAGAACTTGAGAATTGAAGTTTAAAATCGAGAAAAAAAAAGCAAACCACACTGTAAGTCTGCCGACTATATTTTCTTTTTGTTCGCAAAGCAATCATCACACCTGCCGATAAAGCAAGCGCCATGAAACTGAAAAACTTACAAAATTGAGGAGCTTGCGATTCATCGCACATGTCCTATGTCAGAAAGTGTAGTTCAACGATTCATCACAAAAGTAATGTGTCAAATAATGCAATAAAGCACAAAAGTCCTATGTAGAAGGTATGATGACAAGTCAAGGGAAAACTAGCGGCCAAAGGAGCGTGCTCTTAACCATAATTTATTGAAAAAAGAGAAACAAAGCCATAATCAGCGAGCATCCTGGAAATGTGTAGCAGAGTACAAAATGTCAAAGGGTGGCTATGTACATTTTTCATTTGGTAAAGGCACATTATAAAGAGGTATCATTGTATAAAACATTGAAAAGCAATTTTTTTAATCCCTCGTACTCTTCAAATGGTGGGTCTGATATATTCATAAAACCCATTAAGGATCATTAGTGAATGGTTTTCGTAAATACATTGAGTAAGGATTATTAGTGAATAGTTGTGGTGAAATTTCAAACTCTTACGCCATATCGTATCTAAGGATGGCTGTTATCGAGAAAACTAGTGTTTATTCAGTGCTACTAGTCCCACTAAGATGGGTAGCTATCTTAGAAACAAACAGATTAAAGTTACTTGTGTTTTCCTTTATGAGAGATAGATGAGAAAGAAGCAGAGAGTACCAACCTTAGTCTTTCGCTTGGCTCCTTTCTTGTTTCCCTTCCCCTTTGATGGAAATTCACCACTCCTCCCTTACTTGTCCCGCTTCAAAGAACACCTGTAGAGTCAAAGCAACATGATACCATCAAAGCATGGAGATCTATAACCATAAATAATGTAGGATCAGATGTACATTAACCATATAAATGCATACATAAACAATATTCAGAGACATACAAGCATATGGAGGAAAACTCAAATAGCTTTATTGATAGAAGTAGTAGAAGAGAGGATTACAACCAGACTGTCTAATCCAGCATCATCCTCCCAGCGTCAAAGCCCTTTTCACCTCATACAAAGCAAGATCACCCAACACTGTCTTCAAAGAGAAACCAACAACACTTCCTTGCAAATTACAAAATTCCAGCCTTTGGATCTCTTGGATGAGGGATCCATATATAGATGTTTTTAGGAGAATGAGTCAACTTCTAGGATTTTGATTAGTGTCATCTCTCTAATAGTTCCTGGTTCCACTTAGAGATTTCATGATCTCTTACTCATCCCTGGGCGAATTCAGAGAGGCAAGTGTCAAATGAGTAGCTTCTAGAAGATTCTCAGGGTCTCCACCTAGGAAACTGCTTCTGCCATTTGTCGGCTCTCACTCATCGCACCCTACAGAGGAGCTTTCTAGTATGCATCACACTTTTTGCATGTGGAAGGTGAGATGCATCGCACCCTTAGCATTGAGCAGCCTATATGGTTCAGTTTTGACCAGTTCTGAGTAGTTTTTCAGGGAGAACTTCTGGGAGATGATGTAATCAGCGGACCTTGCTCCTTTAAGGTATGAAAGAACACTTTTAGAGACTTAGAAGCCCTTGGTTTATGGACATATATGATTTGGGTTGCAATGCCCAAATATGTCTATAACAGTTGCCCCCTAAAGCATGAGGTCGTAAATCCTTTCGATGTTGGGTGAAATGCTTTATAATGAGGATCCAAGGTTTTTCGAACTGGAAGGTGACCTATAATAAGATACAACACAATACAGTATCTTCATAATATTTTCATTATCTGGCTAAGGCATGGATTCCCATGCTCAGCTTTATAAATTCATACTCATGTACATAAGACAGACAATCGTCTGTGTGGCAGATTGACGATTCTGGTAGAGCCATCATCTTTTAGTTTGGATGATTATCTGTGTAGTTGTGATGTACATTTGATATCTTTATTTTCCTAAATATATCATAGCCCGGATGGATGAAACTAGATATGGGGTCTTCAAATCTCATTCAATCTTTTCCCGAAGTACAAGTTGATCCATGTGAGAAGATGTTCTGATGTCAAACATGGAAAGGCATCGCCTGATTACTAGCCAATGATGTAAGTTGTTAACAGGTGCGAGAGGAATCACTGATAATGATGATGACCCTTAAGGTACTACAGTACAATCCATGTGGTGTGGATATATGAGTTGATGTCGAACACCATGTAAAATCTTTTGGTCGAAGGCCATTGATGTAAACCTGTCGCCGGAAGTGAGAAACTTGCCATTGAGGCATGCAAGCTTCAAAGTACTAAAAGGGTTGTCCCTAAGTCAACTTCTTGGTTAATGAGCTGATGTCAACAAGAAGCGACGCATCGTAGGAGGGCCTTAATGAATCCCACATCTACGACACAGAATGGAACAAATGATCTTGTGGAGGTGAAAAAGATCTGGTGATACACGGTTCAGGGTGGCAGCCATGAAAAATGAAGCATGAAGGTATTACAGTGGATGAGACACAAGCTGGGTTGGTGAATTCTCTGAGTGACTTCTCTTGAACATATTGGTGACACTGAAATGGATTAGTAGCGTTAACCCAAAAAATGGATGGTACGGTGGACCAATGGTGATATGACTGGTGAATGGAATAACCCAACTTGACTTAATCATGGTGATGGAGTGAAAGTGTCATGTTCGAGAGCGACTTGCTACCACAAAAGTTTCTTCAAGTTTTCTTCCCAATTTTCCCCAGTCATTTCTGGCCAGTACCTCTTTATTTTTGTCAAGCTTGAGGAGGATAACATATGCTTGTTCTATAATTTTCCCTTCAGGCAAACCCGTTAGTATATTTTAACGAGCCTAGCGACAGTGAGACTCGCTCTTATCTGCATGGACAAGTTTGTCGGTATTGTCTTAACAAGTTTAACGACAAGGATAACTCAATTCTTTTCAATTTTACAGAGTCTTAAAAAAGACGGAAATGAAACTCCAATATTTCTTTTTCGTAATATAATCCCTTAAGTCCAAAAAAGTATAAAACAATGCGAAAAGAATGACTTTTCGATAGATTTAATGAGCCGAACAAGACAAGCGCTCGATCTTTTTGTGCAATGATTCCTCAGGTCCAAAAAGATTAAAATCTAGAGGAGGGATGGCACTTCCAATCACTTTAACGCACTGAAGAGGCCAATTTCTCAACAATCTTTTCATATTTTACGAGTCAGTTGAAAAGAGCTTAGAGGAGACTCGTTTTTTGAGGAACGAGTGATTTTTTTGGATAGCAGCTGGTTCCAGATAAGGTTTGGAGCTTTTCAATCATGGAAGTGTAGATAAAGTGGCTAATAGGATCACTCGTCGCAGTTGTTCCTCAAAAGGGGGTAAACAATCAAATGGAGGCATATGATAGGCTAAAAAAGAATGGAGATGATGGTAAGAACACGACCAAGTTTTAAAAGCTGATAATTATATGATCACAATGGTTATTTACCGAGGGTGCGTTCATTTTCTAATCAGCTTAAACTCCAGTGGAACATATGCTCATTGGTAGGTTTATTTTTTAACGAGCTTGAACTTGGCATAAAACTACTTGTTCCAGTCGTATAATAAGGATGTCTCATCGATAGGTTCATTTTTTAGGGAGCTTGCCCCATTCGAAACTTTGCTCCGGATCCTTTTATTATGTAAGCTAGGAACGACCAATCCTATGAGTTTAAAGGGTTAAGAACCTAGAAACTAAGAAAATAAATGGTCGCTTTTCACTTTCATGCAAAAAGGTTTGCATGCCCCCAGGTATAGCGAAGTAGAGTTTCCAAGTTACCCTTCAATTTGTAGACAAAACATTTGCTCTATCACGAAAGGCATACCTTCTGATGGAGTTATCTTATTCCAGTCTAATCCCATTTTCCTAAATGGATGGGTGTGTTAGAATAGTCATATATCCTCCACGGAAACCTACCCTATACCTGAAGTTTTCTTACCGAAGCAGACCAGGGTGCATGCCCCTTGGGTTTCAGTCACAATCACCGAATCACTCACGCTTGTCAGAGGGACGGACTGGAGATTGATGAGACATTCCTTGCGCGAAAAGTCCAGTTAGGTATGGCATTTGACTATTAGCTATGTGTGAACCAGGGAATGAAAGCTGGTCTATGAGCTGGACCACTCTGCCTTCATGCGGAAAACACATCATTTGAAAGAGTGAGGAAATAATAACTCCCATGCTATAAATGTAGTCACACCCAAGGAGAAGATTGTAATCTAAAGGTCCTTGGACTACCATTACGTTTAGATAAATGGTTTTCCTTCTTAAAGTTATAGGAAAATTTGGAAGGATCCCTAATGGTCGACTGGTTCCTTTGTCGAAGCCTGTCAGATTTCACATCTCAGGCAGAAGCGATGGTGAACCAAGCGCTTTCCAAGTAGTTGAGGAAATGATACTCACAGAAGCCCCTTCATCTATGATCGTTACCAACCATGACCATTCTGTATGTTTGCACTATGATTCAGAATGGTACATTAGATGGTAGGCGGGGTCTGCCTAGTATATTCCAATTGAAGGAAACGACTAGAATACTTGGAGGTGGGACCGATAAATGGCCGTATAAGTCTCTAACAAACTTCCTTCTTGTGGTAAACGAATGGGTAGATTGCCCCCATGTTCATTGGAGTCTGTGTTTACGAAAAAAATTTGAATGGTGTCGTTCTCATTCTCTTTGGTGACAATATCATCTGAAGGTGGATCCTGTGAAGACAAGATGGGGTCGACTGCCATTTCGACCTGTTGACTTTGGTCTGGTGTGGACTCAAAGGGTCTATCTTCAATGATAGGTGCTTCGATCGAAAACAATGGTGTGCGAGTTGGGTTTTCAACTAGTGATGGACTCGGCAAGATTTTCTTGTATCCATGAGGAAGTCGCTGCGGTGATGCAGGACGGTTATACAAGACTCTTTTAACTTCATCTAAGAAGGGACAACGGTGGATGGCATGATCGCCTTCACACAGTCTGCAAGGAAATTTATATCTTCCTTTCTTTCCATTGACTTCATTTTCACTAGTTGACGGTGTGCTCTCAAGATGATCGTCAAAGGTTGACGACACCAGATTGTGTAAGCGGGGAGACCAGTCCCTTAAGATCCGTGGGATGCAAGGACAATCTCGATGATAGTGGTCCCCTTTACAGATGGAGATTTAGGTTTGGACGGTGCAGTGTGTGGATTTTCGCTAGACGATGTATAGTTGCCCCTTTTTGTCGTTGGCTCCTTCTTCTTCTTCTCCTTCCCTTTCTTCTTATCCACAGTTACTTGGTTTTTAGTTTTACTAGCTTCACCAAGTGAAGAGGAAGAAGGAGAGGGAGAAACAAATGAAGTAGAAGGTTGGGGGGTAACTCTAGTATCATCTAGTTTCTGATTTGATTGCTCAGGAATCATGGGGCTTTGAACGATAGAGGTTGAGAAGAGCCATACTGGAAGGCCAATTGTCAGTCCTGGAAGGGACAATGTGGCCATATGAGGCGCACCAACATCTCCCCAAGAGGAGAAAGGACTAGGATTTCGCCTAAGAGGAAATCCTTGACTGGTGGACTGCATTTTCTCAACATAAGATCAATGAGGGAACAATGACGTTATTCCAATTAAAATAAATTTTATGACACTTTGACACAACTTGCTTTTTCAATTTTTAAGAGTCAAGAAAAAGCTAAAAAGATGATTCTAGTCGCCTTCGATTTTTAATGAGCCTGAAGTGACAAGTGCTCAGATGGATCTTTTCCTTTAAGGAGTCTGAAAAGGAATGAAAGAGACTACTCTGGAAATCTAGACAGAGGGATTACCAAACCAATCACAAAACTACAAAACACTTTTTTATGGTAAGACAGTCAATCTTCCCGAATGCTGTGTTCAGTGCATTACAATCGATAGGGCGACAGACACAACTTCCTAAGGATAAAGGATGTAGCCTATTGTGGTCTCCCAGTATATACTTGATGGTATGTGGGAGCACAAGTCCATATTGGCACTTTTCATCTCAAAGAGGAGGAATCACCCAACCTATGATGAAGTGACAGTTACTAGGCTTTACGACACCGGAATACGTCTCTAGCGTAGACTTCTAGATATTGTGCGTTAGGTTCCAAAGCGTTTTTATGTTCATTGAATTTATTTTACAATTGATCTTTCTTAAGAAGTTTGCCTTTAAGGTTCACCGCACGATGTAGATATACAACTCCTAAATATGCAATCTAAGATGATAAACAATGGTTTACTCTTCTTTTTGCAATGAAAATCCTAGCTACTAAGAAAAGAGAAGCGAAATTCTTTCAACATAGAGCAGAGAGCACACACTAGATGCACTATCCTAAATCAAAATCAACAAGCAGTTTAAATGAAAATGCACATGCAAGTATTTGTTTTCCGCTTTCTTAATGTGTGAATGACAAAAATAATGCTAAGTATAGATCTGAACTATTCTCTTTCACAGTGACAGTACTAACAATTTTCTTTTCAAAAAATGAAAGTAAATCCAAGACGACACTTTGCAATTTCGAATTCAAAATTGCTTTTGACACTTGAAATACTAATGATTCAAATCCAATACAATGGCAAAAGTATAATCGACTGTCTAAAAGAGGAATGCTTTGTAATACTCTTTTTCTTGACTGAAAATGACACTTGCGACACTTTTAAATCAAAAGACAACAGTTCGATTAAGCTACTTTTTTCACAAGAAAATTGTAAATGACGAAAAATACATAAAAGAACATTCACAATTCTTTATCGATCGATGTTGAATAATGCAAAGGAAGATAGTTTCAACAGAGATATACTAATCACAGATAGCAAAACTACTGAATAAAGCTGAAGACAGTGAGGAAAAACCAAAATCTAGAGGCAGAAACAGTCTTATCTGATCATCGCACCTATAACACAGGGAAATAGGGATGCATCTCACGTATAGCACACGCGAGGTGCGATGCATCCAGATTGCCAAGAAGAGATATGCGATGGTCCAGGGACAAGACTGAGCTTGGTTTTCGCTCACAGTTTGCAGCTAAGTTCAGGGTTTTAGGCTGAGCTAGTTATAGGCAGTAAACACAAAATACAGGGGTTGATCTAATGAGGTTATTTGAGCTATCACCAGGAAACTTAGGATGTTTTCAAGCTAGATATCCAGTTCACAAACCAACCCAGAGATTGACTGAAGCAGCGTTGATCTACTTTGCAGTTTCATAGCAAAAGCAGTTCGAAGGCTAGCTGGCTTGACTTCAGGTTCCGTCTGTGATTTATAAAGCAAAAAACAGTAACAAAACAAACAAACTATTCGCTCCCCAGTGGAGTCCCCATTTTGTTATCGGGAAAACTAGTGTCTATTCAGAGCTGCTAGTCCCACTAAGACGGGTAGCTATCTTAGAAACAAACAGATTAAAGTTACTTGTTTTTTCCTTTATGAGAGATAGATGAGAAAGAAGCAGAGAATACCAACTTTAGTCTTTCACTTGGCTCCTTGCTTGTTTCCTTTCCCCTTTGATGGAAATTCGCCACTCCTCCCTTACTTGTCCCACTTCAAAGAACACCTGTAGAGTCAAAGCAGCATGATACCATCAAAGCATATAGATCTATAACCATAAATAATGTAGGATCAGATGTACATTAACCATATAAATGCATACATAAACAATATTAAGAGATATACAAGCATATGGAGGGAAACTCAAACAAATTTATTGATAGAAGTAGTAGAAGAGAGGATTACAACTAGGCTATCTGATCCAGCATCATCCTCCTAGCATGAAAGCCCTCTTCACCTCATACAAAGCAAGATCAGCCAACAATGTCTTCAAAGAGAAACCAACAACACTTCCTTGAAAATTACAAAATTCCAGCCTTTGGATCTCTTGGATGGGGGATCCATATATAGATGTTTTCAGGAGAGTGAGTCAGCTTCTGAGATTTTGATTAGTGTCATCTCTTTTGATAGTTCTTGGTTCCACTTGGAGAATTCATGATCTCTTACTCATCCCTGGCCGAATTCAGAGAAGCAAATGTCAAATGAGCAGCTTCTAGAAGATTCTCAGGGTCTCCACCTAGCAAACTGCTTCTACCATTTGTCTGCTCTCACTCATCGCACCCTAGAGAAGGGCTTTCTAGTATGCATTGCACTTTTTGCATGTGGCAGGTGAGATGCATCGCACCCTTAGCACTAAGTAGTCTGTATGGTCTAGTTTCGACCAGTTCTGAGTAGTTTTTCAGGGAGAACTTCTGGGAGATGATGTAATCAGCTGACCTTGCTCCTTTAAGGTATGAAACAACACTTTTGGGGACTTAGAAGCCCTTAGTTTATGGACATATATGATTGGGGTTGTAGTGCCTAAATATCTCTATAACAATGGCATCAGTGTAGATCCTTATAAAGTAAAAGCTGTGACCGAAATGGTATGGGTAAATACATTATATATGAGTTAGAGTGCCGGGGAAATCAGTCTGCGCAATATTTATTTATCAGAACTTTTCCTCTAAATCTACGACCTCTTTTTCAGTTCAGTAATTATGTATAATAAAGTAACTAGACAGAAAAGACAAAGACAACTCTATTGATTACTTTCTAGATCTCCTCTCTTTTGATGCAACTCCCCTCTGAGAATGTGAGTAGGCACTAATCTGAATGCATATATTATATATGTCTTTATGCATGAATGAATCATATATGTAATTACGTAATGAATTATCCTCCATCATCTTGTTTGGAATCATCATGAAATGGCATAAATGATGCATCAGAAGGTGGAACATGTGGTTCTCTAGAGCATATGATGCCATCCAAAGAGGGTTATCTAGTACATGGTATGCAAGGAAAGGAGTGTATATCTATCAAAGGTCATCCTCTAGCTGGTCCTGGCTATAACTGGTTTATCAGGGTCTGTGATTTCCTTCATTATGCATCCTGGGTCACAAACCAAAAACACATGCCACAAGGTGGTTTTGCATGGCTATATATATCATACAATCTTTCTAATATGCCCCAAATATCCAAAAAATACCACTTGAGGAACCTCATGATAATCCCTTTGTATCCATGTTCATTGATAGTTCAAATCATTCCTCAAATTATGGGGTTCATTACATAAAGAAGGGCCATCTAACTAGGTGGACAAAGGGGTTCATCTATCACCATTAGTTTGTCCTAGTCTAATGAATGGTGGTGGAGAGATGAAAAGGTAGGTCAGGTTTTAGGGTTCAAGGTTTAACGTTAAACCCAAAACCATTCAAAAACATTTTAAATGGCATATGTAGTTTTAGAAAAAGGGGTTCATATAAAGGGCCTTGCTTGCTTGTCTTATAAGGACAAAACACATTCAATTTTTTTTAAAAGAGAGGGTCTATTAAAAGGGTGAATTTTTTTTTTGGCTCTTTAAATTTTTCTTTGAAAAGGAAAAGTAATTTTGAATGGTAATGTTTTTCATTAAAAAAAATGAATTTATTTGAGTGGTAAAGGTGAATTTATTTGGGATTTTTGAGCCACTATTACCATATGCCGCCACCATGACTCATAGTCACAACCATTGTTGTCAGAGCCCAATTCGACAACAAAGAAGCCACTATGTTTGCAGTTTGATTTTCTTGTTAAGCCTTAGTATGTCAATGCTTAACAAATGAGAAAAGTCAGGAGGGTAAGAAAGCCGAAGAAATAAGAGATGTATGAAGCTTTTTTGAAATATTTGGAAGTGAAAAGACAAAAGAATGTCCTCGCATTGAAATGCATAAGAGAATGCATTGATGACATCGTTCTTCCCCTCATTGCAGATGCAAGACAACTAAAGAGGCTTGGGATACCTGAGAGGGAGCATTCAAGCTTAAGATTAACATGGACATATAGCAACAGATCTACATGGAGATGAAAATTTTGATAATCCCGCTTCGAAGTGGATGACAATGATGATGGTTTGTTACTAGCTGCAAAGAAAGACCAATCCCACTATGCTCAACCACAAGTGGATAATAATTGTGAAGAATTTGTAGAAGAAGCAGATTAGAAACACATAGATGATGGTGACTCTCACTATGCACAATTGCAAGTGGATGAAGATTTGGTGAATCTAAAAACATAGCATGCTAATGACAACAAAATTACCATTGAAACACTGAATGCTATTGTGAATCCAACAATTAATATTGTTGATATAAATTTTGATAAATAATGGTTGGCTAATGATTAATAGTTGTAGATGATACAACATAAACATTATATCATCATAATGTCATTCCGTGAAAAAAACCCACTTAAATTTAAAAACCAAGAAGAAGACAACCGCATTTTCGAAACATATACTTTTGTTATATTGATCTGTGTGTTATAATCATACTCTGTACACTTCAAAAGTATATAACTATTTATAAAATGATAATTGTAATGCGTTTTTGACGAAACACAAATCAACGTACAGAGCCCATTGTTAGCACATCAAAAGTCCGAAATGTTTAATATTTCATAACTAGAATTGTGCGGGATTTGCCAACGATTATGATGGATTAATGAACTGTCCTCAACTGAAAACAGACGGGCACTGATGTACTTTCTTATTATTTAAATTTTGGATTCCCAAACCCCAATGTGCATATATATATATATATATATGAGAGACACTATTGTTCATTGCGTTCAACTTACAGCTTAAAACTGTTCTGCATTTGTTTTCCTTCATTCTTCAATTTTACTCTGAGTATTGTAGTGTGTAAGGAAAATCCTCACAAATTAGTTTTTCCTCATAGTTAAGCTGTCTGTGTTATCTCTGGGTTTTTTTTTCCTGAACCCAGTTCTAATCAGTATTTCATAAGTGAAACATCTGTTTTATCAGCTTCTAAGATGGATGGAAAGTGGTTATTTAAACTGATACACGGATGCAGCCCAGATAAATGCATGAAAGGAAAAAATAATAAACCCCAGGGACAATCGATCTCCATGGTGAAGCCAGCAGAAGAGAAGGCACCTGAACTTGTTTCTCATACCTCTTCTAATTTGCAATTGGCTGCAGCAAGGCCTGAAGATGCTTTTCAGCGTTGCATTTATGGAGGGGATGAAGATCGGGATGTGGACATGGCTGCAGAAGTTTTCATCGATAGGTTTCACAGGGACCTGGAATTGCAGAGAACGCCGTCTGAAACTCGATATTATGACTACCCGGCAAGATCTACCTAAATAATTACAGTCGAATAGGCAAGAGTTTGCCACTTGGGAATATTATGTGCACTATTAAAAAACTCTCTCAGTTTTCATTAACTACCATGTCCATGATGATGGAGATACTAGTTTCCAATGCAGCTCCAGGATAGTAAATTGTTCTGAATATTTTATGTAGTTTTATACGAAATCCCGTGGTTATTGGTGATATTTTTTTGGAATTTTTTATGGTTTAATTTTTTTGAAATTTGGCATGAATTTACTGAAATGAAATGAAAAGCTCAAACTTGATTGGAAATCTCACTTAATGGGATTTTTTGGACTTTCCGGAATGACTTAATGCGATTTTTTGGACTTTCCGGAATGGCAGAAAAAATTGAGATAAAATCTTGATTTGTGTTATTTAAACTGGTTTTTTTACTATATATATATATATATATATTCAGCAACCTGAAAACTTTCAAAGGAAGAAATTTATTGAAATCACAAGCTTGATGGGTAACCCATCCACAATAGAAGTCTCACTAAACACAACTTAGTTTGGGAGTTGTCTTTAGTGTGACCTTTTAGACTTTCCATTAGGTTTTTCCGTCTAGTTTATTTATAATCCAGGACTTGGTTTAAATCACAACCTTGATGTGTAACCGCTGCACAATCAAAGTGCCCTAAGGTTTTTTAGGTGCTGAATTCATATATATATAGTCAAAAAATCAGTTTAAAGAACACAAATCAAGATTTCACCTCAAAATAAAGTCCAAAAAATTACACTAACAACAATTCCATAAAAAAATGAATGAAAATTATGAATTATAATATTGTTACTGTAGCATCAATTGTGAGGTCAGCAAAGACGATTTATATTCTGTTGGGTTTGCCATCTAGGTGGAAAATCCGATATGTCAACGAAATTCCTCATTTATAATTCTGTTATTAAATAATTTTTCAAAGAGGATTTATATTCTCTTCTGCTAATCCTATATATGCCCGAAATTCTTCTTTTTATAATGAATTTGCTATTATGTTTTTTTTGAAAGACGATTTATTTCCTCTTCTGCTATTCCTATATATGCGCGAAATTTTTCTTTTATAAAGAATTTACTATCATGTGTTTTTAATGTATCATTGTCCGCCTGTGAAAACTTCTGCACATTGTATGCTAAATTATTCAGGCTAATATTTGAACTTATAAACGTTTAGCACTGTCCAAGGAAAAGTCATTTACATTATAACTATGTTTTAAAGGGCACCGTGGGGCATAAAAGTAAACATGAATGACATGCTTTCTTATGCAATATGCCATTTTTCTTGTGTTCTTTCCACAAAAGACTTATGCTACAAAATTCTGATGGAAAAGGTTTTGTTAAGCTGGAATTCTGATGTGGGAGAGGTTTTGGAAATGTGTAATCATTGAGTTTGTATTTTTTTTTAAGAATAAATTATTTAAAAAAAATGTTATCAAAAGTGTCTTATTTTTTAAATTCTATTTTTTATAACTTTAAAAAGATATAATTTTTCCAAAATAAATTCAATTATGGTTTGTTATGAGAAAACCAAATCAAACACCAGATTCTACAAAAATACAAAAGGTATGGCAGTAACCAAGTCATGGAACCAATATGTATAGGCTATTTGCTAGGCTTTCTAGGCCATTTTTAGATAGAAAATTACATTACTCAAACCATAAAATAATTGAAAGCATACAAATTAGAATATATTTAGACTGATTCATTTGAATTGGTGACTTCAATTGGAATGGGATGGTTGTCGCTATCCAGGGAGCAACATGGATCAGGAGGAACGCATATGTGTTTATCAAGATAACCTCACCTCCAATCCATATGTATCATATGCCAATGCATCTGATTCAAAGTTAGGCTATTCATTAGGCTTCCTAGGCCATTTTTAGATAGAAAATTACATTACTTAAACCATAAAATAGTTGAAAACATACAAATTAAAAGATATTTAGACTGATTTATTTGAATTGGTGGCTTCAATTGGAATGTGATGGTTGTCACTATTTAGGGAGCAAGATGGATCAGTTGGAATGCTTATTTTGTTGGCATTATGATTTAGGTGATACAGGTGTTGTATTTAATGGCAACTCTCTTAGATGACAAATCACAGTTCAATCCACATAGAATGAAGAATGAAAAGGTATACGTTGGTTCACCTTGACCAACCCGCATATACACATAGTTTCGTTGAACAAAAGGTGTGTATGCGTACACACGCACTTTCATAGAAAGAAAAGCGCATACATGTTGGAAAACTAAAATTTTGTCCATGGTCTTTGATCCATGATATTTCGGTATTGATCCATGGTATTTGATCCGAAGTGTTGATGCCGGGTATTCGGTCCACGGTATTGGTTCTAGATGGTTTTGGTCCATGGTATTGAGTAAGGCCTAGGACTATAAAAAGAGGAGAAGAACATTAGGCAAAGCTATTCATGAATTGAATATCTAATGAAGAGAAAGATCTAGAATACTGGTTATTGGGTTATGGTGCACAGCTCGATCTGAATCAAAGAGGAACCTAAGTTCTTGATGAAGGATAAGTTCTATTGAGGGATAAAAATCTTAAGGCTTGAAGAGATGTATCTTTGTGTGTTTTCATTTCTTATCTGAATAACTGGCGCGTGTTGTAATCTGTAAATATGATGATCTGGGTATATCTGACATTTGAAGTTATTGTAAAAGTTTAAATCATCATTTATAAATCTGTACGTAGGTTCACTTTAGCAACGACGCGTATACACATTGGTTCGACATTCCAAAAGTGTGTATACGTAGGTTTTCCTTTATACAAGTGCATATGCACACAGGTTCATCACATTGAAGTAGCATACACCTCATAAAATATGCTTTAGCTACTTATGATTGTTGTTGCAGTGTTATGGGTTCTGGCTTGGGTTCTAGCCACTGTTACTGTATTCTTGTTACAACATGCAGAGAAGTGATTGTTTGATTCAGTTTTTGGTTGGTGCAGAGGAGATAGGCTGATGCAGATATATTTGACGTTTGATTGATGTTATTGATGGATCCAGTTTGAAAATTTATGAAACGTGGTCCTAGGAAGAAAAGAGAAAGTTGTGGCCTTCTGTAGGTCAGTATCTACATACCAGTACATAAGCTAGTACAAGAGCAAAGGAGTTGTAGATCCCTTCCAGGAGAAGTTGGAAAATGAGAGAAGGTTGTAGCATTTTGCATGTAGAAGCCTGCATACTAGTATAAGACTGCAGCAGTACAAAATATTGTAAAGAGAAGTTTCTTATTAAAAGAAATATAGAGACAATTGCAGTAGGTGGTTTTCACCGACATTGGGTTTCCACCTTATATCTTATGTTCATGTGTGTGACTATCTGTTCTTTTTTTACTGCACCTGGTTATTGTTTATATGGTTCTGATGCACATATTAAAGATCAACTTATGAAGAATTAACTAAATTATAAGTATACAGGGTATACGCTAGTTGCCGTGTATAAGGTTGTGTATATACGCAAGTTTCATTAACTGAAGTAGCGTATATGAACCAGAATATGGAAATGAAATATTATTGACTTGCTAATGTTGATTCACCCCTCCCCCCTCCCTCAGTATTATTTCCAACAATTGGTATCAGAGCAGGTCCTTCAGAAGAAGCTTGATCATTTGAAGGAAGATCTATCATCATAAGTACCTACGAAAGAGAGGGATCCATTAGACCACCAATCCTTGATGGGAGCAACTTCATCTATTCGAAGGTAAGAACCACAACCTGTCTTCAATCTCTTGGAACAGATGTTTGGGAAATCGGAAGGAGGATACACATTTCCATAAGCAATTCCTACAGATACGATAGGTAAAAAGCAGTATGAAACAAATGCCAAGGCTGTCAATACATTATTGGGGAGTCTGTGACAATTAGAATTTGTCAAGGTTATGCAGCTCAAAACCGCCAAAGAAATATGGGATAAGATCATTCTAAGCTATGAAAGAGACGATCAGGTAAAACGTGCAAAACTACAATCTCTCAGAATTCAATATGAAACTCTAAAAATGCACAATGATGAAAGTATAGCAAATTACTTCTTATGTATAGATGACATTGTTAATCGCATGAAAAACTTGGGTGAAGAGATAAAAGAAGTTACTGTAGTTGAAAATGTTTTAAGATCCTTGTCTTCCAAGTTTGAATCAAAAGTTTCTGCCATAGAAGAAAAGCAGAATCTTCATAGCATTACTATGACACAGCTGCACAAAATTCTAACTGCTTTCGAAATGAGAAAAGAGGGTCCATCAGATATGAGAGAAGCCGCATTCGAAGCTTCAGGAAGAGAAGAACTCAATGAATCAGGACATATTTTAGAAGGAGAGGAAGAAGCAAACTTTGTCAAAAACCTTCAATCGAATTCTGGAAGATTCAGAGGTAAGCTACCTTTCAAATGCTTTGCTTGTGGAAGAGTTGGTCATTATGCAGGCAAAGGTCCTCATAAAGATAAGCTTGATAAAGGTAAGGAATCAGTAAAATGGAATAGAAAACAAAATGTAAGTAAAAAGAGCTACTATACGCATGAAGATAGTGATGGTTTATCAAATAGTGATGAAGATGAACATGGTAATTACTATAGACTTCTAATGGCTTTTGAAGATGATGATTTCTTGGATGCGTTATATGAAGATGCTCTTTATGAAGAAATTTCTAAACTTAAATTTTTTTTAGAAGAAAATAATATGATTATAGATACTCTGACATTCCAACTTTCTAAAAGGGAAAAACACAATGAAAAAATAGAATGTGAAATTGTGGGTCTAAGAAAAGATATTGAGAAAACAAAAGCTCTCAATCTTAGATTTGCTAAAGGATCATAAAATTTAGATGAAATTATCAAAGTGCAGTGTTCTCCTCTGATAAAGAGAGGTCTTGGATATACTGAAGAAGCATCTCAAGCACAAAAGCCATCAACCTCCAAAAGCTATCTTGATAAAGCAAGGAGAAGTGAACAGTTTGACAATCGTCAGCAAAGGAATAAAGCAGATCACCAGGCAAATCGGGTTCAATATAATTTAAGGATAAAAAAAAGCTACAACCAACCTCAGGTAAATCATACTCAACTTGCTCCAAATGGAAACTACAATCACTAGGTCAGTAGGTTCGATAATCGCAGGAATTTCTTTAATGGCCAATGTTTTTCATGTCATAACCTTGGACACAAAGCTGCTCAATGTGTTGCTTACAAGACCATTATGACTAGAGAAGCATGAAATCAAAGGAATGTGAATGAGATCATGAAAAGGACCTACAATAACTTTTCTGCTCTTGACAATGAAATAGAATGCTCTATCTGTAACAACTTCGGTCATGAAGATTCTGAATGCAGGAGTAAATTTCGGCAAACATCTCAGAAGGAGCAAACTTCATTAGGTCCCAAAACATGGAGAAAGAAAGAATTGAAAACAGAAAGATGTGGTATAGCCTTATATGTAGAATGACAAGAAAATTAGTGGTACATCGACAGTGGATGCTCAAAACATATGACAGGTGATAAAGAAAAGCTTCAGTCATATAATGCCTTAGAAAAGGAAAAGAAGGTCTCACTTGGAAATGACACTCCTGTAGCCATAAAAGTTAAAGGCTCTATTCTCTTAAAAGAAAAGGTTAAAGCTGGGAATGTTATGTATGTTGATGGTCTAAAACATAATCTATTGAGTGTCAGTGAAATGTGTGATCAACGAAATGAGGTAGTATTTCGATCAAATGGATGTGTTGTTCGTGAGCTTGATATAGGAGAAACAGTGATCAAAGGTCTAAGAACTCCAAACAACTTGTACATACTCAAGAGAGGACAACAACAATGCTCTCTAAGCAAAAATGATGAACACTGGCTATGGAATAGAAGACTGGGGTATCTATGCTTCCCTCAAATAAGAAAAGCATGTAGATACTAGGTAGTTCGTGATCTTCTGGATATCTGCATTCCAGAAAATACAAAATGCAAATCATGTCAACTTGGTAAGAAAACCAGAGCTCATTTGCCTAAAAAGGAAGGATCAGCTGGTAAGCCTTTTGAACTTGTTCATATTGATTTATGTGTATCATCAAGGAAAAATTCACCTCGTGGAGAAGAATATTTTATATTGTTTAATGACGATTCTTCAAGAATGTGTTGGATAGGAATTCTAAAGCATAAATATGAAGCATTTGAAAAGTTCAAAGCCTTCAAAGCTTTCGTTGAAAATGAATTAGATCGCAAAATCAAATGTCTCAGATCTGATTGAGGAGGGGAATTTACCTCGGATGAATTCTTCGACTTTTGTGAAGAACATGGAATAAAAAGGGAATTCTCCACTGCAAGGACACCTAAGCAAAATGGAGTGGTAGAAAGGATGAACAAAACTGTTCAAAAAATGGCTCAAGCTATGTTAGATGAGTCTGGAACTCTTGCAACCTTATGGGGTGAAGCCGCATTCGTTGCCATCACTATTCTCAACAAAACAAACGTTCGGGTAAATAGCACTCAAACTCCTCATGAACTTTGGTATGGTAAGACTCCTACTGTAAAATACTTCAAAGTGTTTGGAAGCAAATGTTACATCAAAAGGATTGATGAAAACCTTGGCAAATTTGAACCTAGAGAAGATGAAGGCATTCTCCTTGGTTACTCTTCCCAAAGTAAAGGATATAAGTGTTATAATAAAAGACTGGGGAAAATTGTTAAAAGTATTGATGTTGTGATCGATGAAGCAGGCAAAAATCCAAAACAGGTAAAGACCGAAGATTATGAAGAAGATGAGGATTATCCTTCCGCATCAAATCAGACTAATTCTGAAGAAGAAACAAATGAAGCACCAAATGAACAGATAACGGTAGAAGGAAAGAATCCATCCAGGTATGTCCAGAAAAATCATCCAGATACTCAAATTTTGGGACAGAAAGAGGTAGGTGTGCAGACAATAAGAACTATTACAGAATCCTTGAGCTATCTTGCATTGCTTTCCTCCATCGAACCTCAAAATGTAAATGAAGCATGCAAATATGAATGTTGGGTCAAGGAAATGAATGAAGAGCTTGAGCAGATTGAAAAGAATAATACTTGGGAATTAGTCCCTAGACCTCATGATAAGAACGTCATAGGAACCAAATGGATATTCAAAAACAAGCTGAATGAAAATGGAGAAGCTATTAGAAACAAGGACAGACTTGTTTGTAAAGGGTATGCTCAACAGAAAGGTATAGGTTTTGAAGAAACTTTTTCACCTATTGCTAGACTTGAAGCCATAAGAATGTTCCTTTCTCTTTCTAGTTTTTAGAAATTCAAAGTATACCAAATGGATGTAAAATCTGCTTTTCTTAATGGGGACTTAGAAGAAGCATATATTGAGCAACTAGATGGATTCATCCTTGGAAATGATCCAAAACTTGTATGCAGAATCAGAAAGGCTCTCTATGGTCTAAAACAAGCTCCAAGGGCATGGTATTACTGTCTTGACAAATATCTCCATCAACAAGGTTTTTCAAAAGGATCAGTTGCTAGCAATATATATATATAAAGATTGATAATGATAAATTTCTAATACTTGTTGTATATGTTGATGATATCACTTTTGGTAGCAATGAAGAAGCCATGAGTCAAAACTTTGCTTTGGTAATGCAGAAAGAATTTGAAATGTCCTTGCTTGGTGAGCTCACATATTTTCTTGGTCTATAAGATCAACAAAAGAAATATGGTATTTTTCTATCTCAAACCAAGTATCTCAAGTAGATCCTAAAAAAATATGACATGGAATATTCTAAACCAGTATGTACCCCCATGGTAACAGGATGCAGTCTCAGCTCAAATGATGAATCAGCAGCAGTACATCAACCAAGCTACAGATCCATGATTGGTAGTTTTCTTTATCTAACAGGTACTCGACTAGACATCATGCATGTAGTGGGAATAGTTGGAAGATTCCAAGAAAATCTAAAGGAATCACACTTTTAGGCAGTGAAAAGGATCTTCAAATATCTTCAAGGAACTCAAAATTTTGGTTTATGGTATCCTAGGGATACAGATCTTACACTTCAAGGATATATAAATGCAGATTGGGCAGGAAGCATGGATGACAGAAAAAGTACTAGTGGTGTTGAATTCTATATGGGTTCCAGAGTAGTGTCTTGGTCCAACAAGAAAAAAAGTTCCATTGTATTATCTATAGCTTAAGCAAAATATGTGGCTACTGCATCTTGCTGCACACAACTCCTTTGGATGATGCGAACATTGCAAGACATTTAAATCACATGTACTCCACCCATCTCCATTCTATGTGAAAATACAAGTGCAATCGATATTTCAAAGAATCTAGTCATGCTTTCCAAGACCAAGCACATACCCATCAAATATCATTTTCTATATGAACAGGTGCTTGAAAAAAAGGTCAAATTGGAGTATGTTCCCTCCAAAGAACAGGTTGTTGATATATTCACCAAACCACTGCCCAGAGAGACATTTGAATATCTCAAACAGAAGTTGGGAGTAGTTGATGCATCATCTTGCTGTTAAAACTTATCTATTTCAGAGAAAAGTGGTTGTACACGAGTTTCATGAAGCATATCTACGTATATATGCCGGGTTCTATGGATACAGTCGCGTATATGTTGGTTTGAAGACAAACAGTGGATGAAAGGAGTTTGATATGGGTTTGATAGTGATCTTCTGGCACAACTTCAGGGGGAGCATATACTTATAGTAATGCATTGTTGGCATTATCTTAGAAGGTCTTGGTACAAATTCACAGTTGTTTTTGATTCAGGTGGAACAGGTTTAGGGGGAGATCATGGTTGCTGGTCTAGATGCTAATTGTTAGATGCTACTGATGATAGTTGTTGATGACTATCATGGTCTTATTTCAGATGGTTGATCTCTATTTTTATATGTCATGTATATCTTTCAATGTAAAGGTCATATTTTGTTACCCCACTATGCATGGGATGGATGATGTAATGTTCTTGTTTTGACATGTATAAACAATTGGTATATCCCCACTTGGTTGGGAGATGGATGTATGTATGAGTCTTTGGTGATAGGAAGGTCTTTGGTGATGTATGTATAGAGTCATGTTATCTTTTTGTAGACCTTGCTTATGCTTAGGGGGAGCATGGACTCGATCATAGGAGCTCAATTACAACTTCAGCATATCGGAGATTTCAGCAGGTACTCAGGGGGAGCATGATCCTTTGCCCTTGATGACAAAGGGGGATAGTGATTGGTGTTATTGTTGCCATCAAGTCCAAAGGGGGAGATTGTTGGCATTATGATTCAGGTGTTGTACTTGATGGAAACTCTCTTAGATGACAAATCACAGTTCAAGCCACATAGAATGAAGAAAGAAAAGGTATACACTGGTTCACCTTGACCAACCCGCGTATACACGTAGTTTCATTGAACAAAAGGCATGTATGCATACACATGCACTTTCACAGAAGGAAAGGCACGTACATGTTGGAAAAATTAAATTTGGCCCATGGTCTTTTATCCATGATATTTTAGTATTAATCCATGGTATTTGATCTGAAGTGTTGACCTCAGGTATTCGGTCCACGGTATTGGTTTTAAATGGTTTTGGTCCATGGTATTGAGTAAGGCCTAGGATTATAAAAGGAGGAGAAGAACATTAGGCAAAGATATTCATGAATTGAATATCTAATGAAGAGCAAGATCTATAATATTGGTTGTTGGGTTATGGTGCACAGCTGGATCTGAATCAAGGACAAATGTGAGTGCTTGATGAAGGATAAGTTCTATTGAGGGATCAAAATCTTAAGGCTTCAAGAGAAGTATCTTTGTGTGGTTTTGATTTCTTATCTGAATAACTGGCGCATGTTGTAATATGTAAATATGGTGATCTCAGCATATCTGATGTCTGAAGTTATTGTAAAAGTTTAAATCATCATTTATAGATCTGTACGTAGGTTCACTTTAGCAATGGCACATATACACACTGGTTCGACATTTCAAAAGTACATATACGCAGGTTATCCTTGATACAAGTGTGTATGCATGCAAGTTCATCACATTGAAGTAGCGTACACCTCATAAAATATGCTTTAGCTACTTATGATTGTCGTTGTAGTGTTCTGGGTTCTGGTTACTATTACTGTATTATGGTTACAGCATTCAGAGAAGTGATTGTTTGATTAAGTTTTTGGTTGGTGCAAAGGAGATAGGTTGATGCAGATATATTTGACGTTTGATTGATGTTATTGATGGATCCATTGTGAAAATTTATGAAACATGGTCCCTAGATGAAAAGAGAAGGTTGTGGCCTTTTGTGGGTCAGCACCTACGTACTAGTACATCAGCTAGTACAAGAGCTAGGGGGTTGTAGCTCCCTTCCAGGAGAAGCTGGAGAATGAGAGAAGATTGTAGCCTTTTGTAGGTAGAAGCCTGCATACTGGTATAAGACTGCACCAGTACAAAATATTGTAAAAAGAAGTTTCTTATTAAAAGAAAGATAGAGACGATTGCTATAGGTGGTTTTCACCCACATAGGGTTTCCACCTTATATCTTGTCTTCATGTGTGTGACTGTTTGTTCTATTTTTACTGCTCTTGGTTACTGTTTATATGGTTCTAATGCACAGATGAAAGATCACCTTATGAAGAATTAACTAAATTATAATTATATAGGGTATACGCTAGTTGCGTTGTATACAGTTGCATATGCATGCAAGTTTCAACAATGTAGATTTTGAAACGGGAACTATAAACACAAAACAGGAACTCTGGCCAAAAAACCTCGAAAAAACATCAAAAACAGTGCTAAAAATGAAAAATGTGTATACTAGAACGATGATTTTATTTTTTAGGGGTCAATTTTGAACATGTTTTAAAAATGGCAGTGACTACGAAATTTACTACAATATTTTCATGCAAAATATAGCTTCAAAATGAAAAAGTGATGATACTGGAACGATGATTTTTTTTTAGGGTCAATTTTCAAACTTTTAAAAAAATGCTAGTAAAACCAAATTTTTATGTGCCAAACAAAGTTGTTTATGAGGAAAAAAACACATTAATGTTTCTGCTAGAATATCATTTTTCTTTCCTAAGTATAAATTCAACATGTTCTCAACCATTACATCAACATCAACGGTGCTATGTTTTTTTTTTGTTTCAATCCCACCATCTACTTCATGAATAACATATTTCAATCTCTTCATGTCAAACACCATCCATTGAATTAATGGTCGGATCAATAATCCAAATCTATTGCACGTGACAAGCTCCTACAATCTCTTATATAGAATCTACTTTATATATCAATGTTGTGTCATGATCTTTCAATTTGGCTATTCATTTCACGTTTACTGGTCTCTGAGTGAATTTACCAATTATTAACAATTACCAATTATTAAAAAGTGATATAGAGGTAATTATATACTAAGAATAATGAGCTTCTTCGACCCTAATAATATTTGAGGAACCTCACTAATGATATTTAACGAAGGCTCATTATAATGATAGCAAATGAAGAAGAAACTTATCTTAATAATTAATACAAGCATCAAATTGGACAAGAATTTGTAATAATCCGTGTTTGAGTATGCAATGACAACTGAATGTATAAAAAAAAGTATACGAACATTAAATTGGACAAGAATTTGTAATAATCCGGGTTTGAGTATGCAATGACAACTGAAAGAAAGTATAAAGAACCGATCAAATTTTATTTCGGTGGAAAAGCACGGACTAATTTGAAATGAAATGTGGCAGCTGTGGATTTCCTTACGATTTCTTTAGCATTCTAATGGAAAAGTCAAAATACAGAGTATTAGAAACATGGTTGAAATTAATCTCAACTGTTGCATCGAAGAACAACAATCTAAAGTGGATAGGTAAGGATTTTAATCTCAATGCAAATATTTGATAATAATCCGATGGCGGATGGCGTATCCTTCGTAATTTTATGATTGGTTCAACGACCAAACTTGATTAAGAGCTTTCTTCGTTACCTGTTTTGCGTATATTGTGCATAAGAAATAATGAGGAGAAACAATTAGCATACAATGCCATTATTATTAAGGAACGAGGAGAACAGTGTTGACTGGCGTCAAGGTATGGGTTATTTTTATTTTCCTGTCATATAAAATGCAGTTATAAAGAAGGAATGAAGAAAACAGTGTTGACTCAACCCCAGATAATTGATTACCAGCGGCGCCGTCATTGTGTAACCGAGGAAAGAGACCTTTCAAATACGCACGCTACGCTGGTGTTCTTCTCTGACTGCCAAACACATCGATTACCAAAAGCGTGTCTTCATCTTTATGGAGCTCAGCACCTAACTTCACCAAATTTAAATGTTTTGTTACGGCTTTAACAACTTGAACGTAGACTTATCACCAAACTAAACGGAGTTCAACTGGCAATTTACATGTATAAATACTTTGATCTCAGTACTTTCTGATTCATGCCTATCTTGTCCATTCCTCCTCTGACACATATGTTTGGTTTTTTTTTTTTTCAAACTTCTGTGGAGCTTCACGTTGAAATAGAAACAGTGCAGCTTGCTAAGTTTATTAAAAGTATATATATTCAATGGAAAGGTTTAATCAACATTTGTGGGCATGCCCATTTGCGACTAGGTTGTTTCGGATAGTCATATGCCTAACCTGGCTGACTGCTATGGCCTCGGCGAAGCTACACAAACATATATTCGTTGTACGTCTTCTCATCTTTCAATATTCCCATTTAAAATGTATGTTAGAGTTTGCTTGAAAAAAGGTGTTATAATGAGCTGGGAGATGTTGGAATTTTAAGTCTTTGCTTTAATCAAATATATATTTATATACGAAAAATAAATCTATAGATTTAGATGAAGCATCCTGGGTGCATTAGCTTTTTTAACATAATTTTTTTTTTTATGGATACACGCATAGAAATAATAGCAAAGCACTGTCTATTAAGATAGAATGAACATTAACGTGCAAATCCTAGTTTCTGGTATTCTGAGCGCTCTGTGCACTTCATATGTCTGTCACTATCGTCGTCTATCATATGGCACAAGTCTCTTGTCATAATCTTCACTCTTGCGTTGGTCACAGTCTATCACTCTGGCACAAGCCTCACTTATATGCTCGTCATTCAATCTACATGACTTCACATTCTTGCGCTCTCACTCATGTGACATGACTATTACTCAAGCTAAAAAAATGATGGGACAAATGAATGATGGAACTTGTAAGATACTTGAGTGGATTTTGTTGTATTCATTGCATCGGCGACTCTGAGTATCGGGTAACATAATCAATCGGCTACTCTGAGCATGGTCCCTACGTCTTTAATCAACGGAGTATGCAGGAGCAGAATCATGACTGGACTCCCCCCATGAATGCAATCTTCAAACGCTTGGTTGTTTTAAAAGTTGTCAATTGAGACCGCCGATATTAGTATAGTGTATGAGGCGCGTAAGGTCCAATAATAAGAGACTGAGAAGACCTGGACTTGTTAACTAGACATTCTATTTTTCAAAATTTTGAAAAAATGGTTCAAATGGTAAATCTTAAAATTATAAATATAAGTGGTTGAGATTATCTCATGGTATTTTCAAAAGTGTGCAAATTAAAAAAAAAAAAAAACAACTATTTTTTAAAATTTTGAAAAAATGGGTCAAATGGTAAATCTTAAAATTCGGAAATTCTCCACATTCTACTGCCTTCTCTTTTCCATGGCATGAGTTTAACGACATCAGCAGTAACGCAGCAACGAATGCTAAGATTTCTGCCCTGGGTTTCTCCATTGCATAGGTAAAGAAATTATAGAGAGTAATCAGAAACTTAACTTCTGTACAATGGGCTTGAAGTTTATGAAACCCACATTGCAGGAGAATCGAGTAGGTATTTAAAGTCATAAATGGTTTTTCTATTTTTAGGGTTTCATCTTATCTATCAAGCATTGTTTGGCGATTTATGAAATGTTCACAATTCTGAGAATCACCCCACCACTCGGCGATTTTGAGAATCGCCCATCTACTACGAATCGTCCCAAGAAGAATATTGAGATCAAGAACTATTATTGTCTCTGTCTTGCAAGATTTATGGACTATTTTCTCTTGTGAAATATCTTTATGATGCTCATATTTTCAGTCCTATGAATCTATATGATGCTTATTTTTTTTCTCTTCTAAATCTATCTATAATGATCAAACTTTCACTCTCCTACAGATTACGATCTTTAAACTTCTCGCTCTGGTCACAGGTCTTTCACATAGTCTCTCACTTTATCTCAAGATTTTCAGATGACTACAATGGGATAGTCTCTTGTATAGATTTAAGTCTCGCTCTTATGAATACGCTCACACATATTATTATGACACAATCCTCGTGTATCATATGGCACAAGTCTCTTGTCATAATCTTCACTCTTGCGTTGGTCACAGTCTATCACTCTGGCACAAGCCTCACTTATATGCTCGTCATTCAATCTACCTGACTTCACATTCTTGAGCTCTCACTCATGTGACATGAATATTACTCAAGCTAAAAAAATCATGTGACAAATGAATGATGGAACTTGTAAGATACTTGAGTGGATTTTGCTGTATTCATTGCATCGGTGACTCTGAGTATCGGGTAACATAATCAATCGGCTACTCTGAGCATGGTCCCTACGTCTTTAATCAACGGAGTATGCAGGAGCAGAATCATGACTGGACTCCCCCCATGAATGCAATCTTCAAACGCTTGGTCATTTTAAAAGTTGTCAATTGAGACCGCCGATATTAGTATAGTGTCTGAGGCGCATAAGGTCCACTAATAAGAGACCGAGAAGACCTGGACTTGTTAACTGGACATTCTATTTTTCAAAATTTTGAAAAAATGGTTCAAATGGTAAATCTTAAAATTATAAATATAAGTGGTTGAGATTATCTCATGGTATTTTCAAAAGTGTGCAAATTAAAAAAAAAAAAAAAAAACTATTTTTTAAAATTTTGAAAAAATGGGTCAAATGGTAAATCTTAAAATTCGGAAATTCTCCACATTCTGCTGCCTTCTCTTTTCCATGGCATGAGTTTAACGACATCAGCAGTAATGCAGCAAAGAATGCTAAGATTTTTGCCCTGCATTTCTCCATTGCACAGGCAAAGAAATTACAGAGAGTAATCAGAAACTTAACTTTTGTACAATGGGCTTAAAGTTTATGAAACCCACATTGTAGGAGAATTGAGTAGGTATTTAAAGTCATAAATGGTTTTTCTATTTTTAAGGTTTCATCTTATCTATCAAGCGTTGCTTGGGGCGATTCTCAGAATCGCTGGGTGGTGGGGCAATTCTCAGAATCACCCCGCCACCGCCCCGCCACCACCGGGTGGTGGCGGGGTGATTCTGAGAATCGCCCCACCACCCGGCGATTCTGAGAATCGCCCCATCTGCTACGAATCGCCCCAAGAAGCATATTGAGATCAAGAACTATTATTGTCTCTGTCTTGCAAGATTTATGGACTATTTTCTCTTGTGAAATATCTTTATGATGCTCATATTTTCACTCCTATGAATCTCTATGATGCTTATTTTTTTTCTCTTGTGAATCTATCTATAATGATCAAACTTTCACTCTCCTGCGGATTACGATCTTTAGACTTCTCGCTCTGGTCACAGGTCTTTCACATAGTCTCTCACTTTATCTCAAGATTTTCAGATGACTACAATGGGATAGTCTCTTGTATAGATTTAAGTCTCGCTCTTATGAATACGCTCACACATATTATTATGACACAAATTTTTTGACACAATCCTCGTGTATCATATGGCACAAGTCTCTTGTCATAATCTTCACTCTTGCATTGGTTACAATCTATCACTCTAGCACCAGCGTCACTTATATGCTCGTCATTCAATCTACATGACTTCACATTCTTGTGCTCTCACTCATGTGACATGACTATTACTCAAGCTAAAAAAATGATGGGACAAATGAATGATGGAACTTGTAAGATACTTGAGTGGATTTTTCTATATTCATTGCATCGGCGACTCTGAGTATCGGGTAACATAATCAATCGACTACTCTGAGCATGGTCCCTACCTCTTTAATCAACGGACTATTCAAGAGCAGAATCATGACTGGACGCCCCCCATGAATGCAATGTTCAAAAGCTTGGTCATTTTAAAAGTTGTCAATTGAGACCGCCGATATTAATACAGTGTCTGAGGCGCGTAAGGTCCATTAATAAGAGACCGAGAAGACCTCGACTTATTAACAGGATATTCTATTTTTCAAAATTTTGAAAAAATGGTTCAAATGGTAAATCTTAAAATTATAAATATAAGTGGTTGAGATTATCTCATGGTATTTTCAAAAGTGTGAAAAAAAAAACAATTATTTTTTAAAATTTTGAAAAAATGGGTCAAATGGTAAATCTTAAAATTCGGAAATTCTCCACATTCTACTGCCTTCTATTTCCCATGGCATGAGTTTAACGACATCAACAGTAACGCAACAATGAATGCTAAGATTTCTGCCCTCCGTTTCTCCATTTCATAGGCAATGAAATTACAAAGAGTAATCAGAAACTTAACTTTTATATAATGGGCTTGAAGTTTATGAAACCCACATTGCAGGAGAATCGAGTAGGTATTTAAAGTCATAAATGGTCTTTCTATTTTTAGGGTTTCATCTTATCTATCAAGCATTGTTTGGGGTGATTCTCAAAATCGCTGAGTGGTGGGGCAATTCTCAGAATCACCCTGCCACCGCCCCGGTTGGTGGCGAGGCGATTATGAGAATCGCCCCATCTGCTACGAATCACCCCAAGAAGCATATTGAGATCAAGAACTATTATTTTCTCTGTCTTGCAAGATTTATGGACTATTTTCTCTTGTGAAATATCTTTATGATGCTCATATTTTCACTCCTATGAATCTCTATGATGCTTATTTTTTTTCTCTTGTGAATCTATCTATAATGATCAAACTTTCACTCTCCTGCGGATTACGATCTTTAGACTTCTCGCTCTGGTCACAGGTCTTTCACATAGTCTCTCACTTTATCTCAAGATTTTTAGATGACTACAATGGGATAGTCTCTTGTATAGATTTAAGTCTCACACATATTATTATGACACAAATTTTTTGACACAATCCTCGTGTATCATATGGCACAAGTCTCTTGTCATAATCTTCACTCTTGCGTTGGTCACAATCTATCACTCTGGCACAAGCCTCACTTATATGCTCGTCATTCAATCTACATGACTTCACATTCTTGTGCTCTCACTCATGTGACATGACTATTACTCAAGCTAATGTTTCATTCATATAACATCACAATGTGTATGGTATCTCAACTTGTATAACATCATGAATATGCACTTGAGATATGATCTCGATTGGTCTTGCATATCGACAGTGTTACTTCATTGTATCCCATTGTATGATGGTATCGGAAAATGGCTTCTTAATGTATTATTGGTATCAGTACAGTCTCTATCTGATTGGTATTGGTCATGCTCTCACTGTCCTGATTAGTATCTAATTATGTTCTCGATTCTTGACAACATTGGTGTATGGTCTCACTACATCGTTGTGCTCTCACTATGATCGAGTTATATGTATGTGATTTCATTACTCTTTGTTACATTCATATGAATGGTGGCATCACTGTATAGAAGTATGTACGGTATTATCTAAAGATCTATATATCACATGTATGATCCTTTGTATTCCACAACAGTGGCATCTATGCTTTGTGATATCTACAGAGACCTTATCTCCAAGAAAAACCCTAATCAGAATATATGCATAGATGAGATAGTGTTGGTATGACTCAATGTTTTGATTCAACATTATGATAAACTTGACACTTTGGAAGTATGATTAGTCTTGGAAATAAAACATGTTCACAAATGAAGTTGTGAACAAATCATCATATTTGTACTTTGTACCTCTTTGTTGAACTTTCAAGGAAAATCTAATAGATGAAAAAAAAATTGGATGGGTTTTCCCCTTGTGGGATTTCTCCCTGGTCTCTGAAAAAAATCATGGTGTTTCCTTTGTGCATGCTTTTCTTCTCATGATTCTTTATGTTTTGCAGTTATGATAATGTCATTATTCTTTCTATATAATTTCTAATGATGGTTAAATGTTTTGGGGTGAATGTAATATGAAAATGATCAAATGCAATTATCTAAGCAAAGAATAATGTAGCCCTAAGAAAAAAAATTAACACAAGTCAAATCTTACCTATAAATGGATATCAGACTATGTTAATACCAGGACAGTAGGAGTAGGGGTTCCATTATATGTGATTGTATTTTGTTCCATTGTTGGGTAGAGCAATGGTGAGTGGGAAGTTAGAGAGGAAAATAGAGGGGGTTGATACTTTTATAGCAACGATATAGGCCACACATCTCAGGTAGTTCTATAGAGAGTACAATATTCCATATCCTAAATACCAACACCTTTATAATATCACAATAATCACCTCATTCAAATCTCGTATGAGAAAGTTATGCCTCTCACAAGTTTACCTATGCAGTTGACCACCATAATACAAGTGGATGCCACATCAACTCCCTTATGCATATGTGTTAAGCTAGCCACATGTGGGATTTCAAGAAGTCTCTGGAAGGTCTAAGAACCTTATCACTATTTTAATGTTGAGGAAGTCAAATCTTTCCCATAAATGGATATCAGACTATGTTAAATATGTTGATTTTCTAGAGAAATTAAGGTTAGCACAATATTTATGAAATTCGGATAAGTAATTTTGATGTAGATATTATTTTAAGTTGTTCTAATATATTATTCATCAATTATACTTCATAAATTCAACAATAAAGAACAATAGAATAATAGAGATCACAATGCACAAAAGAGAGACAAGATTTACCTTGGGAAAACCCACTACGGGGAAAAACCTAACAACCTTTTCAATAGAGAAATTCTTCTTGTTCAATGAGAGACACATCTAGACTTATGGTCAAACCTGGTATTCTCCTTCAAGTCAAGTCACCCAAATCTAATCCTACATTTTTCTCTTGATCATGCACTACCATAATTTCAGCCCTCCTGCAATACCAATTTCCCCAGAATTAAGGCCTTGCAGCAATTGCCCCAGTAACCCAGAAAATTTTGCCCCCCCTGCAACAGTTTCCCTAGAAACTGTGAATCACAGAGAGAGATTCCTTCACACGTGTGAGTTTCTAGAGAGACATAAGATAAAGAAATTTTGGCCTTCTTTTTCTTCCTTCTTCATCCTTCTTTTCCTTTTCTCACTTGCCCAGAAATTGTCTTAAGAGAGGCATGTGAATTGCACAAATGAGGAGCTCAAGCTACCTTTATATAGTATGTTGTCTAGGGTAAATGTATGTGTCTCTTGGCTAGGGCCAACTTGACTTGGAGGGAATCCAACTTGTCACTTTTGAAGCCAAAATTTTTATTTAAAATATTCAAATTTACATCTTTTGGCTACATATGATATGATTTCACTCCAAGAGATGGCACTTTTGGGTGGAAAAAATGATTGCTCAATTGAGCCCTTTTTAAGCGCTTGATCGAGCCGTTTGAGCACTTAAACAATGTAACCCAATGTTATTTAGAAGCTCGATTTAGCCATGTCTTTGCAGCAGCCAAATGAAGAAGATTGGGTTTTGGATTTATTTTCTGGCTCAGGTAAGTTTTATTATATGGAATTGAATTTCAATATGTTATTTATTAATTTATATGTCACTGTACTAATTTACAGAATTATTTCTTTTGTTCTTGATAATTAGGTACAACATTAGCATGTTGCCTTCAAAAAGGAAGAAATTGCATTGCAATTGAAAAAGATCCAATACAGTGAAATTTCATTCAGCAAAGAATTAATGCTCTTCAATTTCTTCCAGAAGCAATGCAAGAAATTGGGTTGAAGAAAGGGGAATTTAATGAATCACGTATGGCAAAAAAGGCAAAGGAACCCCAACCACCATTACATGGAATGTTTGGAATGACATACATTGGGAGATTCGCAGACATCAAATATCCATTAGAAGAGGAAAATGAGCAAAAGGAAGTAGAAAATATTGTGGAAGAAGACAATGATGAAACTCTAGAGGATGAAGAGTTTGGATTACGTGACATTGTTGATTAAACTTAAGTTATGCTTGGAAATCAAGCTTTGCAATGTTTTGACTTTGACATTTTGTGAGAAGAATAAACACTCAATTAAGGTTGTTATACGTTCAATATTTGTAATATGTGATTTTCGCATTAATTTTTAAGTTAATCATTATTTTTTGAAAAAAAAGTGATTATTATTATTTTTTGACATGAAATTTATAAAAAAAAAACTATTATTTAACCATTTTTAGTTAAAATTTTCATATAAAAATTGTGATTTTGACATGTCAATTCGAGCAAAAAATAATCAAAAGGTGTATTTTTTTAGTTATATTTATGTTAAAAATGGTTATTTTTATGTCTATTGTTAAAAAAATATTGTTTTTTAGAAACAATTATTTCATGTGGATTGAAAAATTAATTAAGGATGTATAAATATGTAGAATATCGAAAATTCAAAATATCAACCTTCTAATTTAGAAATGCAAAAAAATAAAAACCTCATTACAAAAAATTAAAAAAAAGAAAAAAGAAGAAAATATGAAGAAAACGACCACTTCAAAAATTAATAAATTTACAAAATAATTATTTACATTTCATACATTAGAAAATTTAGAGTGAAAAAATAGGTCTTTTAAAAAAAGGGTATGATGCAGAATACCCACTTTTTTAAATCAGCATGAAAATCACTACCATTTTAAAACGTAATGTACATAAAAAAATTAAAGTGCCAAAAACTATGCTCTAAAAAAAACATGTGTGTTCTGTAGCACACCTTTTCAAAATCAGGTCACTTTTTTGCTATCTCTACGAAGCGGGTAACAATATCAGTTCCCGTTTCAAAGTTTACATTGTTTTTCATTAACTGAAGTAGCGTATATGAATCAGAATATGGAAATGAAATATTATTGACTTTCTAATACTGATTCATCCACCCCCCTCTCAATATTATTTCCAACATATTTGTTTCTCAAAACAATCATGTCTCCAATCCATAGCTGTCATATGCCAATGTATCTGATTCAATGTTAGAATAATATCCTCCTCAATTACATTTCCATTGAATAAACATTTCTAAGGAGGAAATTTAGGTGCCAATAAATGTTCCCCTTGGATGTGCACTAATTATAATGACATCTACTCTTCCCTACAACTTAATGTGCTACTTCCACTAATATTTAAGTGGCAGTGAAGGTGAATTTATCATCAACAGGTTCCTCTTTGCCTAAGTAATTTTCTATTAAATTGATTCGAGATTGAGGGCTTTGAACCTGCACACTAGGCTTTCAATTAGGACTTAAGTCTGCGTTTATTTCCTTTCCAGATAGTAAGCCAATCCATGGCGCAGTTGAGCACATTAAAGTGGCATGGTTAGTGTTGAAGGAGTATTATGGCCCCAAGGGTAATAAGAGCATCACCTTGTCAAATGGGAAACCAAAGGGATGTTTAAAAAATGAACGAGGCTGAAAAAAATTAGGGATGCTTCCAAAGGATATTGCCAATGTCCCCCCTTTTTATTAAAGTTTTTGATTAGGCAATGAGTGTAGGAAGGCCCATTTTCAAAGAAGAACCAATCTTCCTCACAATTCCCTATAAGGACAAATACCACAAGAAATGCAATAAAAGAATATTTATAGATGCCCATAGGGGAACATAGGTCAGTATTGAACATGTGCTACCTGTAGTTGACAACTAGAAACCACATGTACATTTATTCTATTTTCCAATGCACTTTATAGTTGTTATGTATCATGTTCATTGAGTATAATCATTTGCTACAAATCCTATTTATCACATCTCTTCCATTTAGCTTCTTGTTAGTTGTAGATCCTTACTTTATTGGGAACTTCGTTTGCAATGAATACAACCCTCACTTGATGTGTTAGTTGAATGCAATTGTATTGCCCTTTAATTAAGATAATTTTCATATCAAGTACTATAAATATTTGTTGCCATCATTCATGTTCATTAATTTTCTTATCATCTAGCCCACCTTTTCCAACATCTTCTTACCAACATCTTGCATGTGGTACTAATCATCACCAGATCCATCAAATTATACTTGATTTATAATTATGAGTTGTCATTTTCATTTATAATCCTCATTCAATATATTAGTTTCCATTATCTTCAACAACCAAAACATCCATGCATATTTTTTCTTACCATTGTGGGACATTGCCTTCTTGTAGCTACTCTATAGATTTTGGATGTTTTTATTGTCCTATTGTTGATTATTACTTTTGGTCACCATTCGAGGATCTGTTCTTTGACATAAACGTGTTATTTTAGCGCATCTACATAATAACCATGAGGTATATCAATTTTTTTCATAATGTAAGTTGGATAATTTATTTTGAAATGCCAAATTGGTTTGAACCATTTCTTGCACAAGAATATGCTCATTTTTTTTTAGTTTTTCACTATATTCAGCTATGGTATTCAACTTACAACCAACAGAGAATTCATTTTCAAACTAATTTCTCTCTTAGAAATTGGAAAAATATGTTTATCAAAACTACCCCAATGTTGTTTGCTGAGAAAAAAATCAACACAAACACCATCTTTTCAAGAAATGAGAGGAAGACAATCACAACATTTTGATTACATAGTTGTTGGAGTGAGCAATATTTTGTATGACCAAATTTCCCATGCCAAAGTTTTCTCATGTTATCATTATGAGAAATAAAAACTGAGGGAAAAGGTGAGGACCTAAAGTTGTCAGATTTGCATACATGGGTAATATCATCAACTATTCTAGTGGCAAGGGCCTGCTTGGGAATTTTAAAATCCGTCATTACAACCTGATGAGGTGAGTGCTATAATGTTTTACTTCACTTAAATGAGTGATCTAATATTCTAATAGAAGGTTGTAGGAAATAATTGGAACACATAATAAAACATTGAAATGACAATTATCTACTTGAATTGTTTCATGCCCTAAAACATGAGAGCAACCAAGTCACCCTAGCACCAATATTCTCAATCTACTTGACACACAACTCTGCATTTACATCCAGTTCAACAATATTTCATGAAAAATTTAACGTATGCAGCCAATGTAAGAATATCATTTTTTTTATGAACTTCATGATATATTTTTCTCTCACCTCACATTCTTCTCCTCACCTCATTTCATAAATCCAATTACATACATTTCAACTTAACAAATAGTGCAATAAGCAGGCCAAAAAAGGATTTAAAAACTGAACACGCAGTCCTAGAAAATTTTCATGTAGTTGCTATGATATGATTTTGTAGTGTTTGTTTTCAAATGAATAGTTTCGTCGCTATGAAATGATTTCGTAGCCCCCATTAAAACTTTATATTCCGGTTTCGATGAAGATGAAATTACTCAACTCTTTTCTCTACTGACTCTGAACGTTCCTAAATTTCTCCTTGACATAGGGAATAATTTGAATTTCGTTTCTTCAATGGGTTTTGCAATACTAAATTTTCCAATCGATAGACAATCAAAACAGGTCTTTTTTTCTTTAGAACTCTAAACATGGTACGTTCTCTCTGTAACAACACTCAAATCATTGTAAATATCAGGGAACCACTATTCTAGAACATAGAAACACATTCCTTCTACATATTTTAAGACTGATACAACAAGAATCCAAAAATAGAAATAGATTATCACAATGATTGAAGCCACAATGCTTATATTTTTAATGTAAATTGGTCTAGAAAGCTACATGCTCTCAAAATGACTAGTATTCAAATGAACAAATACATAAGCTTAGAAACCATAAGTTCACATGCCTAAAATCGAATTGGTTAATCGTAGGAATTTGATTCAATCTTAACCATTTAACTAGGACATAAATCACAGTCCAAATTTTCTATTCATTTATGCTAGTCACACAGAAGTACCTTCTAGTTCACATAGATTGAAGGCATAGGCAGGGCTGCAACTTTTGAATTGTAGCTACACAGAGGAAAAATGAGCCCCTTTTTTCCCCTCTCCTCTCTTGCTTTTTTTTTTTTTATTGTTTCCCAAAAGGAATGGACTATGGCAACCAAGAGTAACAAAGTGTGAATTTTTCCCCTTGTCCACAAAATAAATGTAACAAAAAACTACCTTTTTTACAACAGAAAACAATTTCTTCAAATTATTTAAAAAAAAAATCAAAACTCACTTCCTAAATATAAATATTTTTTTTTTTTAATGAAAGATCCCTGAGCTTTACCATGTGACCATCCCATCAAATTGGTAAGCTCTTATCTAGTCTTTGTAAAAAAAAAAAAATTGCTCGACCTATGCATCTGCATCAGACTCCTAAGGTGAAAAAGATTCATGGTATCTTCATCATGTGATGATGAAGTGAATATTCCTCTATCCCAAGCTTTATGTTGTAGCTAGTCCTTCTCCTTGACATGTCGAGGCTATTAGTGTTTTCTCTTTTTCTAGTCTTCTTTCTTCTTTGCAGATGAAAAATTGTTGTACAATCTACAATAAGATGTGATTTATTCTCCTTTTCCCTACACACATATTCTGTTGAGGCTTCCTAAACCTTTAACGCATACCTCTTCTATTTCCACGTTGTTTTATGAAATGTTCACAATTGCAGACAAAAGTGAATTCCCTAGATCTAGTGGTTTTATCTAAAACAACATAACACAAAAATATTTGATTTTCCCTTAGAGATATTAGAAAATGGGAAAGAAGCCTACCTAGAATTTGTATCAATTCTTCCTTTTCTCCTTACTTGTAAGATCCAACTCTAGCTCCAACTACTATAACTAGAACCTGTATACATGATCAAAACACGTGAAGGAACTAAAATCCACAGACCATAATATAAAATATTTATTGAATGAGTGAGTATGGCACTGAAATACATAATTAAAAGCATAACAAAACAAATATAGGAAAATAAGATGATATTTATGTTAACAAATATAGCAGCGAGCTACAACCATAAATAAAGTTTGACTTTGTAGATGTCTCCCCAGGTTGGTAGTCCTTCCTTGTCGCAAAGCACACCTTAACATCAACCCTAATGCATGAATATGGTGAATCCGTTAGGCTCAAAACAACAACATGAGGGGATTATCATTATTCAAAAGCCATCCCTGACCTTATGGGAGGCAGTAAATTTATAGCATGAATGTGGTAGTTTAGGATTTACCATTCGAGGCTTGAGATCCACCTAAGATGGGAGGATGAGCTCAAGGGATAAGAAATAGGTCCATTAGAGTAGGACCATATAGGAATTTGAGATCTCTAACCATGGTAAATAGTTAAAACTACCTTGGAAGCCTTTAGAAGGAGAGGTTTTGAAAATATTTTTCTAGAATCAACGCATTTACCAAATTAGGAAGGGTGTATTGCAATGCACCTTCAGAGAAGGAGATATTGCACTATAGTGTAGTTCCTCAGTTATGCAGGGTGCGTTGGGCCCAAAAATATTGTTTTTCAGGAGATAGACCCAGAAACTCAGACTTTAGGTTGGATGGTATATTTTGAAATGTCAAATTGGTTTGAACCATTTGTTGCACAAGAATATGCTCACTTTTTTAGTTTTTCACTACATTCATCTATGGTATTTAACTTATAGTCAAAGTAATTTCCCTCTCACAAATAGGAAAGATATGTTTATCAAAATTACCCCAATGATGTTTGTTGAGAAAAAAATTAATACAAACACCATCTTTGTAAGAAATGAGAGAAATACAATCATTACATCGTTTTTGTAGTAAGCCATATTTTGTATGGCTTAATTTCTCATGCCAAAGTTTTCTCAAGTCATCACTATGAGCAATAAAAACTGAGGGAAAAGGTGACGACATAAAGTTGTCAATATTGCATAACTAGGTAATATCATAAACTATTCCAGTGGCAAGGTCATTCCTAGGATTTTTAAAATCCTTTATTACAACCTAGTGAGGTGAGAACTATATTGTTTTACCTCACTTGAATTCATGATCTAATGCTATAATAAAATGTTTTAGGAAATACTTGGAACACTTAATGCAACATTGAAATGACCATTATCTACTTGAATCGTTTCATACCCTACAATAGTAAGAGGTCTATCATCACTAACAAATATTTTTTTGGTGTTACAGTTATTAAAAGAATAAAAAAAGGCATTATCCTTACCCATATGATAAGATGCTCAAGAATAAATAACCCACTCATAAGAAGAAGTAGAGGTTGCATTGAAGGAGAAACCAAAAGTAGAAAGTGCATGTCCCTAAGAAGTGTTAGAATTATAATAAAGACTAATGTTGTGCTTTTCCATTATTGCTTCCAAGGCCTCCATCCTTTTAAGTCATTTAGACTACATATGTCCATCTATCCCACAATATTTGCAATGATTGCAAATATTTTTACTCTTTGATTATGGCCCTTTGTCACTATTAGGAGTAGAGGCTAACTTACACAACTTTTGACTAATATGCAAGAGATTGTCTTTATATATAATAAAAGAGACACAAAACGATTTAAGAGAAGTGGTTTGATGGAAATATCCCCTAGATTCTTCACTGGCATAAAATGTATATATAAAAATAGAATATTTAGAATAAATCTTGGAAATAAAGGTATATATGCATCATTCATCCTTTAGTTTTAGATGAGAGTCTAGAAGAAAAACTCTACGTTTCTTACAATTCAACAAATAATATTCAATGTAAGAGAAATCAATAACACTTAAAGTCATGATATGCTTCTCCATATCATGGGATCTAATAAGACAAAGTTCACCAAATATCATTTTCAAAGTTTTTTGGACTAATATGAAAACACAATTTAGGGGAACCAACCTTTTGATTAATCCATGAGCTTCATCATTCATACTATTCCATTTGGCACTTTTTATCAATATCAGTGGGGGAATTTCTTCTCCCAATGTAATTTTATATAATCCTTTAATTCTTAGTACATCCTCCATGTGGGATTTCCTTGAGAACTAGTTGGTACTGATAAGAAAGGGTTCACTTTGAGTAGAGACATTGAAATTGAAAATAATTTGGTTTCAAAAGTTGAAATTAACTATTTGGAGGGAAAGATCTTTAAAGTATAGGCTTTTCCAAAACAAATAACATTTAAAATAGACTTCAAATGTTAAAGTTACCTTTGAGAAAAAAAAAATTCAATGGTAGAAAAGAACAAAGTGGTAGGTAGAAGTTGGCCCACATGGTTATAGATGTTGATGGAAAAAAAACATATTTTCTCTCACTAACTTTGTCTATAATGTCACTTTTACGAATAAATAACCTTATGAAGTGACCCACTTGTATAAAACAAATGAGAATCATTTTTATAATGAAGTTACTTTATAAATGAGTGTTGGATGCAAAAAAATAAAAAAAGAATAAAGTTATCTTATAGTGCTTCACATTTATTTTATAGCTTGATATGAATCTCTATAAAATATCTTTAATCTTTTTTTTTTCTTGTTGCATGTAACTCTTATTTATAAATAGTTTCATTGAAATTTTATTTTCATGTGTTTTATAAGAGTGGTTCACTTCATAAAGTAATTTATATATAAAAGTGAGACTATAACAAAAGCTAGGCAAGGAAAATGTTTTCTATTTTTCATCAACATCCATCACCATGTGTGTTAACTTCTACCTGTCATGTGGCTTTTTTTACTATTAATTCCTTTTTCAAAAGTAGGTATAGCTTTTTCATATTAATCATGTTTTCCATGCCATTTTTTTAAACAACCTATTTTTTCAAGGGATTTCCTTCCAGTTAGTTAGTTTCAATATCTAATTCATAGTACCACATATCTTAATTTGAATGCTTCAAGTGAAATTATGCTTACTAGTACCTTCTACTTTTCATGGAAATCACACATGGAGTGTGTATTAGGAAGAAAAATATTGTACAAGATTATCTTGAGACAAAAAATGGGCCTACTAATGTTGATAAGAGATCCAAATGGGATTATAGGAATGAAAAAACTCATGGATTAATCAAAATGTCCATTTCTCTTGATTTCTAGCTTCATATTCAAGCACTCGATGATCTAAATAAAGTATCAAAAAAGTTGAAAACATATTGGTGAACCTAATATTATTAGATCTCATCAGATTGACAATCATGCCAATATTTTAATTCATAATTATTTCTATTGCATTGAATATTATTTATCTAAGTTCAAAATACTTAGACATTTCCTTCTAGAATATTAAGTCGAATTAAAGGATTAACGTTGCATATACATTATTCTTTCCAAGATTCACTCTACATATTCTAATTTTCTATCTGCATTTTATGCCAATAAATTATCTAGGGGATGCCTATAAAAACCTTCTCTTGAATCATTTTATACTATCTAATTAGATAACAAGATGATCTCATAGTGGATTTATTTTCATTAAAAGTACATCTTACGAGGCCCTAGTGGCCCAACAAAAAGGTAAAAGCAAGCATCCAAAGACACAACATATTTGCAACAACAAGAAAAAAGTTTGAAACCCTCTTAGCCAGCCATTACTCCTACTCGTGACAAAGAGCCAAAAACAAAGAGTAAATAGATTGGTTGATATTTCATTTATTGTGGTAAACATGGACATTTGGAGTCTAAATATTTTAAAAATATGGAGGCCTTTGAAGCAAAAATGAAGAAGAACAAAATTAGTATTGATTCTTCTTCTGAAATGTATTCTCTTGGATATGCAATTTATTCTTCTTGTTTCTCTTTCAATGCAGCCTTTAATTCTTCTAATATTATCTTATGAATTCTGGAACATCTTATCATGGATATGGCAAATGATAAAGCCATTATTTCTTCTATAATGATTGCAATACTAAGAAAATAATTGCTGGCTATGGTAGACCTCTTGGTGTTGTAAGGACTGTAGAAATTTAGGATGATAATGGTCATTTGCATGATGAGTTATCTGTTTCATGTATTTACCACAACCTTGTATCACTATATTAAATCACTTATTTAGGTGAAGGTAAAATAATAGAGTTATCACCTCACCAAGTTGTAATTAAGGATTTAAAAGAACCCAATCATATCATTGTTGCCGGAAGGGGTGATGGCATTAATAGGTAATACAAGTTTGAAAATTTTTGGTCCTCGCCTTTTCACTTAGTGTTTATTGCTCATAGTGATAACTTGAACAAACTATGACATCCAACACATATGGAGTAACATGTTGTATAGTTAAATAGAATTTCATTTATATATAGTTGCTAACAATATGATTTAAGTGTGAAGCTAGTCCATTATCCCCTAAGCCTTTCATACATTTTTCATGAAACCTCTTAATATTTACAACATTTATTTTGATAAATTATTAAGTATACTAGTATACTAGACCCATTGCTAGGAATTAATAGGATATATAGTACACATACCACCTAGCCTATCTTCACATATAAAACTTTAGATTGCATTTGTCTCATTGAAAGAACCAAAATATGTGGTATTATGCCACTCATTGCCTCATTCTCAATGCTATTATATATTTCCAAATATTTGGCAACATCTTATGCCAATTTATATCTCATGACAACTTTAAGTACAATCATAACATTTATTACAACAATACTTATGGTGGCCACTTGTCTAGAGCTTCCACTACACATAAATTCCTCTAAGTGGGTTATTTCTAGTCCTCTATATTTCATGATTGCATGCATGGTATTTTTTTAAGGATTTAATATTTTTCCTTATATTAGTAGGCGACTATTCTAGTTTGCAATTTTATATGTATTGAATGTAGGAAAATATTCAATAAAAAACATGTAATTTACTATTAAAATTGGTAATGTTTGGTGAATTTCATCCATTTAGTGACATATATGTAAAAAATAGGAAAACTTTTAATGAAGTTGGTGAATATTTTTTTCCAAAAATGTCCAAAAAAGAGCCCATTTGCGAAATTTCACCCCTAAACGTTTCTCACCTTGCATCTAGAAAAATTCTTGCTTCCAAGCCCTAAGTTTCACCCACTCCTCTACATCTTATCTTCAACAATAGTTTCTTTTGTAAATAAGGGATCAATTTCATATAACGTTGTTGTGTTTCAGCACTAAACATAACAAATTTATTATGGTCATTAACTCTTTCAATAAAAGTGTTAGGCCCCTATACTACTAGTGTAACCCCTTATTGTTATTAGTACAACCCACTTATTATATTGATGTACCCATGTAGTGCCCATATTGTTACTATTTGGCCCAATAGAAGCCCACTATTGTTATTATTGTGCCCTTACATTATTATTGCTATGTCGGCTCTGATTAGGTTATGACCCCTTCGACTCCTATATATAGAAAGGAGGTCTTTTCATTTGTATCATCCAAGAATTTTTCGTTTATGTAATGTAAAGAAGGTTTCCCCCTCGAAGAGGCTGAATTCTAAGGCGTTGATCTATCTTTTCTATCTTTTCTTGAGCTGGTTCCATAACATTTGATATCAGAGCTTTGGATTCTAGGGTTTCGCTGCTCCAAACAGGTCATCGTGGCATTTTCGCTATAACTTTTTCTTACGATATTTCAGGAGCTCAAAAAAGAAATCCATTTGAGAAGAAGTCTCATTGAATCTTGGGTTTGAATTTCAGAGCTTTTCACGCTATAATTGCGGAGATATGATCTGAGGAAGTTGGTCTTTTTGCAGACTCCTGAATTACATTCCAAACAGGTGACCTGGGGAAAAACGTCATAACTTTCTCTCTGAGCATCAGATTGAAATTTTGTAAGAAGGTACAGAAAGAGGAAGGACTGCAGTTTCTTTTATATATTTTTTAGTGTCAAAGGTTGAAACAGTGACACATGGAACTTCATACAAGTTCGCTCTTCTGGAAAGGTCTATAATCAGGTCATCTTGGGATATTGTGCATAACTCTTTCTTGGAGAATCAAATTTGGATCAGACTGGTGGCATTGGAAAGAGGACACAGAGGGCTACTACAGGTCATGATTTCAGAACTTAAAGATCTGAAAGTACAGAGTTACAATCGTTTCAAGATCGAGCTCCTAAAATCAAGAAAAAGCAAGATGAGGAAGTTTGATGGCAACGATCCAGTAAATTGGATACTTCAGATGGAGCAATATTTTCATCTACATGGTGTACCACTATTACAAAAGATATGTATTGCATCTTTATATTTAGAACAGGATCAATTTTTATGGTATGAAGGGCTTTGTTCTCATAAACAACTTGTTATGTGGTCAATTTTCACGGAGGAAATGATAGCACATTATGAGGATACAAAGATCAACACCTTGTTTAGAGAAACACCACAACAATTGGAAAGAGTAAAAGGGCTTTGTGACATAGTGGAAAGAAAAATTATGGAATCCAAGAAGCATACCCCTCACAACTATAAATATGGAAGTTTTTTTTATCCTATCCTTCCACAACCTACAAGGGTTACACCACAACAAGTGGAAGAAAAAAGAGAAAAAGGGTTTTGTTACAATTGTGATAGCAAATGCACTAAAGGTCATAAGTGTGCTGAGAAGAAATTATTTTACATAGAATATGAAGAGGAGGAAGAAAAGGATCAAGAAACATCAAAAGAAGAAGATATACGCCAGGACCCCACCCCAGAGAAAGAAGAAACGAATCAGACCATATCTTGTAAAGCATTGGCAAGAATTATCACTCCTCAGACTCTCAAGATGGAAGGACATATCAAGAAGAAAAAGGTGCAAGAAATAAAAGATCACATCAAGAAAGAAGAAATGAATCCAACCATATCTTTTAATTCATTGGTTGAAATTACCACTCCTCAAACTATCAAGATAGAAGGACATATCAAGAAAAAAAATGTTCAAGAAATGAAAGATCACATCAAGCATCAAGAAATGAATCTGACCATATCTTGTAAAGGATTGGAAGAAATTACCACTCCTCAAACTCTAGAGACAGAAAGACATATCAAGAAGAAAAAGGCTCAAGTAGTGAAATATCACATCAAGCATCAACAACAAGTTCTCCAACTTTTAAAGGATAACGCCACTTCAGTGAAAAATCAAACGAAACAACAAGTATATCAACATCGTAGTGAAAACTATTTTGATGTAGGTGATTGGGTATTTTTACTGCTACATCTCAAGAAAGCTATTTATGAGAAGGAAATATTGGCAATACTACATGCACTTAAAAAATGGCGAACTTACCGAATGGGAAGACTCTTCAAGGATGAGGATGTGGAAGCATTATTTTGTGCTATTTCTATTATCCAACTAGATTGGATAAACAAAGCAAGGGATGAATGGAATAAGGATGAAGAAGTATGGCCACTTATTCAAAAGTTGCAAAAGATCCCAATTCAAACAATGTTGCCAGAAATTGAAGAGGAAGGAAAAATCATATTGGAACCTGGAGCAGTGACAGAAACAAGAACCGACAGCTACGAAATCGATCAATTTCAGAGTATCTCATCATGTGGAAGAACTTACCTGCTGAAGATTCCACATGGGAGGACAGGAATTTTATACAGAAGCATCAAGAACTACTCAAGCGTTGAGGACAACACTTTTTGAAGGAGAGGGGCATGATAGTCCCCTATACTACTAGTGTAACCCCTTATTGTTATTAGTACAACCCACTTATTATATTGATGTACCCATGTAGTGCCCATATTGTTACTATTGTGCCCCATGGAAGCCCACTATTGTTATTATTGTGCCCTTACATTATTATTGTTATGTCGGCTCTGATTAGGTTATGACCCCTTAGACTCCTATATATATAAAGGAGGTCTTTTCATTTATATCATCCAAGAATTGTTCATTTATGTAATGTAAAGGAGGTTTTCCCCTCGAAGAGGCTGACTTCTAAGGCGTTGATCTATCTTTTCTATCTTTTCTTGAGCTGGTTTCATAACAAAAAGAGTAGGAGAAATGCATACCTTTTACATTACTTCCAACATCACATTGTTGTTATGGTTCTAATCCTCATCATCATTATTATATCGGTTATAGTCAAGTAAGTGTAGGGTACATAATTCCCTCCTTATATCCTATCTATATATCAGTGAGAGTAATTTGAATAATCGAATTCATATTTCACATTAAAATAATTTTAAAATATTGACTCCTAAAAACGGATTTTATTAACTTATTCACTTCTTCTATGTAACATGACTAAAACTAGCTTAGATTCCACCTGTTAAGTGGCAAATAACTTGAAATAGATTAAAAAAGATGTAAGTGAATAAATCATCAATGAGGACGAAGATTTTAATTACACAATACTCAAATGCATTGTATAATATGATTATTCAAATGAATATCCTTGATTTATAAATAGGATATGCTGCATTCTCTACAAACTTGGGAAAGCTAATATAATGGAAATGAATGATGATTGAGACCTTATAAAATTCTCCTATCTCTTAACATTGTCAATAATGCCTTTAGTGGCATAAGAAATTCACATCTAACGTTATTGAAAATGTCAAGGATCAAGTCTTCCAAGTGAAATCTTTATGGTTAGAATTGAAACTAATTACGCGAGAACAACCAAACTGAAGATTTTTTTAAAAAACCTTGAATTAATGTTTTAATTAATGTGCAATAAACATAAACCCATCTAGAAATTAACGTTACTCTCACTCTAATGGGCCTATCAAAATTCCATCATTCTACCATGGTCTTTTTCCTTTTCATTCGATTTATTGTATAAAGCTAGTGTTTTCGATTAAATGTAAGAGTCCCCCTCTCTCTTTAGAAATAAAACTTCTCAATAATTCCACTAAAATGGAATAATGGTTAATAAAATTATAACTATATGATGAGCACTATTGTATTCCCTTAACAACCATTTAAGCTATGATGAAGTTCATCTAGGCCCACTATGCTTGAAAAATCCTTCTTGATGAAATGGGTGAGGAAAATATCATCCTCCTAGTTGGTCATGCCAAAGAGAAGATATGGTTTGAGAAATTTGAATGGTTATAGAATAATCCTTACATTGTTATGTCTTAATAATGGACCTCATTATTGACTCTGAAATGTCAAAATAAAAACCATATCTTTGGATATTCCTTTCCAAAAAACAATATTTACATTATCAAAAAAAGTATATAGAAAAGGTGCATATGAGCTTGTTAATCATTAACATATTCCTTTCAAGGAGACTTTCAAATGTTAACCACCTAATAAATTAGTGTTTCGGTGGACAATTAAGGCATGTCCAAGAAACCTCGAAACTAAATACAATAGTTTTATGGTTGTATTTATATATGTACATTTTACATCATTCTTAATATATAGTTGAATTCATTTTCCAATATTGTGATTCCCACAATGGTAGAAGAGAAATGGTTTATCCACCCTGTTGAATAAGTTGATCCACTAGTTTTCTGGACTTCCTATTGAAATAATCTGAGCCACTAGTTTAGTGGCCTTCTTGAGCGCTCCTCCTTTCTCAGACTTTTGGTCTTGAAATATTGGTGAATCCCGATCAGTTTTGTATATGTTTTTCATGTTAATTACTAAGAACGATGAGACTGTATTGAAGGAGGAAGGTGCACTACAATTAACACCTGAGGTAGCAAGGTTGGATTGGATCAATTATGATTGGAATTACTGAACGCAGTGTGAAAGGTGATAAAGAAAGATTGTGAGGAATTTCTTTGTTGCATTTTTCATATATGGCCAAGTCTTATAAAGGGTTTTGAACATGAAACAAAAAGAGGCTAAGGCATGGTTGACTCTTCCATTTAGTTAGGACTCCAAAAGGATCAACCCTTTGTTTTTTTGTGACATGAGAATCAAGGTGGCTAGTAACCACATAAGCACGAGGTGGAGGAACACATATTTAGTTAAAGCACTAGAGTGAATGGCCTAGTTGAAGGAGAATGGCAAATTCCAACACTTCTTGGTATGTTGTTTATTGATTACATTCGAGTTCAAGGAGACGACCACGATTGCACTATGTTGATGCAAAGTTTTGAAAGTTGCGGGAGAAGATGTTTGAGATTTGTTTTTACATATGGACTTTGAGTGAAATATATCCAAACTTTGAGTAATATTTTTTCTTCGGAGTTTTTCATTTTCATTGGAGCACAAGGATGATATTGAACAATGTAATTCAATATTGGGTTGCAGAGTAAAATCACTTCATCGCGAAGATGGTTGTCTCCTCAATGGTGATTAGGTATGCACGTTTTTAAATAGCCCTTAAACACAGTCAACTGTAATTTTTACACTTGCCTTGATACTACTATACAAAGATTTTGAAGTTTGAAATCTTGGATCTGAACATCTATTGGTCAATTTTAGTGGGTGCTGATTTTTCCTTTCCCTTTTCTTAGAAATGGTTTAACATTACATCGAAGGAGGTTGGACGAGTATTAACCGTTGAAAATCCTTTCATTATTTCAGCTCATCAGTATAAAATTCACATAACTATAAAAAAAAATTCTCTGAAGATTCTATATATCCATATTTAAAACTTGGATTTCATATTTAATATAAATCACTCTTCATAGTAGCTTAGGCAAATATTGCACAAAGGTTGAATCTAGTTATTCCTTCTTCATAAAGAGGAAAACAAATAATGTCCTTATATTATGTATATGCCAACATACAATTGAACATAAATATTTTTCTCTGTGTTGACATATTCTTAGTTGAACGTTCAAATTGACAACATCAGTTTGTTAAGATTTTATTTTAAGAAAATGACAAAACTTGAGGGAGTGTTAGAATTACTAAATATCGTGATACTATATAATGTTGATGTAACAACCCTGGTGAAAAATATATGTAATAAAGTTAATAAAGGAAAAATAATAACCAGGGTCATGGGACACTTATTCCAAGTTGAATGTTGCGAAAACACCCTAGTGTGTGTGTTCATTTGGCTTATTATGGCTAAGGAAATTGGCAAAGGAATTGGCAAAGGCTTTGGAAAGGCAAAGTGGAATTAATTGGCATTTTATTTATGAAAATAATGGATAGGAGAAAAGTAAGGTGAAAGGTCACAGGTTGAATGTGAGGAATAAAATGAAGGAAAATAATGGAAAATTGAAGAAATAATGTCCGAATTAACATAAAGACTTTTGAGGATTAGTTCACAACCCTTTGTTAGTTCATTTTTGGATCTCTCTCTTTCTAATCTCTCTCTCTCATACTCTTGGACACTTAGAGAATTCTCGGAGCACTATAGCATTGGAGGAAAGAGGGAAAATGGAGGACAAGAAAAGAAGAGGAAGAAAAAGATAAAGGAAGGAAGAGCATGATCAAGCATTTATAACACGATTACTTGTAGGTATTGAGCTTCATCTATGATTTCCTTGATAAATCTGACTTGCATGGTACATGAATGTGTGATTTTGGTTCTCTTCTTGTCATTATCATGGGTTTTTCTAGGTGTGAAAGTGTTCTAAGACCCTTCCTTTCCATTTCCAGATAGCCATGGTGTGATGGGATTCTACTCTTTTGGTTGATGTAGATTGTCAAATGCATTTGGAGCTGAGTGGGGTGGTGGTCTTAGGATTGATCACAGGACCTAGGAATACCATGGTAGGGATATACCGTAAAGCCTATTTGTGAATAACTTTGATTGGTCCTAGGAATCTCTTAACGTTAATGGCAGGATACATGGAAAATCCTAGAGGGTGGTTACCTCATAGGCCTAGGAATCCCTTTTCCAAAAATGGTGGGATAAACGATAAATCATAGAGGATGGTAACCTCATAGTCCTAGGAATCCCTTAACCATTAATGGTGGGATACACAGTAAATCTTAGAGGTTGAGAGGGACAAATTCTTCACAGTTTAGGTGGAGAGATCCAGAGCCATCCATGCTTGTATAGGCCTAGTGATCCGTTGGGATCGCGATAAAGCCTAGTTATATTGAAGAGGGTTTTTGGCCTAGGAATCCCTTGGTGGGATATACGATAAAGCCTGAGGAAGTTGTGGTTTGTTTTGTTGTGATTCCCACATTCATGCTTGGAATATGGCATGAGGGTGATTGGCTAAAATAAGGATTTGGTTCAGCCCAATCTATGGTCGGGTGGTCCATGGAAGTCCCCCACTTGGTTGGCTTATTAATTCATCAATACGAGCTCGTTCTCCTTTGGTATTTCATGTGTAAATGTACTTTTTCATATGTGATCATGTGGTTGTTATATCCTTATTTTTTTTGTTTATTATATGTTGGTTATAAGTATGATTTATGACAAACTTGGGTTATGGATCTCATCATGATTTTATTAGTACATGATATGTGAATGAATATATGACCTAATAGATGATAATTCAACTATTTTGATAAGGCCTCAATCCTTCTTTATGAATCTTGGATAAGTATGAGACCCCTATGCTCAGATATGTTGTTATGACTTGTAGATTTCATATTTATGATATGTTTGATGAAATGCTTGTCATGGCCAGTAGCGGTCCGGTTAAGTATGTGAACCAATGTTTGAATTAGTATCTTTAATTCATGCTTATTTAACACTTATGGAAGTTTCATGAAGTTTTGGGAAGTGACCTGAGCCCTGGCCCTGAAAAAGTGGCATAGAATCTAGGGTCGATGGCATAGAAATGCCTAAAAAGGGCCATAGTCGTTGGCATGCTTTGTTTTAGGAGAAACTGGAGGACCTCAGTTGCATGCATAGCTTTTCAAGGGAGCATCTAGGGGTTCAGATTAGCAAAAAGGAAAGTTGTATCATGGGTTAAGGACCTCAAAGGGTTCGCTTCCTCTTGAAGGGTTTGTAGCTCCTGAGGGAGGTCAGATTGGTTTTGTTTGTTCGGTTCCACTTCCTTAATTATACATGGGGAGTTGAATCACATCATAGTAGAAATTCATCACATTTTTACCCTAGTGGATAGGTTAGCTTGGGTAAATGTTGGAGGGGGGTCTTACAGAGTGGTATCAGAACATGGTTCACCCCTTAGACTGGATGGGCAGAATGTGTTGGTCATGCATACATGCTGATTACATATGTGTTATTCATGTTTGTGGTCTATGTGCTTGTTGTTTGTGTATGGCAGAGGTCATGGATGCAGTTGTGTTTCCATGTTAGAGTTGATGGTGTTGTTGTTGGATGTGGTCGTCATGGGTTTATGTCGGTTATGCACTTGTTATGCATGTCGGTCTCTATATGTCATTATGCATACATTGACATGGTTATAGTTTTCGTGCATGAGGTCATGGTATGTGGTTGGTATAACCATGCATGGTAACTAGATGATGATTGAAATTCTAATTATATGCTAATATGATTATGTTTAAACATGTATTGTAGTAATCTAGCTGATCTTGTAGATGATATATCTTGCCTTGAACTATACTCTGGTATGTTGATTATGTTATGTTTGGGTTTAAGCTCACATGGTACACTTGCAGGAAGAAGATAAAAAATTTCTAGCAAAATGGTAGACTATAGTTCACGAAAAACTCCATATCGATCAGATGATCAGCATGGTGGTGGGAACCATTATGACTTAACAAACATATTGAGAAGTCTAAAGGAAGAAATAAGAAGTTTCAAAGCATATAATGACAGAATCATTCAGGCATAGGAGAAACAAGCATAAGTTAATGCAGTAATCCTTTATATTTTTTCAGACTTGCAGGGACAGGGACCACCATTAGAGGAATTTTGAGGTCCAATCTAGGCCTCCTAAGGAAATTGTAAAATAATAGTGGAAATAATAAAACAAGATTAGATTACATCATTCAAATTTAGAGTGAAAAAAGAAAAACCTACTTTTTCAACTCATATTTTCAACTTATCTCCTTATTTGTTTACTCAAAGTTTGAGCAGGAACAATGTTTGGATACAGAATTTGATTCCTCATCCAAGGAGTACCATGTTGCATAATTTTTATGGACCTTGCTACACAAAAAAAGAAATATACATGAAAAATGTGATTGCAATCACATTTTTTCATATATTTCTCATTTTTTGAGTGGAAGGGTCCATGAAAAGTATGCAACATGTGTACTCTTTGGATGCAGAATTAAAGTTTTCATTGAACAAGTCCTCCCTCTTGAAATTTGAGTAAAAAATTAGGGAGATAAGTTGAAAATACGAGTTGAAAAATGAGTTTTATTATTTTATTATTTTTTAATATTATACTTTTTTATCCAAAATGGTGAATTATCCTATTGACGGCGTTGAACCTGCCAACATTCAAGGGATCTCCACTGTATTAAGTCCCAACTAATCCTCAAACCATTTGGTGTAGGGGTCCCATCCGGTATGATGGCCCGATTTCCATTATCTTAAATATATGTCGTAGCTCTTGCTTGTCATCACTGGAGAGTGGTATACATATTCTTCAAACAATGATGTTCATGTGCCTGGTGAGTTCTTAGTGTAACTTATGTCTAAGTTATTTCACTTTAGAGGGAGAGGGTGAGAGTGAGTCTCAAGTCGGGAGGGAATAATCCCAATTCAAGTAGAGACATACAACATGATAGGATTTTCTCATATTGTGGTGGAGTAGTCCACATAGATGCAATAGTCAAAAACCTAAAGTAAACAGATAACATGTACAACACCCAACAGTGTAGTCCACACGAGTGCGACAGTTGTTATAACAAGTTTAGAAGAATGAGTCTATCTAGTGTCTACCAGAGTACTCCACATGGACAAGACAATGATAACAATTGATACAACACATTTCCAACAATGAATGCACTAAAAACAATCGAAATATTTCAACTATTGTAGTACAAGTTAAAGCAACATGCATTAAAAGCGTCCAAAGAATAGTCTTACAAATGAATACAATACATGTGTGAAAATGTGTTGGCTTATTAATAGGCTTTTGAATCAAGAAAAACTTCCAAGACACATCCGTACACCATACATCACTAACCCCATTAGTGCGGCATTGGAGCCATTGATTTCTCGTCAAGGAAAAGACTACAGACTCTCAAGGCTATGTGGGAGGAATCGAGGTGAAAATTCTTTTTCATGTGAAAATGAGGGGTATATATAGCCATGGGTGAACTTGACCATTGTAACTCTTTGACTTCCCTCATGACTCTTTGACTTACATGACTCTTTAACTGACATGACTCTTCAACTTCATATGTGGGTCTATTGGACTTCCATGTTACATTACAATGAATACAAAACGTATGACCCATATTAGTGATGTAGTCGAGATGACTCATGGCACGACTCAACATGAAACTACTGGTATGTACATTTTGATGGTGTTGTCCATGTCGAGCTACTATGATGTTGAGTAGTGAGTGTTCTTTTGGTGTATCATAGCTTCACCTCTCCATGAAAAGGTATGTAGAGTCTTTGATGGTCTTGGTATTCACTTTATGTTGCATGCGCATGTGTCCACTTCGCTAGTACTTGGCATGCTTCGTGTTTTCATTCGTTTGCAACCAGGTCGCCTAGCATGCATTCCTTGTTCATCTTGTTTGTCATCACACCATGTCTTATTAATGTACCTATCTCTACAATCAGTAATGATGAGATGACATCAAATCTAGAAATCCCCTAGTATACCATGATGCATCATCTTTCGTTTCCGAGTGCAGGTGATCAAGAGAGAGGACAAGGTTATGAAACTACGCATAGCACATTTTAGGCTAGTATGAGAGGCCCCAAAGAACTCTTGGGAAAAAATGTGTAGAGGTCACTGAAAGGCTGGGTTGAGAAGTCCAAGACAACAAGTGACATCTGTGGGATATGGCTCAGCTGGGAGGCAAAACTACATCATTTTTTCGGGGAAGCCAGTGTAGGTAGCAGGAGGCACTAGCAGTGAAAACTATACGGATTTAGAAAGGAGGCCGAGATCAGGCTATGGGAGCTTGCTAGTCAGAACTGCACAGATATGGGAGGCAGTCAAGAAGGACATGAGTGTGCAATTTTCAGGATGAGTAGGGTCTCGAGCAGCAGGTGGACTATCAATGAAAACTATGTAATTTTTAGGAGGAGTTGAGAGCAGGGCAGCAAGGGGATTGCCTATCAAAAATACACAATTTCTAGGGACAGTGCAGTGATAGGAAGCGAGTTCCTATCCCTCAAGTTTGTGTAGTTTCTTCAGGCAGTGCAGGGAGGCAAGTTGGACATCTACTGCGCGATTTGGAGATGAGTGCAGCCGTGGTTCACTGCTCAAGTCAAATTTTCCAGTTGACCAGTGCGAGGCTTAATGGATAGGCTTGCGGGGAGCATAGGTTGAGATGGCTTCTTGGAAAACCTTTGCGCTATTTTGGGTGGAAGTCAGCTAGGTTGATTCCAAATTTGTGTAGTGCATACTACCTAGAGGGCTGCCTCAAGCTTTGCTCAATTTTGGGCAACAATGCTTGGTCACTGAGTGTTGAGGCTGCAGAGTGTAGCTCAGTGGAGGTCAGATTGATGGAGGGTGGTTCAGCCGACAAACATTCGTAAAAATAGTTAAGTGTGTGAGTGAGTGAACTCATGTATACACGACCTTTCGAGCACACAATCAACATGACTCGACAACAGGACACCTGAAACTACAAGACAACATATGCTCAATGTGACTGACTAAAGAGTGAGAGTGACAAGTGCGACACTTGAGATAGATCATTAAACGGCCGTGGCAATGCTTGCACGACATTGTTTACAACTTCGTGTGTGAGTGTGACAAATGTTTACATAACGAACACAACTTGTACACATAAAGACTGACATTCAATATAGCCAAAACACGACCATAAGCATGAAAACCAACATTCTAAAAGACGATTGGTTATCAGTCAAGTAAAGAGGGTGTAAAGACCCGAGAAGAGCTCATGGGATGAGCCCGAGTGTTTGAAATCATCAAGGAAAAACCAAGGAAGGCTCGGAAATTGTATGTAGGCCAAAATTTTGGAGGGTGTTGCAGCCGCTACAAAACTTGGTGACACACTAGTTGAATACCAACTTCTCTGTTTTGGTTCATTGATAACACAACACCTTGGTCTATTAGGGAGTATTGAATCCCTATATGGGTTACTTTGGTTTCCCCACTTACCCCATGGACAAACATGTTTCACCTTTTACCAACTCAGTCAAACACAACAACAAGTTTAGCTTGATTACAATGTTTGAAAATCAGGAAGGGTAGTTTGGCTCACAAGTTTAAAATTTTTAGAGTATAAGTTTTCATCTCTAGTGTTGCTCCACTGCCAGCACGCCTGGACAGTACCCTATCGAAGTCATGCACTAACACACTCATTGCTCCACTACCAATGATCTTGGTGAGTACCCTGCTAGAGTTGCATGCTTCACCTCTCTACACGGGAAGCCTTTCTCTTCGTTTTACTTCATATTTTTGAAAAGAGGAGTGTGCATATGAACTTATTTATTTTTTTGAAAAAATAGGCATCCCAACTTATTGAGAGAAAAATATGTTTTTCCTTCAGAGAAGCATGTAAAACCTTTGATTTATATTTTCTCATTTAGATTTTCTCCTTCTCCGTTTCTACTAGTTGGATGAGATTGAACAAACAGAAGAGAAGAGTGAGTATAGGCATGGGGTTTTCCAGTGTGGACACAGGTTTGTGGTTGGACCATAGCTTCCCTTGTAGATGGTTCATATTTTCTATCATTATAACTAAGCATATAAAAGACAGACATAGGACTGGCCAAGTGTTGCAATGTCACAAGACTCTTTGGATCATAGCCTCATACTCATTCAAAAGCTAGAACTTAGTAGAGGGCAGCACTTATTGGAAAAACAAAAATAGCATGATATTAAGCAAACAGAACAAAGTGAAGCAAAAATAGCAAAGAAAAGTGAAAAGACAAGCAGTAAAAATAATATGTACATAGTGTGGAAAGCGACCCAGGGTTACTAAAAATAATTCTTTAAGTCTTGGCCATTAACAAGAAGGTTGCCAATACTCCCGTCAAGTGATTCCATATGATACATGTGTTGACCAAGCTTTTCCTGAACAATGTATGGACCAATCTATAGGGACTGGAAATTCATATGTTTGCCTTTGTCTTCATGGGGTTTTCCCCATTTCAAGACTAAGTCACCCACATCAAAGTTAGCATTCCCTGCAGACTTCTTCTCAAGAAATCTCTTGATACGGTTCTAGTGGAGTGTGAAATTTTCTTTTTCTTTCATTCATTCTTCTTGCATCTTGTGAAATGTATCCATCCTACATTGAACTAATAGACATGAATTGCGTTGAGATTCTTGGGACAATTGGAGAGCAGGAAAGTAGAAGTTTTGTGGGAGGATGGCTTCTTTCCCACAAACCAGGAAGTATAGTTTTCAGAGATGGTTTAGGTGTTACACGGTCATAAAATAAGGCATTCATCATAGCAGAGTGCCAATTTCACTGTTCAGAGTAAATGGTCTTCTTGATAATTTAGATAGGGTATTTATTCGTAGATTCAGCGAGACCATTTCCCTGCAGGTAGTATTTATCTGAGCGTTTAAGAACAATACCATATTCCAATGAAAAATCATAAATATTTAAAGATGAAAATTAAGTTTCATTATAATAAATAAGTGATATTGGGACGCCAAATCATGAGATGATGTTTTGTTGAAGGAAGCTAATGACTTCTTGGTCGTTAACTTGCTTAAGCGAAACTGCTTCTGTCTATCGCATGAAGTAGTTAGTAGCTGTCAAGATGTAGAGGTGTTGCTTCAATGAATGTGGGAATATTTCCCCAATGATGTCTAAGTCCCACTGTTGAAATGGTTCACTCACTGCAACAGGGTGAAGCGGGGCTACTCACCTTCATATTTTCTTAGCGCATTCCTGACAGACTGAGCACTTGTAGGCATAAGCATGTGCATCCTTGGGTAATGTGGGCTAGTAGAAACTGGTGCGCATGAATTTGTGCACAATCGTGTTTCCCACGAAGTGACCCCAGGCTGGTCTGTTATGCAAATCATGCAAGACCTTCTCTGAATCATGTGCCTTTAGGCACCTGAGTAAAAGTCCATTGCCGTGGTTTATGTAAAGCACTCCATGCACCAACTGATAAGTTAAATCTTTGACGTGGAGTGTCATCTTCTATCACATGGAGAAGTGAGAAGGCATGGTTCCATGCTTAAGGTATTGGCACAAAAAATCGTACCAAGAGTCTCCGTATGAAGTTGGTGGTGATCGCTCTACATGCTACATCTATATTTCTTACTTCCAACCAACAAGCTCTTGTTCTTCCTCCCGTGGATGGACTTCTTCAGTTGCAAGCTGTAGAGACCATGACCGTTGACAATATGAATTGGCTTGATGTCAATATGATACTCTTTCAAGTTTGTGATCTAGTTCGCACGTCTTTCACCCAGCTTTTGTTGAAGAATAAATGACCAGACAACTAGGTGTGGCATAAAGACTATGTAATGGTTCTTCAGTAAGTAGGGTCTGAAGTATTTCACCATGTTTTATACTGTGTATTCTTTTTTTATCGATGACGTGGTAGTTGAGTTTGAATACTTGCATGCTTGCATTAATGAAGGGGATGGGAAGTTTGTTGTTCAACTCATCCTTTTGAGTGAGTACTGGAGAAAGCGAAGTGTCAGAGGCGAAGGTTTATAGCAAGAAATCCTTGTTAAAGTCTGGGTTGTAAAATGTAGGTGCATCTGCTATAGCCTGCTTGATATTGGTGAATGAATTCCTTTCGTTCTTTCCCCAGTTGTAGACTACATCCTTGTTGACTATGTCATGCATTGGTTTCACCATCTACGCATAATCCAAAATGAACTTTTGGAGGAAGTTGATCTTCCCCAAGAAGGACTGCATGGATTTCATGTTCACTGGATGAGGAATCTATGTGATCATCTGAATTGGTTTAGATCAACCTTTATCTACATCTAACAATGATGTGACCGAGGAGTTTCCCCTCAAATGCTCCAAATATGCTCTTCTTGGGAATCAAGGATATCCTGTATTTTTGGCGTCGCTCGAATATCTTCTTCATATGGCATATGTGGTTTGACTGTTTTCTAGAAAATATTATCACGTCATCAGGGAAACCCACTATGCCCTATCCGATAAGTCCACGAAAGGAAATGTCCATGGTGTGTTGAATGTTTGCGCCTATGTTCATAAGCCCAAATGGCATTCTTCTATAGGTGAATGTACCCCACTTGATACAGAAGGTAGTTTTTAGTCTCTTAGGTTCCGCTACTAGTACCTCATTGTATCTTGAAAACCGATCGAGAAGAGAAAACATTTATGCTTCAGATACTGTTTGTAGAATATGTTCCATCGACAACACGTGGTAGTTGTCTTTGTTTGAGGTGCAATTCAGGTTTCGAAAATCAACGCATAAGCGGCTCTCCCTGGATTTCTTATCTTCAAGAACTAAGTTATAAACCCACATAGAATGACGAACTTTGTAAATGATCCAAGCATCAAAAAACTTAGTCAGTTTTTTTTGTATGAGGGGTTCAAGTAACAGATGTACTTTCCTCAGCTTCTGCTAAAATGGCTTGACCCCTTCTTTGATCAGAATCACATGTTTGATTATTCACATGTAATATGTTTTTAGGTCATCGTATTTCCACATGAACACATCTCGGTACTATTTGAATAAGCAGACAAAGCCTTGGTGCTCCTGCTGTGCGCAACATGTACTGAGATTGAAAAACTTCAGATCTTGTTCTGTTCTGAAGTTGATCTAGTCGTGCATCATGGTGGAACTATGGGTTTTGATCTTCCTTGGCCCTTAGAAATAGTTCTGCAAGTCAGAGAGGTTTTCAATAGATTCCACACCCTTAGGGATAGGGTTTCCTTTCTTGCCACCAGTTGTGGCTTGCAGAGACTGCTCGTGCTCATCTTCATCAATCGTTGCATCCTTGAAGACATCAACACTGGACATGAAGTGCATTACTTCTTCATGATCGTCAATAATGCATAAATTAGTTATGTTACCAAGGATATAAGGCTTATACAAAATTTTAATAGTAAAACTATCCCTGAGCAGTGTCATCCTAGCAGCTGCATTAGGTAAGGCATCGACAACTACATTACACATTCCTAGCACAACAATGACATTGAAAGCTTGGAAGTTAGAGATTAGTTTCCATACCTCTTGTTGATAACTTTTGAGATGAGGTGACAAACAGTGTATGGTGTTACGTACCTTTCGTACCATGATTTCTGAATCACCTACCACTTTGAGCGCAGCAACATTGAGGCTAATGGATTTGTGCAAGCCCAATACGAGTGCTTCATATTCAATAGTGTTGTTCATGCACTCAAACTCCAAGTGGCTTGAGATCAAGTGTTTCCTGTGCTTTGGGTCTATCAAGACACACCTGGCTCCAGAGCCATCTTGTGTCTTTGATCCATCAAAATACATGGTCCACAACTCATCTGTACACAGACCACTTGTTGCACTAATACTACTACTGCTACTGCTACTAGTGTTACAATGTAATGTGCATGTTTAATTTCCATGAGTTGGGCAAGGAAGGAGGCCGAACTGCATGTCTAGTGGGGTTGGGGATGGTTGTGAGAAATACAACCCCAACTGTGTTTCTAGGAGGCAGTTGCCGAACATGCGTTCTGTGAAAGACAATGGTTCATTCTCACCATTGATGGGAGTGACATTATGTTTCATGTATCTGTAGGATAACGCATGGATTTGATTTATTTTTCCCTACTACGGAAGCCATAAGTGTGACTAGTTTGTGGAAAAGTATACATTCAACTTGCTAGACCACTCTTTGCTAAACAATAAGCTGTATGCTTTCAGTATGTCCATGATGACAACGTTGATGCATTGGTGAACTTGATTGTCATGAGATAATTGGGTGACCACATCCCATAGTTCACCAATGGTTGGCATGCTTGTTCGATCTAGTTGGATGATCTACACAGATGTCTTGCTCCATTACACATTGATCTTCTTGGAAATAGAGAGTTGACATGACATTAGCTGATGCGCCAGAGTCAACCAAACAATTGTGAACATTGTAGTTAAAGATTTCAAATGAGAGCAAGAATGGGGGGAAAACAGAGTTTACTTCTTCCATTCAGAGTGTGTTGAGCACAATTGTGTGTATATCGGGAGATGTGCTTGCTACATTGCTGGTAGAGGTTGTACTATATGTGGATATTTTCCCTAATGCGCGAATAGAATATCCCACTGACCCTTGATCTTAGCTAACTCGAAAAAAGAGATGTTTGCACAAGTTTTCTTCATATCTTCAACAATATTGTAGTCAAGAGCAGGTAAACTCACTGAGGTTTCTGGGGTTAGACTCATGTCTATATTGTCTAGCGGAGTGTTCTAAAGTTTACTGCTCTTGCCTGTAGATGTCTTCCCAGGCTCACTTTGTGTTTTCTTGTTTGGTACTGATGATGGACCAACCTTCCTCGTCATTTTAAGCTTTTCTTTCACCTAAACAATAGTAACGGGATCCCCTTGACTTCAAATATTGTATTGACCATCTTGCCTCAATGTTTTCTTCTCAGTGTTTGTTTTCTGTGTTGCACGCACACATTAATACATGTTGATCACTTGCCCAGCAGTTGATGCTTCATGAGATGCAACATCTTCTTCATCATCTTCATCTTCTGGCTAGTACTGCACATTTTTCCCATGTTTCTCATACTGTTATACATCGAGTCCACAACTCGGTTCCAATCCAAACAAGTCCTTTCCGAGTGATGGTATTTATGGAATGAGAAAAAATTGAGGTTCGTGAACATTTTGGTCTGGAACACTGGGTTGGAGCTCTGCAGAGTTTTAGCTGGGTAGTTGTTGCTGCCTAATGAAATGCTCTTCTTTGGTTGTTTGGTAGGTTGGCCATTGGTAGATGTCTCGACTATTCGTTGCTTAAGTTCATACAATTCTGTTCTCAAGGTCTTGACAAGACGAGTAAGGTTTTCAATGTCACTTTCTTCCTTGTCTTTCCCCTTACTCGTAGTAGCCTGGGGCCTCCTTCTCACATATTTGGAGTCCTTCATTGGTTCATCATCCTTGATGACTCCAATCATGCGTAGGTCCTTTTCCACAAAGATTTCCTCTTTGCAATTTTCATGTAATGTTGGTTTCACAGCTCACTTGACAAAGTGCTCAATGTTGGTTGGTAGTGCAGAGATGTAGTAGTCGACCGTGATGGAGTCATGAGGTTTTGTGGATGCTGCAAAATTGTTCAAGATACATGAAAACCTCTGGTTAAAGTCTTTCACTTTCTCTTTCGACTCCATATTGAGACTTCCAAACACTTTGAACAACATGGTAGGGTTCTTGCCATCAGCAAAATTTTCCAAAAATATTCTCTTGAACAGACCCTAGTTCTAGATGGAGTTGACAGGAAGGCTATGATAGCATACTACTACCTGACCATCCAAAGTACATGGAAATAATCTATATGAAACGTCGTCATAACATACCTTGAGTGTCTGCAAATGTAGGTAGAATGTGTATAAGTGGTACTGGTCTTCTGCCTTCATTATCCTATTAGGGTGAAAATTTGTCAACATCCTCTTCGAATGCTTAGGCATCTTATGCAAAGTACCTGGGAGAGCCAATGGTCCCTAAGTAATCCATTTCAAGTTTTGTTCAGCCATGTCTTCTTCAGAATCTGATGGCTTCACCTGTGAGTCAATTGGTTCATCTCTCCCTCCACCTCCTCCACTTCCTTCCTCTTTGTCTCCTGTAGCGGAGCCTGAGCCCAAGTTCACAAGGTTGTCTTCTTCTCCCTGTTAGAAGACTAGAGGTTCCTATATGTTCTCAATAGCCTCTACTAGACCTTTGAGAGTGGTAAGAACCACTTCTTCCACTAGCAAGACAACGACTCCAATGCGAGTGGTCTTTGGCTTCTTCGATGCATATGGAAGATCCTGTATTCAAGGGCTCAATCTGATTTCTTTCGAAAACTGATGGGTGATGGGACGAACAAAGTAGAGGTGCTGATATGAAATTTCATGTTCACTTCTAGGAGGTGAGGATTGGCCAACCTTAGAGTTGTGCATACATGAGAGGGAGTGAAAATTAATGCCTTGACCAGATGATTGATGAGTGCGTTTGAGAGGAAATTTAGCCATAAACTTCTGGCGGCCCTCCTTCTAGTGCCATTAATGTTAATGGTGATAGACCCGCCAACATTCAGGGGATCTCCCCAGTGTGAAGTCCCAACTAGACCTTACACTATTCGGTGTAGGAGTCTCATTTGGTATGATGGCCTGGTTGCCATTATCTTAAATTTATGCCTTAGATCTTTCTTGTTAGCACATGGGAGTGGTATACCTAGTCTTCAAATAGCAAGGTTCATGTGCCTGGTGAGTGCTTAGTGTAACCTGTGTCTAAGTTCTTTCGCTACAGAGGGAGAGGTCGAGAGTGAGTCTCAATTCGAGAGGGAATAATCCCAACTCAAGTAGAGAAACACAACACAACAAGATCTGTGCAGCTTTTGACGGAGAAGTTTACACATATGGTAGTAACAAACACAAAGCAAATAGATAACACGTAAAACACCCAATAGACAAGTCTGTATGATTGTAACGGTTGTTATAACAAGTTTACAAGAATGAATCTTGCTAGTGTCTGCCAGGGTAGTCCACATGGGTGAGACAATGATAGCAACTCATATAACAGATTTCCTACAATGTATGCACTAAAACAAACCGAAATAGTTCAACTATATTAGTACAAGTTAAAGCAACATGCATTACAAGCATCCAAAGAATAGTCTTACAAATGAATACAATACATGTGAAAATGTGTTGGCCTGTTAACAGGCTTCTAAATCAAGTGAAAGTTCCACGACACATCTGTACATCATACATCACTAACCCAAATAGTGGGGCATTGGAGCCACTACGCACTCCTTAAAGAAAAGTTTACAGTCTCTCAAGGTTATGTGGGAGGAGCCAAGGTGAAAAGTATTTTGCATGTGCAAATGAGGGATATATATATCCAATGGTTTACTTGACCCTTGTGACTCTTCAAGTTCCCTCATGATTGTTTGTCTTACATGACTCTTCAACTTCATAAATAGGTCTCTTGGACTTCCACATTACATTACATTGATTGCAACATGTATGGCCCATAGTAGTGATGTGGCTGAGACGACTCATGACATGACTCAACATGACACTGCTAGTATGTACATGCTGATGGTGGTGTCCATGTTGAGCTTTTGTGCTTCTGAGTAGTGAGTGTGCTCTTGGTGTATCATAGCTTCACCTTTGCATGACAAGGTGTGTGGAATCTTCAATGGTATTGGTGATTTCTTGATGTTGCATGTGCAAGTGTCCCCTTCACTCATCCTTGACATGCTTATGTGTTCATCCTTTTGCGAACAAGTCTCCTAGCATGCGCTCCTTGTTCATCCTATTTATCGTTGCACCATGTCTCTTTCATGTACCTCTCTCTACAATCACTCATGATGAGACAAAATCAAATCCATAAATCCCCTAACCTACAATGATGCATCATCTTTCATTTCCACCTGCAGGTGATCGGGAGAGAGGACAAGGTTTTGAAACTATGCATAGAAAATTTTAGGCTGGGATGTGAGTCTCCAGATCATTATCGGGAAAAATTGCACAGAGGTCACTGAGAGGTTGGGTTGAGCAGTCCGGGAATATAGGTGACATATGTGAGATATGGCCCAGATGGTGAGTAGAATTGCGCAGTTTTTTCGGGGATGGCAGTACAGGTAGCAGGAGGCACTAGAAGTGAAAATGCACAGATTTATGGAGGAGGCTGGGATCGGGCTACAGGAGCATGCTGGTTAGAACTACATAGATATGGGAGGAAGCCAAGCAGAATATGACTGCACAGTTTTTGGGCTGATCATGGTATTGGGTAGCAGGTGGACTATCAATGAAAATTGAAAAATTTTCAAGACGAGTAGAGATTAGGCTCACATGGGGACTACCTATCAAAACTGCGCAGTTTTAAGGGACAATGTAGTGACAGGAGGCGGGTGCCTATCCCTCATGTCTGCGTAGTTTCTTTAGGTAGTGCAGGTAGGCATGCTATACAAATACTACGTAGTTTTGGATTTGAGTGCAACCTTGGGTCACTTCTCAAGTCAAATTATCTAGTTGACCAGCAGGATGCTTGACGGATAGGCTTGCAGGGAGCAAAGAAGTAGATGGCTTCTTAGGAAACGTCTGCACTGTTTTGGGTGGAAGTCAAGTATGTTGATTATAGAATTGTTCAGTGTAGACTATCTAGAGGGGAACCTCAAATTCTGCATATTTCTAGGCAATACTGCTTGGTCACCGAGGGCTGAGACTGCACAGTGCATTTTAGTGGAGGTCCAGTTGATGGAGGATAGTGTAGTCGACAGATCTCTGGACAAATGGTTAAGTGTGTGAGTGAGAGAACTCATGTATACATGACCTTTTGAACACACACTCAACATGACTCCATGACAAGACACCTCAAACAACAAGACAACATATCCGTAGTGTGACTGGCTAAATGGTGAGAGCAACAAGTGTGGCATTTGAGATAGATCATCAAACGACTGTGATGAAAATTGTGAGACATTGTTTACAAATTTGTGTGTGAGTGCAACATATGCTTACATATCGAACATAACTCATACACACAAAGATTGACCTTCAACATCGAGATAACAAAACCACAAGCATGACATTGCAACCAACATGCTAAAAGATGACCGGTGATTAGCGAAGAAAAGAGGATGTTAAGACTCGACAATAGCTCATGGGATGAGCCCGAGTGTTTGCAATCATCAAGGAAAAACTAAGGAAGGTTCCGAAATTGGATGTAGGCAAATTTTTTTTAGGGTGTTTCATCTGCTACAACACATCACCCATGGTTGAAATTATCGTACTGAATCCTATTAGTTCTTATAAAGTTTATTTTGGTTGTATATTTTTCGTAGGAGGTCCATTTTACACCTCAAAATTCCTCTAATGTTAGAATACATCATGCGTAGGAGGATAGGACTAATGGAGCATATGGAAATAGGTCTCACGGTGGTCACAAGTGGGATAGAGATGACACGATCAGAGATGATAGGCTCTTGGATACACTAGATAGGAGAGGTGATGGAAATAGGTTCTATTCTAGTTTTGATTCTGACAGATACCATGATTGTCATTGTTATCATCCTTATAGGAGGAGTTAGAGGGGATATTTTCTAGATGAGTTCAAGAATGCCAAACCACCTACCTTTGATGGAGATTTGAAGAAGCCGAAGGATGTAGAGGCATGTCTACTTAGGATGAAGAAGTTTTTTGAGATGCATGATTACATAGAGAACATGAAGGCCAAAACAACTATCTTTAGCCTCAAAGAGAAAGAAAACATCTGGTGGGAATATGTGAAGAAGGTTAGAGACATAAGGACAAAAGAGTTGAGCTAGCATGAATTCAAGAGACTATTCAGGAATAAATATTTTTCAGAGAGGTACTATGACAATAAAACTATGGATTTTTATGAGCTAAATATGGGATCGATGACATATGAGCAATATACAACCAAGTTCCTAGATTTGTTGAGGTATGTACCATATCTTAAGAATGAGAAGGCCAGAGTTCATACATTTGTCAGTGGATTACCATTAGAATTTAGAGATAGGATTGATTATGATGAACCTTGGTAACTTGAAGAAGTTATTAGTAAGTTGAAGCATTTTTATGAGAAATCAAAGCACAAGACAGAGTCTCAACAAGGTTGGAAACAGAAAGACCAGGGTAAAGGTAAATGGCATCAAAAAAGAACAAGACCCCAGGATGCATGTGAGAAAGAGAATGTTGTTCCTTACATGAAGGTTAATGTATTTGGACAGGGACATGGGTCACGACCTTGAGGGTAGAAAAATAAAGGTGATGGTGTTGGATAGTTTCATTGTTAGATATGTGGCAAGGAGAATATTAAGAGAGATTGATCGTAGTATTAGGGTGGTAGGCCCAATATTTATAGTGGACGAGAAGCATAGATAATTGGTGATGTTGGGTACAAAATTCCTCAAATCTATGGAGCATTAGATAATAGGCAAGAAAATCACAAAGAATGTATTATAGAGATGGATGGTAAGCTTTTGCGATCAGGTTTTTTCTATTCTGATTGACCCTGGATCTAATTATAGTTATGTTGGTCTTGACCTAGTGGATAAGTGTGGTTTGTATAAAGAAGTGCATGAAAAAATTTGGTCAGTGTAGTTGGATATAGGTATAAATAAAAGACTTCAGCGTTGGGCAAGAGCTTGATCATTCGCGTTGAATGGTATGCCTACATTAGCACATTTGAATGTACCTCCATTGGGATCATACAGTATGTTTTTGGGTATGGATTGGTTGTATCTTCATAGGGCCAAGGTGGATTATTATGAAAGAGCTATTGAATGCTTGGATGAAAATGGGGAATAGATAATATTGGAGGATAAGAAGAAAGATACATCAATTGGAATGGTGACAACTATGCAGGCAAATGCAGTCATAGAAAAGGGTTTTAATTGTTTGCAGTGCATATTTCTGGTGATAAAGGTAAGGATGTTGAGGATGCAAAGGTATTGAGTAGCTACCCAATCTTGCAAAAATTTCAAGATGTTTTTATCTTAACAGTGCTAGACCCACCAACATGTAAGTGGATCTCCCCAGTAAGAAGTCCCAATTAGACCTCAGATCGTTTGGTGTAGGAGTCCTAGTAGTGGGCCATGTAGTAATGCCTTAACTGCGATTTCGCACAGAGGCACGTAAGATAACTCTATTGGTAGCAAGGGTGTGAAAGCTACGATGAGCCAAGGAATATGCATGAGAGGTTCTAACACACTAACGGTGAGGTGAGTGTACCCCTTGGAAACCTGTAATAGTACCCGGATTAGAAGGGAACACACGAGCGAAGATGCATCACAAGATGGAAAGAAAGTTAAGGAGTAATCCAAAGTGATGGTTAAACCAACAACACATTTCAGAAAGATTCATACATACTTATACAAAATAGTCCATACATGCATGTGTAAGCAAACAAATACATATATCATTTAGAGTAAACCAGACAGCATAGAATATAATACAATATATATGCATGAAACTTGTTAGCTCTGTTATGTTAAGAAGTGTAAGTTTCAGTCATGCAATACATCGATGTCCAACCACTAGTTCCAATAGTGGAATGTTACAACCATAACCACCTGCTTCTCCAAATAGATGTACTAGCTCTGTGCAGTGGAGAAGCCAAGGCTCATTACAATATTCTCCAAGCTTTCTCTAAGATACTCCTATCGAAGTTTGGTTCACAAAAGCCTTTACAATGAGTTATGATGTTCTATTTATATAAAAGGGTGGGGTGACCCTTGACATTTCTCTTTGTGATAGTTCACCTACCCTCATGACTCTTCATCTACTCTATGACTGTTACATCCAACTATTGACACTTGAACTTCCACTTGACACAACGTTACATTACAATGCACATGGGATCATGTGATACAAAATGCCTTGAGCAAGCCATGCAAGACAGCACTAACACTCGGTGTTACACAACATTTTGTCACTGTGCTCATACTCCTCGTTCTTTGATCCTGGAGGAACTCTACATTGAACCATACATGCTTAACCAACTCAAGAAAAGATAGAAAAGATAGATCAACGCCTTAGAATTCAGCCTCTTCGAGGGGGCAACCTCCTTTACATTACATAAATGAGCAATTCTTGGATGATTCAAATGACAAAACGTCCTTTCTATATATAGGAGTCTAAGCAGTCACAATATAAACCAGCCGACCTAACAATAATAATATAAAGCCACAAAATAACAATAGAGGGATTCTATGGGGCATAGTAATGACAATATGGGGGCAGTAGGAGCACAACAATACTAATAAGGGGTATAACTACAATAGTAATGGGGTAATCACTAGTATTATAGGGACGCAACATGCCCCTATCCTTCAAAAAAGTGTTGTCCTCAACGCTTGAGCAGTTCTGGATACTTATGCATAAACTTCTCATCCTCCCATGTGGAATCTTCAGTGGATAAGTTCTTCCACTTGATAAGATACTCTGAAATTGATCAATTTTGTAGCTGTCGAGTTCTTGTTTCTGTGACTGCTTTTGGTTCCAATATAATTTTTCCTTCCTCGTCAAGTTCTGGCAATATTGTTTGAACTAGGAACTTGTCGCCTATAACCTTCTTTAAACATGAAACATGGAAAACTGGGTGCAATCGAGAAGCTGCAGGAAGCTCCAATTTGTATGCCATAGTACCAATCTTTTGCAACACCTTGTACAGACCATAATACTTTGGTGATAATTTATTATCCTTCTTAGCTTGCTTGAGGGACATTTGCTTATATGGTTGTAGCCGTAGGAATACCCAATCACCTACATCAAAACTTCTTTCGCTGCGATGTTGATCTGCCTGTTGTTTCATTCTATTCTGTGCCAACACGAGGTTATCCTTTAAGAGTTGGAGGACTTGTTTTTGATGTTCGATGTGATGTTCCACTGCCTGAACCTTAGAATTTTCTCTTAAATATGATGTGATGGATGGTGGTTGATACCCATAAAGTGCCATAAATGGGGTCATTTTTGTTGCTGTATGGAAGGAAGTGTTATACCACCATTCAGCCAGAGGCAACCATTTGACCCATTGTGTCTGTTTATCAGATACAAAGCAACGAAGATATCCTTCCAAACATTTGTTTACTATCTCAGTTTGCCCATCAGATTGAGGATGATAAGATGAGCTATGAGCTAACTGAGTACCAAGACAAGAAAATAATTCTGTCCAAAAATTTCCAGTGAAAATGGGATCTCTGTCACTTACAATAATCTTTGGGTTTCCATGTAGCTTTTGAATTGTTTCCATAAATGCAGTAGAAACTGTACTGGCTTTAAATGGATGTGATAATGCACAAAAGTGTGCATACTTGGTAAGTTTGTCAACTACCACCATGATGACACTCTTTCCCTCAGACTTGGGTAAACCTGTGATAAAATCCATTGAAACCTCCTCCCAACGTTGGCTTGGAATGGATAAAGGTTGTAATAGACCCGGTGTCTTAATTGTTTCAACTTTATTTTGTTGGAAAACCAAAAATTCCGCCACAAAATTTTGAATATCTGATTTAAGGCCATCCCAAAAAAATTCCTTCTTAACCCTGTGGTAAGTTTTTAAAAATCCTGAGTGCCCTCCTAAGGGAGAAGTGTGCAATTCCATAAGAATCTTTTGTTTTAGCTGGGAATTCTTACAGAGGTATAAGCGATCTTTGTACCATAATGAATCATTTTGCCAGCTAAATGTATCAAACGTACTGGAATCTTGTTGTAACTTTCGAATAAGTGCCCACACTTCTTCGTCATTCTTCCATTCCTCCCTTGCTTCGTTTATCCAATCTGGTTGGATAATAGAAATGGTGCACAACAATGCTTCCACATCCTCATCCTTTCTTGAGAGTGCATCTGCCACCACATTTTGCTTCCCTTTTTTGTAGATGATTTCAAAGTCATAACCCAACATCTTTGTGACCCACTTTTGTTGCTCTTCAGAGGATAATCTTTGTTCTAAAAAGTATTTAAGGCTATCATGATCTGTTTTTACCTTGAAGTGTCTTCCCATTAGGTAGGGTCGCCATTTCTTAAGTGCATGGAGTATTGCCAACATTTCCTTCTCATAAATAGCTTTTCTTAAAAACTTTCCCTTGATTGGACGACTTTCAAAAGCAATGGGTCTTTCATCTTGCATTAGAACAACACCAATTCCATTTCCTGAAGCATCACATTCCACAATAAAGGTTTTTGTGAAGTTCAGTGTAGCTAAGACCAGTGCTTGGCACATTGCCTCTTTAAGATGTTCAAAGGCCTTTGTTGCTTCCGGAGTCCATGAAAAAACATCTTTCTTCAATAATGTTGTTAGAGGTGCTGCTATTCTCCCATAATTCTTAACAAACTTGCGATAATACCCTGTCAACCTGAGAAATCCTCGCAGATGCTTTATGGATGTGGGGATTTTCCATTCCTTAATGGCTTTAATTTTGCTAGGGTCTACCTTAACTCCTTCATGAGATACAATATGACCCAGATATTCCACCTCCTGGACTCCAAAGAAACATTTGGATCTTTTTGCATATAATTGTTTCTCCTCCAATAGTTGTAGCACCCTGTCAACATGTTCAACATGATCCTTCCAAGACTTGTTGTAGATTAGTATATCATCAAAAAATACTAACAAAATTTTTCTAAGGAATGGTTTGAAAATTGAATTCATCAAACCTTGAAATGTTGAAGGTGCATTGGTAAGGCCAAAAGGCATGACCAAAAATTCATAATGACCCTCATGAGTTCTAAATGCTGTTTTCGGAATGTCTTCAGTCTTCATTCTGATTTGATGATATCCTGAATGAAGATCCAACTTGGTGAAGTAAATTGATCCATGCAATTCATCCAGTAATTCATCAATGACAGGAATGGGGAACTTATCTTTAATAGTGAGCTTGTTGAGCTCCCTATAATCCAGACACATGCGCCATGATCCATCCTTCTTGTGCACCAATACTACTGGAGCAGAGAAAGAACTTTGACTCGGTTGAATTATACCAGCCTCTAGCATTTCTGCAACCATACGTTCAATTTCACTCTTTTGGACATAGGGATATCTGTACGGCCTGATGTTTGGAGGAACACTTCCTGGAATCAGATGAATAGCATGATCATGATCACGCATAGGTGGGAGACCTTTGGGAGTCTCAAATACCTTGGAATGATTGTCCAGGACTTTTTGGAGATCTGGAGAAATAGATGATTCCGATGTGGAAACATCTAGCGAACATAATTGTGCAATTACACCTCTTTGCTCCTTTTTTAGAAGCTTTGTCATACCATTAGAGCTGATTATCTTTCCTGGTTTCCTTGCAATACCCCTTAATTCAACTTCCTTTCCTTCCATAGAAAATTTGATGAAAAGTTCTTGAAAATTAAAAGCTATTGTACCCAAGGATTGTAGCCATTGGACTCCTAGTACAACATCAGCACCTCCCATTGGAATGGAAAGCATTGGGCTAGTCAATACATATTCTCCCATGGATAGCTTGATATTATGGCACTTTCTAGAGCAATTTATTGTTCCTCCATTTGCAATCATCACTTGACACTCTGGTGCTGGATATAGGAAGCAATTCAATTCTTTTGCTACCTTACAATGAATAAAATTGTGGGTGCTTCCTGAATCAATCAACACTATTACCTTTTTCTTCTTGATTTGTCCTTCTATCTTGATGGTTTGAGGAGTGGTAATTCCTGCCAATGCATTACAAGATATGGTCAGATTTATTTGTTCTTCATCTAGGCTTTGTTCCTGGAGTATATCCTCTTCTTTTGACCTTTCTTGCTCCTTTTCTTCTTCCTCTTCACAATCTATGTAGAATAATTTCTTCTCAGCACACTTATGACCTTTAGTGTATTTGCTATCACAACTATAACAAAGCCCTTTTGCTCTTTTTTCTTCCAATTTTGTGGTGTCAACCTTATAGGTTGTGGAAGACTAGGGGCAACAACACTTCCGTCTTTATAGTTGTGAGTGGTATGCTTCCTGGTTGCCATAATTTTGCTTTCCATTTTTCTTGCTAACCTGAATGCCTTCTCTAATGAATCAGGTTCCCAAAGGCGAACATCATGTTGGATATTATCCTTTAAAGACCCTATGAACACATCAATCCTATGCTCCTCTGGAATATCTTTTACCCTTATGTTCAATTTTTGGAACTCCTCAATGTGCTCCATTATTGAACCCTTTTGTTTGAGACTTATCAATTGGCTAAAAAAAGTGTTGCTTTTTGTATCCTCATAATGTGCTATCAATTCTTCCGTAAAAATTGCCCAAGTGATAAATTGTTTACGAGAGCAAAGCCATTGATACCATACAAACTGATTTGGTTCCAAATATAAAGTTGCCATACGTACCTTTTGTGTGTTTTGCACATTATTGAGATCGAAGAATTGCTCCATCTGTAATATCCATGTGGCGGGATCCTTGCCATCAAACTTCCTCATATCGATTTTTGGAATGTGGTGAGTCTTCGATCCAACATTAGAGTCTATGGAATCATGATTAACATTTCTTTTGTTCTCATCATGAGTTTCCTTTAGTACCCTTTCACCCTTAGTGACCATTTCTTGTAGCAACTTATTCATATTTATCTTCAATTCGTCCATCTTAGCTTCTACACCTTTCTTTAAACCATCCATCTTAGATTCTGTTCCTTTTTGTGCAAGTGACAATTGTTGCACTTGGTCTCGTAATTTTGATATATCATGTTGCATTTCTTCCTCTTCTTCATGGGTCATGCTAGAGCTTTTAGGTTGCCTAATAGGTGTTTGAATTTTCTTTCCTCAGGGAATCAATTACCAATAATAATGCTTTAATATGCCCTTTGAATTCCTTCAAACTAATTTTTCAAACCAATCTTATGCAAAAATTTTAAAAAACTACACACCTTTTTTTCACTTTGTAGGAGCTCGATATTGCCTCTGATGTATCTCTGTACTTTCTGATCATCTAGTTCTGAGTTTGTTATCTGCAATAGCCCTTTGTGTCCCCTTTCCAATGCCACAAGTCTGACCCAAATTGGATTCTCCACGGAAGAGTTATGCGAAATCTCCCATAGTGACTTGATTATAGACTAGTTCAATAGAGCGAACTTGTACGACGTGCCACGAGTCACTGTTTCGACCTTTGGATATGAAAAATGCATACAAGAAGCTATAGTCCATCCTCTTTCTGTAACTTCTTATGAAATTTTAATCTGATTCCCAGAGAGAAAGTTATGACGATTTTACCCAGGTCACCTGTTTGGAATGTAATTCAGGAGTCTACAAAAAGACCAACTTCCTCATATCATATCTCCGCAAATATAGTGCGAAAAGCTCTGAAATTCGGATTTGAGGTTCAGCACAATTTCTTCTCAAATGGGTTTTTTTTGTAACTTTTGAAATGTCGCAGAAAAAACGTTATAGCGAAAATGCCACGATGGCCTGTTTGGAGCAGCGAAACCCTAGAATCCAATGCTTTGATACCAAATGTTATGAAACCGGCTCAAGGAAAGATAGAAAAGATAGATCAACGCCTTAGAATTCAGCCTCTTCAAGGGGGAAACCTCCTTTACATTACATAAATGAGCAATTCTTGGATGATTCAAATGACAAAACCTCCTTTCTATATATAGGAGTCTAAGGAGTCACAATATAATCCAGCCGACCTAACAATAATAATATAAAGCCACAAAAATAACAATAGAGGGATTCTATGGGGCACAGTAATAACAATATGGGGGAAATAGGGGCACAAAAAGATTAATAAGGGATATAACTACAATAGTAATGGGGTAATCACTAGTATTATACGGACCCAACAATGCATGAGAGGTTCTAACACACTGACGCTGAGGTGAGTGCACCCCTTGGAAACCTGTAATAGTACCCGGATTAGAAGGGAACACACAAGCGAAGATGCATCACAAGATGGAAAGCAAGTTAACGAGTACTACAAAGTGATGGTTAAACAAACAACACATTTCAGAAAGATTCATACATACTTATACAAAATAGTCCATACATGCATGTGTAAGAAAAAAAAATACATATATGATTTAGAGTAAACCAGATAGCATAGAATATAATACAACATATATGCATGAAACTTGTTAGCTCTATTATGTTAAGAAGTGTAAGTTTCAGTCATACAATACATCGATGTCCAACCACTAGTTCCAATAATGGAATGTTACAACCATTATCGCCAGCTTCTCCAAATAGATGTACTAGCTCTGTGTAGTGGAGAAGCCAAGGCTCATTACAATATTCTCCAAGCTTTCTCTAAGATACTCCTATCGAAGTTTGGCTCACCAAAAGCCTTTACAATGAGTTATGATGTTCTATTTATATAAAAGGGTGGGGCGACCCTTGACATTTCTCTTTGTGATAGTTCACCTACCCTCATGACTCTTCATCTACTCTATGACTGTTACATCCAACTATTGACACTTGAACTTCCACTTGACACAACGTTACATTACAACGCACATGGGATCATGTGAGACAAAATGCCTTGAGCAAGCCATGCAAGACATCACTAACACTCAGTATTACACAACATTTTGTCACTCTGCTCATACTCCTCATTCTTTGATCCTGGAGGAACTCTACATTGAACCCTACATGCTTAACCTTTATGAAGAAACTCCCATTTTGTCCCTCTTCATGAGCAAAACAATTCCCTTTTGCACCATTTCCCCAAAATCTTCTGTTTTCCCTAGTTTACAAGACTAGTGCTAATGGCCCTTATTATCCTCGCACCGATATGCTAAGATTAACACTGTCCTTAGCACCAACTGGAGCGATTGAGCTTTGTTCCAGTCGTGCTAGTCCTCTTATGGAAATTTTTTAAATAAACAACTAAAGGTTCCAGCTCTAGAAGCTTCGTAACATAAGTCTAGTAAATGGTTTGGCCAGATGGGGTTGAGGATGTCAGTTTGGGCTCCTTTCCCCTATAATGATGGAACTACCTCAAGAGATAAGACCTTCTCCCATGAGAAGAGGACCCATTTCCCATCCATCCATGCTACGTAAACCTCCCTTTTTCCCAAGCATAGGCTAGTGTTTATGTTGGTGTGCTAGTGCTAATAAAGTTTGGAGTAAATAGCAAGCTATTCATAGTTGTAGCTCTCTATTTGTGTGAGGGAGAAGTGTGAATTTGGTTTAGTGTGAAACCTAAAGGGAAGAGCCTTAAAACTATTATTGTTAAGGCCATCATGGAATACTAGCAGAAGTGTGTGGGAACCTGATTTTGTCGGAGGAGAACGACGATGCCAAGACAATGGTTGTAATCTCTTCTTAATTCAATATATATGCAACTCTCAATTAATTTCCTACATGATGTGTCATCTTACATGTTCATGGCTTAATGTTTCTTGACTTGTTAAGTAGGTTGAATTACAATTTGTCTATTATCACGGTTGTTGTTTGTTGTTTTTTACTTGTTTCAGGTGCTTGAAGAAGGAGACGAGAGATACCTGGCACGAACAAGCAAGGACATCATAAAATAGGATAAGCATACTAAGAGATAGGCCCTCTTAATTTGTTTTAACCTAAGGAAATATTCCATAGAATGTAACAATTGTGGCTAGACCCATTATCGGGCTAGAGGAATTGCTTGTGTCCACACTCATAATTTTACTTCACCACAAATTGGGAACGATACCGGAGAGCCAATCCTTCTATTTGTCTTGTTTGAGATTTCATGATTTCGTGAGAAATTTTCTAGTTCTAGTTTTTCCCTTTGGTTCAGTTTCTTGTTCTCGGTTAGGCAGTCGCACCGATGCCTGTATGTGAAGATTATGGTTTGTCCCCAATCTTGGCTAGTGTGTTTTGATCTCATGATTTCAACCCTGTAAGCCTTTTATACTGTTTTCTCCCTAACTAGAAAGATGCTTTTCATTTTGTTTTGTATTCTTGATGGTTTGGCATCTTTCTTCTTGATTTATCAAGTCATTGGATGGTTAGTGACACTAGGGCATCTAAATTTTCATCGATTCAGTTGATTATGAATTGAGTGAGTCGAGTTGTTGGTGTACTTATTCCTTCCATTTTGTTTGTGGTCCTATTATGGATTTGACCTCCATTACACAAGTTTGAAAACTTTTCGTTTGCTTGTCGAAACATTTTGTTTCTGGCATGGATCACATTGCTTGTCTTGTTTTTGGTAAAGTCAATGCTTCATTAGTCTGAACGAATTTCTCTTTTCGTGTTTTCATTTGATTGAAGAGATAATTGTCTCGAATTTTTTTTCGTTGAAGTGTTATATGCAAAAAATTAATTTCATTGTTTCATGAAAAAGTATGAAATTCTAGTTTGTTGCATCAATTTGCTATGGTAGTCAACATCGTTAAAGACTAGGATTGCATTGGAATTTGAAAAGGAAAAGAACTCTTTTATTTTGAAAGGACTGTTAGAAATATACTTGCGAGGAAATTAGCAATAGGAATGCATTTTTCATTAGTTTATTTTCTCAAAAAGTGAAGTAGTGAAAGATCATTTTACTTTCAGTTACTTGGTTGTTTGAATTTGATTGTGTGTTTTCTACCCTCTCTAGTGTAGACAGTTCATCGAATTAAAAGGGTTTTGTCTCATTTAGTTGAATTTAAGGTTTTTCGAGTCACATCGCTAAGGCCTAAAAACTGAGACATAACTCAAGATAAACTTTAAAATGAACTGAATTAACCTAAGGTGCATTTGAAATCTAATGATCATATCTAGACGGTTTAGGCTAGAGATGTGTTCCAGCATCTTTAAGCCTAGTAGTTGTTGCTAGCTTCAGCATTAGACAACGCTAATATTGATTTGTGCTCCCCGTACCATCGATTATATAATGAGAGGCCCCTCTAGGATGCAATCCTTTATGCATAGGAAGCCAAGTCGGCTGCCTTGCAAATGTGATACACTGAACACAACATTCAAAGAGATTGCCTACCCATACTTCCCAGTTCACCGGGAGGTATTCTGCAGTTCACGGTTTCCTGGTAATCCTTTTTACCTAGATCATCCGGAGCCGTCATTTGATCTTTTTGACTCATTAAACTTAAGAAATCATTCGAGCACTTTTCTTTTTGATCTCATTTCCAATCAAAAGAGATAGAGTCATATTTGTTTCTTTCTTGACCCTTAAAAAATGAAAGAACACTAGTCTATTTATGCGTCTTAATAATTGATTTCCCATGTTCTGATAACATCCTGTTAGTCTTTTCTAGACCAAATTGTGAGTTTCCCTTACAGAACATTTTAAAGCCTTGAAATTTATATCTCTCGTTTCCTGTTAACTAAGACAAGGTCATCATGGCTGAACCATCTGGTTCACCTAGTTCCTCTTCTTCTCCTTCGTCTGAAAGATTGGCTAAGCAGTCGTTTCCTGAGTTACCAGAGTCACTCAAGGACCAAGGTGTTGAAATTGGAATTGTTCTGAGCATTCAAACTTTGTTATCTTATCCTCTGCCTACTTTAGATACTCGCTCATCTGCTGATCTCAGCCTGGAGTCTTCTGAAAATCCCATTCAAACTCCTAAGAGTTCAACGACCACTAATAGTTAGCATGGATTAGTTATCTATCCTCTGAATCCTTTGTTTGACCCTATCGTGATATCACCGAAGCGTCCGTACAGTCCATACAATCAGTGGGGTGTTCCTTTGGAATTATCCCCTCGTACTTCTTCAGTCATTCCCAGATATGGAACACGAAGGTGATGTTCCAGTCACCTCACTAGAGGAGTTAGATGTTTCTACTCCACAAACTATCGAGGATGAAGAACATCCTTTTCCTCCTGAAGATTTCCCCTATACAGGGAGCATTCTCGCCAGTGTGCTGCCTAATTATGTGTCTTTGGCATAGTTAGTTTCAGGTACACCTAGTGCCTCATCGCTTTCCCATAACCTTGTTTGGATGTCCTGCGTCATGGCTACTATAGGTCTGTTCATTGCGAACTCAGCCTCCCAACGGGCTGTTACCTCAATCTCGGTGCAACCCACCATTTCAAACCCTCTTGTATCGTCAGTCCCAGTCACCCGTTCGGTTCAACCGATGGTCACGAGGAATGTCTCTATCAGTTCCTCCATCCCTCTGGTCAGTGGCCAAGGTATGCCACTACCTGGGGGGTAGAACTTGAATGTTTCTATGGTGTTAGGCACCACCAATGTGAGTGGCTCACAAGATCACATGCTTGGTATGGACCAATCTTCTTCTGGTGTTATTCAAAACCTTGCTAGTCCTGCTGGACCAAATAATGTCTGGTACCAAGAGGTTCAAAAACTTGTTGGTCCATCTGGGTCGCGCAATGTCTAGTATCAACAATCCTGTGAGGATCGGGTCCAATACCAAACTCCTTACGTTCCATATGGTTCTCAAGGAATGGTTAGTGAACCTTACACCCTTAAGTTTGGGTAGTACGTTTGGCTTGGCTCATCCACTTTCCAGGGTGGCTATGGCCAGATTCAATTCGGAAATTTTCCGGGCACTATTCAAGTACACTTGCAATAGCGAGGACAACCTATACAACAACAAGGACAAACTTTGTTACCGCAAGGGCAACCTTTGTTACAACAAGGGCCATCCACGCAACAATAAGGGAAAATGATCCCGCAACAAGGTCAACTACAACAATGACAAGGGAAACCCTTGCAACAGTTGCAGCAAACGGTGCAGTAGCAGATGAAGTATGCTCCATAGACCTCCCAGTCCATGTCCTCACAGGGCCAACCTCTGTAGCCGAAAGGACAAATTTTTTAGTCGTAAGGCCAACCCTTGTAGCAATAAAACCAACTCGAGAAACAACAACCCTTGTATACATATCAGCAGGGTCAACCCTTGCAAGGGGAAGGCTAGGGTCAAGTCCTGTAGAAGCAGGCCCAAAATCCTAATGTCCTAGGTCAATAGGTCCATAGTCCTTCTAGCCAAGGGTAGTAGGTACAAAACCCTAATGTCCTAGGTCAACAAGTACAAAATCCTTTTTGTCAAGCACAACATGTACAAAATCTGTATGTCCAAGGGAAATAAGTGTATAATCCTTATGCCCAAGGACACTAGGTCCAAAATCCTCTTATTCAGGGACAATAGGTTCACCACCAATATTTTTAGGCACAATAGGTACAATATCTATATGTCCAAGGTCAACAGGCTCAATAGCCTTTTAACCCATACGTTACTTATCAGCAACCTATGATTGGACAGTTCGAAGGTATTCAAGGTCAAAATCCTCCCTATGGCCAAGGTAACCCATAATGGAGGCAGCATCAAATGCCATATGGCCAAAAATCCCCCACTGTGGGGTGAAAATCCTTACCAGCAGTGATGGGCTCCTCCGCTTGGACCCACTTACCAACCTCTAATGCCTTTTAATACTCAATTTCCATTCTTGGCCACAGTACAGTTGCCAGATGTGTCTCGCCTTATGAATGATCCAATTGTTCATTCACCATACTAGCCTCTGGTGCCATCCAAGATACCGAGCATTTGTCCAAAGTTTGATGGGAAAGCAAAAGAGGATCCTAAATCCCACGTGATGACATATCACCTCTAGTGCTCTTCGAACTCTTATGTTGATGATTCCATTCGTCTCCGTCTTTTCAAACAGACGCTCACAAGCGCTACAGCCAAGTGGTAAATCGAGCTTTCCGGAAGTACTTACCATGACTTTAACTCTTTAGCCATGGCTTTCCTCACAGATTTCTAGTTGTTGGCTCGCTATGAAACTGGCACCTATTTGGTCCCATCGCTTAAGAAAGATATTGTGACACACATCTCTGATCACTGCCATGAATGGAGATGTAGATGTTGCCTGATCATGTTTGAGATTGTTGATCAGTTGCTCACCAAATTGTTCACTAAATCATTTGTGGCCCCAATTGCTTGCGATATAGCTATAGGTGGGTGCATTATTGAAGAACAAGCCATTGCCCATGCCTTAGTAGTACTTAGATCTAGTTTACTCTCTATCTGGCACTATGTATGAGTTATTACCTGATGCTCCGTGACCATCATCCAATCCCACGACATCAAAGCCACAGGCTACACCTCCTATCAATCGAGTTATTGGTTCAGTATCCCAGACGCCTACTAAATATTCTTCCAAACAGAAGTCAGTCTCGAATGTTGTTCCCAATAGTCTTCCCAAAATCCACTTGGCCCTAGTAAAACTTTAGAGGTCCACAATGTCCATTCTACCACAGTGGACAAATCCTTGAAAGGTAAGAAGAAAGGTAAAGGCAAGGGTAAATCTGATGCCCTAAAACAGGGTCCTCCCAAATCGTCTACTGGTGAAACTTCCCAACGAAAACCTAAGTATCCCTGCCTCATTTGTGAGGAGGATCACTACACCAAGGATTGTCCCTGACAATCCAAAGTTAGTCTTTTGCTCAAAGGGACCACTGCTATCCTCACAGAGACATTTCTGTCTCAACAAACCCAAATGGTAGACCAACCTCAATCATCTGCTTCCTCAGGATATCAAGTGTTCATGATGAGTATGCCTATTAATGTAGCTACTAGATCGAAATATTACCAAACTCTTGTTCTGACAGCTAGAAAAGAGAAAGAAGCCACCCTTTCTTCTTTTACCCTGATTTCTAGCCCTCTTCATATCGAGTGCCCTAACCTTGATTCCGCTATACAGCCATGCTCTCGAGGTGTGCTACAAAAATCCTCATAGAATCCCAATGCCTGAGCCACTCAGCACTATAATATTGTTGAGTTTTTGTCTTAGGCACCGTCAACTATGTTGGCTCTCGAGGTGCTCTAAAGCTACCCATCACAGTGGAAATCGTTGTTGTCAGCTATCCGGGGTATTGATCCCACTGATTCCAATTTGATATATTTTGATGTAAAGAACCATGTTTCACATCTCCCTCAACAAATTGCCTTCCTCATTTATGTAATCACCAATGAGAAGACCATCCATAGGACTATCATCAATGAAGGTGCTTCCACTTGCATCATGTCAATCGCATGCTAGAAGTCCATTGGTTATCCTGCTTTGAACCAATCCTTGAACACTTTGGAAGCTTTCTATGGGCGTGATTTGCGACCATTTGGTGTCTTACCTAACCTTGCCATTACTCTGGAGGGCAAGATAGTACAAGCCGAGGTCGAGATTGTTGATGCTAATCTCAATTACAATCTTCTACTCGGTCGGAGCTAGACCAATGCTATGCATGTTGTATCCTACTCCCTATTTCACATGATTCGTTTCCCCATCAAGGGAAGATTTTCATTGTTGACTAGTTGTCCTTCTCTTCCTCTTACTCCTTGGATGCACTGTTACGTACATCAAGCACTCATGCTCCCTATGAGAGTGTGGGGGCAAGTCTTTTCAAAGATTCTACTTTAATGGGAATTTCTCTGCTCCCATCTCCTCATGTTGCCTTTGTCAACATGGTCTCCATCAAATCTAATCCTTGGGTCATACCTTCACTAGATCTTGTTGATACCTGGGGCGAGGTTGTGCCCCTTAGTCCTGCCGAAATTAATTATGTGGAAATTGTTTTGGCCTCAAGTTCTGCATCCTCTAATTCTTGTGTTTCAAAGACCTCTCTCGATATGTATTCTCAATCCCCATGGCTTGGTGCTTTGGAATTGCTTGATCCCTTAGCCAAGACCTTCCTTGCTGACGAAGGTATCATGGAAGCCATGTCTCTCTAGGAACCACCTTGGATGAACACTCATCATCATTCCTCATTTCTACCTTGCCCGATGGTCACGTCTACCAATTTTGAAGAGTTATCTTCTACGTTTCCTTCCCTCTCGCTTGTGCCACCGATTGTGACTCATGAAGTATGGTTGGAAGGAAATTTGGGTAATATTACCCAAATGATGCCAATTGATATTTCTATCAAGCCTGGTATTGTTCAACTTGTCCATATCGGGGTATCTTGTTCTGTGGATAAGATCAAGACTTATACTCATCGGTTTCAAGAATTCTGTGATGTGTTTGTGTGGTCCTATGAAGAAATGCCTGGCATTGATCCTAGCATTGTTGTGCACGAAATACCAACTTATCCTCGTGCGAAGCTCATTAGCCAACGACACTGCCCAGTGCACCCTAGGAACGTTGTTTCTATGAAGGGTGAAGTTGAAAAAATTCTCAAAGTTGGGTTCATCTATCCCATCCCTCTTACAGATTGGGTATCAAATATTGTCCCAGTAACAAAAAAAATAGGCATGATCCATGTTTGTGTTGACTATTGTGATCACAATTTTGTCTCTCCTAAAGATAGCTATCCTACTCCCTTCATTGATTAGATCATTGATGAATGTGTTGGGAGTGAGATTTTTTCCTTTATGGATGGTTTTTATGGTTATAACTATATTAACATTGCACTGAAAGATCAAGAAAAAGACTCTATCCATGGGGTATGTTCGCATACAAAAATCTCCCTTTTGGCCTCTGAAATGTTGGGGCTACATTTCCGTGGGAAATTTCCTATGAATTTCATGATATTCGAAACATTGTCTAGCCTTACTTGGATGACCTTCCAGCTCATTCCTGTAAGTGCCAAGATCATCCTGACCATCTTCAGCAGATGTTTCTTCACTGTAGACACTACAACATTCGTCTCAACCCACATAAATGTGTTTTCTGCGTAGAATCTGGATGAATCCTTGACTCTATCATTTCTAAGGACAGTATTCACCTTGATCTGCTTAAAGTTGAGGCCATTGTAAATTTACCCCCTCCATATTCATTGCACCAACTCTAGACCCTGCAAGGAAAGGAAAATTTTCTTTGTCATTTTGTACCAAATTATGTTGGGCTAGCTGTGGGATTTACCTGGTTGCTCAAACAAGGAATGCCCTTTGTATGGGATGAGGTCGTGAAAAAATATTTCGATGATCTCAAGGCTATCCTTGTAAATGCTCCTTTGTTGCATCCCCCAGATTATTATCTAGATTACTTCCTTTACGTAGTTGCAGCCCCAAGCACCATTGCTACGGTCTTGGATCAAGACTACGTTGAAGGAAACAAACATGTTATATACTACCTTAGTTGTAATATCCTCGACGTTGAAATCCGTTATGCCCATGTCAAGAAGTTGGCTTTGGCTGCCATCCAGGTTGTTCAATGCTTTCCACACTACATCCTCTTATGTATGAATACAGTGATTTCTGAATGCAAACCAATGACCTACATTGTGACTCGTCAGTTGCTGGGGGGAAAGTGCTCTAAATTGATTGTCATCCTGCAAGAATTCAATTTGCTATTTACCACTGCCAATCTAAGAAGTTAGTAGTTTTTGCTGCATTGATTTGTTCCATTCATTCTAAGTCTCTCCCTACTAGTGCAGATGAACAGCTCCCAGATGAGACTCTCTTCCTGGTCAGCACCCTTGATCCATGGTACGGTGATATCATTGTGCATTTCCAGATGTCCACGTTTCAGTCCACGTTGACTAGGGATGATAACCGAACGATTTGGCATCACTCCAAACCCTACCATATTATTCATAATACTCTATACCATGTCGGTTTTGATTCAGTTCTTTGCCGATGCCTTACACTCGAGGAGGCTGAAAGAGTTCTTATTGACTGCCATTCCGGGGCATGTGGTGGTCATATGTTTGGCTATGCTACTGCTCAAAAAATCCTTCACACTGGTTATTTGTGGAACATGTTTTGCAAAAAGGGTCCTATGAGGTTATTGATTATGAAGGCAATTCTCTAGATAAGCCCCAGAACTGGCTATACATCAAGAAGTATTATGCTTATTTCATCTTGCATTTGTTAATTGTGTACATTAGTGTGTCATTCATTTTTGTGCAGTGTGGTTTGGTATGTTAGTTTTCAAACAGTTTTCCTGTTTACCATGTTTTCCTTTCTTTGCAGATGTCTATGGCTCCTCACATCAGTTTTGCTGATGGTGCTTGCCATAGTACCCGAAACCTATCATCCATGGCATGGGCCATTTATGACCCTAATGGTGAGTTGATTGACCTTCAAGTTATTTGTTTAGGTCCTACAACTAACAACATTACTGAATACAGTGTCGTCATTAAACTATTATCAAAAGCCATATCTCTTGACATTCGAGAGTTGGTTGTCAACCTGGATTCACAGCTTGTCGTCCTTAAACTCAATGGGAAATATTCTATCAGAAAACCTCAAATATTGAGAATGTATCTCTGTATTTGTCTACTAGAAAGACATTTTGATTACATTACATATCATCATATTCCTAGACGCATGAATACATTAATAGATGCATTAGCTAATTATGTGTAGGATAGACATTTACAAAACATGTGAAAATATAAAGCAAACCATTTGTACCATAGTATGCAAGAAAATACAACATGTATATCTATGGTGATAATGTTTGATACATAAAAATCCAAAAAAAAATAATATATGAGTCCAAAATAACATCGATAGCTCACAGGCCTCATATATCTGTGGCATGCAGGCCTCAAAAAATGTAAGTGTTGGACCTGGGAACTAATCAGCATGATGATTGTGGTAGCATGACACAACTCATGCAACATGAGTCAGCAATCAGTAGATCTGATCCGATACTCCCACCATATGTCTCTAGTACTGGTGAGGAATGTCTCCCACCCGAGCATACTCTCAGATACCACGAGTCAACCCCTCAAGGTTCCTTGTGTTCTCATCCTCATTTTCACTGCCCTCCTAATAAGGAGCAACAACATTAATTGGGCGGGCAACGCGCCTAGCTATTGTGGACATCCTAGTAGTATGCTCTGGTCCAACATTTGCATTAACAAAGCGAAATGTTATAAACACATATATACGAAAAACAATTAAAAAATCACAAAATTAAAAAATTGATTTTTTACCTTCATCGTCAAAATCCTCTCTACCTGGTAGCGGCATGTCTGGATCTCCACGGAAGTTGGTGCCACTGTATGTCTACTCCTCGATGATGTTATTCTATCATCGTAGCCATGAAAGGAATGTAGGTCTGTATGACATGTGTTGACCCCGAGTGATCTTGGGAATCAAATGACTCTAACAGGCCATCCATGGGTCGCATGGCATGGGAGGATCTACCTCAGTCAACTGGTACTTGAACAATGGCACCGGTTCCAAAAAAAATGTCACTAGTATAGAACTGAAGCAAAATTACTTCAAATTCTCCACCTTATCTTTGGTCAGTTGACATTTTATGTTGATCTTCATGGCCTCCACCTAGTTGAATATTGTTGGTGATGTGCAATCGATAGCATACTCGAACTTCAACTTGTTAGTCTCATGCACTTCTTGGGACCCCGCCACTCTGTTGATAGTCAATAGTGGCACTCTCAGTGTTAGATCCTGAATAGTGGAAATCTCAATCTTGCCACTCTTGGATTTTTGGGCTTCAGGGCAATGTTCAACGAGAAATATGGATATGGCTTCCCTAATTGGTTGTGGCCCATATAAGTGACTCGTCCCCTCTTCACGATAGTCCTATGATGAAATATATATCTAAAGTTTCTAACTCTATCTCTTGGTCACCAATGGCAAACATTTCCCAATTTATATCACAAAGACTAATCAGGTATTGAAGCAACTCGGGTTGAGCCCACATCCCTGGCATAAGAAATAATTTGAGTAGCCCATAGGCCCTCAAAGCTTCTAGGAAATTTGGATCATTTAGTGCCTGGGTGTCCACATCCTTGTGCTCTTGTTCTTTCCAGTCTACCATTTTCAGCAATTCTTTCCTGCAAAAGCCATAGATTTGAGTCAACAATCAATTTTGGCCCATAAATTTCAAGTTTCAACAGTGGTTTCAAGAGGAAATAGGATTTTTCCCTATTCACAATGTTGACATGGCTGTTTTAAAATAGTTGTGTTGACTGCGCGATAGGCCGTGTTAATTACCCTCAGACTGTGCAATTCTGTGCTCAGAAGTCGCGTCAGCCGAGGGTGAAAAACTTTTGATAAATCCTCCCTCCAAAATGCTAAAATTGGTTTAAAAAAGACCAAATGGTATGAAAATTAATCTTAGGGCTTTGGCTCTTACTTGTAATTGGCAGCTTGACAAATGAGCTCCTGGATATCCTGCAATCTGCTCCAGAACAATTAGGGCAAAAGTGAGTAAAAAGCCTTTCACAAAAAGGTAAAATGGTAAATGGTAAAAAATATTTACTTTTCCTCTTTTTTCTTCAGTTTTTCATGGAAATATTAGGTTTTTGTAAATATTTTGACCTATTTAGTATCAAGAATTGGATAATGCACTTTATCTTCTCTGTGGAGCGACAATTGATGGATGTTCGATGATGATGTCGACTCACATTTCAACTATTTTCTCGACTCGTAAAACTCATATGAAAATATTGCCGGGTATTTTTTCCTTTTGACTTGTAAAAGAGAATAAAATGGGGGTCCGCTTTTAAGCTTTTTTCAGACCCTTTAAAAGCAAAAAGATAGTCGAGCCCTTGTCATTTCAAACTCGTTAATGGATGTGAGACGTCGTGTGCCCAATATATGTTTACCCATTTTTTGGGCTGGGATGCACTATTTACAAAAAAGGTACTCCTTGACTGAATGGTCAAGCGATTCTCTCAAGTATTGTTTTCTACCTTTTTGGGCTCGAGAGACACAAATGTACAAAATGGGACCATGTGGAGTTTTCTTTTCCGTGTCTTTTTCAAACTCTCTAAACATGAAAAGGTATCGAGTTACACCTTTTTCGGACTCATTAAAATATTAAACGACGTCAGATTCATCATCATGACGAACATTTCATAGGGCTTGTTAAAACTAGGTTAGATTTGTCCGAAGGATGAATTTATAGTACAAGAATATGCTATCCCCTTAAAGCTTGTGATTAAAAAAAATTAGCGTACCTGCAAGAAATGGTGGGGCAAAATTTGGAAATATAATTAGTTGTGTTGGTAACTCACTCTTGAACATGGCACTCTCTTCTTCATGTCGGGTTGGGATATCCTCCTTTGTATCACTGACCTTCTCGTGTTGGGTCGTTAATTTTTGCCTTCCATTTGATCTCTGCCACACCCTCATGACCACTGGTCCTATGGATCCAAAAGCTGCCAAACTTCTAGTCATGTCACTCATATGTTCAAGAGTTTCCCTTCTACAGTTACAGTTACCTCTTATTCTTTGTATCATCCAAAATCATTTTTCATCATTTTGTCTCATGATGATGATGTGGGATTCATTATGGCCCTCTTTCGACACGGTTGCTTCCTGTTGACTTCAACTCATTATCTAGGAAGTTGACCAAGAGACTCCTTTCCAGTACCTTAGAGCTTGCATGCACTAATGGAAAGTTATTCACACTCAATGACAAGTTCACATCATTGGCTTTCGATCGAGTGATTTCACTGGTGTTCGACTTCAGTTCCTCTATTCACATTCTGTGGATTGTGCTAATAGTACCTTGAGGATATTTTTCATTATTGGTGGTTTCTCTCATGCTTTTTAATAGTTTACATCATTGACTGGTAATCAAGAGATTTTATAGCATGTTTGACGTGACCACATCTATTCACATGTTGGAATTTGTACTTTGATTGGGTCGTGTTGGAGCATAAGACCTTGGGCTCAGATCACAAAAGTCCAGGTTGTGAAGTGATGTGACATGGTTATGTTGATATACATGTGTCTTTCAGATGGATGGTTGTGAGCATACCATGATTTATCATATGTAATCCTTCTCATTACCGGATGGTTGTGACAATAACTTGGTTTCGTTATGATCCTCTTTGAGGGATGGTTGCACCCATGCCTGGATCTATTCAGATGATCATTCTCTGGATGGTTGTGTCCATACCACAATTCATGTATCATTTGACAGAGTTTTCAATTATTTATATGTATATGTACTTGCTTACAGTTTTTCTGATCATAGACTATGGTTCCCTGCACTAATTCATAAAGAATTTCATCCCTCACTCTAGCTCGGCCTTCATGCTTTAGGGGGAATTTGTTACACATAATTTTTTCACTGTCCCTGTAATCCCCGTTCCTTGATCCTGGAGGACCTTTACAGTGAACCCTACATGCTTAACCTTCATGAAGAAACTCCCATTGTGTCCCTCTTCATGAGTCGTAATTTTACTTCACCACACTCAGTCCATTGAGGTGAGACCAACTCTTTGACATGCTTGTGATGGTGAAGGTGGTGACATGATGCCAATCTTGGTCATCTGTTATGGTGTGCATGCACCCCATGGTGAAATTTTGTTGAAGCAAACTCTTGCCTCCATTGCATCCTGGTGCATTGGTGTGGCTCTTTCATCCAACTCATCTGCTAGCATGCACATGGTATTCTTAGTGAAACCGAACCAACAACACACTGATGCATAGTGTTCATGGTAATCTTCCAGTGTGTGCCGGTGGTCATGATCATCAAGTGTCAACTACATGTTCAGCTCTAGTCGGACTTGCTTCTTATCTTCACCTTGCTGAGTGTACCCAGTGGGTTGGATCACATGCATGTGCAAAATGACATGCATGATGCTGAATCCCTTGCATGCAATCAAAAACACTACTCACCATGTTTGCTCTGTGCCAGCTGCTGGGTTAGATCTATAACTTGTACAGGAACAGTTTCATCAGTGGGTGCATGTTGTGCCCCCTGCTTTTCTTGTTCCCATTGCAACTCATTCATTTGTCTGTGTGGCTCATTCTCTCCCTTGAGTTCTACTTCAACACATGAAACTCCTTCTTTTTTCAAATCTCTATCTTCACATGATTGTGCCATCACCTCATAGCCTGAGTCTCCAAAGTTTCTTTCATCATCAGTTGATCTTCTTGAGTTTGCAACTTTTTTCCTCCTCTGTTTTGTCAACAAACTTCCTCTTGCATTTGTTACATCCGGTATGCTACCTTCAGCTGCAATTCATGATGTTGATCACTATGATGCTGCTACCGTCATATATTGTTGTCCTTGTCTACGAACAACTTGATGTCTTTCTGAGTAGGCAATCTCATAGACACTTGATCGACTGCATCCCCAAGCGTGCTCTGGCCGGTGTATTTGACTCTGCTCTCCTAGAAACCATTGTACCTATGTTGCTGAGAGGGAGATGAACACCTAAAATAGCTGGAGACATGTCAACGCTCATGGCAATAAATCTATTAGTCGAAAACCAAAATGAACTTGAGAACTCACTTGCAACATACTTATGTGACTGATCATGAAGCTCACACAATTTCCGTTGGGAGGTGGGGAGACTAACTGCCAAGACTACGGAAGGAACAGACTAGGCTGCTAGGAGGCTAACTGATTGATGGAACTGTGCAATGGACAGTCCAGTTTGGCTATTGATTTCTGGAATTGAGCAATGCATAATCTCGGCTGGCAATGGTTGGAGGCTCAATGACTGCATTGCACAATTTTCTAGGCTAGCAATCACTGTCCCTCAAAAATGAATAAATAAGTCCTAGAGGATAGTGCCTAGAAAGAAATGTTCATTTTTGGAGAGGAAGACAAATCCTCCCTTTCCTAGATTGTGCAATGTTGTCTCACTGAAGGCAGAGTCCAGGCCAAGGTTGGTCAGACTCACTGACAGGCAACTCAAAGAGAAAGTGAATGCAAAAGCATGGCGATTTTGAGTGTAAGAATAAGTGAATGATTGTGCATGCAAATGGTGAATGACAGATTCAGAAAATGGAATAATATGCATGTGAGTGAGGCGAGTCGCTGAATCAGTGGCCGTTTGTGAAAAACAATTTCATGCATGCGACAACAATGAGATGTTAATGAAAACTGAAACGATGCTAGTACAAGCTAGTATGTATAAAAACGAGAGAAAGTGCTCACTCAAATGAAGCAGACAGTTTTCATACAAAGTGAAACACCAAAAGCACCAGAAATGCAACACAAGACATGGAAAATGGGGTTATACCAAAATAACTAAGCTAAATGTGCTGACAGCTCCTAGATGCAATGTGGGATGTCAGATCTACAAGGTTGATGAGTTTTGATAAAATCAAGGTTGTGACATGCATGCCACAAATCTAGGGAAAGCAACACTTTGTGGGAGGTTTTTGAAATGATCCTTGCATGTAACCTCCAACTGCCAAAAATAGATCCCTGAAACAAGTGATTCCTTTGCATGCTGCCTTGGGAGAAGATGCTCATGCATGCATGTAATGTTTCCTCAGTCCCGGAGGGAGCCGGTTAGCTCAGCTATAGATGCAAGCGACTACTCAACTACCAGGAGAAAATGCGGATTTATAGCTGGGAGTTGTGCAGGCTGCTTAGAAGATTTCCATAGTAGTTGACTACTGCCTAGATTTGTGCAAATTTTGGGATGAGAAGACCAACTAGGAAGGATTGCACAATTTTCTAGGTGAAGCTTGCTCAACAGAAGTGTGCAATTCTAGGGCCCAACAGGCTGCCAGTCAGGATTGCACAATTTTTGGAGGGAAGGTTGGTTTCCCTCCATATTTGTGAAAATTCTTGAAGGAGCTTCTCACCCTGCTATTGAACCAAGTTCAGATGAACAAAATGTGAGGGAAATGCATCAAGGTTTGATCGACTAGCTGTCTCTCTGCAAGAAAATCACTAGAGCTTGTGCACTTGACAAAGCAAGACATGCTACTATTAAGTTTGGTAGGGAGTCTCCAAAACGAAGCTAAGGGAAAATTTTGGAGGGTGGTTGTACTCGCTACAACACTTGGTGACACACTAGTAGAAATCTAGCTCTCTGAATGGACCTTGTTCCTGAAAAGCAAGTCTAACACCTCCGGAAGTATTGTTGAGTTCTTAGCTTGTCTCGGTTTCACACTAGCTTGATTGTAAGATGTAGCGTTTGCCAAGATCTTGGTCAATTGAAACACATTCCAGGCCAAGGAAACACAATTGTTTCGATTGGGGTTCATGGGTATATTGGTGCACAAGTAGTGTAGTCGCCAGAGTCTTAGTTTCATCTCTTTTGTTGCTCCGCTGCTAGTAGGCCTTGACAGTATCCTAGCGGAGTCACATAGGAACACAAGTCTGGCTCCGTTGCCAGCAAGCCTGGTTAGTACCCTGTCGGAGTTACTTGCATCACCTCTCTACACAGGAAGTCTTTCTCTTCTTTCTCCTTATTCATTTTCATTTTGAATTTTTTCACTTTGCATTTTTCATTTTTTCATTTTTTTTCAACTGTGCATAGCACTTATTCATTTCAAAGGTGAAAGAGGGATCCTAACTTATGGAGAGAAGAAGAAGTTGTTCTAGAAGAGAAGTACTTTATTATACCTCTAACGTGCCTGTTAAGGTTTTTCCCCCTCACCTTACTCTACTAGACTAAGCTGAAAAGGGTTAACCCAAAAACAACCGACTAGAGTAGGTGATACTAGTTAGTGTGCAAGCCTTTTATTTTCACGAAGGTTCACTTCGAACAATACATATTTTCCTTCGATGTATCATGGGCCAAAAGTAACAAGATCTTCATACAGAGGTAAGATCATAGATAACTAAGTAGTGATAGCTACACAAGGCCTCTTGTACCTTACCCAGCTTGTTTCAAGAGTCATGCATGGTTTCCTGTGAAACTAACCTACGAACAAAACAAGAAAACTAACAAAAAAGCAAAGAAGAAGTAGAAGAAAAAGCGAAAGAAAAGTGAGTAAGAAAACAAGAAAGATATAACAATGAAGACAAACACACTCTGAGTTTACAAGTGACCACACTGCATGTATATGTTGAGTGTGTGCATTCTCTTGACTGTGACATTCAAGAAAATGTGAGAAAGGTAGACCACTTATGTTGTGCATGTGTTCTTGCTGTGTAAGGTTCCTCCAATGCATGAGCGATGGGATCATGTAGTTCGAGTGGAGGAAGCAAAATTTGGGTGTTTGGTTAATCTTCAATGCAAAGTAGAGAGTCATGAAGAGCCTTGAGTGTTCAAAAATTTCTTGACCGGAAGTGAAACCAACCCCAGGACAGTGAGGGCCTGACATAACCATCAGCTTGGGCTGAAGTGACTTGACAGTCTACAGGGCTTTTACTTCATTGACAGATAGATCATCGTAGACCAGTGTCTTAGACAGATTAACAATGATTTAATCAACATCGTGATTGGATGAGGAAATGAATAGATGATGACAACCAAGATCAGAAAATTTAGGATGTTTGTTGACATCGTCATGATTTGATGAATCAGGCAAAGGGGTAGGCGGGAAGAAAATATGTTCACCTTGTGTTTTTAGGAAATATAGATGACATATCATATGGATTTTTCGAGGAAGATGTGTCCTCCCCACACTATATTGACATATTGACATCTGACGTGTCTTGTGAATGATAGGAAGTAGAAACATACAGAAATGGGTTTTCATAGGGGAAATTAGTAATGGCAGAATCAGAAGGGATCTTAGGATGAAGCGGATGAGGGGGGTAGGAAGGGAGTCATCCTTCACCATGATTTCTTCATTAGATTCCCATACCCACTCATCATGAATGATGGTGTAGGTTGGCTACATAACACCAACTCCCTCGATAACTTGATCCTCATTCACACCAGGTGAGGAGTCCAGAATGGGAGAACATAAGACAGTACAATTTGAAGGATCAACAGAACGCGAGGATGGATGTGGAGGGAACAAATCCATGTGACAACCAACAGGCTTGCAAGCCAAATCTATGCAGATATCCATATCAGGTCGGGTGGGAGGATGTGACAGTTCAACAAAGGTGTGTGCATGATATCACTCATCACTCCACGGTGGTGGAGCCATTTGATGAGGTGAAGGTGGACAATCATTTATGACAATGACTGTGCCTACTTGTGATTGTGTAGCTCCATCACCGAAGTGTGCTGAGCAAGGTTTGGATATGTGAAGAAGATAATCAAATCTTCCATAAAGAAATTCCCAATCAATTTCATCTTCAGGAAATCGGTATGCAAGATTGCAAAAGAGTGTGTAAAACTGATTAATGGATTCATCTGGTGCTTTCATAATTTCAGAATTTCTTGATCAAGTGCTTCATGGTCAAAGTCATTGAAAGCAGGGTCTATCTATGCAACCATATGAACAAGAGAATGAATAGTTTTTTCGGGCAACATGGCACACCAGTGCATTAGGTGCCCTTGAAGCATGTAGATGAATAACATGCAACTCATCTATTCCTCAAAGAATCCATGTCTTTCACATGAGCCTATAACACCAACTGTGAGCCTAACAAAGGCTGTGTAGCCTCCGCCATCAAATTTTTTATGAGACAAGTTATCCGAGAGATTTTCCAAGATAGTGAAATCGTTTCCATAAGACATAAATTCTGGAAGAGCAACTCAATAGTTTGTCATGATAGATGTGTAGAGATTCAAAACAAATGTGAGGACTCAGCTTGTCATCTAGCCCTCCTTCTCGTGCCAAAATGTTGATGGTACTAGACCTGCCAACATGTAAGGGGATATCTTCGGTAAGAAGTCCCAATTAGACCTCAAACCATTTGGTGTAGGAGTCCCAGCGGTGGGTCATATGGTAATGCCTTGACTGTGATTTCGCATAGAGGTAAGTAGAATAACTCTGTCGCTAGCAAGGGCTTGACAACTGCGTCGAGCCAAGGAAGATGCATGAGAGGATCTAACACACTGAGGGTGAGGTGAGTGCATCCCTTGGAAAATTGTAATAGTATGTGGCTTGAAAGGGAACACACGAGCGAAGATGCATCACAAGGTGGAAAGCAAGTTAGTGAGCAATCCAAAGTGATGGTTAAACCAACAACACATTTAAGAAAGATTCACACATACTTATACAAAATAGTCCATACATGCATGTGTAAGGAAACAGATACATATGTCATTTAGAGTGAACCAGATAACATAGAATACAGTACAACATAAGCATGAAGCGTGCTCGCTCTATTCTATTAAGAAGTGTAAGTTTTGGTCATACAATACATCCATGTCCAACCACTAGCTCCAATAGTGGAACGTTACAACCACAACCACGTGCTCCTCCAAAGACATGTACTAGCTCTGCATAGTCGAGAAGCCAAGGCTCATTACAATACTATCCAAGCTTTCTCTAAGATACTCTTATCAAAGCTTGGCTGACCAAAAGCCTTTACAATGAGTTATGAGGTTCTATTTATAGCAAAGGGTGGGGTGACCCTTGACATTCCCCTTTGACCCTCATGACTCTTCATCTACTCTATGACTGTTACATTCAAGTATTGACACTTGAACTTCCACTTGACACAACATTACATTACAATGCGCGTGTGCTCATGTGAGACGAAATGGCTTAAGCAAGCCATGCGAGACCTCACTGACACTTGGTCCGTTGTGGTGATACCAACTCTTTGACATGCTTGTGATGGTGATGGTGGTGAGTTGATACCAAGCTTGGTTGTTCCTGATGGTGTGCATACACCCCATGGTGACATCTTGCTAAAGCAAACTCTTGCCTCTGTTGCATCTAAGTTCATTGGTGTGGCTCCTTCATCCAACTCGTCTGTTAACATTTGCATGGTCTTCTTGGTGCAACCGAACTGACAACACACTGATGCATAGTGTCAATGCTGATCTTCCAGTGTGTGTTGGTGGTCATGCACATCAACTGTTAACTACATGTTCAGATCCAGTTGGAATTTCTTCTTGTCTTCACCTTGGTGAGTGTGCCGAATGGGATGGATCGCATGCAAGTGCACAATGACATGCATGCTGCTGAATCCCTTGCATGTGATCAACAACACTGCTCACCATGTATGCTCCGTGCTAGCTATTTGGATGAATCTATAACTTGTACGAGCGCAGTTTCATGCATGAGTGCATGTTGCATCCCTTGCTATTCGTGTTCTCGCTGTAACTCATTTTCTTGTCTTTGTAGCTCATGCTCTCCCTTGAGTTTCTGCTTCAGCAGATGCAACTCCTTCTTTGTTCCACTCCTTTTCTTCGTGTGATCGTGCTGTCACCTCATAGTGTGAGTCTCCAAAGTTGCTTTCATCATCAATGGATCTACTTGAGCTTGCAACTTTGTTCTACCTCCTTGTTGTGAACAACCTTCATGTTGCATTCATTGCATATGTTATGCTGTATTCAGCTATTGTTCATGATGATGCTCACATTGATGCTGCTGCCGTCATATCTTGATGTCCTTGTCTACAAACAACTTGATGTCTTTGTGAGTAGTCAATATCATAGACACCTGATTGAATGGATCCCCAAATGTGCTTTGACCAGTGTCTTTGGGTCTACTCTCCTAGAAACCATTGTACCTATGCTATTGAGAGGGAGATGAACACCTGCGATACCTGGAGACATGGAAAAACTCATGGAAAGAAATCTGCTAGTCGAAAATGAAAATGAACTTGAGAACTGACTTGCAACATACCTGTGTGACTCATCATGAAGGTCGTGCAATTTCCACTAGGAGGTCAGGAGACTGACTGCCAAGACTGTGCAAGGCATAGTCTGGGCTGCTGGGAGGTTGACTGATTGCCAAAACTACACAATGTACAATCCAGTTTCACTGTCGACTATTGGAATTGAACAATGCACAATCTCAACCGGCATTGGTTACAGGCTAAGTGACTGGATTATGCAATTTTTTGGGCCAGCAGTCACTGTCCCTTAGAAATGCAAAAAACAGTCTTAGAGGACAGTTCCTAGGAAGAAATGCACATTTATGGAGAGGAAGACAAAGCCTCCCTTCCCTAGATTGTGCAATTTTTTCTCGGTGAAGGCAGTATGAGCCAAGTTTGGTCAGACTCGCTGACGGGCAACTAAAAGCAAAAGTGAATGCAGATGCATGACGATGCTGAGTGTAAGCATAAGTGAATGATTGTGCATGAAAAAGGTGAATAACATATTTAGAAAATGGAACAACATGCATGTGAGTGAGGTGAGGCACTGAATTGGAAACGTTCGTGAAAAACAGTTTCATGCATCTGACAACAGTGAGATGTTAATGAAAACTAAAACAGTGCTAGTACAAGCTAGTTTCTATCAAAATGATAGCAAGTGCTCACTGAAATCAAGCAGACAGTGTTCATATGAATCAAAACATAAAAAGCGCCAGAAATGCAACACAAGACATGGAAAACGGGGTTACCCAAAATAACTGAGTTGAATGTGCTGACAACTCCTAGATGCAATGTGGGATGTTAGAGTTACAAGGTTGATGTGAGGAATGAAATCTGCAGCATCTCATTGACGAGTTTTTATAAAATCGAGGTTGTGATGGGCATGCCACAAATATAGGGAAAGCAACACTTGGTGGGAGGTTTCTGAAATGATCCTTGCATGTAACCTCCAATTGCCAAAAATAGATCCCTAAAAAAAGGGATGCCTTTGAATGTTGCCTTGGGAGAAGCAGTCCATGGATGCAAGTCTATTTTCCTTGGTCCTAGAGGGAACCGGTCAACTCAACTACACATGAAAGAGGTTGCTCAACTCCTGGGAGAAAATGCACATTTATGGTTGGGAGCTAGGCTGGCTACTTAGAATATTTGCACAATTTATAGGTAAAGCATCTGATTACTGCCCAGATTTGTGCAAATTTTGTACTAAGCAGCCTAGCTGGGAAGGATTGTGCAATTTTCTATGTGAAGCTTCCTCAACAGAATTGCGTAATTTTAGGGTCGAATAGGCTACTAGTCATGATTGCACAATTTTTGGAGGGCAGGATGGTTGCCCTCCAGATTTATGTAAATTCTTGGAGTTTCTCAGCCTGCTACTCGACGAAGTTCGGATGAACAACCTATGAGGGAAATGCATCAAGGTTTTATCAACAAGCTGCCTCTTTACAAGAAAATCACTGGAGCTTGTGTACCTGATGAAGTAATACATGCTGCTGTAAAGGTTGGTGGGGAGGATCCAAAGTGAAGGTAAGGAAAAATTTGGAGGGTGGTTGTAGCCACTACAATAGTTTCCTATAGATATTTATGAGTTTTCAACTCACAAAGAAGTGAACTTTTGTATTGAGGGTGTACCAGGGGTAGCAGCAACATGCAAGGCACCATATAGGATGAGCACACTCAAGTTAGAAGAGTTGAAGTTTTAATTGAATATAAAGCTTGACAAGGGATACATTAGGCCAAGTGTATCGCCTTAGGGTTCATCAATATTATTTGTGAATAAGAATGATGGTACTTTGAGGTTCTGCATTGATTATGAGAAGTTAAGCAAGGTGACCATCAAGAACAAGTATCTGTTTCTAAGAATTAATGAATTGTTTGACCCATTTAAGGGAGTGACAATGTTCTTAAAGATTGGCTTGAGATCCAAATATCATTAGATATGCATTAAACAAGACGACATCTACAAGACTACTTTTCAGACTAGGTATGGGTATTATGAGTTTTTTGTCATTCCATTTAGTTTGAGTAATGCTCCAAATACCTTTATATGATTGATTAATAGTGTGTTGTGTCTTTATCGGGACAATTTTTTTATTGTTTTCATTGATGAAATCTTGATATGTTCTAAAAATGAGGAAGATCATGTCGAGCACTTAGCAACAATATCGAGATTATTGAGAGAGCATTACTTGTATGCTAAGCTCAGTAAATAAAATTTATTTTAGACATAAGTACACTACATGGAGAATGTGGTTTCCAAGGAAGGTACAATAATAAATATGGAGAAGATAAGAGCTATCATGGAGTGGGTAGTTCTTAGAAATGTGGATGAGCTAATATCATTTATGGGATAGTAGATTATTACAGAAGGTTCATCAAGAACTTCCCTTCGATTTCATATGATATTACGTCATTGTAGATGTAAGGTACATAATTTGAATGGACAGAGGAATGTTCAGCAAGTTTTGAGCAGTTGAAGCAAATGTTGACAAATGCTCTAGTGCTAAAGATTGTAGATTCGGATAAAGAGTTTGTGGTGTGTACAAAATCCTACAAGAGAGGACTTAGTGGGGTTTTGATGCAAGAAGGATAGGTAGTATGTTATGAACCATAAAAAACTGAATGAGTATGAGAAAATTTTTCCAACAAACGATCTTTAGTTTGAAGCAAACATCCATGCATTGAATATTTGGAGAAATTATCTTCTTGGAAGGAGGTTTGTAATGATGACTGATCACAGTGGACTGAGGTACCTATTTTACTAACCAAATATGAATTCCATACAACTTATATGGTTGGACATGATCAATGAGTTTGAATTTGAGATCAGGTACATCAAGGGGAAAGAGAACAAGGTTGCAAATTATCTAAATAGGAGGATACATGTAAATCATATAGCAGTTATGAGCCCCTACGGGATAGATTTATAGGATCCAATTTTATAGGCAGAACAACAAGACGACAGGTACATTAAGCTTATACATAGGTTACAACAGGGTATAGGTGGTCAGGATGTGGACTGTCATCTTACAAGAGATGGTTTGATCAGATTTAGGGACATGATGTATTTGTTGAATGAGAGTGAGGTTAGGAAGACTATCTTCGAACAATTTCATGCAAAACCATAGTCAATTCACCCAGGATACTAGAGGACATTGGCACCAGTGAAGAAGTTTTAGCATTGGCCAAATCTGAAGAAGGAATTGTCAGATTTTGTGGCTATATGCTTGATTGTCAGTAGGTGAAAGTAGAGTGTAACCATCCACAAGGGTTAATTCAGTTGATTTTAATTCCAGAGTGGAAATGAGAGGTTATTTCCATGGATTTCATCACATGTTTGTGTAGGATACCTAGATAGCATGATTCCATCATGGTTGTGGTTGAAAGGTTGATGAAGGTAGCACACTCCAGTCCTGCGAAGTCTACTTATTTAGATAATGATGAAGAATAGGTCTTCATTAGTGATGTAATGAGGTTGCATGGTGTTCCAAGGAAGATTGTGTCAGACAGGGATAGTAAGTTCACTTTCATGTTTCGGAAGGAGTTGTTTATAGGTTTGGGTACATAGTTAGCCTTCAACACATCTTATCATCCATAGATAGATGGATAGACAACGATGGTCAATAGGATATTGGAGGACATGTTGAGGATGTATGTGATGAATCAACATGGGTTATGGGAATGGTACCTTTTTTGGTCAAGTTTTCTTACAACAATGGGTATCAAGAGTCACTGAGGATGAGTTTGTCGAGGCACTAGATGGGCAGAATGATAATACTCCGATTAGTTGGAGTGATCTAGTGAATAGGGCATTGATAGTACAAAACATATTGGTAGATATGGAATAGGAAATCAAGGTAATCAAGAAGAATCTAAAGGCAACACATGACACGAAGAAAAGTTATGTGGATCAAAATAGGATGTTTAAAGAGTTTTAGGTTGGGCAATAGGTGTACTTTCACATCAATCCCAAGAAGAGCTAAGAGCTAATTAAGGATTGGATCATGCGCCAAGTTGGAACCTTGATTTTTTTGACCTCTCAAGTTTCTTGAAAGGATTTGACTAGTATCCTATGGAATTTCACTATGGCCGATAGTGAAATTCCATGATATTTTCCATGTGTCCATACTTAAGAAGTATGTTAAAGATGTTGATCATATGATTGACTAGTTTGTATTGTTGGTGGAGCCAAATGGATAATTCAAACTAAAACCTTAGTGTATTTTGCAGAGGAAAATGCTCATGCTCTGGAACCAAGAAATCGAGTAGGTTAAAGTGTAGTGGAAACATCTTGGGCCTGATGAAGCTACATGGGAGATGACTAATTAGATGTTGGCTATTTATCCTTCGCTATTCTCTCCTTGAGTGGATGTTTTTTGCATGTGTTTTGGTATATGTATATGCATGTAAATACCACCATGACTTGTGTTATAAAGATTCTATAAGTCATGTTATTATGTTGTCATGATGGTTTGCCTTTCTATAGGATGATTATTGTAAATAATACATCGATCTAAGTTATAAATCTCCATGGGAATTATGTTTTTATTTTTAGTGGTATTATTGGTGGTAGCTTTCATTTAAAACTGAGCATGGTGTTCCCCAAGGGGGGGTTCTCTAACAACCCTGGTGAAAAATTTGTGTAATAAAGTTAATAAGGGAAAAATAATAACCAAGGTCATGGGACACTTATTCCAAGCTGAATGTTGGGCAACATCCTAGTGTGGTTTTTCATCATGTGGGCTTCACTACGGGAGAAATTCCATACCACATGCATTCATATTGAGGGATATATAATGAGGAAAAAATGACATAATATATTAGGGGATATATAGATGGTAAAAGGTTTTTATATTGGAAGATAAAAAAATAGAGCTCAAAGTTAATGAAAAAATATAAAGGGGTATAAAAAGTGTTAATGAAAAAATGGTTACCTACTATCTAAGGAAGAAAGAGATTTTTTAAATTGGGAAGGTGTATTCCGTTCATATTGGTAAGCAAGTTAAATAATATGATTTTTAGAGGTATTTTTCAATCTTTAGTCAAATAAGGGGTATTTTATAGTATGTCATGAATGCACGTGACATGTCATAAGTTCATTGAGTGAAGGCCCCATGGTGTTCATTTGGTTTATTATGGCTAAGAAAATTGGCAAAGGAAGTGGAAAAGGCTTTGAAATGGAAAAATGACATTAATTGACATTTTATTTATGAAAAAAATGGAATCAAGAGAAAAGGAAGGTTGAAGGTCATAGGTTGCATGTGGGGAGGAAAATGAAGGAAAATAATGAAAAATAGAAGAAATAGAGGTCTCATTAATAAAAAGGCTTCTAAGAATGAGTTCACAACCTTTTATTAGTTTAGTTCTAGAGCTCTCTCTCTCTACTCTATCTCTCTCTCTCATAATCTTGGAGAACTCTAGCATTGGAAGAAAGAAGGAAAATGAAGGATGAGAAAGTAAGAGGAAGCAAAAGATAAAGCAAATAAGACTAGGATCAAGTGCTACAACAAGATTAATTGCACGTATCGAGTCGCATGTATGATTTCCTTGCTAGTTTTGGCATGCATGGTACATGAATGTGTGTTTTTGGTTCTCTTTTTGTCATTGTCATGGGTTTTTCCAGGTGTGAGAATGTTCTTTAGCCTTCCCTTACCATTTCTAAATAACCATGGTGTGATGGGGTTCTCTTGTTTTGGTTGAGCTAGATTTCCAAATGAATTTGAAGCTGAGTGGGGTGGTCTTAGGATGAATCACAAGGCCTAGAAATCCTAGGGTAGGAATATATGGTAAAGCCTTATTGTGAATACCCTTGATTGGGACTAGGAATCCCTTGACCAATAATAACATGATACATGGTAAAGCATAGAGGGTATTGACCTGAAAGGATTAGGAATCCTTTCACTGGTAATAATAGGATACATAGTAAAGCCTAGAGGGTGGTGACCTAGTAGGCCAAGGAATCCCTGATCAGTAATGACATGATACATCGTTAAGATGAGAGGTTGAGAGAAGAAAATTCCTGACAGTTTAGGTGGAGACATCCATAGGCATCCATAGCCTTGTATAAACCTAGTGATCTAGTGGGTTTGCATTAAAGCCTGGTTGTATTGATGAGGATTTTAGGCCTGGGAATCCCTTGGTGGGATATACGATAAAGCATGAGGAAGCCCTAGTTGGTTTTATTGTGAGTCCCACATTCATGCTTAGAATATGACACAGAGGTGATTGGTTGAAAGAAATATTTGGTTCAACCCAATCTATGTTCAGGTGGTTCACAGAAGTCCCTAACTTGGTTGGATTGTACATTCATGAATAACAGCTCCTTCTCCTTTGGCATTTCATGTGTAAATGTACTTACTCATATGTGGTCTTATGGATGTTATACCTTTGTTGTTTATGTTGACTATATGCTGGTTATAAGTAAGGATTATGACAAGCTTGAGTTATGGATCTCATCATGATTTAATTAGTACGTGAGATGTCAATGAATATATGAACTAACAGATGATATTCCAACAATTGTGATAAGGCTCAATCATTCTTTACGAATCTCAGATAACTATGAGAACCCTATGCTCAGATATGTTGTTATGACCTGCGGATTTCATATTTGTGATATGTTTGATGAAATGCCTATCATGGCCAGTAGGCCTTCAGTCAATTCCTTGTACCAATTTCTACAGTAGGAGCTATAGTTCATGTTTATTTAAAAAATTTTGAAGTTTCATGAAGTTCTTAGTAGTTCCCTGAGTCATGGCCCTAAAAAAAAGGCACAAAATCTAGGGTCGCTAGCACAAAAATATCTGAAAAAGGTCGTAGTTGCTGCAATGCCTTGCTTTGGGAGCAGTCTGAGGGCCTCAGTCACATGCATGGATTTTCATGGGAGCAACTAGAGGGCCGCAGTCACATGCATGGATTTTCATGGGAGCTGCTACGGGTCTAGGTCAACAAAAACACAAGTTGTGTCAGTTGATAAGTAGCTAGAATGGTTGGTTTCCTCTTCAAGGGTCTATAACTCCTGAGGAAGGTCAGATTGGTATTTTTTTTCCAATTCTACTTCCTTAACTATACATGGGGATTTGAATGATATCATAATAGCATCTCATCACATGTTTACTCCAATGGACGGTTAGCTTGGGTAAATGTAGGAGGAGGGTGTTATAGCTGATGACATAGTGAAAATCAACAAAGTCACATTTGATAATGTCAAAATTTATCTATATCATGTAAGTGTGATGGTTGATTTTCTCTAGATTGATTCAAAACTACAACAAGAATAACTATAGTAGAAGGGTCATGACTCCCATCAACAGTCAAAGATTAATCAGAATTATGGAGCCACTTTAGGAGAAGATTTACATGCAAATGTGAAGGTTCAACCTGCAATTCCCAAGACCTTCATCAGACCTTGGAAAGAAGTTGTGAACAAAAAATATAGAACTTGTTTCTTATATGATAAGGAAATGTCCTTTCATATTTTAGAATATTACAATCCCATCCAATTTAACAATGTTATATTTTTTCAAGATGATCCATCTTCACTTGCTCTTATTCCACAACAGACACTGATTGTCAGATGCAAACAGTTCGATAGAGTTGGCCATATGAAAGATAAATGTTTGGATCTTCATCCTTGTGAGAATTGAGTACAATAATAATTCACACAAATTTTCCATAAACAAAACTCCTTCAAGAACAAAGATTCACCTTAGATGGATCACTTCTTGGAAATTGTCTTCAATAGCCAAGAGGATATATGATCTGGATTTAAATAGGAATGCAACAAATTACAGATATAACCATACATACAGAGATGCATCAGAAATAATACTTCATTTCATTACTATAAAATACTGAAATATGCTTACAAATAAAAATGGAAATAAACTATCTAGGGCGATGGTAGCTTACCTTTTAGAAGAGATGTGGTGATTACATGCCTTCGAAATGTCTTACAATGAGGCTTGAAGGCCTATTTATTGTTGAGAAACAATGGAAAACCATAAAAATTAAAAAACCTAACCCTAGGATATGAAGTGCCAAACTATGGGCCCCGTTTTGGGTAAATTTGTATATCAACTTCCCTAGGTCGTAACTTTGGCATATGATCTCCATTTGATGGGCACAATATGTCATTAGAAAGATCTGTTTTCCCAAAAAACGTCATTTAGGACCTAAAAATGACTCCAAAAGTTGAGGACCTGAAAAATTCCTAAAAATAGTAAATTGTGCTACAGTTAAGGAAATAGAAAAATTGAAAGAAACAATGGTGGGGGTCCAAGTTGAATTGGTCGGTGGCCACCAATATCCACCTAGATCATTCCTCCCTCCTTAGGAAGCAATGGTCCCCATTGCATTGAGTTCCTCCATGAGATGAGAAACTTCTACTGAACTTGGTACCTGGTGAGCCACTTGACCTAGTGAAGGAGTTGGCCTACTTTGGCAACTCGATACAGCTAGATCTTCTACGGGTGAGTGTGCTTGATCTGTGCATTCATGATACGATCAGTTGCATATTGTTCCATGCAATATGGATTTAACACTATGGGTGTGAGTTGTTCTACAATTTCGGATGTGTCTAGTAATGGTGGAAAGTATGGTCGAAGGCAGTCCACATTGAACACTAGGTGCAGGCCAAGGAATGGGGGAATGCTGAGCTCAAATGCATTGTCTCCCACAACCTTGGTAATGGTGTAAGGACCATATCAGAGTGGTCTAATTTTCCTATTCTATGTAGTAAGGCGTTCCTTTTACAAATGCAACTAGACTTTATCGCCTAGTTGAAACTTGTGTGGCACCAAATGTTGATCATGTTGCTGCTTGTACTTGGCATCTGATTTCTCTAGAATGTTGTGGACCTACTGGTGAATATGTTGTATGTTCTCAATGAAGTTGTTTTGCTTATCTGTTTTAGACTGGACATGAGCTAAATCTACCTGAGTAGCTACAAATGGCATGGCCACATCAATGGGACATAGTGTCTAAAATCCCAAGCCCAACTGAAAAGGGTTATGGCCAGTTGACCTGTGGAGAGACCAATTATAGTTGTGATGAACATAGGAGAGGCTTTCATCCCATGTCCATGGATGGTTTGAGTTGTACATGCACAGAATGTGTATGACCATCCCGTTGACAACCTTTGTTTGGCCATCAGTTTGGGGATGGAAGGCTATGGACTTAGTGACTTTGGTGTCTAGCATCGACTAGATACTGGACCAAAATGTATTGAGGAACCTGCTGTATCGATCTGAGATGATATACTGGGGGATCCCAAAGTGTACCCACACTCATTCAAAGATGAGTTTAGCACTAGCTTCTACTGTGATATTCTTCTTGCAAGCTACCATAATGGCCATCTTCGAGAACCTATCGATGACCATAATATCACAATCATTTCCATGCCTATTATAAGGAAGGCCTGATATGTAATCCATGGTGATGGATTCCCAAGGTTGACTAGGAGTAGGCATCGGGGTATAGAGGCCTTGCTTCTTTATGGTTAGTTTGGAAATGGCACAGGCAATGCATGATTTGATGTACTTCCCGACATCCTGTCGAAGATTCGACGAATAGAGATACTTCTACAATATTGCCACCATTTTCTCGACCCCGAAATACCCAACAACCTGATTGTAGTGTGCTTCCCAAATCATCTTAGCATGCTCACTTGAAGGAACACAAAGATGACCCAGGTGGCATAATAGGGCATCTTGGAGGTGAAAATATGGAACATGCTGACCCTCCAAGAGTGTATGGTATGTGTGGCCAAATTTTGGGTCACTTTTGTAGAGAAGTGGCCAATCATAGGTCTTGTTCCCACAAGAGTTGAGCACAGTGTTTAAAGCCATGATCAATGGTCGACTGAGGCAATCTGCAACATAATTGGTGCTGCCCTTCTTATACTTGATATTAAAATGGAACTGTTGCAAGTATGTGGACCACTCTTGATGGCGATCATTCCGAAATTTCCCTTGGGTCTGTATGAACCGCAGGGGCCGATAGTCTGTATCGATGATCGTTTCCTTCCCAGAAAGGTAATGCTTCCATTGTCGATAGGCCTGCACAATGGAATACATCTCTCTTTCATAAGTGGGATACTTCTGGACTGTGTCTGAAAGTGTCTCGCTGTGATATGCCACTGGATGCCCATGTTGACTAAGGACTACCCCAATAGCATAGTCAAAGGCATTTGTCTTGACCTCAAATGGTTGTTGCAAGTTTGGTAATGCGAGCAATGGTGCCAAGTAGAGGCAATGTTTCAACTCTGTGAATGCCTCCTATTGAGATTTAGACCAAAATAATTTTGCTTTCATTCCTCCCTTGGTGACTTGACTCAAGCACCAAGTGATATGAGAAAATTCCAACACCTACAGTAGAAGTTGGCAAGATCTAAAAAGCTATGGAGATCTATCAGAGTGGTTAGAGATGGCCAATCCTGAATGACATGGATCTTGGCTAGATCCACATGCACCCCCCATTCATCAATAATGTATCTCAAATACTGAACCTGGGTCATGCAAAAAGTTCATTTCTCCAAATTGGCACATAACTTGTGTTGCCACAGTGTTTGGAGAACCTACCGAATGTGGTGGAGGTGCTCTTCCCAACACTAGCGGAAGATCAGGATTTCATCCAAGTATACCACTACAAATGAGTTGGTGAATGGCCGAAAGATGTCATCCATTAGCCTCATGAAGGTTGCAAGAGAATTCATCAACCCGAAAGGCATAACCAACCATTCGAAAAGGCCCTCCTTAGCTTTGAAGGTAGTCTTGCACACATCAGAGGGTTCGATTGGTACTTGGTGATATCGTGACTTCAAATCGGTCTTGCTGATATATTTTCCCCCTTCAGTTGGTCTAGGAGGTCATCAATCCATGGGATCAGGTACCTATTATGGAGAGTAATCTTGTTCAACACCTAATAGTCAATACAAAGTCTCCAAGTCCCATCCTTCTTCTGTACCAACACAATCGGGCTCCCACAGGGTGATGAGCTCAGACGGATGTGACCTTTCTACAACAGCTCCTGAATCTACCTCTTTATTTCATCGTTCTCCCAAATGGAGCGCTAATAGATTGGTCCATTGGGCAGTGGCACACCTAGGGTCAGATCGATGGAGTGCTTGGCCTAACAGTGCAAAAGAACCCCTATAGGGGAGGTGAAGATATCCTCGTATGCCTCCATGACCTTTTCCATCTATAGTTGTCATGTGGAGGGGCCTCGTTTGGAGGTCGTGGCCACCATCTTCTTCTTTCCTTGAGGGTGTATCATTAGGAAAACAAATTTATGAATTTTGGAAATGAGTTTACTGGATTGTTTTGTAGTAACCAAAGAGATATCAGTAGGCGGTTCTACCTCCAGTATCCTATACAACTTATTTCCTAAAGTAACAATTACAACACGCGGCCTTGATTCATACACAGCATGTCGCTTCCACAAGTATGGTTGGCCTAATAATACATGACAAACATCAAGGGGGCAACATCACATAATACCTCATCTGTGAAGGGTATGATGTTGTATGGAAGGTAACACTGTTGGTTGATGCGAAGATACCATCCTTGGTGAAGGCACTTGATGGTATATGATTGTGGATGTGTTGTGGTCGGTAAGCCTAGCCGCTTCACGACCTCTGCCGAAATGAGGTTATTTAGCCACATATGGGAGTGGAAGAGGTGTCCCTCCTCCTATGGATCTTCATGTTCCTCCTTCTGGATCTTCATGGTGGCAATGGTGGCATTAGGCTCCACGTCAATAATATGCTTCCCTTTATCATTCCCATTTTCAAGTTCTGACTCTATGTTCAAACATGCATCTGATTCTGAAACCTTTAGCTCAACCACCAGTCATTGCTTGGCCTGACACTCACTTGTGTTATGAGTGGAGCTCTTATGGAACTTAGACCACTTTCCCATGTCATTTTTTGGCCTCGTAGTGCTATTCTTTTCTTGCAACTTTGGTGGGTTGTCTTGGGCCACCCTGCGTTGGCTTTGTCCTTTGTTTTGTGGTTTGGGGGCCCCTTTCCATTACTTTAGATTCACATATCCAAAGTCTCACTTCTTCTGTTTAAACCTTTTCTCGATCTTGACAACATATCGATATGCCATGCCGAGCGAGAAGATGTTCAGGAATTCTATTTCGTCCTGGATGTACCTGTGTAGGCAGCTGTGATATTTTGAGTAACAAATGCTACTTTGAATCCTTGATACCCAACTTTGTCAAAGTGTATGGAAAATATTCGTAAACTCCTGCATGTCTTGGTCCCTTCCCTGCTGCATTGTGGTCCACTTTATGTATTGATACTCATAGCTTCTGACAGGGTAGTATTACTCCTTAATGGTAGCACACAATGAATTCCAAGTGGGTGTGGTAGAAAACAGGGAGGTCGCACTTTCATCCTTCTGCCCGCAGTAGGTTTCCTACCAGTCCTTGATGTGGGGTGCGCTTTGAGAAGAGTGAAAGTAATCTTCTCCCGGCCGAAAAAATCATGAATAGAAAAATACCCTTTTAGTAAATTTAACCATTTATCTATGATGTCTGCATCTATCTGACCCTCAAATATGGGAATGTCAAAGTTAACTTGTACCTTAAAGGGTGTGTCGATTCTAGAGTAGCTGCCAGATGTAGATGTGTCGCCCCTGGGTAGCCGTTGAAGGATCTGGGAAAAGTATCCATCATCGTGTTCCTTTGTCACTCGAGGGCCTCTTCGAGCAAGAGTTTGATAGGATCTCCTACACCCTCATCTTTCTTTTCATCTGCCATGGGAGGCCGTCAGGATTTGCGAGGTTGGTCTTGTAAAGGTTCGACGAGTTGAAGCCCTAACTCCTTATATCGCGACCTCGTTGAGGAAATGCAAAGAAAGAAAGAGAAAGAGCAGATCGCTCTGATACGACGGATTCATATTTAAACATGAACACAAAAAATTACAAATATAACAATAAAGAGATGCAATAGAAATAATACTTCATTTCATTATTTTAAAATACTAAAATATGCTTACAAACAAAAATTGAAATAAATTAGCTAGGGCGATGGTAGCTTATCTCTAAGAAGATATGTGGTGGCTACATGCCTCTGAACTATCTTACATTGAGGCTCGAAGGCCTATTTATGGTTGAGAAACAATGGAAAACCATACACATCCAAAAACTCAACCCTAGGAGATGTAGTGCCAAACTATGGGCCCCGTTTTGGGTAAATTGGTACATCAACTTCCCGGGGTCATGACTTTGGCATATGATCTCAGTTTGACACACACAATACCTCATTAGAAAGATCCATCTGAGGAATACATATCTGCGAAGAGACATATTAGTCCATGGACCCATGTTGCTCCCAATTTTCCCAAAAAATGTCGTTTAGGGCCTCAAAATGGCTCTGGAAGTTCATGACCCGAAAAACTGCTAAAAATAGAAAATTATGCTACAATTAAGGAAACTAAAAAACTAAAGGAGACAATGGTGTGGGTCCAAGTGGAATTGGCGTGTGGCCACCAATATCCACCTAGATCAATATACATGTCATATCACATGCGTGTGGCCACCAATATCCACCTAGATCAATATACATGTCATATCACATAATTTGCTCTCGAGTATTGGCTAATCCTATAGTGAAGACTTCTTCATCTTCTCAGCTTGTAGTTAACGGGGGGGAATTGACGGTTAGTTAACAACTTCTAAGATTCGTCATTCGAATATTTTTTAAGTGAAACTAAGCCACACCCTAAAATTTTTGTCTGCGCATACAACCATATATTTCCATAGTCAGATTCAGAGTTGTATCCAAAGATAGAGCAATGCTCAATGAATGTGATTTTTTATTGGTGGCACTTCTTAAACCATCACCTACAAAAAATTTGGTTTCTGCTATAGTTTGTGTTAGGGAGCACTTTGACTAGCATAAGACTTCAACTTCTATCCAAATTAGGAGTTTCCCAAGAACTACTTTGATAGTTCTAGAGTTGGTGGTCATCCTAAAACCACCATTGTTTGCAATTGTGATTTCTCGCACCATTTTTGTTTGTTTGTGGTTTTCTACTAAAAACCACCATTATAGATAGCTTATTAAACCATTGGATGCCATGCATTTTTTCGTTTTAGCTCTCTTCTTGGACTTACATACACCCCCTTGGCTAAGGGGGGAACGTTAACCAACTAATTCTTTCAGGTTCTCTTAGACAATTAATGCATGCCTGAGAAATGTGGAAACTAAATCTAACGGTTTCATGGTTGTAATTATGCATGTACATTTTACATCATTCTTAATATACAGTTGAATTCTTTTTCCACTAATTATTATTCCAACATCAAGATTCTCTACTTGAACATGTTTTATATATAAAAGTACTAGAATCATTGTATATATCTTTTTATTTTTTTTATTTCTTTTCAGTTGATTTTATTTTCATATATTTATGTATTCATTTTTCTTTATGCATCATTTTTGGTTTTTCTAATACATGTCTTGAGAGTTCACAATTCTTACTCTCAATAATTAGATGTACAATTAATCTTTAATAGTGTGGACCATTTACTCACCATCATAAACTAAATTACTTAATTGTGCAAGTCGAATATGTTGTAATAACTAATTTTCTCACTATTACAATGAATTTTGACTTCTTACCTTATTTTTTTTTTTCATATTCACATAACTAAATAAATCTTACAACATTAAAAATTTTTAATATTTTAAAAATATCTACATTTTAATTTTTATAATTTCCATTTAATATCCAAATTTATACATATCTTTAAAAACCATAATACTTATATAAATATATTAAATAAATTAACAATATACTGCGTTTTATATTCAATAAAATCATGATCACAAAGTAATGTTAACTTTCCAAACCATCCTAAGAATATCAAATAACATCTCATGTAGCCCTTCTTCTATCTCATCCCCACCAATACCTACCTTACCTACCTTATTGTCTAGTAACATGAGAGGGTGTGGCATCTTTATCATATTATTTGTTTATTTATTATTATTATCAATTTTATGTTTTGTTTTTGAAATTTAAAATAAATTATAATATTATTGGGGTGAGAGGTTTTATAGCTCAATATGAAGTAAGGCTTATTATGAGAGATATTGTCACATAATATTACATTTAAAAATATAACAAAATTAACTTACTAGGGAAATAAGTAATCTTTTTACTAAATAATATAGAATTGACAAATTGCATTAAAAATAATATTATTGATATTACATGATCTATAATTCATTCTATGTTGTTGACATGTAATATTTAAAACAAAAATATATATTAACTACAAAAATTTAGTGCCAGTCATAAATAAAACATTTCACTATATATATTAAATAACATAATTTTATATCGAGTTGATAGAGAGAAAATAAAATTAATTTAAATTGTGGAGTAAAATATTTTAATATTTTAATATGTGTTTGTAGAGGGAGAAAGTTGAAAGTTGTAATTTCATTAATATGTTCTTTTTAATTCAAAGTAGGGGACAAATTTCTAATTCTTTCACTATTTAGTATGAAATTCACAAATATGCTGAAAAGTAATAATAAAAATAATAATTCAATGTGTCTCTATACACATGGATAATATTCAATGTATATGTGTTTTCTGGAATGTGTTAACATTTTAAAGCAGGTAGTGAATTATAAATAAATTACCAGTCAATGTCAACTATGTATATTATATAAAACAAATGAAAATGAAATATCTTTTTATAGTTAAAACATTTTATAAACTTGTGTATTAGAAACAACAACATAGATCCATCCTAATAAATTTTTTAAGATACAAATCTCTTTTTAATACAAAAATTAATAAAAAGTCTACACATTAAAGAAATTTGATCTTTATAAACTCTTAAGGAATTCAAACTCCATATAGAACTAAACTAGTTTTAAATAACAATACATTAATAAAATCACTCGTTTTAACCTATTTTATATAATATATATTTAATTAAAATAAAATATTTTATTTATAATTCATATAACCATTACAACAATTTTTTATATTTATTTTAAATGGATTTCTCTTTGACAGAAGTGAAGTGTCGAGGTAAGAATCACTGAATAAAAATGATTTGAAGTCAGGATAATCAAATATAAATCGTGTTTCCCATAAATTGATAAGCAAAGAAAAGAGTTTGACAAACCAGGAAAGTGGATACATAAATACAATTACAGGGGGGACGTCGAACTCAGTGACAAAGTTTGACGAACCACGAAACTGGAAAAAAAATTAGGATTAAAGGGGGAGAGTTGAACTTAGTGAACAGCTGTTTTATCGAGAAGTGAAGCATCCTGAATCTGACGTTTGAGATGTGTTTTAATGTTTTTAAAACGAGGAAAATCAATTTGAAGAAGAAGAAATTATTTAGATGTGAAACACCTTCTCGCATCTGCTCTCAAAAGAAAAAGGAACCCTACACCCGTCCAAATTTAAACGTGATAAATCATCTATAAAATGTGGACCTGAGATTTAAATAATAATAATAACTATTGTATACAACGCCCGTTATGTCCTCCGTCTACTGGCTTATTTCAGAAAGACAGTTCACGAGAACTCGCGATACCCGTTCATTGACTGAACTTTAATTAAAAGCAAATTAACTTCACATCTGCTCTTCATATTTTAAATTTTTGAAGGAGATTCCCACGTTCCTGGTGTTTTTTGGGCCATCGGCTCATTACTTGGACAGTTGTTCCGTCCACGCATGGACGATGATTATAATCTATAAAAAGTCGCAATCCTTTGAGTGTTTAACTTTCTACATACAGAAACTGCTTTTTAAAGCAAACCCTGTCTTGATACAGATGTCCCGACCGCCCCCAGACAGTCCATGTTGTCTGCTCAGGCCGCACAACCAAAGAATACTGCCCTACTGTACGCACAAGGAACTCATTTAACCTGCCTTACAATTAAAATCCAGTTTTTTAGAAAACCTTTGTAAAAGGATCGATTTTTAAAATGTTATTCACACAAACACATATCTATTAATTAGATATCTTTAACAGAAAGAAATCCAGCACCATGTCGTTCGCATTGCATTGGCACACGAAACCTATCATCATTAGTAATTTCGAAGCTGAATATTTGTAGAAGCCAACAAGTACCCTTACCTTCAGTTGTATAAGTGAGAAAAAGTAAGGACTTCTAGCGATTCCAGTAGCTTACCTGCCCAATTGTTAATTTTGACATGGGCGTTTCATTGTGTTCAGCCCAGACTGGAAGAGAGATACCGTGACATGTAAAGATTTTGAGTGGATTAAATAAAAATAAAATTATATACAGTTGAATTTGACATTCACAAAAGATGGTTGCATTTTGAGAAATTTGATTCTTACACAATGTGTAAAATTAGTATAGACTCTATAGTGATTACACAAAGAGGAGCTCTACAACCAAGGCCAAATGTGTGTAATGTAGCGAAGTTTGTTAATATTTTTATACATCACATTAAAAGATATAACATATAAATAAGAATTATATATTAAAATTTATTTTACTATATAAATTAAATAATATTTTTGTAACCATATTTAAATTTAATTAATAAACATATAAAAAGAAATATAATCTACTAATCATATTATTCACCCTTTGTTATCATGGATATTATTAATTTCTAAATAGGTTTTGTTACAATAATATAGGCCAATACCATAAGCCAAAAAACCATAAATAACATTTAAAAAATTAAAACTTAATATATACAATAAATTTACAATATAACAAGATTCTTAACCATTGATATCCACCCGGTTTTAGCAGGAATATTATTAACTTCTAAAATAAACCAATACCCTAGCTTCTCAATAGCACTTGACCAAAAGTCATAACTCATTCAAAGTCAAAACATTTTATAAATATTTAATTTTAATTTAATTTTATTTAATTTTTAAATTAAATGAGGTTGGAGAAGCTCTCCAACCAAGCACGTGATCCCTCCTTAGAAGTTACATGGTTGAATCCAGAGTGAGATAGAATATGCATGTAGACTTAATATATGCCGAGTCAAATTACTAAACCTAGATTCATCTTAATTCATGATCTATCTAAAAAAAATCAATCTTTTTAAACCAACCTAAATCCATAAACTCTTTAGAATTATAATTTTCTTTATAAACACAAATAAAAATATCACCTCTTACAAAGTCAAATTACTAAACCTAGATTCATCTTAATTCAGGATCTATCTAAAAAAAAATCAATCTTTTTAAACCAACCTAAATCCATAAACTCTTTAGAATTATAATTTTATTGATAAACACAAATAAAAATATCGCCTCTTACAAAGTGAAATTACTAAACCTAGATTCATCTTAATTCAAGATCTATCTCAAAAAAAATCAATCTTTTTAAACAAACCTAAATCCATAAACTCTTTAGAATTATAATTTTCTTTATAAACACAAATAAGATATCACCTCTTACAAATGTGATTTCCTAGTTAAAGATCAAACAAATATGAAAAACGTTGTCATTAGTCCTTTCCATGTGGCAATGGTCAGGGACTATAGTAATAAAAAACGATGCAATTAGCATTACTTGAGTTTTTTTGTCATGTTTCTTACTCCTGGCTCTTAATTTATAATTAAAGCTTTTTAAGATGGATGGATTTACCATCTTATTTGGCCTCTTCCGGAAGTGGGGAGGCAAAATGCATAGATTATAATCTATTTGTTTGTTACTAAACTAATGCTAGCATTAATAGAGGGCATTAAATAACAACTTCAACCTATTTGTCTCACGTCACCTTATTCAACTCTTTTTCGGTTACATGGTTGCCAAACTCATGGCTGCCAAACACATGGCCACATGACTTACAGATGGCTCTTAGATGCATGGGAGGAACATCTAGAACATCCAGCTATTGGTTCACACCTTAGAATATATAATATCGCTACAACTTGTTGTGCCCTTGCTTCAGCAAGGCAACGACAACCGCGGGAATAGTCCTCTTTGTGGTAATATCATCAATTGAGACTATATAGGAGTCCTGGATAAGGACATGTGAGCAGGAATCTGCATATGAAAGGGAAAACATATCATTTATCTAAGCAACAACAAGTATGGCATCTTTCTATGCTCAATATGTCATAAAAAGTCTTGAAACTGACCACTAGATCCTTCTTCAACTCACTCAATCCGGTCAGGTATTTTGCATTCGCTCTGCAATTCAGACTTCAAAGCTGGTTTCCAACTGAATTAGTATGAAAATGAATTTTAACAGCGGTAGCATAATTGTTTTTTTACAAAATTAAACAAAAGAACTTTAAACTTGTTTTGCTACAACTGAATTAGTATGAAAATGAATTTTAACAGCGGGAGCATAATTGTTTTGCTACAGAATTAAACAGAAGAACTTTAAACTTGTTTTGCTACATAATTAAACAGAAGAACTTTAAACTACAACCAGGTTTCTTCTCTATTTCTTTGATGCTACTTACGATTTCTATAGACGATGCAAGGCCAAACTAGATGCCTCTCAAAGTTGCCTGCCAAAAATAACTTTCAAAATAAAATTATAAAACAATATCGAACGACACCGAACGTGTATATCCATTAACAAGAGGCACCACGACGTAGCGGATATCATTCTTCATGACTATATATAAAATCAAGAAGTCGTGAGGGCGGTGAGAATACCTGAACTGGATGCGAATAACAGAAACAACAATAGAACCAGAAAGCAGCCGAGGTTGCGTGCCTAAGCAGCCCCTTATTAATGGTGCTTCTGTAAGGTCAAGATAATATCCAAACGAATTCTCTCATATCTCTAGAGCTGACAGAAAAGGAGAGTGAGCCGACTCCCTATCCGTCTGTAGTGAGGGAGAGGGACCTGGGGACACCGCCCAACAAAACCTGAATTTAACTCTGTTATAGTGTTTATTGTGTATGTCTTGTACAGTGGAGCAAACGATAATATAATTAGCATAGCAAACTCTTATAAACCGAAATACACATTATGTTGGCTATCCATCTACTTGGGCTGTAGAATGCCCCTGTCAACACAAATATCATTCTCCCATTCTCTATTCACCAAAATGCAATGCAGATAAAATCAGCAAGCCAAATATCTGTATGTCACTCTCTATCCACCAGAATGCAATGCAGACAGAATCAACTGGCCAAATGCAATGCAGACAGTATACTGAAGAATTTTAGCCAATTCAGTTAGCCCCAATTATTACAGAATATCATTATTGTTTCAGTACATAGCATCTTTATGCAACTAATTAGTCTGACAACGAGCATTTATTAGAAATTCAAAGATAAAAGAAGTATACTAACCTCTGTATCGACCAGAAATGGTACCAGTGCCACTACTCCAGTAAGAGCACTCAGCCTGAGGTAATGTAGTATTTCATTCTGTCTTTCTTGTCCATTAAGTTCTCCCAGTTCCTGCATCGAAGATAAATGAAACGGACCTGAACAATTACGAGTAGGAAAGAAAATGTGTAACCTGACTGAATGATAGGAAATAATACGTGTAACGTTACTAAATGACATCTGTCAAAATGCATGTCGAAATATTGCCGTAAAATGCATGTCGAAATATTGCCGTAGATTGAATGCACTTTATTTCGTAAGCCTATAATGCACTTTATTTAGTCGCATTCTTTACCCTTTATGTTGCAAGCATTTGTTCTTTTTTTGTTTGTTGCTCTAAAGCTTTGTGGGTCCCCATCTGAGCAGTAAGGCCATCGGAAGGCAATTTCTTAGTTGCAAGACATCTAAAAATATCTTCAGTAGTAACCTTAACGCTGCCTGTAGCAGCCTCTATCTCCTCCATGTACTCTTTCAAGCCTAAAATCTGCCTTTGAATCCTTAACGCAGACCTTCGGAGGCCCTCCACAGCTCAACGTAGATCCATTCGGCTGCCTTATCAGCGTTGTTTACTACCCTTCGTTTTCTTTCTTGCCTAGAATCTTTAGAGAGCAGACAAGTGGAAATGACATAGTGCAGCAGAGCTAGAGCATTCCACGCCTTTGGGGTGAACTCGCCCCTAAAGTAAGCAGCTTGGATTTGAAAGTCCAGTCGATTAATGGCTCCTCTGCGAGTAAAGAGAAACTTTATTTCTATGCATGCCCGTCCATCTGGACCCTTTGGGAGATTTGCAAATCTTCCCCTTCAATCCGAAATCCAATTTCTCAAAGTATTTCAAGCCTAAACTTGTCATCTTAATTTTCCTAATTAAAAAATATAAGATACATAGGAGCTTAGCCGCTTAAGTCCAAATCTATTTTGAAACTCTCAGTATTCTAACTCTCTATTGATTTCAGTATTTATGTTACCTAATCCCCAACTTTTTTCATTTATCCATACTCCTCTAGCTTCCTTCATTTTTTAGCTTTGGCGTTCTAGCCACGGTTATTGAATCAATTAGTTTACAAATATTATTTTGACAGGAGATGATCGCCAAGATAGAGGGGCCAGTGCACAAGTGGGTGGCATGTAATAACTGCATGAATAATTGCAGATATAGTTTTAGATTTTGTGCATTTGTCAAATAGCACAAAGGCGAACTGCCCCTCCAGGTGTCCATAAGGCGCACTGTCTCCGGATGGCGAGGTAGGCAATCGTTCTATTCTCTATCTTGGGATTGTCGTCGCTAACGCTGCGCTGGGCACCACCTGTAATGGAATCTAAGTAAGGGACCATTCTTTTTTGTTGAGACCCAATAAAAAGAAACAACGATCTATTGGACTTTATATCTCAAACATAAAAAAAAAAAACAACAACTTGTGGCTGCATTAACTATTTATAATATGCCACAGACTCTTCCCATTGTACAAACAACCAGGAAAACCAACAGACTGCCTCTATCACGTCATCTCCGTTGTTCCGTCGAAGTCTCCATAAATGAAGGCTTGTCTTGTGTTGAAAATAATCGCATACTATAAACTTCAAAAGCTTTTTTAGTTTAATTTGCCTCTCTCATCAAGAATGCCTCAATATACCATTATGGTCTGCACCAAAAGGTGCAAAGACACGTTGATAGAAGTGTAAATGAATATAGTATATATATATATTTTAACTGGGTTATGTTGTTTCATTTTTTGACTTGGTTGTAGCTTAGATTTTGAAATACAAGTGTTGGTATTAAAAAAATAATAAAACATAAAATGTGTAATGGAGCACCCCAATCCAATAGCGTATGTACCAAACCATACGAGAAGACGATATTTTCTAAAACTTGAGTTATAGTAGGAATTCTCCACAACTTGTTACAATCATACCCGCAACATAACAGAGTGAGTGAGTGATGGATGGTACAGAATCATCAGTCAGGAGGGACCAACTACATAGTTGGATCATATCACTGATAGGGGAATAGCTATAGCTCTAACCCTGTAGGCGCTTCTACACTGTCCTCCTCCTTGTTGTTTACATCATCCACGTCATCATGCGAGCATTCAACCAACGTAACCCCATCCAGAAAACTTCTCATTTTAGTCCTTTCTTCTGCGTCTTGATTTTTTTCTATATCTGCAGCACCACTTAAATCTGTTTGTGCAGAAACAGAATTAGCTATGTTGAAGTCCTCCCATTGGAATGAAGGTTTCCAGGGCGGTGTACTGCTTTGACTAGCATCTGACGAGCCTTTTGGCTGCTGCTTGAGGGGCGGGGCCGTCAACATTTGATCTCCCTCCACTGCATTAATACCTCCTCTTGCGCCTATACTACTACCACTGAAATTCATGCTCTTTCTTTTAAAGAGTTTCTTTGTTTCTTTGGTTCTGTCTAACAAAACCATAAATTCCTCCATGTCATCTTCATTGTCCAAAGTTGTCAGGGCATTTGAATCTCTCCTTTTCTTTCTCATCTTCTTCTTCTGTTTTAGTTTGTGACGCTTCGTCTGATTGGTTTGGAAAGCATACTGCTAATTTGAGCTGTTGAAATGTTACTTTCAACTACAGCATCAAACCTCTAGTTTCCCCGCACCACTTCTCACTGAATGATGGTAATTCTCCGGAGGCAGTGAGCAAACCCATCAGCTGACACGTGCCTTGAGCGGTTTTGCAAATACAACTTTCCCCGATGCGTAAATTGCGGTAAAATAGACCATGCGATGTTGACCGAAAACCGTCTGATTAATGTGACTTGAAAGCCTGTATGGTTTGATCGTGCGTAAAAGTAATTGTGCATTAAAATAGCAAATCGAAACTAGTTTTTTTCTTACACGATGAAGATTTTGTTTTTCGGGATCAAGGACATCAAACATTTAGGAACACAAAAATCATGGCAGAGTTGGTAAAAAAAGTAAACACCAGGTTTTACTGCGGACATGGAGAATGTATCGCAACATCTAGAAATTTCAGGAATTAAATTTATTTGTCTGCCCCTCCATATCTTGTTTTAATTTCTAGTCTTGTCATAAAATTTTTAATAAAAAGAATGTATGTCTAATTTTTTTTTGAGTAGGTTTTTTTTACGGTACATGTAATGTCATATATTTTTGTTGTTGAAATGTAATGTAAAAAAAGGGCATCATCCCAAAAAGTAAGAAGTGAAAAAGGAAAAGTTACACACAGCAGTGTTAATTTTTCAGAGGAGACATAGTGAAAATTTGAACTACCTCTGAAGCAGTCTTGCTATAATCCCTCTGTTAGAGGAAGAATTTTGTAACATCCTTTTGTGTGTGTGAAAAACTCTGTTTCCTGTGTTAAAAAACATAGCATTATTCTATGTTCATTGTTGTTTTGGAATTATCAGAAATTCCCAACATGGTATCAGAGTTTCTCCAGGCTCTTTGAAGGTGTCAAAGAAGCCGAGGGAATGATTTCTTGCTGCAGCAGCTTCTCCAGCAAAGTGAAGACTCAGTCAAGAAAGAATCCAAGGTATTTCTCAAGTTAGTTTTTTGTGTTACTGTTGAGGACAGTCAGTTATTTTAAATACACAGTCAAGTATTTTGAAGCATAGTTAAGAGTGCAAGAATGGTTGGAGCCAGCACTAGAATGGGTATCTGTAATACTCAACTCCCACAATTTAATGGGAAAAACTATGGATATTGGGCAATAACTATGAGAGATTTTCTTGCTTCCCAAGACTTATGGGAATTTGTAAAGGATGGTTTTGAAGAACCAGCAGATGAAGATGAGTTTAACAATTTAACTCAGGTGGAGAAAGATCTGTTGAATATCAGTAAGAAGAAGGATTCTAAAGCCCTCTACTTTTTGTATCAAGAAGTGCATGAGAGTGTGTTTCCAAGGATAGCAGCAGCCAAGAGATCCAAAGAAGCATGGAAAACTCTCAAGATAGCCCATCAAGGCATGGAGAAACTGAAGACAACAAAACTACAGTTGCTAAGGAGAGACTTTGAGACTCTCTGCATGAAGGAGTCAGACAATATTGACTCATTCTTCACACATGTGACTGGTGTTGTCACACACATAAGGTCTCATGGAGAGATTCTTGAAGAAATGAGGATTGTGGAGAAACTATTGAGGATCCTACCCTCAAGGTTTGATGTGATTGTCACCACCATAGAAGAGACAAAGGATCTCACAAACTTCTCAGTTGATGAACTACATGCATCACTAATAACACATGAGTAGAGATTGAGTAGAAATGAAAACTCATCTCTAGAGCATGCCTTTAAGACCCAGATGTTCTTTGGAAGAGGAAGAGGTCAAGGCAAAGGAAACAAGAGAGGAAGAGGCAGAAGCCAAAACAGAGGCGGAAAAAACAGTCCAGCAAATGCTCAAGGAAGAGGCAGCAATCCAAATCAGAACCGAGGCCAAGGCAGCAGCCAACAAAGTGGACAACATCATGCTCAAGCACAATGGTATGATAAATCCAATGTCCAATGTCACTATTGTAAAAAATATGGGCACTATGCAAATGATTGTAGGAAGAAGCAACATGATATGAGTAATAGAACTAGTGCAAATTTCACTAGAGAAAATATAAGCCAAGATAATTTGTTTTTAGCCTATAATATGACTGAAGAAAAAAGTGAATATGTATGGTTTCTAGACTCCGGTTGCAGTAACCATATGACAGGAAACATAGCCCTGTTTTCTATGTTAGATCAGAGTGTGAAGTCACAAGTCACACTAGGGACTGATAATAATGTTTCTGTTAGGGGAAAAGGAGAAGTAAATGTCTTAACAAAGAAAGGTGAAAAGAAAACCATAGAAAATGTTTATTATGTTCTTGGGATGAAATGTAACCTCATAAGTATTGGACAGCTTAGTCAAAAGGGGTACAATGTTTTCTTTGTGGATTATGTATGCACCATTATGGATAAAACACCTAGGAAACAATGTATTGCTGAAGTGAATATGACAAGGAACAGGTTATTCCCTCTTAGAATGAAAGAAGATTTAGAAAATGGAGAAGAAATAGCAGCAGTGACATAAGAGGCTTTCCAAAGAGAACCAAAACATGAAAATTGGTTGTGGAACTTGAGATTTGTACATCTCAACTTTGGAGGTCTTAACTTGTTGAATAGAAAAGGAATGGTAAGAGGATTACCATCGATAGAGAAACCAGACAGCCTTTGTGAAGGTTGTATCTTGGGGAAACAACACAGAGAAAGTTTTCCATCTCTGAAAAGCATAAGGGAAAAAGCACCCTTAGAGATTTTCCACTCAGATCTATGTGGATCGATGCAAACTAGATCACTTGCAAGCAGCCACTATATGCTTAGTAACATTTATTGATGATTTTACTAGAAAAACTTGGGTTTAGTTCCTGAAGAACAAAAGTGAAGTGTTTGAAAGATTTTGCAATTTCAAGGCACTTGTAGAAAACCAAAGTGGGCTGCATATCAAAGTTCTAAGAACTGATAGAAGAGTTGAGTATATCTCCAAATAATTTCTACATTTTTGTAGAGAAAATATAATTCATAAGCAGTTTACCACTAGGTACACTCTACAGCAAAATGGAGTTGCTGAAAGAAAGAATAGGACAATCATGGATATGGCGAGGAGTATGTTAAAGGAAAAGAATTTGCCAAATGATTATTGGGCTAAAGCTGTACATTGTGCAGCATACATTTTGAATAGATGCCCTACAAAAGCAGTCATGAACAGAGTGCCGTAAGAAGCATGGAGTGGGACAAAGCAAGGAGTCACCCACATGAAAGTTTTTGGATGTGTGGCTTATGCACACGTTCCAGATCAACTAAGGAAGAAGTTGGATAGCAAAGGGGAGAAATGTATTTTCATTGGATACAGTGAGGAATCCAAAGCTTATAGGTTGTATAACCCATCCACCAAGAAGCTTATTGTGAGTATAGATGTTCAGTTCATTGAGGAGGAAGCTTGGGATGGAAGCATAGAGAAAACAGTGAATGTTAAAAACTCTTTGTCTCATGATGAAGATGATGAGGAGATGGCTGAAATACATCCCCAAACAGCAACACCAACACAAGGGCAACAAGAGACACCCTTGAGGAGAAATGAAAGTGCTTCTTCAAGCACACCACAAGGAGGAAATTCAAGTGCTTCTTCAAGCACTTGTACACCAAATGAAAGAGGTAAGAAGTTCATAAATTTAAGTGATATTTATGAACAAGAGGCAACAAATGAAGGCATGAACTCTTTTTTTGCTTTATATTTTCATGTTGATGACCCTGTTCATTTCGAAGAAGCAATTAAGGATAGGAAATGGATAGAAGCCATGGATGAAGAGATCAATGCCATAGAAAGAAACAAGACATGTGATTTAGTTGAACTACCAAAAGGAAAGGAAGTCATTGGAGTTAAATGGGTCTACAAGACCAAGAGTAATGCTGAAGGAAAAATAGAAGGACACAAGGCAAGACTTGTTGTCAAAGGATATAAGCAGCAGCATGGGAGAGACTATGAGGCAAATTTTGCACTGGTTAATAGAATGGAAATCGTGAGAGCAGTGTCGTTCATAGCAGCACAAAACAAGTGGAAAGTTTACCAAATGGACGTGAATTCGACATTCCTAAATGGAGTGTTAATGGAAGAGGTCTACATTGAACAACCTTTACGCTATGAAAAGAAAGGCCAAGAGCACAAAGTGTGCAGATTGAAGAAAGCTCTTTATGGGCTGAAGCAAGTGCCAAGAGCGTGGTATAGTAGGATAGATTCCTATCTACTGGAAAATGGATTTGAAAAGTGTGAGGGAGAACCCACCCTCTACATCAAAGAAAAGGATGGTAAAATACTAATTGTTGTGTTATATGTTGATGATCTTATTTTCACAGGTAATGATGATTACCTTATTAAAAATTTCAAAACAGTCATGAAAGAAGAATTTGAAATGACTGACATGGGTTTGCTGAGATACTTATTAGGAATAGAAGTACAACAAAATGGAAATGGGATTTTTATCTCACAAGGGAAATATGTTAATGAAGTGCTGGAAAGATTTAATATGTAGGAGAGCAAAGCAACAATCACTCCCACAGTGATAGGATTAAAACTCAGCAAAGAGGACAACAGTAAGGATTTTGATCCTAGTTTGTACAAGAGCATAGTTGGCAGCCTCATGTATTTGACTGCAACTAGGCCAGATATAATGCATGTTGTTAGTTTGATTTCCAGATTCATGGAGAGGCCAAAAGAAGCACATTGGCAGACACCAAAAAGGATTCTGAGGTATTTTAAAGGTACTAAATGGTTTGGCATTTTATATACGGCTTCAGAATGTTCAGATTTAATTGGATACATTGATAGTGATTGGGCTGGAAGTGTAGATGATTGGAAAAGCACATCTGGTTATGTTTTTCACATGGGTTTAGGAGCCATTTCATTGGCTTCTAAAAAACAGCCTATTGTAGCGTTGTCTACAGTAGAGGTAGAATATGTGGCAGCTACAGCAGTAGCATGTCAAGCAATTTGGATGAGAAGGATGTTAAGGAGTTTATGCCAAGAGAAAGAAAAAGGAACTGTGATTTTTTGTGACAATAGCTCATCTATTGCATTATCCGAAAATTCTGTGTTTCATAAGAGAACGAAACACATTGACACAAAGTTTCATTACATCAGGGAATTGGTAAACAATGGAGAAATTGTTTTAGAACACAACAGAACTCAGGAGTAGGTTGCAGATATTCTGACCAAACCATTGGGGCAGAAAAGTTTTGAGTTTTTGAGGAAATGTTTGGATATGACTGATAACCCAGTAGTTGAAATTAAAGGGGAGTGTTGAAATGTTACTTTCAACTGCAGTGTCAAACCGCTAGTTTCCCTGCACCACTTTTCACTGAATGATGGTAATTCTTCGGGGGTAGCGAGCACACCCATCAGCTGACATGTGCTCTGAGCGGTTTTGCAAATACAACTTTTCCCGGTGCGTAAAGTGCGGTAAAATAGGTCGTGCGATATTGACCGACAAATGTCCGATTAATGTGACTTGAAACCCTGTATGGTTTGACCACGCGTAAATGTAATTGTGCATTAAAACAACAAATTGAAACTATATTTTTTCTTACACGATGCAGATTTTGTTTTTCGGGATCAAGGACATCAAACATTTAAGAACACAAAAATCATGGCAGAGTTCGTAAAAAAAGTAAACACTAGGTTTTACTGCGGACATGGAGAATGTACTGCAACATCCAAAAATTTCAGGAATTAAATTTATTTGTCTGCGCCTCCATATCTTGTTTAATTTCTAAGTTTTTTCATAAAAAATTTAATAAAAAGAATGTATGTCTAGTTTTTTTTTTAGTAGTTTTTTTTTACGGTACAAGTAAAATGTAATGTCATATATTTTTGTTGTTGAAATGTAATGTAAAAAAAAGGAAGCAGCCCAAAAAGTAAGAAGTGAAAAAGGAAAAATTACACAAAAGAATGTTAATTTTTCAGAGGAGACAGAGTGAAAATTTGAACTGCCTCTGAAGCAGTCTTGCTGTAATCCCTCTGTTAGAGGAAGATTTTTGTAGCAACAGTCTTGTTAATGAATACAAGTTTCGTTTTGTGTGTGTGAAAAACTCTGTTTCCTATGTTAAAACACAGAGCATTTTTCTCTGTTCATTGTTGTTTTGGAATTATCAGAAATTCCCAACACGAGCGGAATCTATTTGGAAACTTCATAATTCATGTTCCATCTCAGAGACTTTATGGGTGCCAATGGAATGTGGTTTATGCACGCTCTCAAATCTCAGATGGTAATGGTCCTAGATCATTTTCCACTTAGCTGGTTTCAAATTCTTTATGAAAATTTTCTTTAAGAAGTGTTAATGTTGTTTAACATCGTGTCCTTGAGATCTTGACATACCTCGCTAAAAATCATTTCTGCGTTGTTGATTTTCTTTTCTACATGGAGTCATCTCCAATGTTGGAGTCAACATCCAGACTCGAAGCTATAGGAGATTTTGACACACCTCGCTAAAAATCATTTCTGCGTTGCTGATCTTCTTTTCTACATGGAGTCATCTCCAATGTTGGAGTCAACATCTAGACTTGAAGCTATAGGTTTATTGTAGGATTGCACTATCCATTTCTCTTCATTAGCTACGAAAGATCTTCATCCATTTACTTTCAACATGAAATGATTTTTGTTTCTCAATTAAGACTAACCTAAGTGCCCACGAGGATTTGAACCAGTGACCTATCGCAAGGAATGCCTTAACGTTGCACCCATTCACCGTCAATCCAAAGCCCCGTGGGCTTCAACATGAAATGATTAAGTATATGTATCAAATGCGTTATTCTCTCAATGTAAAATTTTTTGTATAAGTCTTCTTTCCATATTTATTGAATTTAAAATCAATATCGTTCTTCTCTGCCTATTATTTTATTATTCTAAACATTTCTAGCTGACTGATTTTTATAGATTCTTTTGGCATTCATCCATTTTGCATTACATGATCCAATTGCATTCCTACTCGGAGGAGTTTCTAGACATGCTAGCCTATTTTCCACATTAAAAGATGTCTGCAGGGTATTAAATACTGATCCTTACCTCCATCATTATTTATGTAGTAGGTTGTGCTCAAATAATGACATAGTGACATGGCCCATATGTATGGTTGATTTAAGAACCAACTACACTATGGAGCTTTGGCTTGCCATGGTTGCATATTAGCTACCATCTATCCCACTGTTCCTAGTTAATTTCTTAGTTGCAAGGCATCCAAAAATATCTTCAGTTAAGGTATATCTTCAGTTGGCAGTGTTTTTTGTTTCTGACATTGATCATTAGGTGGCATGTGTTTCATGTTCTATATGATTCAGTTGTTTGCAGGAGTCTGATCATCTTCTTGCCATGGCTGATAGTCATACTAATATTGAAGCTCAATGGACAGTGACTTCTTTTGTGGTGGTGTTTCTTTTCTTGATGCCCGCTCATGGCAGGGACTTGCTGCCATGCAGCTTCTCTGATTTAATATATAGGTGTTCTTTTTTTTTTCTTCGGCAAAAAAACACAGTTTATGCTATCCCTGCAAAATGTATCTTACACCAATTTCAAAACCCACAATTTTTTTATAATGATATGTGCATTATAATCATAATTTATACACGTCGAAAGATTATAACTACTTATAAAATGATAATTATAATGTGTGTTGGCCGGAACGCAAATCAACACACACAGGCCATTGTCAGCACCTCAAAAAGCGTGCGAATCTCCTCTGAAATGTTTAATATTTCATAACAAGATAGCCGGTGGATTTGCGGCCTGTCCTCCACTGGAAACAGATCAGTACTGATGTTTAGAATGTATTTTATTATAATTGAAAGCTTGGATTCATACACATGACACAATTATTTTATATATATATTTATGACATAATTGTTCATTGCGTTCAACTTTCAGGTTAAAATTGTCACGCATTTATTTTCTTTCCTTTGTTAATATTTCTCTCAGTGCGCGTTTGTTTTCTCTTCGACCATTTCTAACAAGTAATTCATTTAATTGAATACATCTATTTTATCATCTTATAAAATGAATGGAAAGTGGTTATGTAAACTGATACATGGATGCAGCCCAGATAAATGCATGAAAGGAAAGAAGAATAAACGCCAGCGACAGACAATGGACCTCCATGGTGAAGCCAGCAGAAGAGAAGCCGACTCAACCTGTTTCTGGGACCTCTTCTAATTCACATTCGGCAGCAGCAAGGCCTGAAGACTCTTTTCAACGTTGCATTTATGCAGGGGATGAAGATCAGGATGTGGATATGGCTGCAGGAGCTTTCTTCGACAGGTTTCACAAGGACTTACAATTGCAAAGAACGCCGTCTGAAGCTCGATATTATGACTACCTGGAAAGATCTACAAAAATAACTTACTGTCGGATAGGCCCACCTTTTTCCAATTGGAATACTGTGTGCACTATTAAAAAACGCTATCACAGTTTTCATTAACTACCATGTCCGTGATGATGGAAATACTGGCTTCCAATGCACGTCGAGGATAGTAAATTGTTCTGAATATTTTTAATAGTTTTTTTCCTGAACAGAATATAGGAAAGTTGAGGGCAATTATGAGTTATAATATTGTTCTGTAACATAACAGTGATGTGAGCAAAGAGGATTTTATGTTTTCCACGGTTTCTCCTCCTGAGTGGAAAATCAGATATCTCCACGAAACTCTTTATTTAAGTTATTCAATAATTTTCCCAAGACGATTTATGTTCTGTTTTGCTAATCCTATATATCCGTGAAATTCATCATTTATAATGAGGTTTTTATTATTTTTTTTATAGGAGTTGTCTATTTTTTTTGGACTTTGTTGTGCTTAAAATGAAGCTGAAAAATTAAAAGTGAAATTTTGATTTGTGCTATTTAAACTGGTTTTTTAACCGTATATATCAAATCAGCACCCTCAAAAACCTCTAGGTTACTTAGATGGACAAGGGTTACCTATAAAACTTGTGATTTCAATAAATTCTTACCGGATTTTCAATTTTAGAGAAATTATACCCAAAAAAACCCAAAAAAAAACTTCCAAAAAATTAGAAAAGACAACTCATCTTTTTTAATGTATCATTGTGGTCCTGTGAAAAATCCTATAGATTATATAATAAATTATCCATGGCAATTGTTCATGGCAGTCGATTCTGATACTGTTATAGACATTTTTGTGCCTCGCGTCAAGGAGCAGGGAATGTCGATAATTACAGGGATCCTCAGTCCCTAAACATGTTGTTCTTACCCCTAAAAGAACAAGGTCATCAATCAACAGCACTTCCAATCAGTTCTCCACCTGAAAACACTTCAGAACAGGCTTATTTTGGATCATGTCAGCTGCTTAACTGAGCTTCTGCGCTGTATTGCAACTGTCCCACTCTGTACCTGCGCTGGAAGTCAAAAAAAATGAAGGCTACCTGCGCTGGGCGAGATTGGCCAAGTGGCACAGTCATCCTGCAAGGTGTCATTTGCCCAGGAAGCTTCCAAACTGACACTTGGGTCATGAGATTCGCCCTGTGATGAGTAAGAGGTACTTGATCACCATGTGTAAGCAAGGATCTCCAAGTGGACACAGGAACTGAAGATTAACTGAAGATGGAGAGGACACTAGTCAGTTATATGCCAGCCTCCAGCTGACTCATCCTTTCCTCTTCCCTCCTATATATAGAGCTCTTCTATGAGGTCTAGGGAGGCTGGAATTTTGTTTAAGCAAGGAGGTGCTGTTGGTATACTGCCAGGATTATTGGGTGATTGTTTTACTAGAGGTGAAGAAGAGAGTTCTTGCTGCCGAGGAGGTGCTGCTGGATTGGAGCCAACCTCATTGGTTGTAACTTCCTCTGGAACCCTGTTACTTTCTATCAATAAAGTTTGCATGTTCTCCTATATACTTGTTTTACATAGATGCTTTTGTGTTTACATGTATATTTGATGCAACCTAATCCATGCTTCAATTATGATTGCTTGTATCTCGTAGTTTGCTCCCTTTTGTTGTGCAGATTCTGTGTGTAGCTGGATCGGCTTGGAGAGTAAAGAGCTGGGAACGGGATACAAAGAGAGAAGGACAAGGATCGACTAAGCGCAAGACACCAGGTTGGTTGATCCTCTTTCTATTCTCTCTGTGCTTTCATAAAGATGAACATGAAAACTTTGTCATTCAGTTGTTGCTAAAGTCTGTCACCTTTAGAAAGGGTTAGTGTCATCCGCATCGGATACTTTTCCCCACAACAAACTGGCGACTCCGCTGGGGACATCCTAGTATCTTGTTGTTGTAGAATTTTGCTATTCATTTCTTGAAGAAAAGAGTACCGAATCGAAAAGCTTTTGACTCTATCAAAAGCGAAGTAGAGGGTTTTGTTACTCTTGCTCCTTTGCTGAGCAAATTCAAGATTTAAAGAGCTAATCTACAGATGAATCCTTACTCTTAGTGATAGATCTTTATCCTCTTGATCATCCCTTAACCTGTACTTAACCCATAGCATTTTATTTCAGTCAAAACAGTACATTTTTGAGCTTTTTATGACCCGGAATTCTTAGCAGACGTAACTCTCGTAAGTCAGTGCAGGCTGTCCACAGGCAGTCTGCATTACAGCGCAGGTGCTCCCTTCGGGAACTGCGCTGAGAGTCAAACTGGTGAACTAGTGCCTGCGCTGGTCCAGTTAGCCTTAGTCTAGCTCAGCTCTTCCTTTGTGTCTTGGCCCTGTTTGCACTTGTTTTGGCTGATTGCTTGCTGGTTATTGTATTTGCTGTAGACCACTTCTCCTTGACATTATTCCGCCTCAGTTGTGTGATGAAATTGTAAACGTTCTTTCAGTATTTCTTGTTTCAGTTACAATTTCCCATTGTGAAAAGCGAACCTAGTAGCTATGACCTCTTAGATCCTGAATTGTAAAAGCATTTTTGTGGTCTTATGAGTTAGTGTTATTACTGTTCATAGCTGTTTGGATTGGTTTGCTTCTCATTTTATGGTTTGAATCTATACTTTTCCTGTATTTAAAACAAGTCTTTCATAAGGTGTTCTTTTGATTGTGGACAAGCTTGTTTATTTCTACTTGAAAGTTGATTCAAAAATCATACAACAGTTTCCTTTTGTTAAGCATCAACATTAAGGATAACGAAAAGAAATACGTGCATCGTGCATTTTGCATTTGAATGTATGCTTGACGATTTAGGAAAATGTGCATTTTAGTGTGTGTTCTTTGATCTGTGGAAAAAGTTGTGTCTTGCTCTTTCCTCAAGTAGATTAAGGTTTTCAAAGTTGAAAGATTGAAAAGATTTTGCTTCTCATTCTTAGATTGCATATAGGAAGTTGTATATATACATCTCGTGGCGAACCTGAAAGGTAAACTGTTAAGAAAGATCAACATTAAAATAAACTCAATTTACATAACAACGCTTTGGAATTTAACGCAAACATCTAGAGGTCTAGGTAGAGACGTGTTCCGGCGTCGTTAAACATAGTGACTGTCGATCTCTACGAAGGTGGGTGATTCCTCCTGAGAGTCGGTGGCACTAACACGGATTTGAGCTCCCGCGTACCGTCGCGTATATTGGGAGACCCCTATAGGCTTTTATCCTTTATCCATAGGAAACCGTGTCGGCCGCCCTACTGATCGCGATGCAGTGAACACAGCATTCACGAAGATCGACCACCCGTACTGTAAAACGTATTCTGTGGTTTCGCGAAAGGTTTGGCACACCCTCTGCCTAGATCTCCAGAGCAGTTTCTTTTGGCCCTTTTCAAACTCTATAACTGAAAAGGTCCAACCGAGCATTTGTCACTTCGGGCTCGTTAATACATCGAAGGCGACTAGAGTCATCTTTAGCTTTTTCTCGATTCTTAAAACATGAAAAAGCAAGTTTGTGTCTAAAAGCGTCGTAAATAAAACTTATTTTAAAGCGGAACATAATCACCTATTATTCCCACGTTGATCTTTCAGTTGAAAAGTATGGAGCCCACCAACCAAGGAAGTAACCTTGGCGGAAGTCCAAATCCCTTCTCCTCTTGGGGAGATGTTGGTGCGCCTCATATGGCTACATTGTCACTTCCAGGATTGACAATCGGCCTTCCTGTTTGGCTCTTTTCAACTAATGTTGTCCAAATCGCCACTAATCCTGAGCAGTCGAATCAACTGTCAGAACAATCTAGAACTACCCACCAGCCTTTTACTTCTTGTGATACTTCCTCTGATCCTTCATCTTCGCAGGGTAGAGCCGGAAAAAGTCAGCCTCCCAAGGAGAAGAAAGAAAAGAAGAAGAGAGGGAAGAAGCAGAAGGAGCCTCTGGCGAAGGCGACTGGGGGCAAGCAGAAGAAAACTGACAAAAACCCACACACTGCACCGACCGGGCCTAAATCGCCATGTGTCATTTGCAAAGGGATCCATTTCCATCGTGATTGTCCTTGTATTCCCCGGATACTAAGGGACTGGTCCCCGAGGTTGCACAATCCGGTAGCATCAACCTCTGGTTGTCAAGTTGATTGCATTCCCTCAACTAGCGAGAGTGAAGGACGAAGAAGGGGACCAAGATCACCCTGTCTATTGTGTGAAGGTCACCATGCCATCCACAAATGTCCATTCTTAGATGAGGCAAAGAGAGTTTTGGAAGATCGCCCGGTGTCGCCGGTGCAACTTCCGCCTGGATACCGAAAACTCGCGCTTAATCCCTCGATAGTTGAAAATCCAGTTGAACCACTCAAGTGGTCAGCTGATGTGTCAGTCATTGAGAATGAACCTACCGAATCTAGACCAGACGAAAGTCTAAAGGTCGAAACGGCAGTTGACCCGGTTCTTCCTTCAAAGGTTCTATCGTCCAATGACTCCGTCATTGAAGACCCGTCTTCAAATGACACCGTCACCGAAGTGTCATCTTCATGTGACTCCCTCACTGATGAGAACAAGGATGACACCATCCAGGTTCTCTTTATCAGCACCGACTCCGACGAGCATCCGGGCAATGCGCCCATTCCTTTATCGCAGGAAGGAACATCATCAGAGTCGTATCCGGCCGTATATTCGGTCCCACCACCAAGCAACCTGGTTGTATCCTTTGATTGGAATCAACTAGGCAGACCCCGGTTACCAGCCAGTATACCATTTAGAATCATTGTCCAGATCTATAGAATGGTTATGGCTGGTACTATCATTGATGAAGGGGCGTCTGTGAGTATCCTTTCCTCTATTGCTTGGAAAGCACTGGGTTCCCCAGCGCTTTTACCTGAGTTGAGAAATCTCTCAGGTTTTGATAAAGGAACCAGTCGACCATTAGGAATCCTCCCCGATGTACCTGTTACATTGAAGGGGAAGACTGTCAGGATGAACGTGTTGGTAGTTCAAGGACCCTTGGATTATAACCTACTCCTTGGACGCAACTATATTTATTGCATGGGAGCGATAGTCTCCTCACTCTTTAGAGTAATGTGTTTTCCACACGAAGGAAGGATGGTCAAGCTCGTAGACCAACTTTCATTTCCGGGATCTCGCATCGCAAATAGTCAAATACCAATCCTAAATGGTCTGTTCACTCAAGATTCGCCTCCGCCCCCAGTCCTCCTTCCCGATGAGCGCGAGTAATTCGGAAAGAAAGACTAGGAGCCAGGGGGCATGCACCCTGGTCTGCTTCGGGCAGAAGAAACTCCGGGTATAAGGAAGAATTTCCGCAGAAGAACATGACTAGTCCGTACCCCGTCCGAAGGAAGTGGGGTTGTTCTGGAATAATGATCTTTTGTTAAAGTTATGTGTTTGGGAATCTTTCACCTTTGTCTAAAAAAGTGGGCAATGCCCAAGTAGGAATTCCCTTATTATAACAAGTAGTCACCATCTTTAAATTCAAGCCTCGCCCATCGAAACATATTTTTTGAAGGATAAGAAGGGGCAGTAAACTAAGAAGGAGACCGTATTGTTGTAACAGAGGGTAACCATCCTTGGACAACCCAATGATAGACACCGCTGAAGAAAGAAATTGATTTGCGGTAGCAAATAGAACCACTCTTCGGATAATAAGAAAGAGGCAAGCCTCCCTCAATAATACCAATGTTTTATCTTTGAGTAGTGTTCTTCTATTGTCACATAGCTGTTTGTTAAAAGTGGGCCGACAGGAAGTCTGAGTACTGCGTAAGACCCCTTAAAATAACGAGAAGACAAGTATCGTTAACATTAGATTAGCAAGATGACAAATAAGTAAGAACACCCAAAGAAAAACAAAAGTAGGGGAGAGGAGGGGCAGCCTCGAAATTCTATCCTATACCTGGGGGCATGCAAACTTTCTGGAGTGTAAGCTAGGGGCGGTTATTTATCTGGTTTTAAGATTAGCCGTTTCCGAACTTGCATGAAAGAAAGCCTGTGGGGCAGAAGTAAAATTTGCCAAAAATTTGGAGCATAGCTGTGGTAAGGCCCAAGCTCTATAAAAAATGGATCCTTAGAGGAGGCGTTCTTTTTATGACTGGTATATCGAGCAGTTTTAGCATATAGTTCATGCTCGTTAAAAAATAAACGTGAAATTCGAGCAGTTTTATGACTAAATTTATGCTCGTTAAAAAATAGAAAAGTGTGAGCAAAAGTTTCACCCAGAGTTCAAGCTCATGGAAAAAATGAACCGGTAAATAACCTTTTGAGATCGTAAATTCATTAGCCATAAGAACCTTGATCGTGTTTTCATCCACCACCTCCACCGTTCATTTGGCCGATCATTCACTTCCATTTGTGTGTTTACCTCTTTTGAGAAACAGCTGTGAAGAGTGATTTCACCTAGCCATCCTTGTAACACTGCCGTGATTGGAAATTCCAACTTGTACCTGGAATCTGTAGCTATCCCTGTTTATCACTCGTTCCTCAAAAGACGAGTCTTCTTTCAGCTCTTTTCACTGACTCGTAAAATATGAAAAGTTTGCCGAGTTTTGGCCTTCCAGCTCGTTAAATGATCGGAATGCTATCCCTCCTCTAAATTTTAATCTTTTTTGACTTGAAGGATTATTACACAAAAGGATCGAGCGCTTGCCTGTTTCAGCTCGTTAAAAGTACCGAACAGCCATCCCTTCTGCATTGTTTTATACTTTTTCAGACTTAAGGGATTAGCTGACGAAAAAGGAATTATGGAGTTGACTTTCTGTACCTTTTTAGACTCTCTAAAAATGAAAAGGACCGAGTTTTCCTTGTCGTTAGACTCGTTAAAATGATTAAATAGCGACAAACTTGTCTTTAGACGAGAACGAGTTTCCCTATCGCTAGGCTCGTTAAATCATAGCGATGGGCTTGCCCGAAGGGCAGGTTATAGAACAAGCATATGTTATCCTCCTCAAGCTTGACAAAAATAAAGAGGTACTGGTCAGAAATGACTGGGGAAAAATTGGGAGAACATCAAAGTTTAGAGGTAGCAAGTCACTCTTGAACATGACACTTTTCCTCCGTATCACATCGGGTTGGGTTGTCTCATTCACCGGTTTCATCACCATGGTCCTCGCCACACCATCCATTCGGGGTAATGCTACCGATCCATCGCATCAGTGTCGTTATATGTTCAAGAGGGGTCATTCAGAAAGTGTCAACCGTGTCCCATCCACTACCATACATTGTCCTTCATCCATTTCATGATCGCCACACTGAATCATATGTCACAGTTTGTTTCCACCTCCACTAAATCATTAGCTCCGTTCCGTGTCATTGATGTGGGATTCATTAAGGCCCTCCTTTGACGGATCGCTTCTTGTCGACATCAGCTCATTATCCAAGAAGTCGATCTAGGAACACCCCCATCAGTACTTTGAAGCTTGCATGCCTCAATGGCAAGTTTCTCACTTCCGGCGACAGGTATACATCAATGACCTTCGACCAGAAGATTTTGCGTGGCGTTCGACGCCAAGTCCGTTATTCACGCCACGTGAATTGTACTGCAGTACCTTGAGGGTCATCATCATTATTGGTGATTCCTCTCGCGCTTGTTAACGGTTTTCATTATTGACCGGTAATCAAGCGATGTCTTTTCATGTTCGACTTCAACGCAATTCTCACATGGATCGACTTGTACTTAGAGTGAAGATCGAACGAGTTTGAAGACCCCGGATCTAGTTTCATCCATCCGGGCTGCGATATATATTCAGGAAATATAAAAGCATTTGCCATGTACATCATTGCAGCAGATGATCATCCTCCTCAAAGGATGATAATTTTAGCGGAAGATTATCAGTTTGTCTTCAGACGATCATCTGTCATATGTACCAAAATGTATTTATAGAAAGCTGAGCATGGGAATGCCCGCCTCAGCTAGATCATAAGAATAATGATGAATGAAAGATAATGTATTGTATTGTATTGTATTACAGGGCACTCTCCTCAGCACTGGAACGAACTTCGGACCCTCTAGCTAAAGCATTTCACCCGATTAACGGCCTCATACTTTAGGGGGCAACTGTTATAGACATTTTTGTGCCTCGCGTTAAGGAGCAGGGAATGTCGATAATTACAGGGATCCTCAGTCCCTAAACATGTTGTTCTTACCCCTAAAAGAACAAGGTCATCAATCAACAGCACTTCCAATCAGTTCTCCACCTGAAAACACTTCAGAACATGCTTATTTTGGATCATGTCAGCTGCTTAACTGAGCTTCTGCGCTGTATTGCAACTGTCCCACTCTGTACCTGCGCTGGAAGTCAAAAACAATGAAGGCTACCTGCGCTGGGCGAGATTGGCCAAGTGGCACAGTCATCCTGCAAGGTGTCATTTGCCCAGGAAGCTTCCAAACTGACACTTGGGTCATGAGATTCGCCCTGTGATGAGTAAGAGGTACTTGATCACCATGTGTAAGCAAGGATCTCCAAGTGGACACAGGAACTGAAGATTAACTGAAGATGGAGAGGACACTAGTCAGTTATATGCCAGCCTCCAGCTGACTCATCCTTTCCTCTTCCCTCCTATATATAGAGCTCTTCTATGAGGTCTAGGGAGGCTGGAATTTTGTTTAAGCAAGGAGGTGCTGTTGGTATACTGCCAGGATTATTGGGTGATTGTTTTACTAGAGGTGAAGAAGAGAGTTCTTGCTGCCGAGGAGGTGCTGCTGGATTGGAGCCAACATCATTGGTTGTAACTTCCTCTGGAACCCTGTTACTTTCTATCAATAAAGTTTGCATGTTCTCCTATATACTTGTTTTACATAGATGCTTTTGTGTTTACATGTATATTTGATGCAACCTAATCCATGCTTCAATTATGATTGCTTGTATCTCGTAGTTTGCTCCCTTTTGTTGTGCAGATTCTGTGTGTAGCTGGATCGGCTTGGAGAGTAAAGAGCTGGGAACGGGATACAAAGAGAGAAGGACAAGGATCGACTAAGCGCAAGACACCAGGTTGGTTGATCCTCTTTCTATTCTCTCTGTGCTTTCATAAAGATGAACATGAAAACTTTGTCATTCAGTTGTTGCTAAAGTCTGTCACCTTTAGAAAGGGTTAGTGTCATCCGCATCGGATACTTTTCCCCACAACAGATACCGGTTTAGCAGTGTCCAAAGAAAATTCGTTTACATTATAACTATTTTTTAACGGCCGTTGTGGAGCACAAGAGTAAACATGAACGACATGCTTTCTTATTCTGTGTTCTTTCAGGGAGACACTAATGCTACAAAATTCTGATATGGAAGAGGTTTTGTGTAATTCTGGTCATTCTAATATTGGAAAGGTTTTGTGAATTTGTAATGGTTGAATTTGTATTTTTCCTAAATATATTATTATTATTATTTTTAATTATGTTTTATAAAAGGATTGTAATTTTTTGATTTTATAATGTTTCTATAAGTTTAAAAACATATATTATTTAAATACAAATTTTGCATTTCAATAAACTAAAAAGTTGCAAATTATTTTTTGGAAGTCTATTTTGTAGGTTAGTAGAAAAACCAAACGTAATATAGAACTTCAGCTATTTCAAAACTGTGAAAAATATGGTATTAACCAATGTTTCTAGAACCAAAATAACTGAAGTATTTGTGGGGCTTCCTAGGACATTTTTAGATAGAAAATTAAATAAGTGAACTATAAAAGAGTAGAAAACATAGAAACTAAAAGGTATTTAGACCGATTTATCTCAATTGGTGGCTTCCACTCAATTGGACTCCTTGTTGTTGTCTAGGGTGTAACCTAGACCAGGAGGAATGCTCATGTGTTTCAGAAGAGAGCCCAATCTTCAATCCATAACTATCATGTACCCTCGATTCGGAGGAATGCCCATGTGCTTATCAAGAGAGCGTAATCTTCAATTCATAACTATCATGTATCAATGCATCTGATTCAAAGTTATAAGAATATCCTCCATGATCTCATTTCCATCGACCAAAACTCTGCCAAAGAGGAACTTCAAGTGAAAATAGATGTTCCCTGTGTACATGTACTAGTAATAATGACCTCTACTATGCCCTACATCAAAAACCCAATCTCCTACTTCCACCAATAGTTCAGTGACTATGAGGGTGCATCTCTTGTCAATATGTTCCCTCTTCGCCTACATAATTTCCTCTTGTGTTGAGTTGGGAGTGAGCTCTCTAAAGCTAGCCACTAAATTTTTAATTCACTCTTGATCTTGATTGTGTTCCCTTTCCTAATACTAGCCCACTCCACGGTGCACTGAAGCTTTATGAAGTGGTATGGTGAGTGTCAAAGGAGTATTTTGGGCCCAAGGGTAATCATAGTGCCACCTTGACTAGAAAATGACCACAAAAGGGATGCTTAAATGTTGAATGGGTTGAAGAATAATAGGGTCACTTTTGTAAGATGATTCCAAAGTCCCACTTTTCTATTAAAGCCATTGATTAGGCGATAATTGTTGGAAGGCCCATTCGCGAAGAAGAACTAACACACCTCACAATTTCCTAGAAAGATAAACACCACACAAGCAACAATAAGAAATCCTTAGAGCTGTTAATAGGTGAATATGAGTAGAGATTGAATTTGTGTTCCTTGCCATTTAGACCACCTATAGATTTACTCCATATTTTGTTGAAATTTATAATTGTTATGAATCATGTTCATTATGGAACCTTGTTCATTAAGGATCTTCATTTTCTCAAAATCTTATTTATGGCAACTCGTCAATTTTGTTTCTTGTCATTTGTAGACCATTTCTTTCTTGGGAACTACATTTGCTATGAATATAATTCAATGGAATTTCATTTTCTATGGATCATTACATGTTCTAAATCACAATTTACCCTACTATGGATCTACTGCATAATTATAAAGGTGTGAATGTATGAACTCCACTCCAATTGTACTTATCATTTCAATAATTTTCCATAACCCTCACTTGATGTGTTAGTTGAATGCAACTGGATTTTCCTTCAATTAAGATAATTTGCATATCTAGTACTATAATTATTTGATGTCATCATTCATACATCTTCCTCTCACCATCTTGCATGTGGTACTAATCATTATCGCATCCATCAAAATCTAATTGATTTATAATTATGACTTTCCATTTTTATTTATAATCATCATTCAATAGAGTAGTTTCCATTGTCTTCAATAGCTAAAATATCAATGCATTGATTTTCTTACCATTGTGGGACACTGCTTGTTTGTAGCTACCTTAGAGATGTTGATTGTTGTCACTACCCTATTGTTGATCATTTCTTTTGATCACCATGCGAGGGTCCATTATTTGACACAACCCTTTTATTTTTTACCAATGACATAATAAGCATGAGGTATATCAATTTTTTCATAAGGTAGGTTGGATAATATATTTTGAAATATGAAAATGGTTTGAAGCATTTTGTTACATAAGAAATTTCTTATAATTTTTATTTGTTCACCACAACCATGTATGGTATTAAACATAGAATCAATGGAGAAAGTATTATCAAAGTAATTTTCCTCCCACGGATAGGAACAATATGGTGTCAAATAAAGGTTATGAATATCCATGACAAGATTAAGTTTTCATGAATGAAACGACTATCATAGATGGGAAGGAGGGTATATAATGTCTTTCATTTCCTTAACCATTGTTAAGTGTAGCATATTTTATTTAGAAGTATCTAACTTGTGGAAGGAGATAGTCTTCTATTTGGATATCACTTCAAGTTTCTCTAATACAAATCAAGAAAGGTTGATCAACATACCCTACTTCTTGTTGAGAGGCTTACAACCGAGAGCTTAGAATGTCAAAAGTACATGAAACCTTATTTCGAGCATTACTTATTATAGGTTAGTCAAACTATTGATTTTGGATGCCTTTCCTAGATCAAATCAAACTCGAGAAGCTCTTTTATAGAAACCTCTTTAAATAAAAACAATTTCAATGATTTAAGAACAAGAATAAAAGTAAGAGGTAGAAGAAAAAGCAAAAGAAGAGACAAATGCAAAAAATATGAAGGAAATTAATAGGGGATGAATGAGATAGTTGAGCAATACCAAAGGATTGTTGGTTAGTCTAAGTAGGAAATGCAACCCTTGAATTCCATTTATGTTGATAGTGATGTTCAAATAATTGTGTCTAATGTCCTAGAGAATTATTTCAGACATGCCATACTATTGATGATACACATGCTATAGGAAGAAGAAGATCATCTGCAAAATATAGGGAAAGTTCTACGACACGAGGTTCTGAAATCCTTTATGAAAAATAATGAAGAAAAAAAGGACAAGATATTATTAGTATAATAATATTTTAGGTTATGATGATAATGATGGTGTTGCGACAAAAAGTCTAGCATTAATAAACCCTATGATTACTACACAAGAAATACTTACAATGATTTTATATAGTCAAACCACCAACATAATAAAAAAAGAGACGGAAATAGTATTAGAGGATCCATTTTTTTCTAAACAATAATCATTAATAGAGAAAATTGTTATAGAAATCCTCAGAGAGAGAAATTATTACAACATAATAATACACTACAAAACAAACTATCAGAAAAGTATTCTATCTTATCAAAGGACAGGATAAAACAATGAATGTTTCTATAGAAGAACATATTGTAGAACAAGTTATTATAGAAATAATCTTCACTACTAAAATTTTTTCTAAGGAACAAGCTATCATAGAAGCACCAAAAATAAGGTGAAGACTATAGTGATAGTCCTCTACAAAAATTTCTAGAAGAAGAACCATTGAATACAAGTACTATTGAAGATGTTGATATGAAGTTACTCAAATTAGAAAGGAAAAGAATTTATAGATATTTTTTAAGTCACATATGAAAGTTTCTTATATATTCGTGAAAAGTAAAATTGTAAAATAGGGATTCAAAATAGTTGTTCAAAGTAAATTAAAGGTTTTTATAAGGATGTTCGTTGGCCATAACAGACATGATGGGATTCATACTCTTATGTATGTCCTCAACATGTTTACTTGGTTACCTTATACTAAAGATAACCATTCTAAAGAAACACCCTTTTAAGAAGTAATTGATACTATTATTGGCACAAAATTATTCTCCAAAATTGCAACTAATCATTTAATTGTTGCTAATCCTCTAGAAACTTCTTTTGAGTGTCTTTGATACACTATAACACTGATTGAATCCCCTACAACAGATGTTGGATTCCATACTAAACTAGTTGTGGGTACTCATATTGAATTGATAGATGATATTGCAATCAACCATAAGAAAACTCTATTGCTCGTTCTTTGAATACCAAAGAAAATGTTGAAGTAGTTGTTGGAGGATGAATTACTAAACCAATAATCAGTTGAAAGGATGAAAGAAAAATTCTATAGCATTAGCTATTGATGTTTGAGAGAAATAACACATAAGATATTATAAGAATTCTATAAGGGTATAGACCAAAGAGAAATAGTATAATCATCCTCCTGGCCAAGGCAAAGAGATGAAAAGGTTACCAACTTAATGAGACTTGTCTAGAGTTCTCATATTTTAGACTTCACTTTTAGTGGTTCTTCTTACATATTTTTCAAAATGTAGTGTTATTAGTAGCACCATTATTTTTGGAGGTTAAAATTTTGAATTGTTTGATATTATAACCTAACAAGTGGACAAAACATCGAAAATTGACGCTCAAATTGGAAAGTGATGCTATGAATAACACTGATGGATACCACTAGAAATTGGGAACGAGACCCGGATGGTGCGGAGGAGAAAACTAGGGTTTCGATTGATCTTAGAGGTAGTCCGCCATGAAAGGATGCACAGGAGGCATCTCCACTCCCTCCTTCAAGTAGGAAGTGGTAAGCATTGAAAAAATCCATGGAAAATGATAGAGAGCCTTCAGAGGGAAAAGAGAGAAGCAATGAAGAAGAACAAGAGGGAACCAAAGCAAGCGAGCATAATGAAGCATTGGAGAATGTGGAAGATATTAGGGAGAAAAGCACTAAAGACAAAGCACACATGGGACCATGCAAACCCAAAGTGGCGGTAATTCCCAGAATCCTTTTAAATGATCCAGCGCTGCAAGTGCAAAGGGATCACATGGAAACATATGCAATCATTTGTAAATTCATGGGGCTGTGGCCCATTGAAAAAGCTTGACAAATGTGGATTAAATACCATTGGAAACCAAATGGCAACAATGACCTACATCTTGGATCCAAGGGTTTTTTCACTATAGTTTTTGATAATATTGAAGACAAAGACAGAGGGTTTGAAGGAGGGCCTTACTTCTTTGCTGTTGCAGGCCTATATATGTGGTCGTGGATCATGAAATTTTTTCCGGAACATGAAAATTTCAGCTCAGTCCCAGTCTGGGTTAGACTCTATTCTCTACCTCTTGATTATTGGCAAACAGAATCTCTGTCAGCCATAGGAAATAAGTTAGGGCGCTTTGTCAAAGTTTCTGAGGCCACTAGAAGGGGAAAGTATACTTCCTTCGCTAGAATATGTGTTGAGATGGATCTCTCTGGAGCGTTTTCGGATGAGGTTATTCCGGAAGTGTTTGATGAGGAATGGATACAAATAGTAGATTACGAACACATTCCTTTTAGATGTTGCAAATGTCACGAGCATGGACATCTGGTCAGAGATTGCCCTCTCAGTAAGATAAAGGATAAAAGTAAAGCTAATATAATGAAGGATCCAAAAAGCTTCTTCAAGGTGGTACACAAGGGAAAAGGGAGCAAAAGAGTACAAAGAACAAGCAAAGCCAAGGAGTAGCATGTTGACCAGAATAGGTCCCAAACCCTCGAAGCAAACACAAATCCCACAGATACTAATAAAGCAAAAGGAGGAAACACAGTGGAGGAGGAGAAAGTAGAAGAAAAGGAGCAAATACAAGAAAATGACAATATGAAAGAATTTGTGATGAGTAATGCTGAACATGCGATGGATCTTGAAATGAACCAAAGTGAGATGGATATGGAGGACCATGAACTCTAGGAAATTCTTGAGAAAGAAAACCTAGATTTAGAATGTTTCTTGAATCAAGGAAACAAAGAAGGGATAGACTCATTACCTATAGAGGAGTTCAACAGGGTTCAACAGCTGTTTTTCTGGAGGAACAAAACTAAAGGGTTGGGCAGACTCAATCACAAAGAAAGACAAGGCAACCAAGGAGTGAAGACGATGAAGAATATGGCAGGACTAGCACCTAGAATCCCAAGAAAGAAGAGGGGCAGAAAAAAGTAGAACGAGCTATTGATGGAATGTGGAAAGCTATTGATAGATTCAGGTAAGATGAAAGACCTATCTAGTTACTCCTTTACTAATCTTTAATTATGAAGTTCACTTCTCAGAATATCAGAGGTCTAGGTAGTAAAAGAAAACAAAGGTTACTGAGTAACATAATGAAACAAGCGTCTCTGGATGTGATTTTCATACAAGAGACTAAGTTTTCCATTCAGAAGATAAGAGATATCCATAGTAAATGGCTCAATAGATTTGAGTTTCTAGAAGTCAAGGCAGAGAATATAGCAGGAGGTATTCTAACTCTGTGGAATCCACAAAAGATTGACTTAATAGATGCAGAGGTGTCTAGAGATTATTTATGTGCAGTTTTTCAACCAGTAGGAGACAAGGAAACCTATCTGGTTACAAATGTCTATGGCCCACGGAGAATGGAGGCTAAACTAAGGCTTCTAAACTGTTTGGAGACTCTTAGAAATAGACATGCAGGAATACCTTGGATCTTAGGGCGTGATTTCAACATCATTAAGTCACTCACGGAAAAAAAAACGGGGAACCAGAGTTCTAGGTAAACACTCTGCGGCTTTTCAAACCTTTATTAATGAATTGAAGCTGGTGGACACTGAAATGTACAACGACATCTTCACCTAGAATAATAAAAGAGGCGGAGAGGCTCAAGTAGCTTCCAAATTAGATAGATTCATAATCTCAGAGGATCTTATGCTCAATGACAAGGAAATGGTAGCTGGAGTGCTACCCTTTGGGGGATCAGATCATTGGCCGATACAACTGGAGGTGCAGGGCATTGGTAAAACCAGGAACAGACCTTTTAGATTTGAAAATATCTGGCTCTCCCACCCAGATTTCATCAGTAATGTAACCAAGTGGTGGGCAGAGGATTTAAATATTCAGGGTTCCAAAATGTTTATCCTTCAGAAAAGATTAAAACATATCAAGATACGACTTAAGGACTGGAACAAGACTGAATTTGGCAATATCTTTGAAGAAAAAAAAATGATTGAAAGAAAACTGTAGGTACTTAACCAAGGCCTTATTAAAGAAGGCCATGACAAAGCTCGACATGATCAAGCCACCAGATATCAACAGCAATGGGAGTATTTATGCAATCAAGAGGAATTTTTTTGGAAACAAAAATCTAGAATCCAATGGCTAAAAGAAGGTGAACGTAATACCAGATTTTTCAAAAATCTACCATGGAAAATAGAGCACATAATAGAATTGCTCCGGTCAAGGATGAAAGAGGAAATAATCTCAATTCTCATGAAGAAATAGAGGTAGAGCTAGTCCAACACTTTAGAAATATAGCTCAGGAAACCTGTGATGACAGAGAACATTATATCCAGGAAATCACCAAGAACATTCCCAGGATAGTCTCCGGAGAGGATAATGTCAACCTTTACAGGCCTGTGACGGAAGAGGAGGTTAGTGGGGTTCTCAAATAAATACAAAATGGCAAGGTTCCAGGCTCGGATGGTTTCAATGTCGATTTCTTCAAAGCTTGCTAGAATATAGTAAAATAGGACATACTGCAGGTGGTGGAAGACTCCAGGAAACATAGAACCATTTTAAAAGCTTTGAATTCCTCCTTCTTAGCCCTGATCCCTAAACAAGAGCAAGCTCAAACCCCGGATAGATTCAGACCTATAGCTCTATGCAATTTGGTTTACAAGATAATATCAAAGGTGGTTGCAAACAAGGTCAAACCCCTCTTACCTGCATTAGTTTCAGGGGAAACATCGGGATATGTGGAGGGAAGGAAAATTCTTAGTAATATCATCCAAGCACATGAAGTGGTGCACTCTCTGACAAGTAAGAAAAAAGCTGGTATGATCATGCAACTTGATATACCCAAAGCTTATGATAAACTGAATTGGAAATATATCCTGAAGGTTCTCATTGCTTTTGGGTTTGATCACAATTGGGTAATATGGATCCTAGCTTTGATCACTTCTTCTAGTTTTTCAATTCTTGTCAATAACTCTCCCTCGAAGATTTTTACCCCGTCTATGGGTCTCAAGCAGGGTGATCCTCTTTCTCCCTTTCTCTTCATTCTCATGATGGAAGGTCTAGGCAGAGCCATAAAGTATGCTAAAGCAGTTGGTAAGGTCAGAGGTATACAACTCTCTGACAATGGTCAAGCCTTAACCCATCAACAATTTGTTGATGATACCATGTTGCAAGGAACACCCACAGTGAAAGAAGCTCTTGCCTACAAACAAATCCTTAAGGACTTTGCCAAGGCCTTTGGCTTGGAGGTTAATCTTTCCAAATATAAGATCTTTTTCTTTAATACTCATATTGCTATTTAGAGGAACATATCCAGAATACTAGGATTCCAAGGAGACTCTCTCCCCTCGAAATACCCAGGAGTTCCTTTAACTGCGAAACCTCTTCACAAAATTATTTGGGAGCCGATTATTAGTAAGCTACAAGACAAAACCAGGAAATGGACTATAAGATCTTTAAATTTGGCTGGCAGATTGGTCCTCACAAAGGCTGTGCTTCAATCAATCCCAATCTTTATGCTTTTTGCCATCCCTACTCCCAAAGGAATTCTACACCAAATGAGAAACATACAAAGAGACTTTCTATGGGGCAAGGGGGGAAGAAAAGAATAAATGGGCCTTAGTTGCCTGGGATAAAATATGCAAACCCAAAAACCACAGGGGTCTTGGATTAGATGATCCTGAGATTCTTTGTAAGGTTCTGGGGGCTAAACTTTGGTGGCGATGGATAAAGGAACCAGAAGCACAATGGGCTATTACTTGGAAAGAAAAATATGCAAGTACTTGGACTGACAATGAACGCATACAGATGGAGGGGAATATAAGAGGATCTCATATTTGGAACAAAGCCTGGGATAACAGAAGATTGATTCAAGACCATAGCTTCTGGGAAATTAGAGAGGGAGACTTGGCCTTATTCCGGGAGGATAGATGGCAACAAGAACCTATTCTCTTACAGGAGGACCTGGAGGACCTCAAAGCAGAGACTGATACTAAGGAGCTCACCCAAGTCAGGGATTTTTGGGATCAAACCAATAGTGCAGGGAAGTGGAGAAAATGGAGAAAATTAGACCTCCGAGAGGACAATCATCTTTCAACCAAAGCTGAAAGATTGATGAAAATGTTGAAGCAAAGGAAAATTCTGGTTTCTAGGGGGCATGACCAACTGAGATGGGGCAGAAACAATGAAGGGAACTTCAATCTTAAAGAGGCTAAACTCATTCTCCTTGAACTCGATCCCCATGCTCCTAACAGGCTCTGGCAAAACCTGTGGAAGCATCTGGGTTGGATGAAAATTAAACTCTTTCTGTGGCTGGTTTTACAAAGGAAAATCCTAACTTGGGATAATATTAGGAAAAGGGGATTCCTAGGGGAGAACCTTCTCAACAATTGCCCTTTCACCTCGAGATTATGGGTTTCTTTTGCAGTTATATTCCAACAATCTGACAGAGATATGGGATGCCTTTTCAACACTCTTACCAATTGGAGAAAGAACCTTTCAGATAATGAAGTTCTTGGTTCCGCTTGGCTGCTTACACCAAGTTTCATAATTTGGAATGTTTGGAAAGAAAGGAATAATAGAATATTAAAGAATGTAAAGAACTCTTCCCAGAATATATTTGAGAGGATCCTAACATAGATTAAGGAAACGGTCAATACTACCATGAGAAACCTTCCCTCGAACCCTCCTTCGGCCACAGATTGGAGGATTCTCTGCTAGCTAGACTTGCAGGGACTGGTTCCTCAGGGCTCTGTGAGGAAGGGCTCAATGGGGGACACAGAACTTGACTTCTCGCATCCTCCCCCTAAGGGCTTTCTCAAATTCAACATCGATGGGGCTTCCAAAGGTAATTTGAGTGAGGCAGGCCATGGAGGGATGTTAAGAGACGATAGGGGAGATATTATTTTCATCTTTTATGGAAACTTAGGAAAAGCCACCAACAACATTGCAGAGTTAATGGCCATGGAACAATGTCTTGAGTTCCTGGTTCAGGAAAATTGACAAAACACTATCATTGAAGCGAACTCTGAGAGCGTCATCAACTCTGTCAGAAGAATAAGCTGGGGAACAAGATCGGAAAAAGCCTCTTCAAATTGGAGGCTTATTCAAGTCTTCCAACGGATTCATAATCATCTTCAGAGCCTGAGAACAGTCAGATTTGTACATGTGAGAAGAAAGGCCAACAAGATAGCATATTTGCTAGCTAATCAAGGAGTGGTCTAGACAGATAACAGGGTAGTGATGAATTGGTGTGATTCCCCTAGCAACAAACTAAAAACGGACTGTCAAAACGAGGCTATTGAAGATAACATAACGTTCCTTAAGAAAGCAATGGAGATGAGTATTGTTAACCAGTAGGGGTCGGCTTAGAGGCATGCTCACAATGGGGTTTTTTTGATAACAGTTTGGAAAAGATAACCAAAGATTCCTGGATCAATGGTTGCACAGAGTTTTATAGTTGTACTGATAAGGATAAAGGAGCTTCAGGGGCGACAGAAAGGAAGGAGTTGTATGCTTTGCGCATTGGGTCAAGAAGGGTCAACGAGGCGAATGGTGGGGAGCAGTTGAAACTTGTTGACCGTGAAACTAGAGTTTCTCTTTCCTGGTCTTCCTTGTCGCAACCTGAGTGGTTTTCTATTGATCATGGCCCGCACAACGGGGAAGCAATTTCTACTATTTTGAAGTGATCCCACTTAGGAAAGGCCACGTGGCGGTGGGGTTGGGAAGATTACCACTTTAATCGCACGCTAACTTCCAATCTAGTTGGCAGGTGCGATATCCTTCTCCACCGTCAGATCTCTTTTGGTGTTACAATGGTTCAGATTGATCGGTTATTGGCGAGCTGTTTTGTACTGCGGATTCAGTCTATAACCGTCCATTCTCTTGGTCAAATCCTACAATCAAGATTAAAAGAGGACGGCCTCGTCAGGCGGAGACGGTGTTCTTCAGGGGCCAAGAGGTTCTTCACCTAGGCAAAAGTACCTAAAGCTACGCATTTGGGCGGGTTATTGGTTTTTAATTAGGTGTTATTTTCGTTCCAACTCCAAATTATTTTATTCCACTTTGGAGGATAGTAAAGTGTAAAGTTAGGGGCAGAGTAAAGATGTTTTGCAGTTGTCCCTCTTTCTTAGAATCTGATAATTTTGTACTACTCTATGTAATTTATTTTGTGATTAATGAATAGAAGGTACAACTCTTGCTTTAACAAAAAAAATGCTATGAATAACACCACTTTTATGTTTGGAGTTAAAATTATGACTTAATTGGAATTATGGCCTTAAAAAAGGGTGCCATTACAAATAATAAAAAATTAAAATTGGTCCACAACTCAAAAAGTTTGTGTTAGTGGAAATATAATTGATCTTTTAATTAATAGATCATTTTTTTTATAAATTTACGTTTGAAAAATATTTTGAAAATATAGTATTTTTTAAATAGTTTTACATTAACATTTTTGAGAAAATAACCCATGAAAAAAGAAAAAAAAAGGAGACGAGGATATTTAGTTTCTCTGCAAAACTATAAAACAACCTTTTTTTTCTCATAAATGAAATTTAAACATAATAATAATAATAAAAAGAAAAAAACCAAAAAAAAAAGAGGTAGAAAACAAATTTTATTTGTTTATTTTAAAACATCAAAATAATATATATATGGAAAAAGAAAATTGAAAAATGAAAAACAAAAAGACACTTAAAAAAACCATGGAAAAACACATTCATCAGAGGGAGTGTGATTTTCGATATCACGCATTCCCCACTGAGTTCAAACCCATGACTACACATAGCCTATTTCTTCCAATGCTAGTTCATGAGAGCTATAGGGAGGGAGGGGAGTTGGAGTTGGTGGAACATAGTCAGAGGGGGTAGTGAGGAAGGATGATATGGTCATATGCGTTGGGGAATGTTTCTTGTGGGGGTAGTGAGGAAGGTGGATGTGGTCATATGCATTGGGGAATGTTTCTAGTGAGTAAGTAATGGGAGATGGGTGATTACAGTAATTTCCCTCCTAAAATCTTGTATTTTCCCATAACCGTTTTTTTGTATGTTAGAGTTTTATATTCACATATGAGAAAATACAAATTTATATAGTCTTGGTTTGTCATAGCCTTCAACCAAGGAAACTAGACCAATGGAAATGCATCAAACTCTTGAAAGAAAAGTTTTAGAGCCAAAAATTGAATTGAGATAAAATGGAGTCCAATATTGAAAGCATAAAAGTTTGTCCAACTAGCATTTTCAAACTAACTACCCAAAGATAAAGGACTAAACTTATTAGAGTTGTAGAAAAACATAAGTATTAATAAGAGTCAGAAGGTTCCACCTCTATGGAATCCTTGCCCAATGGCTATGGTTTCCGAGACTGTTAGATGTGGCTCGATCAATTCCATTCATTTTTATAACTATTTCATTTATAGATGGAACTCTGTATCATGAAAAATATATCATATTTTCTATCATTTCTATCTAGAAGCATTTTCCCTAGAAAATTTTTCATTTACAAATATAAGTATATGGATTGCATGTACTAATTTTTACACCTTGTACTGCGTATAATGTTTGGGACTAATGTTGACATTTCTATTGCAGTCATTGTTTCCGAAAAATAGCCCTTTCCTCCAAAATATCTTATGCGATGTCCTAAATTTCTTGTTATATGTTTGTCAAAATATATTCCTGAAATCTCTATAACAAACTCATGAGCCTCCTTGAATCTCATTACACACTTCCCTACATCTATAATGAACATGCTTACCAATAATGATGGAGTCATCGAACATGTGTTAAGAGAAAACAAAGGAGTCACTGTCAAAAGGAGGCATAAAGAGCTCCTTAAGAATAAGTGAAGTCTCCATAAGGAGTAGCTTACTCCACTGCAAATCTAAGAACTCCAATCCTAATCCCCTGAGGCTAGGGAGATAAGAGAATGGAATTGAGCACACTTAGGAGGGTTAATGAGGCAACACTGGAAGATGGTGAAAAATTAAATTGCAAAAAAATTCCAATGAAGGTATTGAGGACGGAAGGGAACTCCATAGGGATTCAACGCTATAAAGTTCAGTAGACGTGGAGAATAAGTGTCCATCTAGAAAGAAACTTTGCACTATCGTGATAAGACATGAAAAAAACCTACCGTTATTCCCTTTCACACACATGCAGAGGGCCTCATAATGAGAAAATTTTCCGACGTTATGTGCCATAATCAAGGTAACATGAGGAAAAACCCCGTAACTAGAAAGAAACTTCGCACTATCATGACACGACATGAAAAAAACTTACCGTTATTCTCTTTCACACACATGGAGAGGCCCTCATAATGAGAAAATTTTGCGACGTTATGTGGCATAATCAAGGTAACATGAGGAAAATATATGGGAATATTCATTCTAGGGGGAGACATGGCACATCCTTCCTCGTAATTGCTTGGAGGTATGGAAATCATGCCCTTGTCCCACCTAGAACCTCCATCGACGCCTCATAAAAGGATGTATTTTGTTAATCTTTTAATTCCTTTTTTTTAATTCTTATTTAACTTTTAATTATTTAATTTATGTTTTCACTTATTGGGAGGTTATGTTTTTTTGGGTTTTTATACCGTTTATTTTAAGTTCTTAACTCTATAACTACATAACTTTGCTTTTGGGTCTAGTTTTTTGAGTTCTTTTGGTTCTTATTTTTTAATTTATGTTTTGTTCTTAAATTTCTTTGTGTTTTAAAGAAAAAGTAAGATTTTTTTTGGTCAGATATATATATTTTTTTCAATATAAATTTATTCCTAAAGGAGTTTATTTCTTTTCAATTTGTTTTTTAAAGATAAATTTGTGAAAGTAACAATTAATTAATTAATTTTTTTTACACAACTTCTTGATTTAGCAAACAATTTTAAGATCTTATTTGTAATGATACTAATTTTTAAGGTTATAGTATTAATTGAGCTACAAATTTAAATTCAAAAAATAAAGGTGTGTTATTAATAGCAACACGTTTTTATTCAAATGTTAATTTTTTTAAATGTTTTTTACACTTATCAAGGTTATCATTTCAAACAAGTATCAATTTTAACCTCTAAAAAAGAAAGCACACTCTCAATAGCACCAATGTTTGATGCAAGAGTTGCCCTTACTGTTTTTCATTTTACTAGAAATATAGGCTTATGGAGATAGAGTTCTTGTTACTTAGTAACCATATTAAACCCGAAGAGATTAAGGAATCATTAAGTATGTTATTTACATAGTGGAAATCGAAATAAATCCCACATATAATAATGGTTTTCTTTAATAAATATAATTAAAAGTAGAGATTTCAAAAGGTGTTGAGTAGTTCTTGATGCTTCTTTATAAAATTCTTTTCCTCCCATGTGGAATCTTTAGTGAGTAATTTTTCCACTTGATGAGATACTCTGAAATTGATCAATTTCGTAGCTGTTGGGTTCTTGTTTTTATGGCTGCTCCAGGTTCCAATATGATTTTTCCTTCCTCGTCAAGTTCTGGCAATATTGTTTGAACTGGGATCTTCTGTAACTTCTGAATGAGTGGCGACACTTCTTCATCCTTCTTCCATTCATCCCTTGCTTTGTTTATCCAATCTGGTTGGATAATAGAAATAGCACAAAAAAATGCTTCCACATCCTCATCCTTTCTTGAGAGTGCATCTGCAACAACATTTTGCTTCCCTTTTTTGTAGATTATTTCAAAATCATAACCCAACATATTTGTGACCCATTTTTTATTTTATTCTAAAGATAATCTTTGTTCTAAAAAGTATTTCAGACTATCATGATCTAGTTTTAGTTTGAAGTGTCTTCCCATTAGGTAAGGTCGCCATTTCTTAAGTGCATGTAGTATTGCCAACGTTTCCTTCTCATCAATATCTTGCTAGAGATGTAGCAATAAAAACACCCAATCACCTACATCAAAACTTTTTTCACTGCGATGTTGATCTACCTCTTGCTTCATTTGATTCTACACCAAAGTCGTGTTATCCTTTAAGAGTTGGAGAACTTGTTGTGGACAATCGATGTGATCTCTCACTGCTTGAACCTTTTTCTTCTTGATATGTCCTTCTATCTTGATAGTTTTAGGAGCGGTAATTCTGGCCAATGAATTACAAGATATTGTTGGATTCATTTCTTCTTTCTCAATGTGATCTTTCACTTCTTAAACCTTTTTCTTCTTGATATGTCCTTCTATCTTGAGAGTTTGAGGAGTGGTAATTCTTGCCAATGCTTTACAAGATATGGTCGGATTCATTTTTTCTTTCTCTGGGTAGGTTCCTAGTGTATATCCTCTTCTTTTGATGTTTCTTGATCCCTTTCTTCATTCTCTTCATAATCTATGTAAAATAATTTATTCTTAGTGTAGTTACGACCTTTAGTGTATTTGCTATCACAATTGTAATAAAGCCCCTTTCTTTGTTTTTTCTTCCAATTTTTGTGGTGTAACCCTTGTAGGTTGTGGAAGGCTAGGAGAAACAACACTTCGATCTTTATAGTTGTGAGGGGTAGACTTCGTTGTTGCCATAATTTTGCTTTCCACTTTGTAACAAAGCTCTTTTGCTTTCTTTTCTTCCAATTGTTGTGGTGTTGCTCTAAAGAAGGTGTTGCTATTTGTATCCTCATAATGTGCTATAATTTCCTCCGTGAAAATTAACCACGTAAAAAGTGGTTTACGAGAACAAAGCCCTTTATACCATAAAAATTGATCTTGTTCTAAATATTAAGATGCAATACATACCTTTTTTAACAGTGGTACACCATGTAGATCAAAATATTTCTCCATCCGTAGTATCCAATTTACTGGATCCTTGCCAATAAACTTCCTCATCTTGATTTTTCTTGATTTTAGGAGCTCGATATTGAAACGATTGTAACTTTGTACTTTCGGATCTTTAAGTTCTAAAATTTGGGTCTGCAATATCCCTCTGAGTTCTCTTTATAACTCCGCAAGTTTGATTACAATTGGATTCCTGAAGAAAGATTTATTCCCAATCTCCCACGATAACCTAATTATAGACCTTTTCATAAGAGAGAAATTGTATGAAGCACCACATGTCATTGTTTTGACCTTCAGATCTGAAAGAAATATACAAGAAACTACAGCCTGTCCTCTTTCTATAACTACTTATGAAACTTCAATCTAATGCATAGAGAGACAATTATGACTATTTTCCCCAGGTCACCTATTTTGGATGTAATTCGGGAGCCTGCAGAAACCCTAAATGTCTTGGATAGTATGTCCAAAAATATAGTGAAATAAGAGCTGAAATTTGGAACGAGGTTCAGAGTAATTTCTTCTCAAATGGGTTTTTATTTTACGTTATGAAACTTCGTAGCGAGAAAGTTATAGTGAAACTTCCACGATGACCTATTTTAGATGAAATTATGGAGCTTGCAAAAACCCTAACTTCCTTAGATCATATATCCTAAAATATAGCGAGACAAGATCTGAAGTTCGGACCCGACATTTAGCGATATCTCGTCTGAAATGGGTTCCTTTTTTAGCTTTTGAAACTTTGCAGAAAAAACGTTATTGTGAAAATTCCACGATGGCCTATTTGGAGCAGTGAAACCCTAGAATTCAAAGCTATGATACCAAATGTTATGAAACCAGCTCACAAAAAGATAGAAAAGATAGATAAATGCCTTAGAATTCAGCCTCTTCGAGCGGGCAACCTCCTTTACATTACACAAATGAAAAATTCTTGGATGATTCAAATGACAAGACCTCCTCTCTATATATAGGAGTCTAAGGGGTCATAAAATAATCAGAGCCAACATAATAATAATAATGTAAGGGAAAAATAATAGCAATAGTGGGCTTCTATGGGGCACAATAATAACAATATGGGGAATACATGGGCACAACAATATAATAAGGGGGTTGTACTAATAACAATAAGGGGATACACTAGTAGTCTAGGGACCTAACAATGACACTTTTTCACATAGCCAGTTCCTTTAATAACTTGCAAAGTTTACAAGGTACCAATTTTTTTTTTTTTCTTTTTCACTAGATTCACAATAAGCTATGGTACAACTCTATCACTTACCCATATAAAATTTATTCTCGCCACACTTGCAAAAACCTAAATTTCATCTCTCATATATTTTTTCAAACACTTTACATGTAAATGTTTCTTCAAATAATTTGTATAAGCCCCATTATGTAGAGTTTTTCTTGTAGAAATTTTGTTAAATGTTTTGTATCAACATTAAATAAAAAACATTGCTTTGATTCCACCTATAATGTACTAACAGAAATATACCACTCAATCATGCAATATTTGTTTTTGTTCCTTAAGGTATTTTATCAAATAGTTTGTATGAAAACTATAATAAAACACCTTCAACATATTCCATCAAATGCTTTGAAAGAAAATCTATATATATCAGCTATATTAGTACTATCATACAACACTTATGACATAGAAAAATATTATTCCCTTCTAAAAAAACATTTTCACTGGGCCATTTCATCAAATAGATTGCATGCAATGAATCATTCAACCATTTAGGAATTTTTGCAAACACCTTACATGCAAAGTAATACAGTAACTCCCTTAAAGTATATCTCCTAAGTTGTAGTAGTCCAAGTTATAACAATTAAACCTACTCATCAGTGGGAGTTCCCCTCAATATGAACCCAGTTTTAGCCTTTGGAACCTCCTAGATGAAAATTTTTAGCAGAAATGATAACATGATGTGTTTGAAACATGATATTAGGAGCATCTAGAAATATCAAATTTCTCTGGTCATATCTCTTAAGCTATCACAACCTAGCAAATAAAAGTTGGACTAGATGACTAACATGATTCGCCTTCATTATGGTGAAGTTTCAAATTCTAGAACATTCTAGAAGAAAAGCTATACATGAAATGGAAACATGATATGTTTGATGCATGTTTGAAGAGCATCCAAGAATCTTGAATTCCTCTGGTCATTTATCCTAAATTATCATGATCCAATTTCCGAAAGTTGGATTGAATGATTTGCTAGACTTTCCCTCACTGCAGTCCAAGTTTAAATTTCTAAAACCTTCCTTAAGAAATGTTATAGAAGAAGTGTCAAAATGACCTATTTAAATATGAATTTAGGAAGCCCAACTTCCTCTAATCATATTTCCTAAAATTTCATGATCCAAGATCTAAAAATTGCACCATGGGATCATTGTATTTCCCCTTACTATGTTCCAACTTTCATATTCTAAAACCTCTATGAGATTTTATAAAAGACATTCCAAATAAATTAGGAAGCCTATCTTCCTCAACCAATGTTATAAATTTTATACATGTTCAAAGCTACAACCAATTAGTATAACATTTATAGCCATGATGAATTTTCTAAAAGATAAATGCACACACATATGAAATTGCTAAAAGGGGAAATTAAATAATCATGCATGTCACGAAACCATCTATGCTAGAAATATTATTAACACATAAAAAAATATATTCTATTATAGCTAAAAAGCTATTGGAAATTAAAGTAGGGTGAGCCACATTCCACCCCACTATAGTCTCAATTTTGTTGAATGTTTTCTCACAAGTTGGCACCCCTTTCCAGATCTTGATGCCATGAGGAGAGCTTAACTCAGGGGCATTTCACACACTGAGATTGAAAGAATATTTCAACACCAAAAGTAAAGGTCATTCTCCTTCACACACACACATGAAAACTCAATGATCAAACTTTCCATTTGTGACAAGGCTCACACTGAAAAGAATACCATGTACATATGCAAAGCACAAGGGTGTCCTCCTCTAATTTATATAGTCCCTTGAACCTCCCCTCTTCAATACTCTATGTGCCACACACAGCCAAGACTATTATCAGTCCTCAAATCAATTTAGTCAAAAAAAAAACATTGTAACACGTTTATTTCCTATCACATAAGTTGTCACTCACAACTCTTATCTAGTCATAAGGTTTGAACCTCTTTGGGTTATATCACCAATCATCTTTCCAAGTCAAATTTGTTTATGTGAGAGAGAAATGTATGAAAGAGTAATATAAGAGGGAAAATCTAGAGGCTTACGACCCAAGAAGAAGAACCCCCTTATCTCTTTTAACTCTTATTTTTATAATCACACATGAACCCTTCATCTTCTGAACCTTTCATCTTCTAGGGATGACTAACCATAACATCAAAGGGAAATATTCATTGAAGGTATAATTTTCCTCTAAGTCATGCTTTCCCTCTCCATAAGGCCTCATAATATTTTGGTTGCCCCCTTTCTTCAGCTCTAGCATGTTTATTAATAAAAATAAATATTACATAATATAACATATTTTGACACCATAGCATCAATTCCAACACCCCATAATTATATGTTCTTAAGCACATTAAATTTTGGTTAATGTAGGTGGTGTCACAAATGAAACCATAAAAATGTGAGTTGTTTCGTGTAACATCCTTGGTTTATAAAGGTTTTATTTTTAGAAGAACTTGAGAGAATGGAAGAAACATGGAAAGCTTTTCTTGAAATTTCTTCAATGCTCAACCCAAATTACCAACGGACACACCGAGAGAACTTAACAAAGAAATAGTTGAAGAAGGTGGTAGTGAAATAGGAGTTAAGTAAGATGAGAAAAACATAGTGATGATAGTAGATTTGAAATTGAACAATGTCAGCAAAACCCGAAGAAGGTTGACAAAGAGAGAAAGACAGATGTTGTCACTAAAAGGGTCACTATAAGCATGAAAAAAAGAGGGTCATTATAATAGAGTGATGAGGCATCTTTACCCGCTTTACATAATCTTAAAGGATCCTCACCCTTTGTTAACCCTAAATCTTACAAACAAATGATACCTCCTAAGCCCTCGAAACAAGCTACATTTGAAATTGTTCCTATTACATTCAACCATGAGAAACTAGAAAAAATCATAGCCTCGTCGTATAAAAGACCCAAAACTATATATTTTAGCATTGATATTTATGATGTACATATAAAAGACACTCTTGGTTCATCTATTCCAATTAATTTTAAGAATACCACTGACTACTATGACTAGCCTATACCAACTTACTCATCCATTATCCTAACTTGGAATTCACTTGAAAAGATAAGAAAGAAATATAAGATAATTTTTAAAATGATGGAAATACTTGAAGTCTTAAAGGTGTTGGATCATTATATCAAGAAAAATAACTGTCTTCAAAAGTAAAAATGTTAAACTTTTAGGAAGAAATAGATAGGTTAGTGCCAAACAATAATAAAATGTATCAATTGGGAAAGAAATGATGCCAAAGGAACCACTACCTAGCCATTCATAACAGATTAGTGGAAACTAAGTTGAAGATAGAAAGAAAGAATAATAGGGCCCATATGAATATGTGTTCTTGCACCCACTAACTCAAAATGTTATAACATTTTTCATTAGTTATGTGTTTTTGTCACTTACACCCCAGCATGATTGAAATTATACTAGGTTGATAGTTGTATTTTCTTGTATGAAGACATATAATAACATTAGAATGGAGCACATGTCATGGCTCAAAATGAACATGATTTTAATACTAGTCTTCCTCCTTTCTGGCACCATATAACACCCATTTTGACCAAGTAATATCACCCTCTCATTCCTTTTCCTCAAAACATTACTAAAAGAGACCCACAAGTTAACTTGTGAATATTATATATTTACTCCAATGTTTTAACATGATTATGAGACTTAATTATATGTTTAATGGTACTAATAATGGATTTGGGAAGATTTGTGACCTCCATGGGTTCTTGTAACCAACCTCCAAGTTCCTGATGGTTCCATAGCTTCTAGGAAGAAGGGGTGTCTGACACCCCTGTAATACATTTTCCATGATTTCTATAATATAATGATACTTTCAATTATAAATTAATATATTTTTATGAATAGGCTTGAAGAGTGGGACCATAGATTCATGATCTAAGGAGGAAGAAGAAAATAAATGTGTGTGGAGCTACCTGGCACCAATTTCTAATTTATCGTGCAACTATCAATGAAATTAGAAGAAGCTTCTAGGATGAGATGAAGAGCCCAAGAGGAGAATGAAGAGGCACCCATGAAAAATTATAAAAAGGAACTTGCACAACAATTTTGAGGTTATATTTTCCTCTTGGAGAAGCATATGAGAAGTGTTGGGAATACCTACAAGGTTGAGTGAAGGGAATTACCTAAGAAATGAAATTGTGGGCATTGCTTCCAGGCCTCGAGAAGCTCAAGAAATTCTATGTAAAATGGAAATGAGTGCCTGGCAAGAATTTCCTTAGAAACCACTTAGGGTGCTTTCTAAAAAGGTAATAAACCACTATATTTTATAAGCGATTCTTGTGCTCTTTGAGTTCAATTTGAACCCTGCTAAAAACTATTGAAGAAAATTCTTCTAAGATCATGGATATGGCTTAAGGTTGACGACTACAAGTGATTATGGCTATAGTGATTGTAAGGTTAGGTGGAAAATTGAAGTCCCACCTTCATTTTATCTATTTTTTTATTAAAAATTAATGTATTTAGATGAAAGCTATGAAATTAAAGATTTCCCTTGTGGAACTCAATATGTAGCTCTAAGAAATTTTACATGGATGTAGGATGCTAGTACATGAGTTTTATTGACTAAAATTCTTGAATGCTTTGTTGTTTTTCTTATAAGTTTTTTCATGCATTTGTAAGTTAAATTCCTAAAGTTTCTTTATAATGCATGTGGATATCTTGTATGTATTTGATGTTAGATGTGGAGCCTGATTATTTTCTTCATTTATAGGCCTTGTTTCAGCTAGATGTATAAACAAGGAAGACTGCACACCCCTCCATGCAATGGGGACTTGTCCCCCTAGCTGGGTTCTGGGGGGGATTGTCCCCATCAGATGTGGGGTTCAAGGGCAATGCCCTAAAGTAAAAAATTAGAAGAAAAATTGCCTTGTATAATATTGTAATTTTGTAGTTATCTGGGTAATTCATTAGGAGGATGATCTGATGGTAGAAGTTATGTTAATTTAGGGTTATTTTCCTATAAGGAATCCTCGATTTATATCAGTGAATTGTATTGTGGCTATGGGTGAGTATTCTTATTGATGAAGAGAGAGGAGAATGTGTGAGAGAAAAGATTAAATTATAGAATATTTGTTGTACATTGTATCTATTCATTTTATTGGATAATATAAAAGGGAGGATTGGTTTTTTCTCTGTGGGCATAGCCCAAATGTGAACCACATATATCTATGTCTCTCTTGTTTATTGCATTTTATATTTTTGTATTTTAGAAAATTTGTATGTTTTACATTGCTCTCTAACATATAATTCTATAACAACTGGTGTCAGAGTTGAAGGTCTATCTAGATAATAAACTTGCGGGAGAGAAGGGTTCATTGTTTGAGTGGGAGAAAAGGAAGAAGATGGTAGGTTTATGGTAGAGAAATTTAATAGCTAAAACTACTAGTTGTGTAAGATGCAGATGGAAGATTATGTGTATAAAAAAGATATGTACCTACCATTGAGCAGAAAATCAAACAAGACAATGAGTATGAGAGACATAGAATGGGAGATTGTCAACAAAAAGGAACTTGGAACAATACGGTTGTGTTTGCTAGCATCAGTGGCATTCAACATTTCAAAGGAAATGCCTACAAAGGGTTTAATGACAACATTGGCCAAACTATATGAAAAACCCTCGGCCTCAAATAAGGTAATTCTTATGAGGTGTCTATTTAATATGAATATGTAAAAAGGTGGATCTGTTGTTAATCATTTAAATGAATTTAATATGGTTACTAGTTAGTTATGTTCTATAGGGGTAAATTTTGATGATGAAATTAGGGATTTGTTATTTCCATGCTTATTGCCATAAAGTTGGAATGGTTTAGTTATGGACATTAGTAACTATGTCTTTGGATCTAGTACTTTAAAGTTCAGTGATGTCGTTGGTGCTATCCTTAGTGAGGAAATGTGATGGAAATCTTTTGTGAGACATGGGGTAATGCTTTGACCACAGAGACTAGAGGAAGAATAATTGAAAGAGGAAAGAGCCCATGAAATTGCAGTAAGTCAAGAAAAGGCAGATCCAAGTCCAGATTGGGGATAGTGTGTTGGAAATGTGGGAAGAAAGGACACCCAAAGAAAGACTGTAATTCACGGAAGGGAAAATAAGGACACACACAGCAAGAGAACAATCATGAAGTGAATGTGACAAGTGATGTGTTGCAATATGCTTTGATTATTTCTTTAAAGAATATTATTGATGCCTGGGTGGTAGATTCAGGGGTCTCACTCCATGCCACAATCGGTAGGAAACATTTTCATGACTATGTTGAAGGAGATTTTAGACAGGTTCGCCTAGGTGATGATAAACCCTGTAAAATCATTGGAATGGGTAAAGTTTTTAAAAAACAATAGAATGGAAACCAATGGCTATTGAGGGAGGTTGATGCAAGAGCATCTTTCTCATAATATTATTGTACATTTAGTTGATTTACAGAGTGATGTTTTTAATTATTTTTAGGAATATTGTATAGATTGAGTGAGAAATCTATGTGTGAGGTTTTTAGTTGTGAAATATTTTCAACTATGTGAGAATATCATGTATAATTAATATGTGTAGATCTCATAGATATCTTAGGGATACGAGATCCACAAATAGGAATTAGTTGAGTGAATTAGGGAGAAAATCATGGATTTAGAATAATCCATAATTATGTAATTAATCTATAAATGTAAGCCTGCAAGGAGAGTGAGAAACAAAGTGTTACAGAGTGTTGGAGGTGTTAGAGAGGGCTAAATAGTGGTGTGAATAAAATAAAGCATGAGATGTTCTGAAAGTATATAGTGTGATGAATAAAGGAGTATTGTGTTTAGAACTTGTTTTTGTGTGATCTTTTATCATATAGATGTGATTCTTTAATTGTAGGCTGAATCCTCCGTTAATTACAGTAACTGTTAATAGCCTGGTTATGTTTCAAGGTCACAGAAATATAGTTTAGAGATGGACTAAACTTGGTGGAAGCACTAAGACTTGGTGGAATGAAGAAAACCCTGACAAAATTCATGAGAACCCGAAGAGAATATCTGAATCGTCTGGTCGATGGGAAATAGATCTAACTGTGACCGCATGCTAACAAGAACAAACATTAATTCCAATTTCAGACGCGATATATTACAAAACTGAGTTAATAGCTTAGTTAATCTGGACTTTTGGCTGAAAGGGGTCAAATCTGAGGGCAGTCGTGTCGAATAATGAATGGAGTTTAATATAAATTTCAGACACAATATTTTATGAATTGTGATTTAATCCATTGAACTCCAGCTCAATCATAGCCGTTCAATATGAAGGAATGAGATCTGATAGATATCGCGTCAAGGGATGCACATGATTTAATTTCAATCACGAACCCAAGAAGGTTATGAGCTTCAGTTTTATTTCCTTTCGGTTCTGTGGGTAAAATTAGAGGTTTACCATATATCAGGAAGTTTGAATAGTTTTGTTGTTTTAATAGAATAACTTAATTTTGGATTTTGCTAAAGATATTGGGGTGAATAATTTAATCAAACAAGAGTTTAATTAAATAAAATTCCCGCATTATGTAAAAGCAGCAGTTTTGCTACATCAAAGTGGTATCAGAGCAGAAGAAGACTCTGCGTGAAGTATGAGTATATTTGTCAATGTTTGTCTTTATAATTTTTGTGCAGAGTAACAAGATAGGAAGGTGAGAATATTTGTAGCATCCTAGAGCAAGGAGAGATCATATGGTTCCAGAGGAGAGAACCAAAGAGATGCCAAAAGATGAATCTCAGAGGAGGAAAGCTTAGTGAGGTTTCATGTAGCAAGGAGACTTGTTACTGTAGAGGTTGATTGCAGCTCACATGTTAAATCTATTAGAAAGAGAAGAAAACACATGACAAGGAAAATCAGAGGTGCAACGGAAGAATAGGGAAAAATAGAGGAGTCAGTTTTAGAATTTGATTGAGGTAAATATTTTCTTTTATTTGAGTTTGAACAATTAGTGAAAATGAACATGGAGAATATTAGGAAAGGTTCAAATGAATGTTAGATGAGTCATGAAGAGTGTAGGATAAGTATTGTAGTGATGAGAGTAGAGTTGAATATACTACGAGAATGGTTTCAAGAGAAAGATAATGAAGATAGAAGACATGGATGGAGAATAAGTAAATGGGTGAAGTTGAATCTATTGCAATAAAAATGGAATGCTATGTTGATTAAAAAACTTGAACAAATACATATTTCTTTGTTGGAGAAGGAGGGACTCATAGGAATTGAGTCACAACAAAGAGGATTTGCTGAAACCCAGAAATTTCATGGTGGGAATTTGGTGCTTGAAGCATCAAAAGAGACAGGAAGGTCTGATATTTTTAAAACTGATAGTTTGTCTGTGAATGCAGGTATGGTACTAAATAAGGAATTTGTTGCTATAGAGATAGCTAATGACCATTGTTATGATCAAGAAGTCTTTTGTGAACCTGAAGGAAATTGGGATGATTGTTTTTCATTCCATGAAGTTGAGTTTGCAGCTCAATTGGAGAAAGAAGTAGCAGACAAAGAGCCAGAGGCCGAAGAAGTTGAGACCATAGCAACTGTAACAAAAGAAGGAAAGGACACCATAGAGAATATCAACTATGTTGATGTCATTAACAAAGAGGAATTACTCCTAGAGCATCGTGGGGAAAATTGCTTTATAGATATACACAATTTGGTTTGCAGTTCAAGTAATGATGATCGTGAACTTTTAGATTTAGTTGTTACTGATCTCAGCATGACAAAGTTACTTGGAAAAGCTATAGGTGTAGATGGTGAACTAATTCGAAACTCGTTCAAAATTTGGAAACCAAGAAAATGGGTATTCAAGTTTCCACATGGAGTTCACGAGCCTACATTTCCAGAATAGAGGACGATGATGTATGGAAAGTCGAGAATAGTGTTTAATAATTCTCTGAAGATATTATTCTGTGAATTTAATGCTAGACTGCATGATGAAGTTATTCCTTTGAAGGAACATCAGCAAAATAGAGATTGGAATCTTGGAGGTAGCAAGTCATTCAGACTTGTAGCTCTCACATTACTACAGAAAAATGACAGACCTCATAGACAGGAGTTTGTGAATTTTTCTACATCGGAAGTCTGATGTAGGAGCATCTTGCTCAGAATATTATTGTACATTTAGTTGATTTAGGGGGTGATGTTTATAATTATTTTGAGGAATATTGCATATATTGAGTGAGAAATCTATGTGTGAGGTTTTCGGTTGTGAAATATACTCAACTAGGTGAGAATATCATGGATAATTAATATGTGTAGATCTCGTAGAGATCTTAGAGATACGAGATCCTTGAATAGGAATTAGTTGAGTGAATTATGGAGAAAATCATGGATTTAGTACAATCCATGATTATGTAATTACTCTATAAATGTAAGCTTCCAAGGAGAGTGAGAAACAAAGTGTTATGGAGTGTAGAGATGTTAGAGATAGCTAAATAGTGGTGTGCATAAATCAGAGCACGAGATGTTCTGAATGTATATACTGTTATGAATAAAGGAGTTTTGTGTTTAAAACTTGTTTTTGTGTGATCTTTTATCGTATAGATTTGATTCTTTAATTGTAGGTTGAATCCTCCATTAATTATAGTAACTGTTAATAGCCTGGATATGTTTCAAGGTCATAGGAATTGTTGTAGATCTAACCCAGAAATATTATGAGAAATAACAAATATACCCAACAAAAACAAGATCAAAATAGATAGAAATGATTCACTTTATTGATATCAAACCCTTATGGTAGGGCAACACCATACATTCACTCCTTAAGGAAGGAGAACACTCCACAAGCCATATGCCTGTTCATACAATAATCCTTCACTATCTCCCATGTGGAGTCTCTAGCCTCTATATAGGCCTCATACATACAATACCATGGGTCATTACCATGGTTCCCTCATACCATCAACTAATACCATGGGCCCATTATATTATTATTAACTACTTGTGGTCCCTTACATGACATGGGTTAACCACCTTATTTATTACTATGGCCCATCCCATTATTACATTATTACCTTGGGTACCTCCCTTGGTACCCCATATTATCCCCCATAGGTATATAACATTCCACCCCCCTAAGCATGTTTCATCCCCGAAACATGGGAAGAACACAAATAATAAGATCTACTCAAAAGAGTAGTCCACTGATACCATGCACGTGCATCTAGCCATCCAAGAAAAAAGGTGAACCCTCGATCTCGCTGGTGCCTCACTCGCTTGAGATGGAAGTCGACTGTGGTAGCGCTTCTGTGTGTATGTGTAGTAGGTGGATCTTCGTTCCTCTCGATCTGTCATGCGGGGGTTTGTGTCCATGTGGCTAATTGGTTGCCATCTTCATGGTTGTCTTTCAGGGTGATGTGGGTGATGATATGTTGAAGTTTTAACCCGCGATGTCTTTTTCTTTACTTCACCCTGCTGTGGTGCCTGTTGTGGTGTCTTCTTTTTCAATATGACTTCAACCACTGAGCCCTCCTCTGATGTATCATCAACTGTAACTTTTTCTTCTTCAGCCTCTGTTTCTGTTTGATTATTGATCATTAAAGGCTCATCATCTCATATGTCAGTCCCTGGAACATCTTCTGCTTCAGCCTCCATGTGCTCTACCTGCTTATTGATGGAAATATCCTGTAATGTAATTTTCTTCTTTTTATACCAGAGCTTCAGGAATTTCTTCTGCACATTAATATTGATAGTACCCACGGATTCCATCCAAGGATATCCCAAAACAACATCCATATTATCCATCTCTGAAGCATAAAAATCACCATGCAACACATATTTATCAATAGAAATCTTCAAATCCTTGTACACTTGAACATCCTCATTATCAACTTGTGCAGTTTCAATGTGTTTTGCTAGAACTTACAATCATTTTTCCAAATTAACACTTATAAGATTTTGCTTGCAACTAGGATTTATAGTCCAACGATTTTCTCCTTCTGAATCAATCCATGAACCTGCAATAAGAAAGCATCAGTAGAAAATAACCCCTTACGTGGCTCATTCTCCTTTTTTCTAGCATGAGACCATTTGTCTAAAAGGACTTTTTCAAATTCTGCATCTGAGAGTTTGGTCAACTGTTTGTTATCAAGTGAGAGATACCATTTGTAAGCCTCATCTTTGAAACCCAACCACCATGAATCCCTCCAATTTTTTTCCCATGCTGACTTTTGTTGTTTTATGTATTCTTCAATAGTAGGACCATTATCTTTTCCTACAAATAATAGAACCTCCATGAAGAGGGTTTGAGAAAAATTCACTTACTTGGCGACAAATTTGTAATTGTCACAGTTTCATCAATATTGCTCAGAATCTCTATTATAACCCGTTTTTGGAAATGGAACAACCATTCTGCATCTACCCATGTGATAGAAATCCTGATCCAGGCACTTGGAATTTCCGATCTGCGCTGCAACTCTCCCGCCGTCACCCAAATTTCTGCAAAAAAGAGCTGATTTTAAATCAGCGATATCTCCCTCATTCGGACTCTGATTCGACTGATGTTTTTTTTAAATTGGGTAATTTTTCTCAAACAATTCAGATATACAATTAGATTTTGTAGATCTTGCACCAGGACGTCTAGAGTTGCGCCGCAAACTCGCTGCCCTGAAAATTGGCTGCAACCCCACTGGTTTTTAAATTAGCGATATCTCCTTCATCCGGACTCCGATTCAACTGATTTTTTTTTGAATTCGACTATTTTTGCACAAACAATCCAGATATGTAATTATATTTTATAGATCTTGCACCAAAATGTACAGATCTGACCTGCAAAGTCGCCACCCCTGAAACCCAGCAAAAACTAAAAAAAAAATCTCCAGTTTTGTGCCCAAGAAAGAGCTCTGATACCAATTGTTGTAGATCTAACCCGGAAATACTATAGATCTGATATAAAAATATAAGACAATGCAAATAAACCCAGCAATAATATGAAATGATTCTTTATTAATCAAACCCTTAAGGTAGGGCAACACCATACATTCACTCCTTAAGGAAGGAGAACACTCCACAAGCCATATGCCTGTTCATACAATAATCCTTCACTATCTCCAATGTGGAGTCTCTAGCCTCTATATAGGCCTCATACATACAATACCATGGGTCATTACCATGGTTCCCTCATACCATCAACTAATACCATGGGCCCATTATATTATTATTAACTACTTGTGGTCCCTTACATGACATGGGTTAACCACCTTATTTACTACTATGGCCCATCCCATTATTACATTATTACCTTGGGTACCTCCCTTGGTACCCCATATTATCCCCCCTAGGTATATAACAGGAATATAGTTTAGAGATGGACTAAACTTGGCAGAAGCGCTAAGACTTGGCGGAATGAAGAAAACCCCAACAAAATTCGTGAGAACCACAGTAGAAGATTTGAACCGTCCGATCAACAGGCAAAAGATCTAACGGTTATCGCGTGCTAACAAGTTCAGACATTAATTCCAATTTCAAACTTGATATATTATAAAACTGAGTTAATATCTCAGTTAATCTAGACCGTCGGCTGAAAGGGGTCAGATCTGACAGTAGTCACATCAGAAAATGAACATAGTTTAATATAAATTTCAAACGCGATATTTTATGAATTGTGATCTAATCCATTGAAGTCCGGGTCGATCACAATTGTTCGCTATGAAGGAACGAGATCTAACGGATATCTCATCAAGGGACGCACGTGATTTAATTTCAATCATGGACCCGAGAAGGTTATGAGTTGCGGTTTTATTTCCTTTCGGTTCTGTGGGTAAAAGTATAGGTTTTGCATACACTGGGAAGATTGAATAGTTCTGCAGTTTTAGTAGAATAGCTTAATTTTGGATTCTGCTAAAGAGATCGGGGTGAATAGTTTAACTTAACAAGAGTTTAATTAAATAAAATTCCCAAATTATTTAAAAGCGTCAGTTTCGCTACATCAAAGTGGTATCAGAGCAGAAGAAGATTCTGCGTGAAGTATGAGTATATTTTTCAAGGTTAGTATTTATAATTTTTTTGCAGAGAAATAGTAGAGGAAGGTGAGAAGATTTGCAGCAGCTTAGAGAAACGAGAGCTCATATGTCTCTAGAGGAGAGAACCAGAGAGATGCCAAAAGACTAAGCTCATAGGAGGAAAGATTACTGAGGTATAATGTAGAAGGAAGACTTGTTACTACAGAGGCTGATTGTAGCTCACAAGCTAAAGCTGTTGGAAAGACAAGAAAACATATGACAAGGAAAATCAGAGGTGCAACGGAAGCAAAGAGAAAAATAGAGGAGTCAGTTTTAGAATTTAATTGAGGTAAATATTTTCTTTTATTTGAGTTTTAAGAATTAGTGAAAATGAACATGGAGAAACTTAGGAAAGGTTCGAATAAATGTTAGATGAGTCATGAAGAGTGTATGATAAGTGTTGCAGTGATGAGGGTAGAGTCGAATATACTATAGGAATCGTTTCAAGCGAGAGAATGAAGATAGAAGACATGGACGGAGAATAAGGAAATGGGTCAAGTGGATTCTATTGCAATAGAAATGGAATGTTATGTTGATGAAAAAACTTGAACAAATACATATTTCTTTGTTGGAGAAGGAGAGACTCATAGGAATTGAGCCACAACAAAGAGGATTTACTAAAACCTAGAAATTTCATTGTGGGAATTTGGTGCTTGAAGCATCAAAAGAGACCGAAGGGTCTAATAATTTTAAAAGTAATAGTTTGTCTATGAATGCAGGTATGGTACTAAATAAGGAATTTTTTGCTATAGAGACAACTAATGACCATTGTTATGATCAAGAAGTCTTTTGTGATCCTGAAGGAAATTGGGATGATTGTTTTTCATTCCATGAAGTTGAGTTTGTAGCTTGGGGAAAGAAGCAACAGACAAAGAGCCAGAGGCTGAAGAAGTTGAGACCATAGAAACTGTGAAAAAGAAGAAGGAAAGGACACCATAGAGAACATCAACTATGTTTATGTGATTAAAAAGGAGGAATTACTTGTAGAGCATGGTGGAGAACACTTCTTTACAAATATAGAAAATTTGGTTGACAGTTCGAGTAATGATGATGGTGAACTTTCAGATTTATTTGTTACTAATCTCAACATGATAGAGTTACTTGGAAAAGCTATAGGTGTAGATGGTGAACCAGTTCGAGACTCATTCAAAATTTGGAAACTTGGAAAATGGGTACTCAAGTTTCCATATGCAATTCACGATTTTATATTTCCAGAATAGAGGATGATGAAGTATGGAAAGTCGAGAATCATGTTTAATAATTCTCTGAAGATATTATTCTGCAAATTTAATCCTAGACTACATGATGAAGTTATTCCTTTCAAGGACCATTAGCAAAACAATGTTTGGAATCCTGGAGGTAGTAAGTCATCTAGACTTGTAGCTATCACTTTACTACAGAAAAGTGACAGACCTCATAGACAGGAGTCTATGAATTTTTCTACATTGGGAGTTTGATTTAGGAGCATCCTGCTCAAAATATTATTGTACATTTAATTGATTTAGGGGGTGATTCTTTTAATTATTTTTAGGAATATTGTATAGATTGAGTGAGAAATCTATGTGTGATGTTTTCAATTGTGAAATATTCTCAATTATCTGAGAATATCATGGATAATTAATATGTGTAGATCTCGTAGAGATATTAGGGATACCAGATCCTCGAATAGGAAATAGTTGTTGAATTATGGATAAAATCATGGACTTAGTATAATCCATAATCATGTAATTAACCAATAAATGTAAGCTTGCAAGGAGAGTGATAAAAAGAGTGTTACAGAGTGTTAAAGGTGTTAGAGAGTCTTAAATAGTGGTGTGAATAAATCAGAGAATGAGATGTTCTCATGTATATATTGTTATGAATAAAGGAGTTTTGTGTTTAAACCTGTTTTTGTGTTATCTTTTATTATATAGATTTGATTCTTTAATTGTAGGCTAAATCCTCTGTTAATTACAGTAATCATTAATAGCCTGGTTATGTTTCAAGGTCACATGAATATATTTTAGATATGGAATAAACTTGGTGGAAGTGCTAAGACTTGGCGGAACAAAGAAAACCCCGACAAAATTTGTGAGAACCCCAAGAGAAGATCTGAACCGTCTGATCGACAGGCAACAAATATAACGGTGATCGCATGCTAACAAGCGCATACATTAATTCCAATTTCTAACGAAATTTATTATAAAACTGAGTTAATAGCTCAGTTAATCTAGACCGTGGGCTGAAAGGGGTCAAATATAACAGTAGTCACGTCAAAAAATGAATGGAGTTTAATATAAATTTCCGACGCGATATTTTATGAATTGTGACTTAATCCATTGAAGTCTATATCGATCACAACCATTTGATATGAAGGAATGAGAACTAGTGAATATCACGTTAAGTGACGCGCATGATTTAATTTCAATCACGGACCCGAGAAGGTTATGAGTTGTGGTTTAATTTCCTTTCAGTTCTGTGGGTAAAAGTAGAGGTTTGTCATATATAGGGAATTTGAATAGTTCTATTGTTTTAGCATAATAGCTTAATTTTGGATTCTGATAAAGAGATCGGGGTGAATAGTTAAATTAAACAAGAGTTTAATTAAATAAAATTCTCGAATTATGTAAAATCGGCAGTTTCACTTCATCAGAGGTAAGGAATGTTCCATATCTAAAGAAAAATATAATTTCAACATGGAAATTAAGTGGTGAAGGTTGTGTGACTACTTTTACAAATAAAACTTAGAAGGTCACTAAAGGAGCTCTCGTAATACCAAAATGAGAAAAGGTTGGTACATTGTACTTATGAAATGGTATTTCTAATTATGTCAATACTTTAACCTCCACAGCAGTAGATACAACATTGTGACATCGTAGGCTCTAGCACATGAGTAATAAGGAGATGCAGATTTTTTATGTTATGAAACCAGCTCACAAAAAGATAGAAAAAAGAGATCCACGCCTTAGAATTTAGCCTCTTCAAGGGGGCAACCTCCTTTACATTACATAAATGAGCAATTCTTGGATGATTCAAATGACAAAACCTCCATTCTATATATAGGAGTCTAAGGAGTCACTATAACGTAGCCGACCTAACAACAATAATATAAAGCCACAAAAATGACAATAGAGGGATTCTATGGGGCATAGTAATAACAATATGGGGACAATAGGGGCACAAAAATATTAATAAGGAATACAACTACAATAGTAATGGGGTAATCACTAGTATTATAGGGACCCAACATGCCCGTCTTCTTCAAAAAAGTGTTGTCCTCAACTCTTCAGCAGTTCTGGATGTTCCTGTATAAAATTCTCATCCTCCCATGTGGAATCTTCAGCGGATAAGTTCTTCCACTTGATAAGATACTCTGAAATTGATCGATTTCGTAACTGCCAAGTTCTTGTTTCTATGACTGCTTCTGGTTCCAATATAATTTTTCCTTCCTTGTCAAGTTCTGGCAGTATTGTTTGAACTGGGAGCTTGTCCCCTATAACCTTCTTTAAACATGAAACATAGAAAACTGGGTGCAATCGAGAAGCTGTAAGAAGCTCCAATTTGTATGCCATAGTACCAATCTTTTGTAACACCTTGTAAAAACCATAATACTTTGGTGATAATTTATTATCCTTCTTAGCTCTAGGGACATTTTCTTATATGGTTGTAGCTGTAGGAATACCCAATCACCTACATCAAAACTTGTTTTGCTGTGATGTTGATCTGCCTGTTGTTTCATTCTATTCTGTGCTAACACGAGGTTATCCTTTAAGAGTTGGAGGACATGTTGTTGATGTTCGATGTGATGTTCCACTACTTGAACCTTAGAATTTTCTCTTAAATATGATGTGATGGATGGTGGCTGATATCCATAAAGTGCCATAAATGGGGTCATTTTTTTTGCTGTATGGAAGGAAGTATTATACCACCATTTAGCCAGAGGCAACCATTTGACCCATTGTGTCTGTTTATCAGATACAAAGCAATGAAGATATACTTCCGAACATTTGTTTACTATCTCAGTTTTCCCATAAGATTGAGGATGATAAGATGAGCTATGAGCTAACTGAGTACCAAGACAAGAAAATAATTCTGTCCAAAAATTCCCAGTGAAAATGGGATCTCTGTCACTTACAATAATCTTTGGGTTTCCATGTAACTTTTGAATTGTTTCATTAAATGCAGTAGAAACTGTACTGGCTTTAAATGGATGTGATAATGCACAAAAGTGTGCATACTTGGTAAGTCTATCAACTACCACCATGATGACACTCTTTCCCTCAGACTTCGGTAAACCTGTGATAAAATCCATTGAAACCTCCTCCCAACGTTGGCTTGGAATGGATAAAGGTTGTAATAGACCCGGTGTCTTAATTGTTTCAACTTTATTTTGTTGGCAAACCAAACATTCCACCGCAAACTTTTGAATATCTGATTTAAGGCCCTCCCAAAAAAATTCCTTCTTAACCTTGTGGTAAGTTTTTGAAAATCCTGAGTGCCCTCCTAAGGGAGAAGTGTGAAATTCCATCAGAATCTTTTGCTTTAGCTGGGAATTCTTACAGAGGTATAAGCGATCTTTGTACCATAACAAATCATTTTTCCAGCTAAATGTATTAGACGTACTGGAGTCTTGTTGTAACTTTCGAATAAGTGCCCACACTTCTTCATCATTCTTCCATTCCTCCCTTGCTTCGTTTATCTAATCTTGTTGGATAATAGAAATGGTGCACATCAATGCTTCCACATCCTCATCCTTTCTTGAGAGTGCATGTGCCACCACATTTTGCTTCCCTTTTTTGTAGATGATTTCAAAGTCATAACCCAACATCTTTGCGACCCACTTTTGTTGCTCTTCAGAGGATAATCTTTGTTCTAAAAAGTATTTAAGGCTATCATGATCCGTTTTTACCTTGAAGTGTCTTCCCATTAGGTAGGGTCGCCATTTCTTAAGTGCATGGAGTATTGCCAACATTTCCTTCTCATAAATAGCTTTGTGTAAAATCCTTCCCTTGATTGGACGACTATCGAAAGCAATGGGTCTTTCATCTTACATTAAAACAACACCAATTCCATTTCCTGAAGCATCACATTCCACAATAAAGGTTTTTGTGAGGTCTGGTGTAGCTAAGACCGGTGCTTGGCACATTTCCTGTTTAAGATGCTCGAAGGCCTTTGTTGCTTCTGGAGTCCATGAAAATGCATGTTTCTTCGATGATGTTGTTAGAGGTGCTTCTATTCTCCCATAATTCTTAACAAACTTGCGATAATACCCTATCAACCTGAGAAATCCTTGCTGATGCTTTATGGATGTGGGGATTTTCCATTCCTTAATGGCTTTAATTTTGCTGGGGTCTACCTTAACTTCTTCATGAGATACAATATGACCCAGATATTCCACCTCTTGTACTCCAAAGAAACATTTGGATCTTTTTTCATATAATTGTTTCTCCTCCAATAGTTTTAGCACCCTGTCAACATGTTCAACATGATCCTTCCAAGACTTGTTGTAGATTAGCATATCATCAAAAAATACTAACACAAATTTTCTAAGGAATGGTTTGAAAATGAAATTCACTAAACCTTGAAATGTTGAAGGTGCATTGGTAAGGCCAAAATGCATGACCAAAAATTCATAACGACCCTCATGAGTTCTAAATGTTGTTTTCAAAATGTCTTCAGTCTTCATTCTGATTTGATGATATCCTGAAAGAAGATCCAACTTGGTGAAGTAAATTGATCCATGCAATTCATCCAGTAATTCATTAATGACAGGAATGGGAAAATTATCTTTAATAGTGAGCTTGTTGAGCTCCCTATAATCCAGACACATGCACCATGATCCATCCTTCTTGTGCACCAATACTACTGGAGCAGAGAAGGAACTTTGACTCAGTTTAATTATACCAGCCTCTAGCATTTCCGCAACCATACTTTCACTTTCACTCTTTTGGGCATAGGGATATCTGTACGACCCGATGTTTGGAGGAACACTTCCTGGAATCAGATGAATAGCATGATCATGATCACAAATAGGTGGGAGGCCTTTGGGAGTCTCAAGTACCTTGGAATGATTGTCCAAGACTTTTTGGAGATCTGGAGAAATAGATGATTCCAATGTGGAAACATCTAGCGAACATAATTGTGCAATTACACCTCTTTGTTCCTTTTTTAGAAGCTTTGTCATAATGTTAGAGCTGATTATCTTTCCTGGTTTCCCTGCAATCCCTCTTAATTCAACTTCTTTTCCTTCCATAGAAAATTTCATGAAAAGCTCTTGAAAATTAAAAGCTATTATACCCCAGGATTGTAGCCATTGGACTCCTAGTACAACATCAGCACCTCCCATTGGAATGGAAAGCATTGGGATAGTCAATACATATTCTCCCATCGATAGCTTGATATTATGGCACTTTCCAGAGCAATTTATTGTTCCTCCATTTACAGCCATCACTTGACACTCTGGTGCTGGATATAAGAAGCAATTCAATTCTTTTGCTACCTTACAATGAATAAAATTGTGGGTACTTCCTGAATCAATCAAGACTATTACCTTTTTCTTCTTGATTTGTCCTTCTATCTTGATGGTTTCAAGAGTGGTAATCCCCCCCAATGCATTAAAAGATATGGTCGGATTCATTTCTTCTTTATCTAGGCTTTGTTCTTAGAGTATATCCTCTTCTTTTGACCTTTCTTACTCCTTTTCTTCTTCCTCTTCACAATCTATGTAGAATAATTTCTTCTTAGCACACTTATGAAATTTAGTCTATTTGCTATCACAACTGTAACAAAGCCCTTTTGCTCTTTTTCCTTCCAATTGTTGTGGTGTCAACCTTATAGGTTGTGGAAGACTAGGGGCAACAACACTTCCATCTTTATAGTTGTGAGTGGTATGCTTCCTGGTTGCCATAATTTTGCTTTCCATTTTTCTTGCTATCCTGAATTCCTTCTCTAATGAATCAGGTTCGCAAAGGCGAACATCATGTTGGATATTTTCCTTTAAAGTCCCTATGAACAAATCAATCCTATGCTTCTCTAGAATATTTTTTACCCTTATGTTCAATTTTTGGAACTCCTCAATGTGCTCCATCATTGAACCCTTTTGTTTGAGACTTATCAATTGGCTAAAAAAAGTGTTGCTTTTTGTATCCTCATAATGTGCTGTCAATTCTTCCGTAAAAATTGCCCAAGTGATAATTTGTTTACGAGAGCAAAGCCATTGATACCATACAAATTGATTTGGTTCCAAATATAAAGTTGCAATACATACCTTTTGTGTGTTTTGCACATTATTGAGATCGAAAAATTGCTCCATTTGTAATATCCATGTTGCGGGATCCTTGCCATCAAACTTCCTCATATCAATTTTTGGAATATGGTGGGTCTTCGATCCAACATTAGAGTCTATGGAATCATGATTAACATTTCTTTTGTTCTGGTCATGAGTTTCCTTTACTGCCCTTTCACAATTAGTGACCATTTTGTGTAGCAACTTATTCATATTTATCTTCAGCTCTTCCATCTTATCATCCATGCCATCAATTTTAGCGTCCATGCCATTCATCTTAGCTTCATGCCATCCATCTTAGCTTCTACACCTTTCTTTAAACAATCCATATTAGCTTCTACACCTTTCTTTAAACCATCCATCTTAGCTTCTACATCTTTCCTTAAACCATCCATCTTAGATTATGTTGCTTTTTGTGCAAGTGACACTTGTTGCACTTGGTCTTGTAATTTTGATATATCATGTTGCATTTCTTCCTCTTCTTCATAATTCATGCTAGAGATTTCAGGTTGCTTACTAGGTGTTTTCATTTTCTTTTCTCGGGGCATCAATTACCGATTCAAACTAATTTTTCAAACCAAGCTTATGCAAAAATTTAAAAAAAAACTACACACGTTTTTTCACTTAGTAGAAGCTTGATATTGAATCTGATGTATCTATACAATTTCGGATCATCCAGTTCTGAAATGATGATCTGTAGTAGCCCTTCGTGTCCTCTTTCCAATGCCACCAGTCTGATCCAAGTTGGATTCTCCAAGGAAGAGTTATGCACAATCTCCCAAGATGACCTGATTATAGACCAGTTCAGTAGAGTGAACTTGTACAACGTGCCACAAGTCACTGTTTTTACCTTTGGATTTGAAAAATATGTACAAGAAACTACCATCCGTACTCTTTCTGTACCTTCTTAAAAAATTTCAATCTGATGTCCAGAGAGAAATTTATGATGATTTTCCCCAGGTCACCTGTTTGGAATGTAATTCAGGAGTCTGCAAAAATACCAACTTCATCAAATCATATCACCGCAAATATAGCACGAAAAACTCTGAAATTCATACCCGAGATTGAGTGTTCTTTCTTCTCAAACGGGTTTTTTTTTTAGCTCCTAAAACATTGTAGAAATAAAGTTATAGCGAAAATGCCACGATGACCTATTTGGAGCAGCAAAACCCTATAATCCAAAGCTCTGATACCAAATGTTATGAAACCAGCTCACAAAAAGATAGAAAAGGTAGATCCACGCCTTAGAATTTAGCCTCTTCGAGGGGGGAAACCTACTTTACATTACATAACTGAGAAATTCTTGGATGATTTAAATGACAAAACCTCCTTTCTATATATAAGAGTCTAAGGAGTCATTATAACCCAACCGACCTAACAATAATAATATAAAACCACAAAAATAACAATAGAGGGATTCTATGGGGCACAATAATAACAATATGGGGACAATAGGGGCACAACAATATTAATAAGGGATACATCTACAATAGTAATGGGGTAATCAATAGTATTATAGGGACCCAACACTTTACTTAAGAAATTTTTTTCCAGGTTTGAAGCATGTTGATTTGGATTTCCGTGAAAGTTATGTTTATGGAAAAAAGGAGAGAGTCAAATTTCCCAGAGTTGGGAAGGAAAATAAGAGCAAAAAATTAGAACTTTTGCATACAAATGTATGGGGGATACTTAGGTATCTTCTGTCGGTGGCTCTCACTATTATGTTACTTTTATTGATGATGCAGCTAGAAAATCTTGGATTTATTGTATTTGAAATAAATCCGATGTATTTGATACTTTCAATAAATAGAAATATTTGGTTGAGACAAGAAAGAAGTTGAAGTGTCTAATATCGGACAATGGAGGTCAATACTTCAAGAAAGAGCTTGATAAGTACTATTCATAACATGGAATTTTCAAAGAGAAAATGGTTCCAAGAACACCACAGGAAAATAGTGTGTCAGGAAAAGGATGAACAAAATAATCATGGAGGGTGCAAGATGCATGATATTGCATGCAGGATTGCCTTTACAATTTTGGGAATGTTCTGTAGATATTTCTATTTATCTAATAAATAGAGGGCCTTCAAGTTCCTTGGATGGTGGTATTCTAGAGGAGTCATAGACAAAAAAAGGTAAACTACTCATTTTTAAATACTTTCAATTGTGAAGCCTTTGTCCACACCAATAAATAAAATAGAACAAAGCTCGAGACAAAATCAATGAAATCTACCTTTATTGGATATGGTGTTAATGATTTTGGTTATTGCTCATGTGATTATGAAAATAAAAAAATCATTAGGAGAAAATATGTCATATTCAATGAAAATGTCTTTTATAAGGATTAGATGCAGCAAAAGAAATAGGAAAAAGAAAACAAAGAATACATGGTGCTTGGTGAGATCACAAGAAAACTAAATTCAGAGGTGCCTAGAAATCATAGTGATCATCAACAACAACAACAAGCACCTCAAACACCTGAAAGAAGTGTTAGAAGACCTACAAGGACAAGTAGACCCCTTGAGAAATACTCTCCTTCATTGTATTATGTATTTTTGATAGATTCCTGTGAACCAAAATCTTATGAAGAAGCAATGAAGGTGGAAACTAGGAAGAAGTTGGAGCTAGCAATTAAATAAGAGTTGGAATCCCTAGTACATAACTAGACTTGGGACTTAGTCAGGTTTCCTGCAGGTAAAACAACATTGCAGAATAAACAGGTTTATAGGTAGAAGGAAGAAGATGGAGGTAGAAAGAGGCACAAGGGTAGAATTTTTGTGAAATATTTTGCACATAAGAAAGGTATAGAATTTGTTGTTAAAATGATTTCAATAAGAACTATTTTAAGTCTAGTAGCAGTAGAAGGTTTGCATCTTGAGCAGTTAGATGTAAACAAAAACTTTCTCCATGGGGATTTGGAGGAAGAGATCTATATGTAGCAGCCACAAGGATATGAGGTCGAAGGGAAGCATAAACTAGTGTGCATGTTGAAGAAGAGATTTTATGGCCTAAAATAGGCTGCAAGGCAGTGGTATATAAAATTCGATAGGTTTATGTTTAGACAAGGTTATACTAGATGTCACTCTGATCATTTTGTTTATCTTAAAAATCAAAATGATGGCAGATATATTATATTGTTATTGTATGTAGATGGCATGCTTGTTGTAGGGTCTAACATGTAGGAAATGAATGTTCTCAACAGAAAATTGGCAAATTCATTTGCAATGTAGGATTTGGGTGTTGCAAAACAAATCCTTGGTATGAGAATAACTAGAGTCAGGAGAAATCACAAATTAATGTTGTATTAGAGTGAGTACATATAAAATACGTTGGAAATATTTAACGTGCATAATGAAAAACTAGTTAGTACACCTTTTTCTAGCCATTTTAGACTAAGTAAGGAGATGTGTCCCAATACCCCAGAAGATATGGATTATATGTCTAAAGATTCATATGCATCAATAATTGGAAGTTTAATGTATGCAATGATCTAGACAAGGATTCATATTGCACATAGAGTGGGAGTTGTGAGCAGGTACATTAACAGTCTAGGAAAATAACGTTGGATGACACTGAAATAGATTCTTAGGTATTTGAGAGGTACCAAAAATCAAGCATTATGCTTTTGTGGTTCAAATATTTCTCTATAGGGATATGATGATGCAGATATGGAAGGTGATAGAGATGACATGATGAGCACCACATGGTATGTGTTTAATTTGGGTGGAAAAACTGCCAATTTGGTTTCAAAAATGAAAATTGTTGTTGCATTGTCAACAATGGAAGCATAGTATGTTGTTGCTATAGAGGGTAGTAAGGAAATGATTTGGTTTCAAATTTTTATGGATGAATTGGGTAAGAATATGGAAATGGGAAGAATATACACTGACTACTAGAGTGCCATTCATATTGTAAAGAACTGAGCATTTCATTCCAAGACTAAACATATACAACTCAAGTACCCTTCCATATGGTCAGTGTTGGAAAATGGACAATTGAAATTGCAAAAGATACACACTAGCCATAATCCTACAGATATGTTAAAAAAAGTTGTAGCCAAGGAGAAAATGAGGGTATTAATGTATGATGATGAATATGGGAAACAACTATGTCCAAAGTGGAATCATTTTCTAGCAAAAGAAGCAACAATGAAGTTGCTATAATTAGTCTCCAAGTGCGAGATTGTTAGGTGAGGAGTCTGATTATCTTCGTGATTTAGAGGTCTTGTTTTATCTAGATGTATACCCTAGGAATACTATGTAGCCATGTGGGGGGGTGCATGGGGGAATGTCCCCCTTGGCTAGGGGTCCAAGGGAAACACACCTGTAGCCAAAAATAAGAGGAAAAATTTCCTTGTAAATATTGTAATTTCATAGTCAATCTAGATTGTTCATTAGGTGGCTGATATGATAGTAGAAGTTATCTTAATTTAGGGTTTTTCCCAATAAGGAAATAATCAATTTATATGAGGGAATTTTATTGTGGCTATGCGTGAGTATTCTGAGTGAGGAAGAGAAAGGACCCTATGTGAAAGACAAGAGAAATTACAATAGATTTACTATAGGTTTCATCTCTTCATTTTGTTGGATAATATAAAATGAAGGACTGCCTATTTATTTATGGATGTAGGCCAAATTGGGTGAACCATGTATATCTGTCTCTCTCTTGTTTGATGTTTTTTTTTGTTTGTATTTCAACAATATTTTATGTATTCCATTTCTCTTTAATATATAATTTTCTAACATTTGGTGTGCTGATAATTTTCTTAGATATATAGTGAGGGATGACATTCTCCTATGAAAAAATGAGAGATTGATTCCTTGATTATTTTATCAAGGGATAGGTTTATTTATATGTTTATTTCATGCATGTTGATTGATGTAGATGTTGGTGCATGGAAAGAAATACAATTTTTGTTAATTCAATTGGATGGTTGCATTACAATAATTTAGCTATCAGGCTTTGTTTAAAAGTCGTAATCTCAGGAGGGGTAGCTCTATTTTGTTTATAAATAGATATATATCTACGTATATGTGTTTCCAAACTATGCTATGTTTGTGCAAAGTTTAGAAGGGATAGCGTTTTGGGTTTATATATGTACCTTCCCTATTTATAGAGGTGTAATTGTCATGTTGAGTCTCACAGATCTCAGGAAGGATAACATTGGGCCTAATTACTTATATATATATATATATATATATATATATATATATATATATATATATATATATATATATCTACATATATATGCAAACATCTATGTATGACCAATACTTGTTAATAAGCGCATGACGAATGTGTAAGAGGTCTGGGTCAAACTCCAACCATATATAAGTAAAATGCACAAAGCTGGAAGTCCATATGATTTTGAATAAGTGGGATTGGAAATTTAGATGACCATATGGACAAGAACTATAATTCACTATTGAAGTGCAATAAAATTAAGGTCATCAACTATCGGGAGTGTTTATCTATAATTGGATGACATTGGAGGTTTTTCCACGAATATTTCAAGTGGAGGTTGTTTGCAACCCGAACAAGATTTTACTTCTGGGATGACATGATTGGTGGGGCCCATTGGCATGGCATGGAAATTCCTCAATCCATCTCGGTTTTTTATGTTTTATGCACTCCTCACTGTTAGATGGACCTCAGTGATTTGTAACCATGACCTCACCATGTCGAACAAAAATTGTGACATCACCTCAGACCTTGGACCCTGAAAGTTTTGAGATGAGGTGTAGTTGATATTGTTATGATTTTACTCCTAATATGATGTGGTAGTGCTAGAGGCCACATGTGTGACCATGACCAACAATGATATAATTCATTGGGGAGCCATTCACGATGGAGGCCAGAACCCATGTCATTGGTTGAGCATTCCTGATAGATTGACATGGCAGTATGACCAACAGGGGTTCCACATAACCCCAAATGTTCTTCCCCTGTAGGGTTGATGACATATTATGAAGGAAACCGACAAGATTTTATTCCCAGGGTGAGGTGGTGTGGAGGAATCTATGTGCCGCATATCTATCTATCTATCTATATATATATATATATATATATATATATATATATCTGGAAAAATCTTGCAAGTCATGGAAAGGGGAGTGCCTATATAATGTGACTCAAGAAATCAATGGGTTGGAAGTTTCCATGTTCAAGTGGCATGGATTCACGCTTAGGCACCATGTGGGGACCTCGTAAATACAACGTGGAAGGTCAGAGTGACATGGCATTATCTGGTAAGCCAAGCTTTAAGGACTTATCTATTTTGATCCAAGCATCGAATTGAGGAAATTATTATATCATTGGAAGGGTTTAGATGAGACAAACACAATGATGTTATCCATTTTATGTTTTGAATAAGTTAGAAAAGATTGAAAATTTTAGACCCCATTTTCATAATTGTACCTTATAGATCGACTTAGCATGGAAACTTCCCTCTTTCTACCTTGGTAGGATGATGGGTGGTAAGGGGGTGTGTTATAAAGTGGAATTAGAGATTCTAGGTTCAACAAATGGAACTGATGGGATCTATTGCAAAATAAATTTAGAAACATGTTTCAACTCTAGAGATTTGGGAATAAATTGGTAGCTCATTATGGAATTAATAGAGAAGTAGGTTCAATTCCTAGATCTTTTGAGTTAGGGTGGAGCTCTAGCTATGAATGTTGTAGATGAATGCATATATGATTTCATTCTATTTATAGAATTTAATTCCAATTTATATGTTAGTTGCAAGGATCTCCTAGTATGATTGATTTTTATTGAAAATGCAATGTATTGTACGTGTTTGCTATTAGGCATCTTTAAGGCTTGGATATTATATTGCTATGACCAGGGATGCTTGTTATTTAAATGTATTTTTGCAAAATTACATTTATGTTTTTGTGCATAATTGTTTAAGAGGCGTGTTCTTAGACACTCAACATGAATGTGTATGTGAATGTTCCTATGATATGAGGGATTGGGGGAATCCCTTTATTGCTTGTATTTCATAGCTAGTTGTTTCTGATTGAATTTACATATTTATGTATATGATGATTGGATGGGAGTGTTACATGGTATGTAGGTTTTATGACAAAAATCCTCAGTGGGATTAGAGGCATATCATTTTGTGACACTATTTGAGAGTAATCTATTTTGATGATTACCTGCTAGTACTAGTTGTTGTACTGTTGCATGTTAACTACTTGCTTATACAAGTGGTTACTAGGTGTAGAACGATGATTGAGAGTTTTTAGTGTTGATATAAGACTATATGCATATTTATCATGTCTTTATTAATGTGATAATTGTAATATTATAAATATGGAAAATTTCAATTCAACATATGGCTTTTAACTGACATCTTAATATTGCAGATGCATGATAGCTAGCCTTGGTAAAGAGGTTTAAGTTAATGGCATGAAGATAATAATTATAATATATATATAAGTTGATTTATATGTTAGATTATGTCCTATTTTAAGACACGTGCTTGATGAAAAATTTGACATGTGTGAGAAACTACAGGGTAACGTGTTTGGCTTAGCATGGTAAGATAACAACTCATATATTTTTCTATATTTCATTGAGGTACTAACATCTAAAGTGTATGTGGCAATGCATGGGAAGACATAGTGGCATAGAAAGAGAAAACATGACCAATGGAACTTGAGATGAGCTAGAGAGGGGAAGCTTCCCTAGAAGAGCATGAGACTTTAGGGACTGGAAGGTTGAGCTCAAGGAATTGAAAGCTGCACTAAATATATGCAAGCAATAAGTTAATATGCTCACCAAAAAGTCGTAAGAACCAGTCAATTAGAACTTTGAACTGCAAAAACATCTACATGAATTGAAATATCAAACTAAATCCTCGAAAGTGGAAAATGATATTGGCAAGAAGAGACCTCGTGATTCAAAGAAGGAAAGGAATCCCATCTCATGTTGCTTCTTGTTGATGGCCAAAAATGACCATAACCAACATTTGGGAGATCACCCATTCAAGGCCCCAGCTATTCCCTTATCCATTTGGGATGGTAATTTTCACTGGTTCAAATATGTCCAATTGCCCCTCACTCTCCTTATTCATTTTTTATATGTCTAATTACTTACCAACCAGAGGAGGTATAATAATTACCCTCTTGCTACATGATTTAAATAAATCATTTCTTAAGTTGATATAAGGACTTGGCAAAGCCACCAATGATGTTTTTCATACATAAAGAGACTAATGCAATAAAATAATCTTAATTAAATCTAAATACAATGTGGAAAAACAAAGAAAAAGAGGAGATAGCTCCTAAATACCAAGTGCAAAGATTAAATGTAATGGGGATTTAACATGCATTATGTGATAAATACCAAGTTATTGAAATAGCTCAAATGACTTATATTATTAATGTAGAACATGCTCTATTTAGAGATTAAAATGATAAAAGTTAAGCCACTAAAACATGGAAATAGTTCACATAATTTTAATTACAATTAAATTTATTTATAATGACAAATTTTTGAGTAAATAATTACCTAGAAATTCTTTCTAATGCAAGAGAAAATCAAGAATAAATGGTAGATCTATAAAGTTAAAAACCATGGACAAAATTAGAAGGATTAGAAACAATTGTTGTAGGAAGGACGCTAAAAGGATCCTCCTTTGCAAATTGCATTGTTGCCTATTTATTTTCTTATTTGTTGTCGCCTATTGGTTTTGTTGGCTCCCGATTTTATTCTTCAATAGAGTTATCCTAATTTCGAACAATAGAACCATTTTGATTTAGATAATATTTGTGTTTCAACATTATTTATTTTATTAGTAACATTTATTTGCTCCTGAAATTGGTCACTACCAATATTTGCATTTTTTGTTTGAAGTGAATCTACCATGCTATTAATAACCAGTGGTTATTCAACAACGATAAATGTGGTAAGGAAAATAATCTCATCATATTTATTGTTTTCATTTTGAATACAAGGAAAGGAAAGTAAGTGTTGAAACCATTAACTCGATTTCTAAAGGTCTATATTTAGATTTAAGGTTTATACAAACCAATTTGGATCCACTTTTAAAATCTATTGTAGATTCATTTTCAATTTTTCTGTAAGTTTTCAAGTTCAATACATACATTTATGCGTGAAGGAAATTTGTTAAAAAATCATCCCAACTGTGAATAGAGGCGACTCGAAGATATTCACACCATCTTTTGGCTTTGCCTATGAAAGATAAAGTAAAGATCATGCATAGAATACCTTCATCAATATTAGTAAACACACAATTTGTAAAATTTTGAATGAATTGTAAAGTATTATTACATGAAGAAGCTTTACTCTTACAATCATACTTTACCTTAGATAAGTGTCTTACAATTCTCATTAGAGTGGTGGGAGATGCACATCAAGAGATGCAACTTCAAATGGGAAATTAGAAGGAGTCATTACAAATAAATAAAATTTTAAGAAAATCTTCAAAATAACAACATGTCACTAGTCATCATTCTAAAAGCGAAAATTTTGATGGCCAAAAATGGCCATAATCAACATTTGGTAGATCACTTGGTCAGAGCCCCTCAGAGCCCCAACTAAGTCCTTATCCATTTGATATGGTGGTTTTGATTGGTTCAAATGGGTTCAATTACCTCTCACTCCCTTTTATGGTTAGTGATATCTCTAATTACCGACAAACAAGAAGAGGTATCAACCTTAGCTTCTTGCTGCATGCTTATAAGAAAGTAGTCCCTAAGATGATATAAGGAATCAACCAAACCACAAATGAGGTTGCTCCTACTTAAGGATACATGTAAAAATTCAATGAATTAATCTAAATTTAAATCTAATTGCATTGCTGAAAACAAAGAAAACTACTTTAACTCGATGCCTAGGAGATAGCTCCTAAATACCAAGTGCAAAGATTAGATATAATGGAGATTTAACATATATTTTGTGATTAATTCCAAGCTACTATAGTAGTTCTAACATTTGATATTATTATTGCAGAACATGGACTATTTAGAGATTAAAATGATAAAAGATGACCCACCAAAACATAGAAATAGTTCGCATAATTTTAGCTACAGTTAAATTTATTTCTGATCACAAATTTTGAGCAAATAGTTACTTAGAATCTCATTTTAGTATAAGAGAAAATTTATAATTAATCAAATGTCTATCTAATTATAAAAACATATAGCTAATATAATAATCATAAATTCACATATACAATAGTACTTCTAGAACATTAAATTGTTTACACAAATCTAACATAAAGATTAAAATTACATTGACAAATAATAGTATTTGACTACAATAAAAAAATTGTGTATCTTGTGCTCTTCCTTTACAATGAACTTATCCAAAAATTGATCCGAACCTAAACATGAATGAAAAAAATTACAGATATAACCATAAACACAAAGATGTAACAGAAATAACACTTAATTTCATTAATATCAAATACTGAAATATGCTTACAAATAGAATGGAAATAACAGTAGCTTGGGCGATGTTATCTTTATCTCTGAGAAGAGATGTGGTGGCTACATGCCTCTGAACTGTGTTACAATGAGGCTCAAGGGCCTATTTAGTATTGAAAAACATGAGAAAACATTAAAAAACAAAAACCCTAACCCTAGGAGATGTAACACCAAGCATTTGTGGGCCCGTAGGGGTTAGTTGGGTAGCCAACTTCCTAGGGTCATAACTTGGTCATATTATCTTTATTTGGCACGTACAACACTTTCTTGGAAATGTATTTATGAGTAATACAAGATTTACCACAAGACCCTGCATATGGCCATTGGCCTGCATTGGACCTCAAAAAACCATTGTTTAGGGGTTAAAAACCGCTCTAGAAGTTCAGAACCCAAAAAGCTACTAAAAATAGTAAATGTTGAAATAAACAAGGAAACAAATTAAACTGACTGTAGGTCTAAGTGGAATAGGTGGGTGGCCACCAATATCCACCTGGATCATTCGTCCCCCCTTAGGAAGCAATGGTCCCCATTGTGTGCAAGGCCTAAATGAGGTGAGGAAATTTCTGTTGAACTTGGTCCCTGGTGAGACACTTGCCTTGGTGTAGGAGTTGGCCAGATTTAATAACCTGATATAGTTGGATCTTCTATTGGTGAGTGTTATTGACCTATGTGTCCATAATATGATCAGTTGCGACCTATTCCATGGAGTCTAGGTATAACTCTATTGGTGTGATATGTTTTGCAAGGTCTAATGTGTCTTGTAATGGTGGGAAGTATGGCCAAAGACAGTTCATATTGAAAACTAGGTGCAGGCCAAGGAATCGGGGAATGTTGAGCTCAAAATCATTATCTCCCACAACCTTGGTAATGGTGTAAGGACCATATCAGAGTGGTCTTAGCTTCTGATGGTCTTTAGTAAGGTATTCTTTCTACAAATGCAACCAAACTTTGTTGCCCACTTGAAACTTGTGTGGCACTTGATGTTGATCATGTCGCTGCTTGTACGTGGCATTTGACTTCTCCAGGATGTTGTGAACCTACTGGTGGATATGTTGGATGCATTTAATAAATCTGTTCATTTTATCAGCCTCAGACAACACATCTCTAGATTATGTATATGTTGTTGCGTGAGGCATGGCACCATCAATTGGACACAATGGTTGAAATCCTAAACCCACTTGAAAGGGACTGCGACTAATCAAGCTATGGAGAGTTCTATTATAACTGTCTTGCACATATGTAAGAATCTCATCCCTGTTTGAAGGATGCTTGGAGTTGTACATGCAAAGTATGTCCATTATCATCCTATTGACAACCTCTGTCTAGCCATCAATCTAGGGATGTAAGGAAGTTGACTTGGTGAGCTTGGTGTCCATGATTATCCAATAACTTAACCAGAATGTGCTCACGAACCTACTATCCTAATCTAATATAATGGTCTTTGGGATCCCGAAATGCACCCATACTCATTCAAAGAATAGTTTGGTAGTGTCCCCTACGATGATACTCTTCTTGCAGCCGCCAATATCGCCATCTTAGAAAATCTATCCATTACCATAAATACACATTCATTACCATGCTTGGTAGAAGGGAGGCTAGACATATAGTCCATGGAGATGGATTCCCATGATTGGCTGGGAGTAGGAAGAGGAGTATACAAGCCTTACTTCTTGATGCATGGTTTGGCGTTGGTGTTGCAATGCATGATCTGATATATTTCCCAACATACAGTCAGCATTTGGGCCAATAAAAGTACTTTGTAGTACAACCACCATTTTCTCCACAACAAAGTGTCCTACAACCCTACTATAGTGTGCCTCCCAAATCATCTTTTCATGCTCACTTGAAGGAACAAAAAGGTGGCCTAGGTAGCATAATAATGCTTCCTGGAGGTGGAAATTGAGAACTTTCTTTCCATATACTAGCATCTGGTATGTGGAGATGAACTATGGATCCTTTTTATATAGTTGTGGCCATGAAGAGGCCTCATGACCATAAGAGTTGAGAACAGTAGTCAGTGCTCCATCTGCAGGTCGACTGAGGCACTTTGCAATATGATTGGTGCTTCCCCTTTTATATTTAATGTTCAAGTGGAATTTTTATAGATATGTATGTCAATTGTAATGGAAATCGTTCTGCAACTTCCTCTGTCTATATAGACTGAAGAGGTTAGTGATTGGTGTGAATGACTGTCTCCTTCCCTAGAATGTAGTGCTTCTACTCTAGACAAGCCTGCACTATGGAATACATCTCTTTATCATAGGTGGGGTACTTATGAATTGTATCGAAAAGCGTCTCACTATGATAGGCCATTGGATGCCTGTATTGGGTGAGGACTACCCTAATAACATAGTCTTAGGCGTCTATCTTGATTTCAAATGGTTGCTCCAGGTGTGTCAGTGTGAGTACTAGTGCAAAGTAGAGGTGATGCTTCAACTCAACGAACACCTTTTGTTGGGAGTCGAACTAGGGAAAATTTTCTTTTGCCCCACCCTTAGTAATCTGAATCAAAGGCAAAGTAATTGGGATAATCTCGATAGGAACCTCCGATAAAAATTTGCAAGGCCCAAAAAGTTGGGAAGCTCCATTAGAGTGTTGTCTAATGGAGCTGGCCAATCTTGAATGAATTGGATCTTAGTCAGGTCCACATGCACACCAAGCTCCACTATGATGTAACCCAAGTATTGGACCTGGATCATACCAAAGGTGCATTTCTCCAAGTTGGCATACAGCTTATGCTAGCGAAGAGTTTGAAGGACCTGCCAAATGTGTTGCAAGTGTTCCTCCCAAATCTTGTTGAAGATGAGAATGTTGTCCAGATAAACCACCATGAACGAGTTGGTGAAGGAATGCAAGATGTCATCCATTACCCTCATAAAATTAGTAGGGGCATTTTCAACCTGAAAGGCATAACCAACAATTCAAAAATGCCTTCGTTGGATTTAAAGGCAGTCTTCCATACATCTGTGGGCTCTATGAGAACCTGGTGATAACCAGACTTCATATCAATCTTGGTGAAATAATTTTCCTCATTGAGTTGGTCCAGTAGGTCATCAATCTATGGGATTGGATACCTGTTTCTGACAGTGATTTTGTTTAATGATCGATAATCAAGTAGAGTGCCCAGGTCCCATCCTTCTTCTGTACAAGTACAATCGGGCTCCCATAAGGTAAGGAACTTGGTTAGATGTGCCATTTTTGTAGCAACTCCTCAATTTTCCACTTGATCTCTTCATTTTCCAGAATTGAGTGGCGATATATCATCCCACTGGGTAGAAGTACTGTGGGAGTCAAATCAATCAAATGATTGACCTGACAATGCAAAGGTTCCCCTCTAGGTGAGGATAAGATGTCCCTATATTCTTCCATGACTGTATCCACCTACTTTCGTTGCTTGGATGAAACCTTCCCATGGGCCATGGATGTGACTACGACCTTCAATTTGAGAGCGAATCAGAAAGGAAACAAATTTCTCAATCTGGGAGATGACCTTACTGCATTTCTTAGCAAAGATAAAGGAGATGGCAATAGTTGGGGCTACCTCCAATATCTTGTATAACTTACTACCCAAAGAAATAATAAAAGAGCGAGGTCTAAACTCATATACAACATGTCGCTTACATAAGTATGGTTTTCCTAATAATACATCACACACTTCAAGAGGAGCAACATCATTGTAGGTTTTAACCCCATACATAAATTACCTGCATACGAATTCTAAAACACGGAAAATAAACAATGCAAGAGCATAACACATAAAACACATATACACAAAGATTTTCCCCTAGATCCCAAAATCGGAACTACCAGCCTGATTTTTCATTATGTTCCTTTCAATGTTATAATACATATTTATACATGCCAAAGCATCCAATACCATGGACCGAAAACCATTGCATCCAATACCATGGACCGAAAACCATTGGGTCCAAAAAACATGTGCAAAAATCATGCACAAAACCATAGATGGGTATGCCCAACCTAACATAGGGTCCAAAACCAAAACTTTCTGGGGCGTTGCCCTGGACCCCATAAAGTGGGGTTACGGGTACACCTCAAACCCCCTGTGATGCCCCCTCGCTACACAATCAGTGCAACGAAGGGGGTGCTCCACCCCCCCCAACCCCCCAGTTAACTACGTGGGCTAGTCATAGAAAGAATATAACACAAACCAACATTCTCCCACTTGTTGTTTTCTTTCCATAGGGGGCCATAAGAGACCCTAGTCATTTTTCCAGCCTTGAAACGCCCATTGTTTCTCTACACCAAGAGAACTTCTCAGAGCTCATAGATTTTTTCAATTCATCTGCAATATTCTTCAAAGTCTCCACTTTTACCAGCAACACCTTTTTTTCTTCTATCATATCCCTCACAAAGTGATACTAAACATCAATGTGCTTTGTCTTTGAATGATATGCAGGGTTCTTTGCTAAGAAAATTGCACTTTGGCTGTCATAGTCTATCCTTATAGCTTCCTGTACTAACCCCATTGGTTGAAGGGAAAGTACCCCTAGGGTCCTTTGGACTAAGACTCTACCAGACTGAAAATTGCTTATTCAAAGAAACACACACACTGCCATTATCTTTACTTTTAAGAAAATTCTAATGTTAAGGGTACGTACCTAAGGTCCTACGTTCGAGAAGGCCTTTAGGGTCCAAACCCTTCTTGGAGTTCCCTTCTTCTTCCTTTGACCTGCAAGACAAACAAATCAAAGAACACAACAGTACATGTACAAATACTTATGCATAAACCATCCTTATGCTATAAAGTTAGTTATAAAAATCTTTAAGCAACCACTTGCATAAGAATTCAAAACAAGAATCTCATAAGCATAATGAAAGATTGTTTCAGGAACAAAGACGTGTTTCTTTATATATGAAGGCAAATAAAGTACATATAACGGAAAGATATCACCTGAACACCTTCAGTAGGCTCCAAGCAAAGCTTCCTGCTGGATTCGTTCCAGCCTCAAGCCTCCAACAAGAGCTCTTTCCAAGTCTTACTCAATGATGATATCGAGGATGAATGATCACCAATACACATGGAAACAAGGGTTTCCTATGCAAAATGGGGGAAGTGCAGAAAGCACCAAGGACTTTAGACCTGGTCTATGGGGAAAATCTCAGCATAATAATCTTGCTCTTCTTTTCTCTCTCCCTTAGGCCTTCCCTTTGATGTCTTTTTATACCATCTCCAAAGTAGTTTTTTTAGTTAGGAGTTGGTTGGGAACAGTTGGGCCACGAGCACTAATAGGTGATCCAGCAGGTAAAACTCGCGATCTCCACCCGAAAATAAGGAATTATATATTTTTTTAAGTGTTTTAATACATACACGCGGGTTGGGTATACACAGGCCCCCGTGTACACGCGTTTAACTCAGGGCAATGTCGCGTATAGGGAATAAAACACTGTTTTTTAAATTTTGGACCAGGTGTGGAAGGAGGGGTTGCCATAGGCCATGAGTGCAGCATCACAAACCATAAGAGTGAGATTTGGAGCTATAATAGATACCCCCTAATGTATGAGGTCAGAAGGGGAACATGATGGCCGAAATACATTATGTAAGTACAAGGAAGGGAACTCTGTCGAAAAACCGAGGAGGACTTCACTAGAATTCAGCCTGCCAAGCCACCGAAAGGAGATCAGAAAGAAACACTGTCTGAGGCGGGCATACCCATGCTCAGGAAAAGTAAAGCATGTCCGCATATCAAGTACAAGCGGATCCACTAAATATACAAGTATAAAATGACTAGAAGATACATAATGGATCATCTGATCATAATGAGTAAGTACATGTCTGAATATCACATATAAAACTGTCAATGATGCTGAAAAATGCAACGGATCACTGATATCAAAGACTGATCCCAAAAGGTACCAACTGAACATGATGGAATAGGATGGTACTACACTGCAAACTCAGGTGCCAGCATATAGAATGTCGCCATGACTGACTGCAACATATAAGGTGGAGTGGTATCAACTAGCAGCAACAGGAGCAACTGTCAAGTGAACTAATGAATGCTAATGCAACCTGAGGTCTTCACCGACCGCCGTGGTACATTTCTACACCATGGGAATAAATGATCTGAAGTCGACCATGTGAGAAATCGTTTGATTACCGGTCATTGATGTATACCGTTAACAAACAGGAGACTACTCACCGATAATGATAATGAGCGTCAAGGTACCCAGTACAATCTAACAAGTGTGAATATATGAGCTGAAGTCAAACACCTATAAGAATCTATCGATCAGGAGACAATGATGGTTTCCCACTGTAGATAGCGAAGGATCTGCCACTAATGACTGCAAATCCCAAGGTACTGCCAAATGGACTCTAGATCTTTGCCCCAGAGCAATGAGTCGGAGTCGATAGGGAAAGATCCGCTAGAAGGAAGGCATTGAGGCACCCTCCATCAATCTAGCGCGAGTGTAACCCGTAGGCCAATAATGTGGAAGGAATCGGACGAAAAAAGATGTAGTAACCCAACCGAAGTACGTTTCTGGCGTACACAAGATGTGGCTAGTGCACAGCAGAAACCCTCTGAACCAACCAATAATGAAAGCTGACACAGAGGCGAGGTATCCACCAATAGGGTCAAATGGAAACCAAGGTACTGCACAAATCCCAATGTGTGATAATGTATGCTGACGTCGAACACAAGGGAAACCACTCAGTCAAAGACCCATAATACTGATCGATGCTGAGCACAAGGTGACCTATCAATAATGAAAATAGGGCCAGGGTGCGGCTCTAGGCCTGTCCTCAGAGCAAGGTGTCGTCGTCGATAAGGACAAGACCCGCCAGCAAGAAGTCAATGGGGACCTTCTCAAACCGGCACGAGTAAAGGACCAATATAACTGATGTGATGATAGACATGACACTGACAACCAGGGATGGCCGACTGAAAAATGAGTCAAGAGACACCGCAGAAAGGCCGACTCAGGCTAACTTCCCTTGAACAAAAGCACGACTCATTGTGACTATGTGGTAGCATATGATGAATCTGTATAAGTTCGTCATGCAGGAGGCACGAACGAACCCTCCATATGATTGGAAGAGATAACCAATCGGGGGAGAACTGACTCGATAACAAGGTTATGGCATACCTAAGTCAAACTAAATCCCACCCATGCGGAGGAGACTTTGCTTTGAGTGCTTTGTTCAAGGGCGACATGAATGACTCTAGCTGCCAACAATAAATGGAAATAATGTCCCTGTTCCCACTCTTTTTGGAATATTTAATATTTTTGTCTTTTTCTGATAAGCCGGAAAAAGAATAAAAGAATGCTATGATACAGTGGAAAGAACGAGTGTCAGTGAAACAGATGATCTAGTTCCTGGGAAAGGAACGTTCCTATGCTCAATGCAGGGAGGTGAAAACTGGTCAGTGACACTCAGAGGTATGTTCCTTCCACGGATCTGGGTATGTCAAGCTGCAGAAGTCAAAGGAATGCAAGGTTTATTTTGCAGACGTCATGGTCAAAAGTTGGCTTAAACACGAGTCCAAGTGAAGCCGGCTCTAGGCCAAAAGGTGCAAATGGTCAACATGCAATGCAAAAGTACAACTCGACACTCATAGGAGCCTCTAGGGTATAAGGCCAGAACGAAGCGAAGAAGCAAAGAGGAATGAGTCTTCAACGCATAAGTCATGGCGGGACTACAGAGGACTCCCGAACCTAAGGAGAAAAAAAACTGCATGAGTGCCAAGCGAAAATAAGGTACTAACTAGGGCACCCATGATAAGGTAGGCTCTACCACACAAGTCATGATACTTCTAAGCAATGAGAAGGTTCCGCACCATAACTTGGTGGGGTCGATCCTAAGGCAACATGGGAAAGGAAACTGATAAATTCACAATGTAGGTGGAAAAACCTAACCTATATGCAAGTTTCTAAAACCAATACCTGTCAGAACGGACCAACCATAAACTTCCAAAGGAGAAATCTTCCAAGTTCTGTAAACATAAATAGGAACACTAGACACGAAGTTAATAAATCCCACTTATAAACTGCATATAAAATCTTTGTGTTATAGGATAAAAAACTTGAAAATGCGTACCTCATATATACAATATGGTACAGGGAACCACGCAGCCTTGCGGCTTATGCATAATAGTTCTGCTGAACAAACCCCTTGCAGGGCTCAGGCCAAGGGCTCCTTTGGTAGTCATAACTCATGGCTTCAAAGAGTTCCTCCTGTGAAGGCAAAGCAAGACCTGAGAAATCATGAGAACTACAAGGATCAAAAGAGGGAATTAAAGGGTCCCTTGTCCCTATAGGAAGAATCTCTCGGTCAACTGTCGGGACCAAGTCCCAAGAAGGAGAGTAATAAGTCAAAGGATCCTTCTTAGAAGCAATTGAACATTAAGGATTCAATGCCACATAATTGACCCGTGGTGGGGTAGAGTCTACTTGAACACTTGGAACAAACCAAGAGGTATTCTGCAGTAAAGTCGAATTAGGGTGGTGATTATCAGATGCAAGCTGATCAATAGTGACAATATTCCCGTTATGAGGAAAGCACATTACTCGAAAGAGTGAAGACACCACAGCATTCATAGCATAGACATAATTTGCCCAAGTAGCATATTAAAGTCCAAAGGGCTATCAACCACCATCATATCGATTAAGACAGTCTTCCCACCTAAAGTGATAGGCACTTGAGGAAGAACCCCCATAGATTCACCAGGCCTTCTATCATAGGCTAACAACTACCTCTGAGCTGTCAACAACTTTGGGGAACCCAAAGCTTTCCAAGTCAAAGAGGATATAATACTTATAGAGGATCCTTCATCCACCATACATCGATAGACATTTGTGGAATTAACCCTGACCTTTATTTGGAAAGGTGCAGCGGAAGGAAGACGAGGCTCAACAAGACTATTCCAATCAAAAGAAACACTCTTAGAACTTGGAGGGGGAACATTCGAAGTAACCGGAATGCCCCCTATACCAGAAGACTCTGTACTAGAGATCAAATAGACTCTTTTGTTAGGCACTTCACCCCCCAAAAGAGGAGTGTAATCGGCCAGTGATTGCACTGGCTGAACCACATTTTCAACCGATGGTTGATGGGATTGATGAGAAACCATATCAAGTTTAGGAGTAGAAATACTTTCAGACTCAGACCATATCTTTTGAACCTTTGGAATACCAGGGCATGAATGAGTAAGATGGTCTCCCTTGCATATCTTACAAGGGAACTTAGGTTTAAAACTTCTACATCCAGGTTTCTTATCAACCTCCATTCCGCCAACATGACTAGCAGTGGTTTGCAGAGAGTCCTGAACATGACTTGCAGAGGTCGGTGACTCTTTGCTAGTATGACTCGCATTGACTAGACTTGTGCCCTCAGCATGACTTGCAGTGGCTGAAGACTCATCTCCAACATGACTTGCAGAGGTTGAAGATGAAGTGCTGGTGTGACTTGCAGTGACTAGACTTGTGCCCCCAGCATGACTTGCAGTGGCTGAAGACTCATGTCCAACATGACTTGCAGAGGTTGAAGATGGAGTGCTAGAATTATTCTTCTTCTTTGACTTCCTTTTTCTCCTCTTTTTAGATTTCTTGTTACAAGAAGGAGGAGAAGACGGAATCCCAGATTTCTCTTTGAGAGAAGATGAACAATGCGTACCCATGTGATCCCGTTGAAATAAAGCATTCAACTGAGAAGCTTCAAGAGCATTTGGAATATTCGGAGTGGACCACAACCAAACGGGTAGTCCAACATTCAACCCAGGAATATTCAAAGTGGCCATCAAGGGAGTACCAACGTTACCAAAGAAAGGAAAAGCACAAGGATCCCATTTTGGGAGGGCACCTTGGTTGGTTTCCACAGGAATATTGGCCATATCTAACTGATCCAAAGACCCTTTCCCTTACGGGAATATAGAAATAACTCTTCAAGGAATATGTATAAGAAATCAAAACCTTTGCCCTTGAGGAGGCAACTCCACAACTTCCGAAAGAACGACCAAAAGCCTTTCAAGATCGGTAGAGTGGTAAGCCGGTCACTCAGAACACAAAGTCCAAACGTGACTAGAAAAAAATACTAAAGCCAACTATATACAAGGAGCAAAGAGCACTCACTATAAAGTCCCTAAAGATACAGCCAGTCAAACAACTTCCAAGTATTTCCGCTCCGGGAGATTAGGACCGGACACCAAAATACGAGAAAGTGAATCAAGGGACCTTCCGAAGATAGTCTAGGATGATGAGGACCCAGTCCTATCAACGAAGGTATCAGAGGAAGTTACGCTGACCTCCTAACAACAGCCTGTGCCGGTGCAAGCCCCCAAGCTTCGCAAGGGTGCCCTCCAGTAGTACTGTCGAGAGTGATACAACGTCGACCTCAGGTGCCACGGGATTCCCCTCCGCAGCCACCTATGCAAATCCCTAGGAGAGGAAACTATGGATACCAACTCGTCACAGAAGCCAGGTGGAACAGTCGTGAGGTAAGTTCGGACAAGTAGGAGAGGGGGTATCTCTCTTCCCTGTCTTCATAGACCCTCGTGCTTAACTCCCAGATCCGGAGCTTTCCTGGTTTTCCTAACGCTATTGGATTTACTCTCGTTAATCAGACTCTTATGTTTGACGTTTTATGTGGCCTTGGAGAGTTAACTCTCCACTCGCCTAATCCAAGGCCCTAAAATCCTAAACTTGTTGGTGTAACTAACTAAAACAAAAAAGTTCTAGTGGATTTTAATTTAGCGCTTGATTTTATTAGGCTATTCTTTAAGTCACAAGGTAATGGAGATGAAACTTGTGGTGTTTTTATGGACGCAAAAGAAATTAATAAAACTTAGCTACATGCATATGCACTTTTTCGTTTTTCGATGAAGAGCAATTTTTATTGGGTTCAGAGGTACTTCAAATTAAACAAAATTTTTTTGCTTTCTTTTCAAACTCCACACTCACAAAAGCTAACAAAACTATGCATGCCTAAAAGGGGATGCATAGCTATGCTAATGCAAGAAATATATGTGAATGCAAGATTTTAAGACTACTCTGCAAACAAAGAAGGAAAGTTGCTCGCTTATCAAATTTGTCTTGCCACTAAAATGCTTAGATAGAAGATGATGTGCTACCAATCATTTCGTCCAAACAATAAAAACAAGTTCTAAGATAAACACAAAGCACTTTCACTTCGCAAAAAAGGAAATCAAATGAAAAGAAAGTTTAAGAAAGCGGAACTTAAAACTTTCAAAAGATTTTCTTTCAAACAACAAAGAAGTCTTTTTCAAGGAATGCTCTCAAAAATACTGACACTAATGATTGAAGAAAAAAGGCAACCAAACACTTTTGCAAGTTGACACCTTTCAAATGATGAAAACCCAACAAAAATAAATGTGTTTGAAATCGCTCTTGACAATCAAAAGCGGCAATGAAAGTCCAAAATATCAAAAGACAAGTTTCAAGAAAATGGTAACAAACAACTTTTCCAAAACGAAGGAGCAAATGGTCACAAAAAGGGTTTCGTTAAGCAAACAAAAGTGTCATGAAAGCAAAATGGACACAAAGATTGAACCCAATCTTCCTACTCTGCAGAAACAGAGCAATAAAGATTCCTAAACAGAAATCTTGTGTGTCCAAAATCAATGACACTTGCAATCAACGAAAACAAGACTAATACTCCTTATGACTAGAGAGAGTTCAGAACAAGATGCCCCCTGTTAAACAGAGGACTGTTACTGGAAAATTACTGCTTGAAACTGACCCAAACCACCAGACAAACATTTAGCAAAAAGAAAATTTATAAATCTTGAAAATTATGTAATATACGCGCCTGCAATTATGTGCAGAATGCGTGTACACGCAACTGTAACTAAGGAAACCTGCGTATACGAGGGTTTACTTAGTGCAACTTGCGTATATATGCTTCTGTAATCCAGAAAAAGAGCGTATCTGAAGTCTTTCAAGAAAAATAAAAAACACAGACTGAAAAACTAGAAAAGCTTGGAGTTCAAGAACAGATCAGACAGTCAGAGCCAACAAATAGAGGGGCTGAGCCTTGATTGGCTTGAAGACTACCCAAACTAGGAACAACAAGAGTGTTGTGCCCAGCGGAGTCGCCAATTCTGGTTGAAGGGAAAGTACCCCTAGGGTCCTTTGGGCTAAGACTCTACCAGACTGAAAATTGCTTATTCAAAGAAACACACACACAGCCATTATCTTTACTTTTAAGCAAATTATAATGTTAAGGGTACATACCTAAGGTCCTACGTTCGAGAAGGCCTTTAGGGTCCAAACCCTTCTTGGAGTTCCCTTCTTCTTCCTTTGACCTGCAAGACAAACAAATCAAAGAACACAATAGTACATGTACAAATACTTATGTATAAACCATCCTTATGCTATAAAGTTAGTTATAAAAATATTTAAGCAACCACTTGCATAAGAATTCAAAACAAGAATCTCATAAGCATAAAGAAAGATTGTTTCGGGAACAAAGACATGTTTCTTTATATATGAAGGCAAATAAAGTACATATAATGGAAAGATATCACCTGAACACCTTCAGCAGGCTCCAAGCAAAGCTTCCTCCCGGATTCATTCCAGCCTCAAGCCTCCAACAAGAGCTCCTTCCAAGTCTTACTCAATGATGATATCAAGGATGAATGATCACCAATACACATGGAAACAAGGGTTTCCTATGCAAAATGGGGGAAGGGCAGAAAGTACCAAGGACTTCAGACCTGGTCTATGGGGAAAATCTCAGCATAATAATCTTGCTCTTCTTTTCTCTCTCCCTTAGGCCTTCCCTTTGATGTCTTTTTATACCATCTCCAAAGTAGTTTTTTTAGTTAGGAGTTGGTTGGGAACAGTTGTGCCACGGGCACTAACAGGTGATCCAGCAGGTAAAACCCGCGATCTCCGCCCGAAAATAAGGAATTATATATTTTTTTAAGTGTTTTAATACACACACGTGGGTTGGGTATACACAGACCCGCGTGTACACGCGTTTAACTCAGGGCAATGTCGCGTATAGGGAATAAAACACTGTTTTTTAAATTTTGGACCAGGTCTGGAAGGAGGGGTTGCCCTAGGCCATGAGTGCAGCATCACAAACCATAAGAGTGAGATTTGGAGCTATAACACCCATACTTGAACACAATCTCTGCAACCAAACTGATTCCTTGCTTACACGAGTGGCTACCATGTATTCTGCCTCTGTAGTTGATAGTGCCACTACAGATTGTTTCTTACTCATCCAACTAATTGCACCACCAAATAGGTTAAACACATACCCACTTGTACATATTCTTTGATCCAGATCTCCATCCCAGTCTGCATCAACAAAGCCATGAATATCCAACACTCTATCCAATCTTGGTCTTCCTTGGTAGCACAGACAATAATCACTAGTGACACGCAAATACCTGAAAACCCACTTCACTGCTGTCGAATGCTCCTTTCCTGGTTTTGACATAAACCTGCTCAATACTCCCACTGCATGTGCAATGTTTGGTCTTGTACATACCATTGCATACATCAGGCTACCGACTGCACTTGCATATGGAACACGGGACATGTCCTCTTCCTCTTCTTGTGTCTTGGGACGTTTTTCAGCAAATAACCTCACAGCTACAGGAATAGGAACCTTCACCTATTTAGTATCCTGCATATTAAACCTCTGCACTATTGTCTCGACATACTTCCTCTGGTTTAACTGAAGCTTCCTCTTTTCCCAATCTCTTTTAATTTCCATGCCCAAAATATAGTTTGCAGCACCAAGATCTTTCCTGTCGAATTTGGAGGACAATTGGGTCTTCAAATCCTAGATAATCTCTTTTTCATTTCCAACCAGCAACATATCATCCGCATACAAGACTAGATAAATAACACGGTCACCAAGTAATTTAAAATACACACAGTGATCTGCTTTGCTTCTGGTGAAGCCAAGTCCCCGTATAAATGTATCAAATTTCTCATACCACATCCTTGGTGACTGTTTTAACCCATACAGAGACTTCTTTAACTTGCATACCAGTTATTTCTTACCCTTCGCTGCAAAGCCTTCAGGTTGCTTCATGTAGATCTCCTCTTCCAAATCCCCATGAAGAAATGTTGTCTTCACATCCATCTGTTCTACCTCAAAATCAAAAGTAGTAGCAACAGATAAAAGTAATCTAATAGAAGTTACCTAATGGCAACAAGAGAGAAAATATCACCAAAATCAATGCCCGGCACCTAGGAATAACCTTTTGCTACTAACCAAGCTTTGTATTTCTCCACTTTTCCTTTTGCATTTGTCTTCTTTTTGAACATCCATTTGCTGCCAATGGGATTCCTCCCAGCCAACAACTCCACCAGATCCCAAGCCTCATTTTTGTGCAAAGATTCCATTTCATCAACCATGGCATGATTCCAGATTTTTCCATCCTCTGAATCCACTGCTTCCTTCACAGTTCTAGGATCATCATCAATAACAGACAAAGGAAAATTTGAATAGAAAGCAGATGGACTATACCTCTTTGGCTGCCTTATTTCTCGAGGTGATCTTCTCACAGCTGGAATTTGTGGCTCTTCATATTCTGATTCCTCCTCTGCTGTACAATTTGATTCTTCCTCCTTTAGCTCAAACACTATCTTCTCAGGTTCCTTTGGTTGGAATTCATGTTTAATAACATCTTTCACCTCTCTGAACACCACATCTCGGCTGTATACAACCTTCCTTGTTGCTGGGTTCCAAATCTTATAACCTTTCAAACCATCCTTATACCCAATAAAGATGCACTTTTCATATTTAATATCCAACTTGGTTTGTTTCTCCTTTGGAACATGTACATATGCATCACATCCAAATACCCTTAGATGTGAAAGAGAGCGTTTCTCACCAATCCATACCTCTTGTGGAGTCTTATCCTCCAACATTGATGAAGGTGACCTGTTGACCATGTAACATGCAGTGTCCTAACCCGGCACCACTGAGCATGCTTCTTGCCCTTTCCATCAATGTCTTGTTCATTCTTTCTGCAACTCCATTTTGCTAAGGTGTATATGGAGTAGTCTTCTGCTGTGATATACCACACTTCTTACAAAATTCTTCAAATTTCTTGCTGCAAAACACTCAACCATTATCTGTCCTCAACACCTTTATCTTCCTCTATGTCTGGTTTTCCACCAGAGCCTTAAATTCTTTAAACTTGTCAAAGACTTCAGATTTCTTCTTAACGAAATATATCCATGTATTCCTTGAGAATTCATCGATAAATGATACATAGTACATAGACTTACCCAGTGATGGAACCTTCACAGGTCCAAACACATCACTATGCACAAGCTCTAATATTTGTTTCGCCCTCTTACCACCAGAGGAGAAACTCACCCGATTTTGCTTCCCATATACACAATTTTCATAGAAATAAAAATCCAGAGAGCCATTACTCATACCTTCTACCATACCTTTACCATGAAGTATTCGAGGGCCCTTCTCTCCAATATGTCCAAGCCTTTGATGCCATAGCATGGTCTTCTCTCCAGAGACCACTAGATTTTCTACTCCACTTTTAGGAACCATAGAACTATTGCACCCATCAATAGCAGTGCTACCTTGTAGCTTGTACAGAGTTCCAATCTGAGCTCCCCGCATCAATACCAGTTCTCCCTGAACCATTTTGTAGGTATCCTTCTCGAACACTGTTTTTACACCTGCATCATCCAGCTTGCTTACAGAAATCAGATTTCTGGCTAATGCAGGAATATGTAGAACACGTGGAAGTGTTCTAACCTTTCCACCTTGCAACTTCAACTTTACTTTTCCCCGACCAATGATTCTAGCCTTCCTGTCATCCCCCAAGAAGACATCATCACCATCATATTTCTCATACTCGCAGAACCACTCTCTATGGGGAGTGAAGTGAAAGGATGAACCTGAGTCAATCAACCATGCCTTATGATCTACATGTGTACTTGAACAAGCCAAGTACACATCCCCACCTTCATCTGAGGTGGTTTTTGCCTCTGCAGAAGGAGCCTCATCAGATCCCTTTCCTTTGCAAGAGATTTAGATTTACAGTCCGTTTTAAAGCGGCCTTCCTTTCCGCATTTCTAGCACACCACCTTTATAGGTTTTCCTAGGGATTTATATCTCCCTCTAGATTTAGATCTCCCACTCGATGACTTATTTTTGTTTCTGTTCTGGGACCGTCCTTGTATAGACAAGGCATCACCATTCTGGCTCTCCATATTTTTCTCTCTCAACTCCTCCATTAGCAAGGCTAAGACTATTTCATTGAACTGCAAGGCAGTTGCATTGCTACCTATTGCAATAACTAGACTATCCCACGAATTTGGTAGAGAACACAACAAACTGATGCACTTATCTTAATCTGAAATTTTATATCAACAGATGCTAACTGACTTACCACAATATTAAATGCATTCAGATGCTTTGTCACCGAGTCTCCATATTTCATCCTCAGGTTATACAGCTTTTTCTGTAGGAACAGTTTATTCACCAGAGACTTAGATTGGTACAAAGTCCCTAACTTGTCCCACAAAGCCTTCGTCGTAGCTTCCCTTGATACATTCAACAATACTAAATCTGAGACACACAATCGTATTGTGCTCTTTGCCTTCCGATCCAACTTATTCCATTCTTCATCAGACACTCATGTTGCTTTAGTACCTGGATCTACCGCAATCCACTGATCTTTATCCACCAACAGATCCTGCATCTTGAGTTTCCACAACTCAAAACTATGACCATTAAATTTCTCAATCTCTATCTTTCCACTACTCGCCATCTTCTTTCACCACCAGATTCGATCTCGGAGATCTCCCACTGAACAGGGTCTACCTCAAGCCTGAGCGAAACCCCTCAATGACAAAGGCTTTCACTTGAAGCCAAAATAGCTCTGATACCAAATGTAGGTTTTAACCCTGTACAGAAATTACCTGCATACGAATTCTAAACACAGAAAATAAACAATGTGAGAGCATAACACATAAAACACATATACACAGAGATTTCCCCTCGATCCCAAAACCGGGACTACCAGCTTGATTTTTCATTATGTTCCTTTCAATGTTATAATACATATTTATACATGCCAAAGCATCCAATACCATGGACCGAAAACCATCGCGTCCAAAAAACATGTGTGAAAATCATGCACAAAACCATATGTTGGTCCGCCCAACCTAACATAGGGTCCAAAACCAAAATTTTTGGGGGCGCTACCCCAGACCCCATAAAGTGGGGTTATAGGTACACCTCAAACCCCTGTGACCCCCCCTCGCTACATAATTAGTGCAACGAAGGGGGTGCTCTGCCCCCCTCTAAACCCCCAGTTAACTACGCGGGCTAGTCATGGAGGGAATATAACACAACCCAACAATCACACAATACCTCGTCCGTGAAGGGCTTGTTGTTGTAGGGAAGGTGACACTACTAGCTCACACATAGATCTCATCCTTGGTGATGCCACCCAGTGTGTTAGGTCCCTATACTACTAGTGTAACCCCATATTTTTATTAGTGCAACCCCCTTACTATATTGTTGTGCCCATGTAGTCACCATATTTTTATTATTGTGGCCCATAGAAGCCCACTATTGTTATTGTCGTGCCCTTACATTATTATTGTTATGTTGGCCCTAATTATATTATGACCCCTTAGACTCCTATATATAGAAAGGAGGTCTTGTCATTTGTATCATCCAAGAATTGTTAATTTGTGTAATATAAAGGAGGTTTCCCCATCAAAGAGGTTGATTTTTAAGTCGTTGATCTATATTTTCTATCTTCTTGTGAGCTGGTTTCATAACATTTGGTATTAGAGCTTGGATTCTAGGGTTTCATTGTCCGAAACAGGTCATTGTGGAATTTTTGCTATAACATTGTTTCTGTGATGCTTTAGAAGCAAAAACAAAAACACATTTGAGATGAAATCTCCTTGCACCTCGAGTCCAAATTTTAGATCTTGTGTCGCTATATTTTTGGATATCTAATCCAAGCAAGTTAGGGTTTTTGCAAGCTCTAGAATTCCATCTTAAACAGGTCATCATGGAATTTTCACTATAATTGTTTTGATACAAATTTTATGACTCTAAAATTCAAACCCATTTGAGCCGAATGCTTGATGAATCTTGCATCTGAATTGTAGATCCTATGTCACTATATTTGCAGAGATACAGTCCAACACGTTTAGGGTTGTTTCAATTTCCTCGATTACATCCCAAATAGGTGACCTTGGAAAAATCGTCATAACTTTCCTTCTAAGCATGATATTGCAGTTTCGTTAGAAGTTACAGAAAGAGTACATCCTATAGATATCTATGTCTCAGGTTCATGTTCATGTCCAAAGGGTGAAACAGTGACATGTGACATTTCGTAAAAGTTCCATCTTCTGAAAAGGTATATAATTAGGTCATCTTGGGAGATTGTGCATAAAGCGTTCCTGGAGAATCCAATTTCAATAAGACTGGTGGCATTGGAAAGAGGATGTAGAGGGCTACCGCAAGTTGTAATTTCCAAATTACGAGGTACGCAGTTACAGAGTTACGGTCGTTTCAATATCGAGATCCTAAAATCAAGAAAAGGTGATATGAGGAAGTTTAATGGCAAGGATCTGGTGAATTGGATACTATAGATGTAGTAATATTTTGATCTACATGAGGTGAAACTGTTACAAAAGGTACGTATTGAATCTTTATATTTAGAACCAAATCAATTTTTATGGTATGAAAGCTTTTTTTCTCGTAAAATTCTTGTCACGTGGTCAATTTTCACAGAGGAAATGATAGCACATTATGACGATACAAAGAGAAACACCTTCTTTAGCCAATTGATAAATCTAAAATAAAAGGGTTCAATAAAAGAATACATTGAGGACATTCAAAAATTGAATATAAGGGTAAATGATATTCTAGAGAAGCAAAGGGATGATGTTTTCATAGGGACTTTAAAGGATAATATTCAACATGAGGTTTGTCTTTGGGAACCTGATCCATTGGAGAAGGCATTGAGGTTGGAAATAAAAATTGAAAGTTGAATTATTGAAACCACTCACAACCATAAATATAGAAGTGTTTTTTCTCCTATCCTTCCATAGCCTACAAGTTTTACACTACACCAACTGGAAGGAAAAATAGAAACAGGGCTTTGTTACATTTGTGATAGCAAATACACTAAAGGTCATAACTATGCCGAGAAGAAATTATTTTACATAGAATGTGAAGAGTAGGCCAAAAAGGATAAAAAAAAATCAAAAGAAGAGGATATACACCAGGAACCAACCCTAGAGAAAGAAGAAATTAATCTGATCATATCTTGTAAAGCATTGGTAAGAACCATGACTCCTCAAACTCTCAACATAGAAGGACATATCAAGAAGAAAAAGGCTCAAGAAGTGAAAGATCACATTGAGCATCAAGAAATGAATTCGACAATATCTTGCAATGCATTGGTCGGAATTACCACTCCTCAAATTATGAAGATAAAAGGACATATCAAGAAGAAAAATGTAACTATGTTGATTGATTCAGGCAGTACCCATAATTTTATTCATTGTAAGATAGCAAAGGAATCGAATTGCTTCCTGTATCTAGCACCAGAGAGTCAAGTGATGGTTGTAAATGGAACAACCATAAATTTCACTGGAAATTTTCATAATATCAAGTTATCCATGGGAGAATATGTTTTGAATAGTCTAATGCTTTCCATTCCTATGGGCGGTGTTGATGTTGTACTAGGAGTCCAATGGCTACAATCTTTGGGTACAATAAATTTTCATGAATTTTTTTCAGAAGGATATGAAGATGAATTAAGGGGTATCATAGGGAAACCGAGAAAGATAATCATCTCTAATGGAATGAAAAAGCTTCTAAAGAAAGTAAAACGAGGCGTAATTGCACAACTATGTTCACTAGAGGTTCCCACGTCAAAATCATCTATTTCTCCAGATCTCCAAAAAGTCTTGGACAATCATTCCAAAATATTTGAGACTCCCAAAGGCCTCCCACCTATTTGTGATCATGATCTTGCTATTCATTTTCCAGGAAGTGTTCCTCCAAACATCAGGCCTTACAAAGATCCATTTGCACAAAAGAGTGAAATTAAACGTATGGTTGCAGAATGCTAGAGGCTGGTATAATTCAACCTAGTCAAAGTTCTTTCTCTACTTCAGTAGTATTGGTGTACAAGAGGGATGGATCATGGGACATGTGTCTCGATTATAGGGAGCTCAAAAAACTCACTACTAAAGATAAATTTCCCATTCCTGTCATTGATGAATTATTGGATGAATTGCATGGATTAATTTACTTCACCAAGTTGGATCTTCGTTCAAGATATCATTGAATAAGAATGAAGACTAAAGACATTCTGAAAACAACATTATTAAAGAAAGATGCATTTTCATGGACTCCAGAAGCAATAAAGGCCTTTGAACATCTTAAAGAGGTAATGTGTGAAGAATCGGTCTTAGCTACACCAAACTTCACAAAACCCTTTATTATGAAATATGATGCATTAGGAAATGGAATTGGTGATGTTTAAATGAATGAAGAAAGACCCATTTCTTTCGAAAGTCATCCAATCAAAGGAAATTATTTACACAAAGCTATTTATGAGAAGGAAATGTTGGCAAGACTACATGCACTTAAGAAATGGCAACCTTACATAATGAGAAGATCCTAGTTCAAAGAATATTGTCAGAACTTGACGAGGAAGGAAAAATCATATTGGGACTCGAAGAGGTCACATAAATGAGAACCTGACAGTAATGAAATCGATCAATTTCAGATTATCTCATCAAGTGAAAGGACTTACCCACTGAAGGTTCCACATAGGAGGAAGATAATTTTATACAGAAACATCCATAACTACTCAAGGGTTGGGGACAATACTTTTTGAAGGAGAGGGGCATGTTAGGTCACTATACTACTAGTGTAACCCCTTATTGTTATTAGTGTAACCCCCTTATTATATTGTTGTGCCCATGTAATCCCCATATTGTTATTATTATGCCCCATAAAATCCCACTATTGTTATTGTTGTGCCCTTACATTATTATTGTTATGTCGGCTCTAATTATATTCTGACCCCTTAGACTCCTATATATATAAAGGAGGTCTTTTCATTTGTACCATCTAGGAATTGTTCATTTGTGTAACGTAAAGGAGGTTTCCCCCTCGAAGAGGCTAATTTTTAAGTTGCTGATCTATCTTTTTAATCTTTTTGTGAGTTGGTTTCATAACATTTGGTATCAGAGCTTGGATTGTAGGGTTACACTGCTCCAAACAGGTCCACATGGAATTTTCACTATGACGTTTTTTCTGCAATGTTTCAGAAGCTATAGAAAAAACCCATTTGAGATGAAATCTTGTTGAACCTCAGGTCCAAATTTTAGATCTTGTCTCTCTATATTTCTGGATATCTAATTTGTGGAAGTTACAGTTTTTGCGAGCTCCAGAATTCCATCTCAAACATGTCATCGTGGAATTTTCAATATAATTTTTTTTCTACGAAGTTTAAAACTCTAAAATTCAAATCCATTTGAGCCGAATGCTTGGTGAAGCTACGGTGCAAGTTTCAAATGCTGTTTCTCTATAGTTTCGGAGATACAATCCAAGACATTTATGGTTTTGCAATATCCCGAATTACGTCCCAAATAGGTGACCTTGGTAAAATCATCATAACATTCCTTCTGTGCATTAAAATGCAGTTTCTTAAGAAGTTACAAAAAGAGTACGGCTTGTAGATATTTGTGTATGAGGCTCAGGTCCGAAGGCTAGAACAGTGACACGTGGCACTTTGTACAATTTCACTCTTCTGAAAAGGTATATATTCAGGTCATCTTGGAAGATTGTGCATAAATCTTTCTTAGAGAATCCAATTTTGATCAGATTGGTGGGATTGGAAATAGGACACAGAGGGCTACTGTAGCTTGTAATTTCTGAACTATTAGATCCAAAGTTATATAGTTACAGTCATTTCAATATCGAGCTCCTAAAATTAAGAAAAGGTGATATAATGAACTTTGATGGCAACGATCTGGTAAATTGGATACTACAGATGGAGAAATATTTAGATCTACATGAGGCGTAAATGTTACAAATGGTACGTATTGGATCTTTATATTTAGAATCAAATCAATTTTTATGATACGAAGGGACTTTTTCTTGTAAACAACTTGTCACGTGATCAATTTTCACGGAGGAAATGATAGCCACATTATGAGTATACAAAGAGAAACACCTCCTTTAGCTAATTGACAAATCTCAAACAAAAGGGTTCAATGGCAAAGCACATTGAGGACTTTCAAAGATTGAATATAAGGGTAAATGATATTCTAGATAAGCAAAGGGTTGATGTTTTCATAGGGACTTTAAAGGATAACATTAAACATGAGGTTCGTCTTTGGGAATTTGATTGATTGGAGAAGGCATCCAGGTTGGCAAGAAAAATTGAAAGTGGAATTATGGAAACAAGGAATCCCATCACTCACAACTATAAATATGGAAGTGTTTTTTCTCCTAGCCTTCCACAACCTACATGTTTCCACCATGACAATTGGAAGAAAAAATAGAAAAGGGCTTTGTTACATTTGTGATAGAAAATACACTAAAGGTCATAAGTGTGATGAAAAAAAATAAATTTACATAGATTGCGAAGAGGAGGCATAAAATGATCAAGAAACATAAAAAGAAGGGCATATACACCAGGAAACAACCTGAAATAAAGAAGAAATTAATCTGACCATATCTTGTAAAGTATTGGCAAGAATCACCACTCATCAAAATCTCAAGATAGAAGGGTACATCAAGAAGAAAAAGGTTCAAGAAGCGGAAGATTACATCGAACATCAAGAAATGAATCCAAAAATATTTTGTAATGCATTGGACGGAATTCCCACTCCTCAAACTATTAAGATAGAAGGACATATCAAGAAAAAAAAGGTAATTGTGTTGATTGATTCGGGTAGTACACATAATTTTGTTCATTATAAGATAGCGAAGCAATTGAATTGCTTCCTATATCCAGCACCAGAGTGTCAAGTAATGGTTGTAAATGGAAGAACCATAAATATCTCTATGAAGTGCCATAATATCAAGCTATCCATGGGAGAATATGTTTTGAATAGTATAATGCTTTCCATTCCAATGGGTGGTGCTGATGTTGTACTAGGAGTCCAATGGCCACAATCTTTGGGTACAATAGCTTTTAAATTTCAAGAACTCTTCAAGAAATTTTTTTTCGGAAGGAAATGAATTGGAATTAAGGGGTATCATAGGGAAACCGAGAAAGATAATCATCTCTAATGGAAAGAAAAAGATTCTAAAGAAATTAAACAAAGGCATAATTGCACAATTATGTTCACTAGAGGTTCTCACGTCGAAATCATCTATTTCTCCAGATCTCAAAAAAGCCTTGGACAGTCATTCCAAGGTATATGAGACTCCCAAAGGCCTCCCACCTATTTTTGATCATGATCATGATATTCATTTTCCAAGAAGTGTTCCTCCAAACATCAAGTCTTACAAATATCCATTTGCACAAAAGAGTGAAATTGAATGTATGGTTGCAAAAATGCTAGAGGTTGGTATAATTCAACCTAGTCAAAGTTCTTTCTCTGCTCCAGTAGTATTGGTGCACAAGAAGGATGGATCATGGTGCATATGTCTGGATTATAGGGAGCTCAATAAACTCACTATTAAAGATAAATTTCCCATTCGTGTCATTGACGAATTATTGGATGAATTGCATGGATTAATTTACTTCACAAAGTTGGATCTTTGTTCAAGATATCATCAAATAAGAATGAAGATTGAAGACATTTTGAAAACAACATTATTGAAGAAAGATGCATTTTCATGGACTCCAGAAGCAACAAAGGCCTTTGAACATCTTAAAGAGGTAATGTGCCAAGCACCGGTCTTAGCTACGCTAGACTTCACAAAACTTTTTATTATGGAATATGATGCATCAGGAAATGGAATTGGTGATGTTTTAACACAAGAAGAAAGACCCATTTATTTTCAAAGTCATCCAATCAAAGGAAATTATTTACACAAAGATATTTATGAAAGGAAATGTTTGCAAGACAACATGCACTTCAGAAATGGTGACCTTGCATAATGAGAAGATCCCAGTTCAAACAATATTGTTAGAAATTGATGAGGAAGGAAAAATCATATTGGAACCTGAAGCAATCACAGAAACAAGAACCCGACAACTACGAAATCGATCAATTTTAGAGTATCTCATCAAGTGAATGAACTTATCCGCTAACGATTCCACATGGAAGAATGAGAATTTTATACAGAAGCGTCCCGAACTACTCAAGCATTGGGGACAACACTTTTTGAAGGAGAGGACCATGTTAGGTCCCTACACTACTAGTGTAACCCCTTATTATTATTAGTGCAACCCCCTTATTATACCGTTGTGCCCATGTAGTCCCCATATTGTTATTGTTGTGCCCCATAGAAGGCCACTATTCTTATTGTTGTGCCCTAACATTATTATTATTATGTTGGCTCTGATTATATTATGACCCTTTAGTCTCCTATATATAGAAAGGAGGTATTGTCATTTGTATCATCCAATAATTTCTCATTTTGGTAATGTAAAGGAGGTTTCCCCCTTGAAGAGGCTAATTTTTAAGTCGTTGATCTATCTTTTCTATATTTTAGTGAGCTAGTTTCATAACACAGTGGTGTATCACCACTGATGTTATGTAGTCAGTAGGCCAGGCTGCTTCATGAACTCTTTTTGAATGAGGATTCTTTGGCTCCTGTTGTCGATAATGAACTATAACAGAGAACCCTTTACCCACATCTATGAGTGGAATGGACACTCCCCCTCTTCTGGATCTTCAGGCTTGATCTTCTGGATCCTGGTGGTGGCCACAGCGGCACTCGTATCTACGTCAATTATCTTCTTTCCTTTTTCATTGCCCTTGTCGGGTTCTAACTCAAAGTCGGAACATGCGTCTAACTCAGAAGCCTTCATCTCGGCCACCAGTGATTTCTTGGCCTGATGCTCACTTTGGTTGTGAGTGGAGCTCTTATGGAATTCACACCACTTTCCTGTGTCCTTCTTTGTCTTCGTGGTGTTGTTATTTTGTTGTCACTTCAGCAGGTTATCCTTGGTCACCTCGCCTTCACTTTTCACTTTGTTCTACGGTTTGGGGGCACCTTTTCTTTGATTCAGTTTCGCAAATCCAAAGTCTCACTTCTTCCCAATCTTGACAATAGACCGTATGCTGTCCGGAGCTAGGAGATGTCCAGGAACTGCATCTCATCCTGGATGTACTTGTGTAGGTAGTCGCGATACTTGAGTACCAAATGTTTCTTAGAATCCTGGATAACCAACTTTGTGTGAAGAGTATGGAAAACATTGGTAAACTCTATCACAACCTGGTATCTTCCTTGCCGTAGCATGGTCAACTTTATGTATTTGTCCTCATAACTCCCAACAAGGTACTAATTCTCCTTAATGACATCCCAGAATGAATTCCAAGTAGGTGCGGACGAAAATAGTGTGGGTGTACTTTCATGTTTCTTCTCACAGTAGGTTTCCCAGCAGTCCTTAATGTGGGGGGTGAATTTGAAAAGTGAAAAAGTAATATTTTCCTGGCTAGAAAGATAATGAACAAAAAAAATCCTTCTAGCATATTTAACCATTTATCTATGGCATCCACATCTATTTGACCTTCAAATATGGGGATGTCAAAGTTAGGTTGTACCTTAATGGGTGTGACCCTTCCAGAGTAGTTGTCGGAAGTAGATGAATTGCCTTTGGGTAGTCGCAGAAGGATCTGGGGAAGTTGTCCATCATCACATTCCTTTGTCGCTTGAGGTCTTCTTCGAGCAAGATTTTGTAAGGATCTCCTACCCCCTCGTCTTTCTTGTCTTCTACCATGGGAGGCTGTCAAGATTTGTGAGGCTGGTCTTACAAAGGTTCAACCAGTTCTAGCCCTAACTCCTTATATCGAGACCTCATTCGGGACATGCAACGAAAAACAGAGAAAGAGAAAAACATTCTGATACCACTGATCCTAGCTTAAACAAGAACACAACAAATTACAGATATAACCATAAATACAGATATGCAGCAGAAATAACACTTCATTTCATTAATATAAAATATTGAAATATTCTTATAAACAAAATGGAAATAAGACTAGCTCAGGCGATCGTAGCTTATTTCGTAGAAGAGATGTCGTGGATACATGCCTTTAAACTATGTTACAATGAGACCAAAGAGCCTATTTATTATTGATAAACATGAGAAAACCTTAAACAACCAAAACCCCAACCCCAGGAGATGTAGTGCCAAGAGTTTGTGGGCCACGTTGGGGTTAGTTGGGCAACCAACTTCTCGGGGTCATAAGTTTTTCATATTATGTTTGTTTGGGACGTACAATAACTTGTTTGAAATGTCTCTCTAAGTACTATAGGATTTTTTGTAGAAACCTATCTAAGGCTATGGGTCAAAATTCCGAACCTCAAGAAAATTCCGTTTAGTGGGTCAAAATTGCTCCAGAAGTTCAAGACGCGAAAAACTGCTAAAAATAGTAAATGCTGAAATAAACAATGAAACAAATGAAACCAACTGGAGGGCTAAATGGAATAGGTGGGTGGCCAACAATATCCATGTGGAACAAAAATTGTCCTAAGACCTTCAACTCGTCCAATAGAAAATGGAGTTGTAATAATTCATAATCCTTCTCTACAATAAAGATATAATCTTAAAATGAAAATCCTTAAGATAAGATATGAGTATTCCAAAATAAACTCAGAAAAATATTTTTTAGTTGCAAATTTGTAGCCTTCACTTTTGCTATTTTTTTGGAATAGTAAATTATAACTCATTAAGCTAGTGTTGCGTGATTGTTCTCCATGGGAATAACTTCCCAACAAAATCTCATTTGCCTCATTTCATGGAGTAAAACTCAAGTTATTGCTTCTCAAAGTCAAGGTTCCAAAAATAATTGAATATTGTTTTATTTATTAAATTATGAGTAATTTTATTAATGTTTTTCTATTTTTTAATTTGTTTAATTTTAATAAATTTAAAAATATTAAAAATAAGCTTATTTAAAATAAATAACAAAACTCCAATATAAAATTACAATTTTAAAAGTGGGGGGATCGGTTAATGGTTCATGGTTTGAATGTTTTGCATGAAGTATGTGAGTTGGGGCATCCCGTGAGTCGAGTGTGGGCCCTCCCCACTTCATTATATACATTTAAAATCCCCTTGTAAAAATCCTCCCATATATCATATATGCAAGCTCCCTTTTTGTCATCCCGGTCTTTCGATCTCAGATTTGTTTTTTTTGGGTGGAGTACCAAAAGAAAATCTTTAGATTAAATTCCAAGATGATGTATCTCAGTGGCAATGGTTATTGAAAATTAATTTTAAAATTGATTTTTATTTTATTTTAAATATAATTAAAATTTATACATTTTAGTTATTATTTAATTGAATTTTAATTGTATATTAAATAATTACATTTTAATTTAAAATTAAGTTTATAAATACAAATAATTAAAAAAATTAACTAATTAAAGTAAATTAAATTTACATAATTAATTAAATTAATAATCTACAAAATTAAATAAATTAATCATATTTATAAGTAGATTGGATTAAAATTAACTTTAATTAATTGTAATTAACTTAAATAATTAACTAAAAATAAATCAATTAGTTTTATAAAATATATTTACATATTTGAAAATTAATTTTATTTACAATTTAGAAAAATATAATAATATATATATTTAGATATTTTATTTTGAGGTGGTGAAAAATGATCAAACTTTGACTAAGGATATTTTTGAAACTACAGGTAAAGATGAGGAAAAAATTGAAAGATTGGAGAGTTGAGAACAAAATGAAAGCAATAGAACCATGGAAAAAAAAAATGAAAATCGACAAAAAAAAAAGGTCAAATTAAAGAATTCTAGGTGTGATATTAGCCAAAATTTTAATTGAGGGCTTGTTGAGACCACACTAATTCTATAGAGAGGAACACCAAAAAAAAATATCCTCTTTGGTAGAAAAATAAAGGGAATAACTCTTACAAACCATAAGGACATGAATCAATAATGCAAGATACTGAAACGAAGGAGAGGGGAAATCTGATTAAGCTCCATAATATATTGATACATATATTAAATAGGACCCCTGCGAGTTATTTGATGGGAAATGAGACTTCAAGGTTGTATAAGAACCTTGGGAAAAGTTTGAGACTAAAATGTATATATATATATATATATATATGAATCCCACTTCTTTGAAATCCCGAAGACTTCTAACTTTGTATATTTGATAGGGGAAGTATGTATGGTTGGACTTTTAACCATGCCCCTTTTGCATATTCCTCTTGTACTTATCAATACGTTTGGGCTATATATATGTATATATATGAAAATGTTTTGCAAGTCATAGAAAGGGGAGTGCATGTGATATTCCTAAAATGAAGTTTATGTTGTAAATTTGTATGTATGGTTAAGTGTGATTGTGATTAAATTTAAAGATATATTTGTTTAGTATGACAAAACAGCTAAAGGTTGAATGTGAACTTGTATTTATGATGCTCTTAATAAAATAAAATAGTTGGAAAGTGATGCCAAGGTTACACTTAACTAAATGAGTTAAGGATCAAAGTTAATTATTGATATTTGTTACCACTCAATGAGTCCCAGGAATTTAATATGAATGATTAGATTATTAATGATCATGGCAGAAATTGATCATTAACTTCCCACAAAGATAGGAGGTTATGTTTGAGAGTGAGGATGTGAAGCTCATAAATGAGCTCGTAACTACTTCCACTTATTGGGTGAGGTGGAGGTAATTAATAACTACCAATTGAATAGTAAGAGAGTAATCCACCTTTCGGTCATCTTGCTAAAGAGAGTGACATGGAACTAATATGGTGAGAGGTAAGAGTAGGACAAAAGTGAGACAATAAAAAAAATCTTGCAGAGTTAATGCCTAAAGGACAGATTAATTTAACAATGTTAAAAATTAGATAGAGTTAGTGAGCTTCACTTTTAGTATGCAGACTTATATTATGAAGTTGGTACCCTAAACCCTGTTTATGTGGATGATGTTCTTAATGATGTAAATCATATGATATTTTGTTGTTTACTATTATGTTTCATTTTATATGCATTACATATGCCTTATATACTTTTAAAACAAAATTTAGTATTTAGTAAAAATGAAATTTACATTATGTATTATATATAAATTTAGTGCTCACTAGTTCAAGAATATCTATCCAAAAAAATTTGAAATTGAATGGATCTGGTATGTCTAAGAAATTAAATTGTATTTATTCATGAAATTACAAGTATGTGAACAATAATGGTCATATAAAGACCTATAAGAGATGTAAACTATAGATGCACATCTCTTCTAGAATGTAAGTTTAGAATATTACAATAAGCGGTAGAGTATTTTTGTATGCATGTATAAAATTATCAATTCTAAGAATAAGTGTTAAAATACTTAAAATAAAAATAAAAATAAAAATAAGTATTTAAGTATAAAGAAATAAAGTCTTTCAAGGATGTGTTTATACCATAAAAGAAAGAAATATGCTGGAAAGGAATTTCATAAATAGATTTTGTAATATGCAAAGTTCAATTACTTAAAAGTCATCGTGAATAAGATACAATAGTGGTTACAAATAACCATAGAATAAAAACAATTAGATTCGTCATTTTAAGTACTCGATCAAGCCAGTTTTAAATTGTGCTCAATTGAGCTCCTCCAATGCTAAAACAATATCTAGATCAAGATATTTGAATTTAAAATAGCTCGTTCAAGCTATTTGAATCTAAAAGTTAAGTGCTGGATTAAGTTTCTAAGGTCCTAAAAACCACAATTTTGGTACGCCTTCTCCAAAATTTTCTGCAACACCATTTTGTACCCTAGCTGACTTAGGGAAAAAAAATTGTTTTTCGGTGACAGGTTTATCATGTTGGATTCATAAAGGAATGCTCTATTCAATAGCACTTGAGTTCGACATTTTTGAATTCATATGATATTTTCATCTAATTTCTTTAAACATAATGATTTTCGACAATTTTAAATAATTTGAATAAAAAAATCAATAACATAAAATATTCAAAATGAAAAATTTCAAAAATACCGCTATCTCTATTTAGGGGTCCTCTTCAAAAGGGTACTTCTGGTTTTTCAAATTATTTCTCTTCAAAATGTAATTGAAATATTAGTTCGCCAACTTAGAAAAATAATAAAAAATATAATTTTGCATAAAAAAATAAATTTGTAATATGAAAAACATAGTTCTCTTTGTGTAGATCATGCTAAATTATTTTGATACAACTTATCCTTTTACTCCGAATCAAAATTCACAATACTTATATGAATTTTGAGGGCTTCAATTCGATAAAAGAGTAAAATTTTGAAATTTCATCGCCACATTTAGCCCAAAAATGTAACCCATATTCATGCATATTTTGAAAACCATGGTAGATAGTTTTCCATAATTCCATTACATCACAAGCTTAAAGCCTTTAAAGCCTTTAAATAACATATTTTTTGGAAATAAATTTGTGAAAAAAAACAAATTTAATTCTTTCTCCGAAACACAGCTATCACGCTCAAGCAAAAGTGAAAGCCAAGGGTGGTGGAAGCCAAGGATTCAAACCACCCGACCTAGTAAATGACAACAAAACATGGCAGCAAAACCTCCATAAGCAATAAAAAGACTTTAAAATCCTTAATGAAATATAAACTTCTAAAAACAATTGATAGAAACATTAATAAATATTTATAGAAACATTAATAAATAATGAATAAAGGTGAGCACAGATTGATTCTTAGGCTTGTAGACCCATACCTTCTTGTTGTAGAATGACCCTATTTATGGTCAGATCTGGAAGCTTGCTCATCGAATAAGTTGTTTCAAAGTGATCAAAAGCTACATAGCAGAGTCATAGGGATAGATCTGCGAAAAACAAGATCTGGAACCTTGGTAAGAGATCACAGTTTCCAAGTATTTGTAAAAAACCCGAAAGGAAAATCGAAAATAATTTGGGTCAAAGAGACAGACACTATCGAGCAAATGCAGAAAATTATAATGCAGCAGTTGGGTTACCCTATTAGAACACAAAACCTGGTACAAGGGGGCAGAGTGTTACAAGACACATAATACCTTTGGGAATACAAAATTTCACCTCTGTCAACAATTATCCTCAATCTGAGGTTAAGAGGGGGTGCAACCAACAGTAATAGAAACCCAGATAGGGCGGGAGGAAGTGGTACTAGTTCAATCGGGAAAAAACCAGGCAGCATTTCCTTCAAAAACATCCTACAAGGGAAAAACATAGAAGGAGCAGCACCGAACCAAACAGGTATGGATGCAAGGCGATACATAGTGGAACATGTGGACCACACCCCAGAATACAACATAGATACACCAGAAATAGATGAGCACTACACTATATATGAAAGACAAGCAATAATATGTAGATTTAACTACTTTTGGCCCAAACCGGCTGATCTATTTCTTTGGATCTTCACGAACTGGACCACACACTGCGAAATACATCTCTGCTCCAAGGGTTTTTTCATAGTGAAATTTCTGTCCAAAAGAGACAGGGACATAGTAATGCAGGATGGACCTTGGTTCTGGGGATCCACTGGACTCTTCATCACACCATGGTTCCCAGATTTTGATGCAAACACAATGGTTGTCTCCAAGATGCCAGTTTGGGTGCGGCTACACAACCTCCCAATACATCTCTGGAATCATCAAGTACTAGCTGGAATTGGAAATACTATTGGGCATTACATTAAAATGGACACCCAGCGAGTGGAGGAAAGAATATATACTTTTGCAGGAATATGTGTGGAAGTAGACCTCAGTAAAGGCCTGCCAGATGAAATTCAGCTGAAGCATGGACAGAGAAGCTGGACACAGGTTCTAGATTATGAAAACACTACCCTCAGATGTCGAATTTGCCGACAAACACGACACCTACAAAGCACGTGCCCAGCAGTCAAAAAGGACAATCGCAGAAAAAAGAAAATGGAAAAACAAGCAAGGGGATGGCAATTCCCTCCACCTCCCCCAGATGATGAGGAGGGAGAAGAGATGGATTATGCTAACCCAAATGAGACCAATCAGATGAATAAAGAACCAGATGCAGAAGACACAAATCAATAGGAACATATAGACACAACACTAGCAAGAAAATCAGAAATGGATATGGGCAGAAATAAATGCCAACAAATATCATACACGTCAGACTCTGATAAGGATAATCCACAACCTGTGGCTGAAAATGAATTAGCACTTGTAACTCCCACAGAGTCATAGGGGGTTTGGAGAAAGGTTGAGAAGAAAAAAGGGCGAAAAGTCTCACTTTCCCCACCAATGCATTAATATTTTTGTTGTTTATGTTTATTTCTTTAAATCCATACACCCTGCTTGTTGTTGAAGGATCTATGCATCTTTTTGTGCACCTTTTTTGAAATCTGTTTATAGCATATGCCGAGAGGGATCTACAACATGTAATTTTTCAATATTAATTAAAGATTAGGATTTTTCTAGAAGAAAAAAATAATGAATAAAGGTAAAAATATAAATATAAAGAAGAAGGACAACTATGAAAAGAATTTTGCAAATTTATACTTGAACGGGAACCAGAATAATCCTACTTACACTTACAATATTGAAGAGTTAAATATGCAAACTTAAAAATAAAGAGATTTATAACCTTATATTAAAAATATAATACCTGTGCATAGTGAAAATTAAACAACAGGTAAAAATGTAAATTCGATAGAAGAATCCTCTTTTGCAGGTAACAAAGAATATATATAAAGAATTAAGTGTTCATGCCTAGCGATAAGACAGTAATTTGGAACATTAATAGAGATTTAAGTAAACGAAACAAAAATATAAATAAATTCCATGGCCATGCTCATGTTCTTCCCTGAGCGGCTAAGACCTATGTTTTTTTCTCAAGCAATCAAAGAAAAAGAATATCCCAGCATACCCTAAGGGTTAGGGTTTATACTTGAAACCCTAAATTTAAAATAACAGAACATAGATAATAAACAAATGAGATATGACGTGGAAAGTTTAGGATTATAATAAAACCCTATCCACAGAAAATAAATTAACACAAAATAAAAGGAAACAAAGATATTGGTACTCTTTGTTAAATATATATGACACGAATGAGTTGTCATGAGGAAAACTGAGATTACGTTAGCCTGGAATAAAAAAAAAAAAAGTCGAGCCAAGAAAGATAGCATCCAAATAAGCCTGACAAAACACCTACAAAGGAAGCCTGGAGATTAAAAATTTGAATGTACTTACAAAACCAAGAGAAAAAATATTAAATACGTTTGGAAATATATCTTGGATAAAGCATATAACGGGAAGATCAATAACCTTGAAACTTATATTACACTGACGGGATGCAATTGAGAAAAAACCCCAAGTTTACCTGGTCAAATGCAACTATAAAACCTTTCTGAGGGTTTCAAGAACGCCGAAGGTTACAGAACTTTGTAAAAATAATCTGATAGATATTGTAGCCAAGCGAATAACACATTTTTGAAATGAAGACAACTACCTTGAATACCTGCGATGAAATATATAAAGGAGTGAGGTGATCCACTAGGAAAGAGAAATTTAAAAGAAACAATAATAGAAACACCTACAAATGAATAGCCATACCTTTAAAAATAAGCACAAAGTGTGAACGCACGAAGTTGTGGATAAATGTTTTGAAATAATCAACCATATTTAGCAAATGAAACTCCGGAGTATTGTCATTCACTAGTCACAAAGATAACGGAGCACTATCCAAAGACAAGTGACTGAATGAATTTACAAGTCGAAGGACTGGTAGTCATTGAAACAAATAAAACCTTAAAATGTTGTTCACCATAGATTTGTTCCGAAACTATTAACCATTGATTTTAGGGTTTGTACTTAGAATATGTGTTGCAACGACAAGTCAACACATGGAAGGATATGCGTATACTGAGTTCCAAATAGTCTTGAAGGTCTTCAACACATTATACCACGTAAAACAAATATAAAGGATTCACAATGTATAGAAGTGTCCCTTATTTTGTAAACATATATCATGTTTATAGTAAATGTCTAATAGTGTAGAAATATAAATGTGGAAATGTGGGTGGGAAATTGATTTGTGGGATAATTAGTATAGATTTATTTTAAATCTAGATTTAATATAAGTTAAAAAAAAAAAAAAATCAATTTCTCCAAATGTAATTTTTGTTTAGAATCTAATATTATTTAATCATTTTATATAATTATTATTATTTTCTTTTTAGATTTTTATATTTTTTATTTTAATCGTAAAATTTCAATTTTAATAACTATATTACACTATAAAATAAGTATCTTAACTTAATAGTAGCTAAACACATACAAATATGTAACTTCAAAACATTAACTAACTAAAAGTAAAATGAAAACTTTGATATATGAGTATACATAAATATATCTTTAGGAGTGAGCGTGAGTCAAATAACCATGGCATAAAATAAATGTTGCAAGAGAAATAGCTGAATTCATGAGCTTTGGTTCGAATCCATATACAATGAAGGATGTGTGAAATATTAAACAAAAACATTTATGACTAATAATGTAAAATAAAAAGGAAAATGATATAATTCATTAGCTCATCACATAGCTAAAGGAAAACATTTAATTACAAATTTGATGAGATGATGAGGTAAAATGTTATAACTCGAACTATTTTATAGAATGAAAATGAAAAACTTGGTAAGAAAATTATATTTCTTTTTGCAAATACAATCATTCATGCCAGCCTGAAAATCGTGAATCTAGAAGGATATAAACTTATACAGGAGTACAATATAATATTCAAAATATGAATATAGATAAATAAATTTCTTTTAGGAAGCAATCATTAGAAATGGTTGTGGAAGATGCATTTTATGATAATAATCAATTATAAAATAAAAGTTGTGTAATATAGAAAATCATGCATACTTTACTAAAAAAATAAAATATGTTTAGTATGTGAATAAGGTACATTACAATGTTTATATAACGGGACTCTAGACAAGAATGAATCTGTAATTGCCATGTGGGACATGACATGGATGCTTATGTGGGCACTAAATATGCATCATGTGGAAGGACATAGTGGTGTGGTATTGTTTAGTAGGATAAGTTATGAGGTTTTTATCTTTTGATGCCATGTGGGACATGACATGGATGCTTATGTGGGCACTAAATATGCATCATGTGGAAGGACATAGTGGTGGGGTATTGTTTAGTAGGATAAGTTATGAGCTTTTTATCTTTTGATTTGGGAGTTGGAGTGAGACAAATTTTATATCATTAGAAAGGCCTCAATGAGATGAATGCAACAATGCTATCCATTTTATGTTTTGAGCAAGTTTAAAAAGATTGAAAATTTTAGATCCCATTTTCATAAATGTACCTTGGTGACTTGGTCAACATGATAACTTCCCTCTTTCTACCTAAGTAAGATGATGGGTAGTAAGGGGGTGTGTTTCAAGGTGACACTAGATTTCTTCTACACACGACTAATATGTTGTGGTCTTGATTGGATCAAGTCAGGGGATTTAACACAATGCATTGGTTTCTAGTCAAACTCATGCTAACCAAACCATAAAAATGAAATGAAACAAAAGCATTGAGCCTACAAAACTAGATTTTCCAAATCACACACAAAGAACAAGTTTGCAATTACATAGATTGGACCATAATATTTACTTGGGTGGGGAATCCAATCATGTGTACTTTCTCAACTCGTGTTGATACATTAATTGTAATTTATGGTAAAGAAATGGGATCCCATAAATCCACCTACTCACACCCCTTTCTCATGTAACTATCTAAATCATGAAATTTTATGCACTACACTAGAGGAAATAAGACGTTAGGAGAATAGATTGACCAAACTTGTATTTTTTTAGCTTTAGATAAACCTCCTGCTAGAGTTTTCCTACACATAGGTTGACATGTAATTATTTTTGGATCAAGCTAATACAAATTTGGTACATTGGTGTTGCCTCATATTTGATATTTTTCTAAAGCACACATCTAGTTTATATCTTTAACATAGGTGACATAGCTCGGAAGGGCCCACTAATAGCACCACACCCAGCCTCTGATTTCACTATACATTATTTCATGAATGCGTGTGGCAATACTTTGTTATGGATAGCATGTTTTAGTTTGATTCATGGTGTATATTTTATGTTGTGTATTGCTTCAAACATCGCTATAGTATATCATTATATACCAGCAACAATTCACTCATCATATCATTATACAATAAATGTATTGATGTTCTATCACTTATTGAGTTGTGGGTATGGAATATTATTTTTGTTGGTATTGTTTTATTGAAGTTTGTATGCTAATGTTGTGTGTGTTGCATGTATACAAAAACATATCCATTCTCTTTCCTGACATAGAGTATAGATTCATATAACTAGTCTTTGTATGAGCCTAAGAAATTGAACCTTAGCTAAGTCTTTCTTTTCTATGCAAAAACAAATAGGTTTAATTTCCTTATGAAATTCGGTGTGTCCCCAATGAATTCATTGATTTTTCCAACGTTACTATTAAATTGTATAGTGTGAAAGTTCATTAAGGACAAAGTTAGAACTTTGATTCCCTCCTCGATGCACAATGAATTTTAGTCTACTTATCATGATAGAGACTGTATTTTAAATTAGGGACATTGTACAGGTAACCCAAATGGCCTCACTAGATATAGGAGTTCTTTACCTTTCCCTGCCTTTGCTTACGGTTTTCACCCTCATAGTGAACCAATCTACGATTTAGTTGGAGTTGTTGGCATTATGGTTTTCATGATTGACGCTAGCTTGTGTTGGCATTGATGTCAACCTTATGATAGTCTACATGATGCATTGAAGTCAACCTTGTGATGCCTTGTGATAGTATAGATGATGTCATTGATGTGTTTTTTATGCATAGAGGAGTTGGAGAGATAATAACGGGTGTTTGAGATGTTTGTGCTTAATGTTGATGAGTTTCGAAAACTAGGTTTTTGTGTTCATGGATTGTTGAAAAGGGGTTTGGCCTAGTTGATTAGTTGATGTATTAGGCTATTTGATCTACTTATGGAGGTGCTACAGTGTTGTGCAGGGGTGTAGCAGGTTGTGCAATTGTCTGAGGAGAGTATATGGTTGTCGAAAATCATGTCTGTTTTGAAAAATATATGATTGCAGACAAAAGTATCTTCCCTAGGCCTGGTGGATTGATCTAAAACAACAGAAAGACAAAGAAGTTAACATTTTCCTTAAAGTAAATAAATAACGGGATGAAGCGTACCTGGAACCTATCATATGCTTCGCTCATTCCTTGGCTTCTATGCTCCAATCCTAGCTCTAATCACTATAATTATAACTTGCACAATCAGAAAACATGATACAAAAATCTACAAGATCTATGCAACATCATCTAATCACTTTATTTAATAGATCAACATGGTACTGAAATACATGGAATCATGACATCATATATAGGAAAACAAAGAAATATTTGCATTAACAGAAATTGAGTGAGTTACAACCAAAAATAGGTGTTTCTCTTGTAGAAGAGCTCCTCCAAGTTGACTTGCCCTTTCCTTGCCACATAATGCACCTCTATTCACCCTAATGCATGGAATAATGTCTCTCACTGCAACAGCATAAGGGTGAATCAATCTCCAAAATCTAACCCCTTGCCTATGGATGGTTGTAAATATATAGATGAGGGAGGTAGTTCATGAATTCTCATCCATTTACCAATGGAATCTTGAGATCCACTGTTTATGGGAGGATGAGCTCAAGGGATAAGGGATTAGAACTCCAGGGTAGGATATGATAGGATTCAAGACTTTTATCCAACGTAAATAGCTACAACATATCGTAGAAGCTTATGGAAGAGGAAGCTTCGAGATTATTTTATTTTACTAAATTTATAGAATCAACATGCCCTCAACAAAGGGAAACATATAGGTGACCAATGAAGGTCCAGAGTAGGAAAACATCGTAATCAACGCTGGCCAATGATGGGCCAAGGTGAGTTGGTCCTAAAAATGAATGAAATGAGGTAGTTTCAAGAAGAAACTCAAGATATGAGAGAGGGATACTTAGAGATTTGTGTATGGAGGATGACAAAGTGTTCAAAGGATGTGAATGATCCTGTTAGAAGGCCTATTGACCAAATGTGACAAAATGACCTATAAAAATGTCAACCCTTAAATTGTTGGCTTCTAGCTCAACTTGGCAATAGAAGTTGGTTGTGATGTTATCACACTTGTTGAAGTATCACACAAATTGGCAGAGGTTTGGAGGTGTGTATAGGGGTTGATGAAGGAGTTCAAGAAGTTGGAGGTAGTTCTGAGCTAAATGTTTATTTTTGTCTCCTACGCTATGCCAAAGTCATTGGGAAAGAGTGTTCTCCATGTGAGCGTAGGACTCCTAGGTAGAATTGTTAGTTACATGCATGTGGTTGTAGTTGATATCTTCTAGTTCAATCCCTACGACTATGGCTCTAAATGAGAAATTCTCTGCATTCCTTGTGCATATCAGAAGTATTTCATCTTGGAAATTTCATCAGCTTCTAAATTAAATGAATATGGTCTAAAGTAGTAGAATAAGTAATCCAATGGGTGTGACTTCCTTTAATGCATAATTAGTTATGGTTATGGATAGTTTTAGTCAAATTTTTGCACCTATGAACTCAGTCCAAAAGAGGAATTCTCCCAACACTTTATAAGTATCTAATTTTGGATTTGAGATATGGTTGGTTAGTGTGATTGTGAGTGTAAGAGGTCTCTAGAAAGGAACTATGCTTCAGACATATTTATTAGCTGAGTGTATGAGTGAATAAGGAAGTGGAGTGATTAGATCAAAGTCCTGTAGCATAATTCCGAAGCAGAATATCAATTTGCAAATTAGATTTGTAGCTATTGGAGAATATTTTGTTCGAATAGCATGGATTGTGGTGTGCACCTAATGAATATTTGACATTTGTTCTGCAAGGTTGTTGATGCATATGTCATAATGCCAAAGTATTTTTATGTTACTGATATACTAAGGGTTTGAATCATATATTTTTTCTTTTATATTGATGGTGATTTATCTGGCCATGAGTGTCTTTGTTGATGAGTGTTGATGGTTGAGTATTTTGTTGCTATTTGTTTGTGTTGGTGAGCTTATTTTTATTATTTTTGAGACTGTCTTTATATTGGGGTTTAATAGCAGATCTTAATCTTATTGAGCATGGTGCCTTGGTGATCTAGTTTGAAAATGAATGAAATCAAGGTCCAAATAGACTTTTGGAGGAGTGACCTATCGTAAGTGGGTGCTCGCTAACTTGGAGCAGTGATTCTATGATAGTGGAAGCAAGTAACAATGTTGTGGAAGTGGTGACTTCCGCTCGGTGGTAGATGGAATAGTTGTTGGTCACCAACTCACTTTACTTTTTGGATCGATTCTCCTGGCTGTTGGTGGCTAGCTATTTGTGTACGAGGTTGAGTCCCTTAGCTGGTGGTAGTTGGAAATATATGTAATGGACATATTTTCCCTTGACACATAATATAAGATTTAGAGCAACATAAAAAAGCAAGGGTGTTTTTTAGAGGGTTTCTAGTAGATATCTTTATGTCTCATGTGCTTGATTGTTGTGTTGTGAATTATTTCTCTCATGGTTGTTTTTGTTTGGCTGCTAACTAAATTTATGCTTATGTGTTCATCTATTAATGTGTTGCTGGTTAAATTAATGCAAGAATAAGTTGAAATTATAATTGGTAAAAATATATCATACTTGACACACTATTGATTCAACCCACTCTCTTTGTAGTTCTCAAGGTTTCTAAAAATTGGTATGAAAGTGGGCCTCTTGGTTGCAACTCAATCTATAGAGAGTAGATCTAGGCAGCTTTGGTGAAAGTTTTGCAAAGTTTTTAAAATGAATTCCCCAAGAGTTTCTATCCTCACTGCTACAAAAAGCAAGGTATGGCATGATACTGTTCAATATCAATTATTTCCTTGTGTATCTAACATTTGAAAATTAGTACATGAAGCATGTGGCGAGGATCGATGTGCACATGACGTTTTGCATCAGGATTCTCAAGCGAGATGCATAATTTATGAAAATATCCATGATACATATTTGAAGAAGTTACCAAATATTAATATTTTAAAGAGATGTGGGACAAACTATATATTGTTTGGAGATGGTAGAAACAATAGTTTAGGGAACAAGAATAAGATAAAGAAGAAGAAAAAGAAGACGAGCCCTCAAAAGCAAGAAACTAAGCCACAAGAGTCTCATCCGACTAGTGCAAATGGTTCAAGTGATAACATCAAGAAATTTAAAAATAAAGAACCAAAGGTATTGCAACAAAATTAATCCAAAGGTATAGATCTAATGATTTACTTTTTAGTTAGACTTTGAATGGTTAAGGTTTTGGACATGTTGAATTTCCTAGTGAATATGAGGATAATATTAAGCTTTTTAGAGCTGAGTATGAGTTTGGCATGGAATTTCTAGAGAAATTATCTACTAAGATTAGTATACTGATAGTTGCATGAAAATATTAGGAAAATTTATTGTAGATTTGTGATGATAAGGAGGCCAATCTCAAGGAGGAGATTGTCATCTTAAGGACTCCGTTGGAAAAATTAGAAATAGTTAAATAAGGTATGGGAAAATAGTACAAGGAAAAGGAATATAAATGTGAGAAACTGGAAGCTGAAGAGATCTCAATAATGAAGTACTTGAAGATGGGGAAGAGTACCATAGCATTGGTATGACCAATGCTATGGCACTCTTAAGAGCCAAATATTTTCATTTCATGGATCTGGTATTTGTTTTGAAAAGCGAGAGTGAAGTTCATATGCTATAAAAAAACAACAAAGTTGAACCAAAAGGATATGTGGTGAACAATAAAAACAACATGTGTAGTAGTAATGAAGGAATTAAGTAACATGTCCAAGAACAATAGAAAGGAATACCTCAAGGAGCACCTACATTCATAAGATCTTTTGCTCCTAGAGAAGTTTGTGGCAAATCTATCAAATTCCAATGGAATCAAATTCCCATTGACCCTTTGATGCATTAGGTAGAGTCTTACAATGGTCACACATTTGGACATGTTGTGTCCAACTGTAAAAGAAGTTTGTATATATCTAGTTAAAAAAACTTGTAGCAGTATGTGCAACCAAGGAGATCAACCATCAGGTATAATTATGGTTCTAATGGTTTTTGTTTCTCATGTAACCTATTTATTCATAAAGAACTTGATTGAAGATATAGCCCATGAAGGAGTTATATGTTGTACATGAGGTATATATATAGCATGAGCAATAGGATATTTAATCCTATTGCTTCATATTTTGATCATATGGAGTGTTATTCCTGGCAAAACTTTTTCCATATGGTGAGAGACTACATGTTGCCTAGTTTTTCAAGGCAAATCTGGAAAGAGAAATAGAATAAGAGAGGAGCTATAAAAAATTGAGAGAAGAATGAAAAGAATAAGCCTAATCTTATGTGGAGAAAAAAGGAGTAGCATCCCATGAAATAAATATTATCACCGTCTATAGTCCATGGTTACCTTGTGCAAATTCATATAGAACTGCAGAGTTTATGAGAAGTGCATAGCCTCAGGCATAGCATATGGTAGAATGGTATATGTACAAGTTATAATAGCAACATATAGATGATTTCATGGTTATCTCATGAAAATTTAGGTCTGTAGGATCCACCTTCCTATTGGATGTATATTAAGCTCGAGGGGAGCTATGCATTGTATGAGATTTGCATGGGTTATTTGACATTTTCTTTATTGCTTTCACTTAGTTATTTGTAGGAGTTACTGTAGAAAGTACTGGAGATTCACAAGCTCATGCAAATTACTAAAGCACAGGACGACAATCTACTCCTACTTTCAACAAGAAGAAACCAATAGATCGATGGAAACAATATGAGCAAGAAGAACATAAATCAATGACACATAACATAATACGTTTATCTGGGGAAAGCCACTACTCAAAACCCTGTTGATCTATATTGCATTAATCATAAATATGAGTGAAGATACAAAACTTGTTCTCACTAGAATAATTCGCGCAAGTATGCCCAAATCTCTGCCTCACAAACCTGCTATTAGCCAATGCTTAGCCAATTTCCTCTGCCTAAAAAGCCCCATATTTGCTTATGCAATTCCTATGGATGAATATCCCATGTTAATGGGAATTTAATGCTTCCAAAAATGCACAATCCAATCTAGGTTTAATTCCTGATTGCAGGCATGATCTATACAACCCAGTAAATCGTACAATTGATAATACATTGTCCCTGCACTCTAGTCTCAATTGGGTCTTTCTCAGAATCAACATGCATGAGTTTCTAATGAGGGAATCTTCAGTTAACTAGAGTGACACTTATAGATGCACTAGTACACCAACTGACTGTTAACTCTCTATTAGTTCCACAAACATTTTGGAACTAATTTAACTAAACATAAATTAGTAAATTGAGTTATCTAATTACAACTCACAATAAAACTCATCCTAGACCCTTAAAACTTAGGGAGAACATATACATGACCTCAGAAAGACTTCCAACTCAAAATTCCTAAGCTAATTAAGTTAATTAAACTTAATTAGTTGTTTACAAGTTTATATGAGAATAGAATTCGATTTTAATTCACAGTTTAAATTCAAGGAAAAATTTAAACTCGAATTTCTTCTTTCCATTTCTCAACACTCCCTATCAAAAAGAAAGGGATTATTAGCTACCACAACCTTGTCTCTTTGAAACTTGAAATTACATATTAACAATGCCTTTTTTAAAATTTCAACATCTTTCTCCTCCATGGGAATGCACTCTGACAACATAATCTGCCTCAATACACAATCTCTGAGATGATGATATCAGATATCATTATGCTTAGACCGATCATGAAAAGTTATATTTTCATAGAGTTTGATACAAATCTTATTATCGTAGTAAATAAAAGTTGGATCCATATGTTGACCAAAAAAACAACCAGGATCTTCCTCATCCAGATGGCCTCACATGTTGTTTGACTCGCAACCATGTACTCTGCCTCTACTGAACTGAGTGCAACCAATCTCTATTTCCTGTTGTACCAAGAAACTGTCGTTGAGCCAATACTGAAGGTCCCTCCTAATGTGCTCTTCTGGTCAAATGGACACCCTGCTCAATATGCATTGGGGAAGCCTTGAGTCTTCACTCTCTCTACCTTCCTGTACCATAATCCAAACTAAGAAGTTCCCTCAAGTATCTCAACACATGTTTTTCTGCCTTCCAATACATCTTGGTAGGTCTAACCATCACTTGACTAAGCTATTTAACTACATAGCACATATGCGGTCATGTGTTCACTAGGTATATGAGTGAACCAACAAGTTTCCTATAAAAAATAGCTTCCACTACCTCTCCTCATGTAATATCCTCCTTCTTCCAGTTACCAGCTAGAGGAGTCTCCATAGGATTGCAGATCTCCATGTGAAACCTACTGAGTATCACATTGGAATACTTGCGTTTAGACACAAAAAAATCCCCATCACCATACCATACTTGCATTCCAAAAAAGTTATGCATGAGCCCTAAGTTCTTCATCTCAAACTATCTTCCAAGGTCCTCCTTAGACGATTTGATCAATCGATCATCACCTATCATTATGAGATCATGAACATAAAGTACAATGATCAACATTCTACCGTCCACAACTATGTGGTACATGTTCACATCCACTTCACTCTTCGTGAAGCCCAACCTGGTGAAGTAGCCATCTATCCTTATGTACCAAGCATGGGGTGCTTGCTTCAACCCATACAATTGAGCCAGCACACATGTGACTCACGTCAAAGGTCTCAAAACCTTTGGGTTGCTCTATGTACACCTCATCCTCAATCATGCCATTAAGGAAGGTTTTCTTTACATCCATCAGATGTATCTTCCAACCCATCTACAATGATAGTGCCAATATATATCTCATCGACGAGTACCTTGCAATAGGAGGAAAGGTCTCATCATAATCAGTTCCTTCTACCTATGAAAAGCCACGGGCCACAAACATAGCCTTATGCTTCTCCACACTACCATTTGCAATTTTATTTACCTTGTAAATATAACATGAACTCACCACTAACTTGTCCTCCAATCTTGGGACCACATCCCAGACACTATTATTAACTATGGAGTCATACTCCTCCACCATTACATCAATCCAAACTAGCTATTGCATTGCTTCCTTAAAGTAAGAGGACTTTGTCACAACACATTAACCTATAAGAGCCATGTATCCATTGTACCTCTTAGGTGACCTCCTCTACCTGCGCTGAGAAGTGGGTTCTCCCACATGTTCCCGTGCATGATCCAATAATATGTCAGCCTCTGTAGTGCACTTTCTTTCCTCTCTGGAAGACTCTGCCTGAGTGGATGTCCCCACTCTCGGATCCTCTGCATGTTGCTTCTCCACATCAATTTGAGGTTCCTGAATCTCTAAGGACAAAATTTCCTCAACTGCATGTAGTTGTAGATCCATCTCAAGGGAAAATCACATGGCCTTCTCCTTATCGAATCTGACATCCCTGTGAACAACTATCATCCTAGTGGTCGGTAAGTACACCCGATAGTTTTGAGGTGTATCATTGTACCCCACAAATATCCCCAAATCCGTTGTTAGATGAAGCTTCTTACGTGCATATTTGGTCACATGGAAATATATTGACGACCCAAAAATCCTGAAGTCACCAACATCTGGCCTCTTATCAGAATAAGCCTCCTCTAGTGTCTTCATCCCAAGTATCCAATGTTGGCTATAGTTTTGAACATAAACTGATGTGTTGCATGCCTCAGCCCACAAGTGTAGTGGCAGGCTTGATCATGCAACATTGCCCTCACTTCCCCAACTATGCTTATGTTCTTCCTCTCAACCACCCCATTCTGCAGAGGGCTATGGGCTATCGTCAATTTCCATTTAATCCCTTCTGCTAGGAAAAAGTTCTTAAACTCATTTGATAGAACCTCACCACCATTATCACTCCATATATATTTAACATTCTTTCCCGAATATTTCTCCACCAATTATTTAAACTCACAAAGCTTTGTGAAAGTTTGATCCTTTTTCTGCATCAAAAATATCCAAAATTTTCGAGAAAATCATCAACAAATATAACATAATTTCTGTGTTTGGCTATGGACTCTATCCAAAATGGTCCACACACATCTGAATGGACTCACTCTAGAATAATCTCTTCTCGAATTTATTTATCATGAAAGGAACACTTGGTGTATTTTCCCAAAGTGCACCCCTTGCATGTATCAACTTGGTTAATCATACCTTTGGGAAGACCGGTAGAGATCTTCTACAATATCGTCAAAGCCACATGATCCAAGTGGCCCAACCTCCTATTCAACAAATCGCCAATGTCTCAGATCTACACCCTTGCTAATTTTGTGCTCAAAGTAGCACACTCCTCTACCACAACCTTATAGAGATTATTGACCTGAATCCCCATATTCTTTACTTGACCCGTGGCTATGTGTCAAAGGAACACCTTTCCTTTCAAGAAGATCATATCATAGACTCTATCCTCAGGCATGGCAATGGATATGAAGTTCTTCTTGAGCCCGGGCACATACATAACATTCTTCAAGGTTAGTGGATCCCTATGATCCCTTTGAAAAGTAACCGTGCCCAATCCTATAGCACTATAATTTTCATCATAACCCATCTTGATAAGAATCTAGATATCTTTCTCCTGTAGGTCGCTGAATAACTCCTTGTCACTAGTCATGTGGAATGAAGCTCCACTTTCTAAGTACCATACACTTCTTATCATTGATGACACCATGAATGGAATGAGGGAAAATACCAATTCAAATTGAGAGGCCAAAGCCTCACCCGTCACTCCTCCTGAGGACTTCTTGTTGGACTTCTTGAATGGACAATTTGTAGCAAAATGGCCTAACTCATGACAATGAAAGAACTTAGCTTTCATCATGTATTTCTTCTTACCTCCATGATAAGAATCCAATTTGGAATGGGAAGATTTCCCTTTCCCATTCTTCACCTTAATCGTTAAGGCATAGTTCTCTTCATCATCAGTCTTTGATGAAGATCCATCCCTATTGTTCCTCCTGATCTCCTCATGGACCAAGTCCAACCACAGTCATTCTGAATCTAGAAACTTTTCTTGACGATTGATAGAGTCATGATAACTATGCCAAATATCTAAGAGTCCTAGAAGAGTAAGACTCACCATATCATCCTTGGCAATAATGATTCCAACACTTCCAAGTTCATCATGACACTGAGTGAACTTGGTCAAGTATTTTCGAATAGTCTTGCCTTTCTCCATTCTTATTTTTCAAAGTTTGTCCTTCATTTCCAATTTCCTTTGGTCATTGTTGTTCTCATACAAGTTTTCCAATGCTTTCTTCATAGCATATGAAGTTTCCTTGCAATGGAGACTTGAGACAAATGTGGTCTCTAACTCCCTCAAGGATTATTCGGCTCGCCCTCGCCACACACTTCTTCCATTTGGATAAATTCTGTGCATTTGATGTTGTTGGCTTAGGAAATTCTTAATCAATGAATTCCTTCAAGCCATTATCCTCCAGCATAGCCTCCATTATGTCCCTCCAGTCTATAAAATTTGAACCCCCTTCCAAGGCGTCCTCGAGCCACAAACCGTAGAACACCATCTTCCTATCCTAAAGTATGTATTGCAAATTTAAATTTCATCTGTAAACCAAAACAAAAAACTTCAAAATATCCTCTAGTATACTATCTTTAGCTTCGATACCATGTAGAAAATCCTGTAGATTCACAATATCATGCAATTTACTAAAGTATAGGACAAGAATCTACTTCTACATTCAACTACATGAAGCCACTAGATCGGTGAAAACAATATGAACAAGAAGAAGATAAATCAATGGAACATAGAAAAATAAGTTTATCTGGGGAAGGACACTTCTGAAAGCCTTGCCTATCTGTATTGAATTAGTTAGAAATATGAGTGAAGATTCAAATCTTTTTCTCACTAGAACAATTCCACACAAGTATGCTCAACTCTCTACCTCACGAGCCCACTATTAGAAAACACTTAGTCAATTTCCAATGCCCGCAAAGCCCCTATTTCGTTGCATAATTCCTATGGCTGAATAGCCCATATTAATGGGAATCCAATGCTTCCAAGAATTTGCAATCTAATCTAGGTTGACTTCCAGATTACATGCACGATCTATACAACTCAGTAAATCATACAACTAATAGTACATTGTTCCTGCACTCTAGTCTCAACTGGGTCTTTCACAAAATTGACATGCATGAGTTTCTGATTTGGGAATAATCAGTTAATTAGAGTGACACTTGTGGAAGCACTAATGCAGCAACTGATTGTTAACTCCTTATTAGTTCCACAAAAATTTTGGAGCTAATTTAATAGAACATAACTCAGTAAACTGAGTTATCTAATTACAACTCTCAATTAAAATTGTCTTGGACCCCTAAAACGTAGGGAGGACATATACATGACTTCAAAAAGACTTCCAACTAGAAATTATTAAGCTAATTAAGTTAATTAAACTTAATTAACTCTTTACAAGTTGCTATGAGAATAGGATTCGATTTTAATTCTCATTTTATATTTCAGCGACAAATTTAAACTACAGTTTCTTGTTTCCATTTCTCAACAATTATTTATATGGTTCCATGTTTGGAAGCGTACATTTTTCAGCCATCTATGTGTTCCTATTTCCCACTAATAATTGGCTGAAAAGAACATGTGCTAGCCATGAATAGAAGAAGATAATTATTTCATCCATGTGTAGACGAAGGTGATATCTTCAACCATATGTTTCTATGTGTTATTTTTCACATTATGGAGGAAATGGCCTTTGTACATGCATTTTATTTTATTATTATTATTAGTAGCATTTTATGATGATATGCAGTAGGAGAAGACATTGTATTAGCCATGTAAATCACTCTTTTGTGCATTTGAGCAACCATGTATCATTCATGTATTTATAATTGATGTGTTGGTGGTATGGTCATTGTGTCAAGCATGTATTGTACAAATGTCATGTATGGTTGAGAGGAATGTCTTTGGAGGAATCTCATGAAGTGTTATTGTAGACATATGTATGGGATAATGATGTTGTATCTATCATATCATGTTATGTTTTTGAATCGTTGGTCCATTGGAGATGTTATAGAAGTAGTATAATTCATTTTTAAAGCCATGTACTTGTATTGTTTGTATTTTTGGGTCACTTAGTGGATTGGAAGGAGTTTCATGTAGTCATGTTATAGTCATGTATGAGGTCTTCATTCACTACTACAACCATGCCTTTTCAATTGTATATGTCAATTAGTATGGGTCATATGGAGTCTTGGTCCACATTGTACAAATGTCTTGTGGAAAGGAAGGAACGATTGCATTGGAATCAATTCACTACAACTTGGATATGGCATGTGTTCAAGGGGAGCATCTTATTTTCTCTTGTTAACTTTAGGCATCAATCATTGGCATTATGGTGTGCTTGGATGTGCTTATGGTTCACCTCCTACTATGCTTTTACTTTTGGGGTTCTTGACCTCATTACATGGGAAAATAGGTTGATGATTGATCATTGACGTTGTTGTTGCAGACATTGCACTCAGAGATGGTTTTTGGTTGTTGTACATGTGTTTCTCTAGCATGCTGTGCTACTGATATGTGTTTTCTACTATGAAGAGTATGTGTTTGTGCCTCATGTGAATGTCGTTTCATATTGCGATTATTTTGGCTCATAGATTCCAAATATTGTTGTACATTATGATGTTATTCATTGATGGTATGTATGGTTGCCTCATGTGCATATTGTTGATATTTCTAGAGATTGATTAGCTTGACATGTTTCTCTAAGGAGACTATTTTTGTTTGGCTTGATATGAAATGTGTTGTTATTGATGTGAGAGGCATGGATACTTGTTTATGTGCATTAATATTTAGCCATGTAGAGATCATATGTTTTAGTGCTTGAGCTTGTGCTACATAGTTCTTGTTTTCTTATCAAATGGCATTGACCCTTTGTGATTGATGTCAAATGGGGAGTGATAGAAGATAGGATTGGTCTGGAGTTTGTGTGCGCTTGTCATCAATGCCAAAGGGGATATTGTTGAAATTATGGTTCTAATGATGGTATTTACCTTATGTTGGAATTGATGTCAACCTTATCATAGTCTACATGATGTGTTGATGTCAACGTTGTGATGCCTTGTGATGACACAGATGATGGCATTGATGTGCTTTGTATGCAGAGAGGAGTTGGAGAAATATTTACAAGTGTTGGACATGTTTTTATCCATGTTATTGAGTTTGGAAAACTAGGTTTTTTTGTTCATGACTTGCAGCAATGGTTCTTGTCCTATTTTATTATTTTATGTCTCAAACCATTTGGTATGCTTGTAGAGGTGATACAGAGTTAAGCAGAGGTGTTGCAGGTTGTGAAAGTGTTTGAGGAGAGTAGATGCCTATTTAAAGTCATGTCAGCCCTTGAGTTGTTGTCTTCTAGGTCAACTTGGTGATGGAACTTGGTTCTGATGTTATCCCACCTGTTGAAGTGTCACAAATCTTGGTAGATGTTTAGAGCTATGTACAGGTGTTGACGAAGGAGTGGAAGAAGTTAGAGGCAATTATGAGCTGAAGGTATATTTTTTTCTCCTATGTTGTGTCACAAGCACTAGGAGAGAGTGTTCTCCATGTGATTGTAGACTTCCGACCAAGAATTGTTAGTTACATGCAAGCGGATGCAATTGAGATATGCTAGTTAAGCCCATACAGATGTGGCTCTATAAGGGAATTCTTGTGCATTCCTTGTGCACATCAAAAGTAATTTAACTTGTTAATTCCCAAAAGCTTCTAAATTAATTACATAAGGTTGAAAGTGCTCGAATGAGTCCTCCAATGGGTGTGAATGCCTTTAATGCACACGTAGAGATGGTTATGGATGGATTTCATCAAATTTGTACACCTATGAACTTAGTACAAAAGAGGAATGCAAACTTCACTTTATAAATATCTCATTTTGAATCTAACATGTGGTTGGTTAGTGTGATTGTGAGTGTAAGAGGTATCTATAAAGGAAGTATTCTTAAAACATATTGATGATATTAGTGCATGAGTGTAGAAGGTAGTGGAGAGATAATATCAAAGGCTTGTAGTGAAATTCTAATGCATAAAATCAATTTTTAGATCAAACTTGTAGTTGTTGGAGTAGAGTTTGTTTGAAGAGCATGGATTGTGCACTGCACCTATTGCATATTTTAAATTTGTTTTGCAATGGTGTAGATGCATATGGAACAATTCCATATTGTTTTTATGCTACTAATATACTGTGGGTCTGATTTATTTTATAGTTTAGATTGATGGTGATTTATGTGGCCATGAGTGGCTTGGTTGATGAGTGTTCAAATGGTTGAGTGTTTCTCTCTTGGTTGTTTTTGTTAGTGAGCTTATTTCTATTGATGTTGAGATTATCTTGTTGTTGGGGTTTGAAAGAAAAGTTGAATCTTGTTGAACATAGTGTATTGGTGATCCAATTTGAAAATGAATGAAATAGAGGTCCACATAGAGTTGTGGAGGAGTGACCTCTAACAAGTGGGTTCTTGCTAACTTGGAGCAGCGATTTTGTGTTGTGGATGCTAATAACAATGTTGAGGAAGTGTTTGCTTCTTCCTAGTTGTATATGGAATAGTTGGTGGTCACCAAATCACTGTACTTTTGGGATCGAATCTTCTGGCTGGTCGTGGCTATCTATTTGCATATGAGGCCGAGTCTCCTACCTAGTGGTAGTTGACAATCCATGTGAAATTCATCTTCTTGCTTGACACATAGTAGAAGATTTAGAGAAGTGCAGTAGAAGAAATGGTGGTTTTCTCCCAAAATGGTTTCCAACCAGTATGTTTATGTATCATGTGATTTATTGTTATGTTGTGAATTATTGCTCTCATGATAGTTTTGGTTTAGCTGCTAACTTTATTTATGCTTATGTGATCATTTATTAATGTGATGCTAGTTAAATTAATGTATGAATTAGTTGAAGTTAAAACTGGTAAAAATATATCACAAGACACATTACTAATTCACCCACCCCTTTGTTGGGTTGTGTTATATTCTTTCCTCGACTAACCCACATAGTAAACTAGGCAGTTATGGAGGGGAAGAGCCCCCTTTTCATTGCGCCGATTGTGCAGAGGGGGGGTCATAGGGGGTTTGAGGGGGGCAGGTAGTCCCCCTCTACAGGGTCTAGGGCAGTGCCCTGGGGAAATTTGTTTTGGACCCTATATTAGGTTGGGCAAACCTACTTATGGTCTTGTGCATGGTTTTCGCACATGGTTTTGGACGCGATGGTTTTTGCTCCATGGTTTTGGATGCGATGATTTTCAGTCCATGGTATTCAATGCTTTGGCATGTATAAATATGTACTGTAACATTGAAAGAAAAATAATGAAAAATCAATCTGGTAGTCTCGGTTTGGGGATCCAGGGGAAAATATCTGTGTATGTGTGTTTTATGTGTTATGATCTCACATTGTTTATTTTCTATTCTTAGAATTCGTATGCGGGTAATTTTTTGTTCAAGGTTAAAACCTACATTTGGTATTAGAGTTGTTTTGGATTGAAGGGGATGCCTTTTTTGCTAAGGAGTTTCGCTCGGGCCAGTGGTAGACCTTGTTTAGTGGGAGATCTTCGGGATTAATTTAGGTGGTGAATGAACATGGTGATCAGTGGAAAGATAGAGATCGAGAAATTTAATGGTTAGATTTTTGAGTTGTGGAAACTCAAGATGGAGGATCTATGGTGGATAAATATTAGTGGATCATGGTATATCTGGGTACTAAACCGATGGGAGTGTCTGATGAAGAATGGAAGAAGTTGGATCCAAAGGCAAAGAGCACAATATGTTTGTGTGCCTGAGATTCAGTATTGTTGAATGTACCAGGGGAAGCTACGGCTAAGGCTTTGTGGGACAAGTTAGGGACTTTGTACCAATCTAAGTCTTTAGTGAATAAACTGTTCCTGAGGAAAAATATGTATAACCTGAGGATGAAAGATGGAGACTCGGTGATAGAGCATCTGAACACATTTAATAATTTGGTAAGTCAGTTATTATCTGTTGATCTTAAAATTTGAGATTAGGATAAGTGCATTAGTTTGATCTGTTCTCTACCAGATTTGTGGGATAGTCTGGTTATTGCAATGGGTAGTAATGCAACTTCCTTGCAGTTTGATGAAATAGTCTCATCCTTGCTAACGGAGAACATGAGACGGAAAAATATGGAGAGCCAAATGGTGATGCCTTGTTTGTACAAGGACGGTCCTAGAACAAAGACAAAAATAATTCATCGAGTGGGAGATCCAAATATAGAGGGAGATGTAAATCTCCAGGAAAACCTATAAAGGTGGTTTGCTGGAAATGTGGAAAGGAAGGGCACTACAAAAGGGACTGAAAATCTAAAGCTCCTCACAAAGAAAGGGGATCTGATGATGCTCCTTCTGCAGAGGCGAAAAACACCTTAGATGAAGGTGGGGATGTGTACTTGGCTTCTTTAAGTACATATGTAGATCATGAGGCATGGTTGATTGACTTAGGTGCATCCTTTCACTTCACTCCCCATAGAGAGTGGTTCTATGAGTATGAGAAATATGATGGTGGTGATGTCTTCTTGGGGGATGACAGGAAGGCTAGAATCATTAGTTGCAGAAAAGTAAAGTTAAAGTTGTAAGGTGGAAGTGTTAGAACACTTCCGGGTGTTCTGAATATACCTGCGTTAGCCAGAATCATATTTCGGTAAGCAAGCTGGATGATACAGGTTAAAAACCGTGTTCGAGAAGGATACATGCAAGATGGTTTGGGAAGCACTGGTATTGATGTAGGGAGTTCGAATTGGAACTCTGTAAAATCTTCAAGGTAGCACAATTGTTGATGGGTGCAATAGTTCTGTGGTTCCTAAAAGTGGAGTAGAAAATCTAGTGGTCTCTGGAGAGAAGACCATGTTGTGGCATCAAAGGCTTGGACATATTGGAGAGAAGGGCCTTCAAATCCTTCTTGGTAAAGGTATAGTAGAAGGTATGAGTAATAGCTCTCTGGATTTTGATTTCTGTGAAAATTGTGTATATCGGAAGCAGAATCAAGTGAGTTTCCCCTCTTATGGTGAGAGGGTGAAACAAATATTAGAACTTGTGCACAATGATGTGTTTAGACCTATGAAGGTTCCATCACTTGGTAAGTCTGTATACTATGTATCATTTATAGAGGACTTCTTAAGGAATACATGGATATATTTCCTTAAGAATAAATCTGAAGTCTTTGACAGGTTTAAAGAATTTAAGGCTCCAGTGGAAAACCAAATAGAAAAGAAGATAAAGGTGTTGAGGAAAGATAACGGTGGAGAGTTTTGCAGTAAGGAATTTGAAGAATTCTGTAAGAAGTGTGGTAGAGCACAAAAAAATGCTACTCCATACACACCTGAGCAAAATAGAGTTGCAGAATGAATGAACAAGACATTGATGGATAGGGCAAGAAGGATGCTCAGTGGTGCCGGGTTAGGATAGGAATTCTGGGCAGAGGCGATGGAGACATCATGTTAGTTGGTCAACAGGTCACCTTCATCAACATTGGAGGATAAGACTCGACAGGAGGTATGGACTGGTAAGAAACCCTCTCTTTCACATCTGAGGGTATTTGGATGTGATGCATATGTACATGTTCCAAAGAAGAAAAGAACCAAGTTGGATAGTAAATCTGAAAAGTGCATCTTTATTGGGTATAAGGATGGTTTAAAGGGTTATAAGCTTTGGAACCCAATAACAAGGAAGGTTGTGTACAACCAAGATGTGGTGTTCAGAGAGGTGAAAAATGTTATTAAACATGAAGTCCAATCAAAGGAACTTGAGATGATAGTGTTTGAGCTTAAGTAGGAGGAATCAAACTCTACAATAGAGGAGGAATCAGAAGATAAAGAGCCACAAACTCTGTGTGTGAGAAGAACAGATCGAGATAGAAGGTAGCCAGAAAGGTATAGTCAATCTACTTTCTGTTCAAATTTTTATTTATCTGTTACTAATGGCGATCCTAGAACTATGAAGGAAGAAGTAGATTTAGAGGATGGCAAGCTATAGAAAGAGGCCATGGTTGATGAAATGACATTTTTGCACAAAAATGAGGCTTGGGATTTGGTGGAGTTGCCGGTTGGAAGGAAAGCCATTGGAAGAAAATGGGAGTTCAAGAAGAAGACAAATGTAGAAGGAAATGTGGAGAAATAAAAAGCTCGATTGGTAGCAAAAGCTTATTCCTAGGTGTGGGGAATTGATTTTGCTGATATTTTTCTCCTGTTGCCAAGGTAGCTTCTATTAGATTACTTTTATTTGTTCCTGCTGCTTTTGATTTTGAGGTAGAACATATGGATGTGAAGACAACATTTCTTCACGGGGATCTGGAAGAGGAGATATACATGAAGCAACCTAAAGCCCTTGCGGTGAAGGGTAAGAAGGAACTAGTATGAAAGTTAAAGAAGTCTCGGTATGGGTTAAAACAGTCACCAAGGATGTGGTATCAGAAATTTGATATAGTTATACAGGGACTTGGCTTTACTAGAAGCAAAGCAAATCATTATGTGTATTTTCAATTAATTAGTGATTGTGTTATTTATCTGGTCTTGTATGTGGATGATATTTTGGTTGTTGGAAATGACAAAGAAATTATCTAGGATTTGAAGACCCAATTATCCTCCAAATTCAGCATGAAAGACCTTGGTTTTGCAAACTATATTTTGGGCTTGGAAATTAAAAGATATCGGGAAAACAGGAAACTCTCGTTAAACCAAAGGAAGTATGTCGAGACAATATTGTAGAGGCTTAATATGCATGATAGTAAATCAGTGAAGGTTCATATTCCTGTAGGTGTTAATTTATCTGCATAATAGTGTCCCAAGACACAAGAAGATGAAGAGGACATGTCTCGTGTTCCATATGCAAGTGTGGTCAGTAACCTGATCTATGCAATGGTCTGTACTAGATCAGACATTGCAAATGTAGTGGGAGTATTGAGCAAGTTTATGTCAAAACCAAGGAAGGAGCACTAGACATTAATGAAGTAGGTTTTCAGATATTTGCATGGCACTAGTGATTATTGCTTGTGCTACCAAGGAAGACCAGGTTTGGACAAAGTGTTGGATATCCGTGGCTTTGTTGATGCAGACTGGGCTGGAGATTCGAATCAGAGAAGATCTATAAGTGGGTATGTGTTTAACATATTTTGAGGTGCAGTCAGTTGGATGATCAAGAAACAATCTGTAGTGTCACTATCAACTACAAATGCAGAATACATGATAGCCACTCATGGAAGCAAGGAAGCAGTTTGGTTGCAGAGATTGTGTTCAAATATGGGGTTAGTACAGGGAGCTATAAGGATAGAATGTGACATCCAAAGTGCAATTTTCTTTGCAAATAACCCTACTTATCATTCAAAGACAAACCAAAATGATGTTCAGTATCACTTTGCGAGGGATATGATAGAAGACAAAAAGGTGTTGTTGGTAAAGGTGAACACTTTGAAGAATACTATAGATGCAGTAACAAAATTTGTGAGCTCTGAGAAGTTCTCTTGGTGTAGAGAAACAATGGGTGTTGCAGGGTTGGATAAATGACTAAGCTTTGATGTGGCCCCCTGTCGAAAGAAAACGACAAGTGAGATAATGTTGGGTTGTGTTATATTCTTTCCACGACTAACCCACGTAGTAAATCGGGGCATTAAAGGGGGTCGGAGCACCCCCTTTGTTGCGCCAATTGCGCAGCGGGGGAGTCATAGGGGGTTTGAGGGAGGCAAGTAGCCCCCCTCCGTAGTGTCCAAGGCAATGCCCTCAGGAACTTTTTTTTGGACCATATATTAGGTTGGGCAGACCTACCTATGGTTTTGTGCATGGTTTTCGCACATCATTTTGGGCGCGATGGTTTTCACTCCATGGTTTTTGAAGCCATGGTTTTCAGTCCATGGTATTGGATGTTTCAACATGTATAAATATGTATTGTAAAATTGAAAGGAAAATAATGAAAAATCAAGCTCGTAGTCCCAGTTTTGGGATCCAGGGGAAAATCTCTATGTATATGTGTTTTATGTGTTATGCTCTCGCATTGTTTATTTTCTATTCTTAGAATTCGTATGCAAGTAATTCTCTATATGGAGTTAAAACCTACATTTGGTAGTGCGAAAGGTTTCTAACAAAAGTTTTCTTAAACAATATATGAATGAAATAACTATTATGTGCAATAATATTATCTTGTGAAATTCCAAGTAGAAATCTTCCTAAGTATATTGTTTGGAGGACAAGTTCCCTATGAGTATACGTTCATTTTGATTTTATTTTCCATGTCATTTCCTTTCATAGCAATAGGGTAGAAACCCATCACTAATCTATCCTTTGGACATATAGTGTATTATCTCAGACTTTACGAGCATCTTAGTTAATAAGTTAATGTCAAATCTTTAAGAAATTAAATCAAACAATAGTGTGAATGCTCACAATCAAACACCCCCAATAGAATGAATAGGGTTCCACATGGGGTCATGACACATTAAAATGTCTTATTTGTAGAGTTTGTAGAAGAGATTATTCTTTCCATTGGTGCATGCATAATAAGCCTCTTGGAATCCACTTGGAGAGGTGATCTCATATGGATTGGAGGTAATGAGAGCCTTCCTTTGGAACATGAACTACTTTTCCTCCAAGTAGATACTTTATAGAATGGAAGGAGCTCTATAACTAAGTGCAAATTCTACAAATAGTTCAAGTTGTATATTCTTGAGTTTGATCTTATCCACCTATTTCTAGAGTATGGTATTATTTTTAGCCTCTTTCTCCATTCCCTTCTTACATTTATCCTGTTTTTGAGGTTGAGGGAGTAAAGACATAGGACAACTTGACAAAACCACTTTGGAAGTTGGGATCTAGCCCTAGCCGCTTCAAAGAGATATCTCTCTATAAAATATATCTTTGTTTTATGAGAATTTTAGGCTAGTTATGATTGTATTGTTTGTTTTGATTTGAATTGTTTTGGTTGATTTAAGTGCTATAATTCCATTGGGCTATGGACTCTAAATATTTAATTGGATTTGGCATCAAAGTTTAGAGGCGTTTCCACAGGGAAAGCTAGGTTGGACAATTTGGATCCTTTTAGAAATGAAATGGATTGTGAAATAGTAGAAGCGTAAGGTTCAATAGAAATCAAGGAGCAATTAAGAACTCCTTAATTTGACTTGAGTGAAAACATGAAAATTATTAACAGCCAGGATAGGGTGCTCTAAATAACAAATCCTATTCGTCAATGTTTCTATTCAATAATTGAGATATTTAGAATAATAGAGAAAGGAAAAAATGTTTAAACAAATAAACAGAAGCAACACATCACTATTTGGTACACAATATGAATCCTGTGAAATTTCCTTGTATTATTTATGCTTCCGTACTTTGAAAAATTACAATATGGAGAAGAAATTACATTCAGAAATCAACCCTTAGTACTTCAAACAATAAGTATTTATACAAAATAATTACAAAAACACTGTCAAAACCGACAGTGTATTATTAGCCTAATTACAAACAATAATATTTATCTCTGGTAGAAAAATAGGCCACATGGACAACTGGATGGAAAGGTGCCTCTGCTTTGGTGGATTCAGTTACTGAGTCAACTTGAAACTGTACTGTGTTGATGTGCTGACTGTTTTGTTGGCTAATGTACTGGCCACTGTCTTATTGCATCCAAATTACTTTTCAATCTAGTAAGTTCAACAACAGACCCAAGGACTTCCGCACACCATATACATTGATCTCTACGTCAAGATCTTATCGAAGCACATGAGAATTCCACTTCAATAAATATTCCACTACCTTTTCCTTTGTCTTTGCTAAAAATCTCTTCCCATCTCTTTTCATCTGGTATAGCCAATTTAATCACCCTTCGGTAAATTTCATCTACCTCTATGTATTTTGTAAAATTTGGCGTCAATGTAAAATCATGTTTCACCTCATTTTGTACGTAGAAATCATTTGACATGGTTTCCAAAAACGCCCTTGATGTCATACTTCCCTTAATCCCACTAAACTTGATACTTCTCTTGGCCATTTCATTCATCTTCAGGACATAGTCTTGGTGAGTGATCAGTTTATCATTTATTACAAAAATTCTATGTATTACTTTCTAGATCAATGCTTCAATTCTATTGCAGAACATGTTTATTCCCAACTCCAATGTTTCACATCTTTCTTCCAACTGATCAATAAGGTTCCTCTTGGTCAAAAGTTTCTTGACTTATAGAATAGTGGTAGTTTTGTCACTGATTCCTAATTCTTCAAGTTCATATTTTGACTCAGAATTCAGGAATCTGATAATGTTAGAGGCTTTTGTGGGCATCTCTCTAAGCTTCTCTCTTACCTGGACAATAGTTTCTATATCTTTTTCTATCAATTCCTTCTACTCAAATATGATTTGGATAGAAGGACAAATCTTAATCGTAGAGTCTAGTATATCCATCCAAATGGTTTCCTTGTCTTGGGCCAAGGTCTGACCAATTGAGGTATCCCTTTCTCCCTTCTGCAACTTCTCCAACATTCTCTATGATTTTTTCATTTCAGTGATATGAGAAGCTTCAGCTTTGGCTTTTTGTACTTCTAAAGCTTTGAGCTAATCCTGCAATGTTTTGATCTCTTTTGACTAGATGGACTTGTTCTCTAGTGTCTTGGTCACCTATTCAACACATGCAGTATGAGTGGAAGAAGTAGTTAAAGTGGTTGTTCTTATTGCTAGAAGCTGAGAAATGTTAATGGCATCCAGGGGGACAATGGCCATCTTCTATCTTTGTTCTTTCTCCTTTATCATCTTGTCCATTTCTGCCTCCATTTGTCTAATCTATATGTTTTTCTCTATAATCAACTTCATCATGCCAACCTTCTGTGCTTCATTTTCTTCAATGTCCTTGGTTAATGGATCCTTTGTGGCTAGCATCTTAAGATGGTTTCTCAAGGCTATAATGTCCATATTCTTCTTTTTGATAATCTCCTCTGCAACATTGACATCTTTAGGGTCATACCCTATCTTCACCACCAAATCCTCCAAAGACTTGATCCTATTATCCTTGTCTAAGGAGGATACTTTCTCCATTTTCAACTGAGATTGAACATTGTCAAATGAAACCTGAAACTTGGACAATGACATAGTAGTGTTAGTCAATATAGAAGATATTATCTCCCCATTTTTCTTAGGCATCTGCATTTGATCAATGGGATATATGTATTTGGTGTTGAACTCAAATGTAATGCTCTTGTAGTCTTCTATTGTTTTTGGCTATGGAATTTCAGGCACAAGAAAGGCCATTTTCATCTTCCCATGCTCTGTGTCAAAAAATGATAACAACCTGCTCTGTGAGCTGGAGGTCTGCTTCCAAAATTGATTATAGGTACTATTTTTAAGAATCTCATTTTTAATCTTAATTTGCATGTACCTATCAAAATCTATCTTCTATTTCTCTCCTTGGATATTCTGTGGCTCTAGCTTTGTTTCCTTATGACCTTGTGATGATGAAGGTCGAGTAGAATATGTTCTACTTGCAGGTGGTGAGTTTGTAATTATGATGGCGACCTACTCTTCTGTCTCTCTTTCAACCTTTGTCCTAGGAGTAAATTTTGTCCTCTTCCTATAACTGATCCTGAACTCTTTCGCTTCACTTCCAGTGCTTGATGATGATCCCTCCTCCCTTTGTATTTTTCTTGATTTCTCATGAGGAGTGGGATTTTACAAACTGAAAGTAGAGGAGTTTTTCTTCAGCTTCCTGCAAGGTGTTTTCTTTTCCATTCCAACTGATTAGCATACTTTTCTATTTTAGGCCTTGAAGTATGGATGTAGGGAGTCTTTTTATTTTCTACTTTGAGCTTTGAAATAATGCCACAAGGGTCATAAGACCATGTAAAACTTAGGCTGAACTTCATTTCTTTAAGAATTTTGTTTGCTTCTTCACATGTTGTCCTAGTAATACATACAAATGCACACACATGTGTTTTTATTCGAAACTATGATTTCTTCTTGACCACTACAAAATGAATTCCACCAAAATTTAACATCTGTCTAATATACTCCAGGGAAAAAATCCTCATGGGGGGGGGGGGTGGGTGGAGGGCGGTATTTAGGGAGATTTGATGGTGCCAATTCGCAACAATAAACCCTTATTTCTGTGTAGTTTTGGTATTAATACCAATCCCTAGTCTTGGCTTCATTTGTTAGGTGCAAAATTCTTTTGATATCTTCACCAATTCTAGGTTGTATTGAAATTCTAAGGATTTTCATGACTAGTGAACAAATTCCTTAATAAACTTCCTGTAAGAAAACTCATGTTGTTCTTTCATGACAAATGAGGTCCAAAAAAAAAACTGGCTGTTGGTTTCCTACATCATCAAGCTTCTGTAATGCAAAATTGAACTTATCTACCTAATAGTAAAGGAACATATAGATTAAAATAGAAGTGTAATTAAACACTTACTCTGTGGGAAATTTTAGAAATGTCTCATGAATGATGTTAGCCAAGGATTGATTGAAATTGAATACAATGGATGGATTACTATCTATAGAAAATATGTAGAGGAAATTATAAAATGGGCTCATATACCCACTGATTAGAATAATAAGCCAAAATATAGGAAATTATGGATATGATTTGTTTTTCTTAATCAAGGAAGATGGAGGAAGGATATGGAGGACTCTTTTTAGGTAATTGGGCATTCTCAGGCAAGAAGATCTCAAAAATTTTGGCCTTAGTGGAGGAAACCAACTTCTGATAAAGTTGGGTGAGGGCTCCTAAGGAGAAATGAGTACTATTTTCCATAGAGGGAGCTAGCATTATTTGGTCTATGGACTAGGCAGTAATGGTAAAGAGGATGTCACACATGGGGCTATGATAGCTCTTTGGGCAGGGACATAATGGCCTGACATCTTTTGGTAAATTCAGCGGCTTGGAATGTTAGAGGGAAGATTTAATCGGGAAGATTGGACTCCGAGAGCCCAATTTCATTGGTTTTATCTGCATGCTTGTCTTCCAATGAACAATATAACTCTAAAAAGTCACAGTTGCACTAGGTTTCATTTATCCGATAATCCCTATCAGCCAAAGGGATGTGATCTAAATCTATGGAGGGAGGGATCAAGGGATTAACAATATTCTCCTTGGATTTGCTTTTGGGAGGAATGACTTTATTAATGAAAGATAATAGATATTGGTAGAAAACCTTACTAGGAAACTATTTAGGTAAGGAACTGTGAGGTGAAGGAAACAAAGGAGTGTCATTTTTTGTCTGATTCTGGTTGATGGAATACTCTGACAACAATTGTTGTGCAAAGGTTGTCAATTACAGAGAATAAGAAAGTAAAAATGAGGAGAGCGAGAGGATGAGAAGTAAAAGGAGAAAAGTGATGGTTCGTTAAATATTTTAAAAGGAATATCATGGTGAAAGCCATTGGAGGTGGCGTAGGACCATTAAGTTTGAATGATTACCCAGGAATTCTAAATTTAATGCCAAACAGTTGTTTTTTCGGGAGTGAATTTAAGTGGACAACGGCTAGGCGACATGGTAGGAGATGAATGGTGGAGGCATCATGGTGGAGACACAGTAAATTAGGCAAAGGGAGAGTGGTTTGAGAGGGGGTAGTGGGTGCTAAGAAGTTTCGGCCAGGGGGGTGTGAAACGCAGAGAGGATGGCCCGGTGAAAGAAACATCTTTTTCAGACCCCCCTGCCCTCCCGGCGGTAAAGGAATGACGGAGAGGGGGATATGAAGGTAGATGAGGGTAATATATTGTAAGGGGGAGTGGATAATGATGCCCTAACGGTGTTGTTGATTAACTGCATACGATACAAGATATTTGTGCATATGCACTTTTGCATATTTCCTTTTGGATGTAGGATGAAAATTAGAATTAAAACAAGCAAAAACACTTTATCCCATGACGCATATTTTGCATTTTTACCATGTCTTTAGACTTAGGATAAAAATGACATAGGCCTATATTTGCGAAAGCCACCTAATTTACCTACACATAACTAAACTAACATTTTATTTTTTCTAAAGGGTGCACTTAGATTAAGAAACCAACATTATTTTCTTTTATATAAGATGAAAAACTCTCTAATATATCCCTTATTTCTCCTATTGATTTAGATTAAACAATTGAATCAATGCCATTTTCTACCTAACTACTGATTTACCAAGATTAGTCTGTTTGGCAAATCTTTATTCTCTAACCTAATTTACAGAAATTTAAACAAGTTTATTGATGATTACACTGTATGATTAAACAAATATCTAGTCATTGTGGCATTTTGAACAACCTACACACAATCTTTATTTAAGAATGATGAAGGAAACTATCTATCAGTAGTGGCATTTAGACTTGCAACAATTTCAGTATTATTCCTTTTTTTTTCTTTTGGGAGGGTCCTATTTTTCATTCTTTTTCAATATTTTTGTTTTTCTCTTTTTGTTATTTATACACTCTTCTCATTTTTTATTCTATTTTCCTTTTCTTTGGAAATCATTAGCATATTGACAGTTATTTACATTATAAGATTCCTGAGATACAATACTCAATATCTTGAGATCCTATAAATTATAGGACCCTAACATATCCCATACGGTTGAAAAGACTTTCAATTTCCCATCCTATATATCTCTAAGGTTCTCGAGAATATGTTGATGTTACTTGGTGGGAATTACCTTTTCCTCACACGAAGGCAATATTCCACTCCACTTGTCCTATTTAAATTTCACCCATTGGTATGGGATGTTCACTTGGAATCCTTGATCCTCCATCACAGCAAGATCTTCCTATAAGGTAAGCTATATCATGTTAGGTACCTCATGCTCTATTTGAACAACCTTGTGATGTTTTTCTTTCTTATGTGGTTCTACTTGGGTTGATTCCCTTTCCTATAGAAGAGGTTTTCTTGTCCTTTTGCAACAAATAAAACTACTACTCAGGTAAGGTAGTTCAAGTTTTCAAAGAGTTTGTATCCCCTTATTCCAATCCCTAATAGTTGTATTTAGGTTTGAAGTTTTTAAATTTTCTTCTTAGTCATTATACTTATTTTAATAAGAGGGGTATACAAATGTATAAAAGAAGGAATACCTATTAGTTTCTTCTACTTCTTTACCTTGAAGGTTTGGTTTGTTTTTTATGTCTAGCAACTTCTTATAGTTCTGAATGTGCGTTGGTTGCTATAGTCCCTTCGTCTTATACAAATTGTTCCATATCAACTTCTAGAGTTGTAGGAAGGCCATCTTCTAGGATTTTCCTTCCTTGTCATTATGTTGTAGCAAGGTTATTCATCTTAGTTTTCCCTCGCTAGTTATTTTGTTAAAACAAGGGTTTCACATTCCATTTTCTCCTCCAAATCCGGTTCCTTAAAGGCATGTTCTCTTGCCATTACCTCTACTAGTTCTTGTATGATAATAGTGGTTTCTTCCTTCGTTTCCCATCTTATTTATTATGTGATAGTAGGTGTTCCTTTATTTTGTGGTAAAATGTATTCCTTTAGATTTTCCACCTCTACTATTTCTTGTGATTCTTTATATTTGTCCTACATTTTAGTAACTAAGGTCAACTCTTTTCTTTTATCTTATCCTCTTCCTCCTAGGTTTTTCCATGTAAATTAGCCTCTTTGTTATATTTCTTAGCCTCATCATTGGATTCTTTCTCCGAGTAACATCCACATTAGTATCATGGTTAGCTTCTTTCATGTATATCTGTAATGAGGTCTTCCTCTATGATATGAATTGTAGTAAGGACATATCCTTCTATGAGTTTTGTACTTGGGTGTTCCTTCAAGGGTCACAACAATTTTTAGCTTTAGAGTTGTATCAGTCCCAACCTCTAGATTTGAAACAATATTCACCATTGAAGTTGCATTAGGGATTATCTTAGGTGGAGTTGCTCTAGTTCAAACTAGAGGTAGAGTTGCAATAACTACTTATTTGAATTGTTCCCATGTTACATCATTCAAGACACGACCTACCCTATGCAATGCATTTTGAACTAGTATTGTTATGGGGAAGAGATGTGCAAAGGTGTTCTTGGTATCACTAGACCTCTAATCGAGAGTTATCTTGGTTTGAAGTGTTCTGTAAATGAAGAAATCCATGTTGATCAATATTTCATGCCTCAGGTGGTCAGAAAGCCTCAAATTATGCAAGTAGACTACCCCATCACTTCCCTCACATTTCAATACCTCTACACTACTATGGCTTACTATGGCCAAATATATCTAAGGATATGGTAGCACTTTCCAATGAAATCTAGTGACTTTCTTGACTAAACCATCTCCAAGATCTATGAATTTCTCCATGATTTCTTCTTATGGAAATATACTATAGTACCATCACTACCCAGTTTGAGGCATCCCTGTAACCTCAATGATTATGTCATCATTCACCTACACTATTATCCCCCCTATCACTGACCTTTTTTCTTTAAATCTCAAGGAAAATTTGAACATCATGTCATCATCATATCCATAGAGCCTATGAACATATTCAATCCATTCCTTGTTCTAGAAAATATTGAAATGTGGTCATCTTCTTGTAATAAAAGTGTCTATATGGAATCTTATTATCTGAGTACTCTAGTCTCCCCATGCACTGATAGCTATCAAATATCTTCACATATTGGTTGAAATATCTACATATAGTGGGTTAGTAGTACCGCTAATAGAGTCCATTCTACCACATCCTCTTATCTTCAATGTGGGCCCCACAAGGACCATCATGGGAAGCCTTGAATATATCATTGACATAGAGTTCTCATACACATCTCTGGATGATAAGATCTGCTCCTATGCTAAAGAGACAATCATAGATACATGAGAATATCCAACTTTTCCTAATAATACTTTCCACTCTTTTGGAGGAAAATGGTTTGGAATTTTTCTTGCATCCAAGTAATTATAAATATGTGAAAACTAGGGAGAGTTAGTAGATACTTCAAAAATATTCTCATCGGGGAATGAATATTCTATAAGAAGTTTATTCTCATTTGATATTAGTTTTAGAAGAAAATACCCACTACGTTATCCTTCCCTAGTTATTTTAGGATGGTTATGTTGAATTGTTGCAATATTAGTATCCAACCAATTACTCTACCATTTGTGATTCATTTATTCATTAATTGTTTTATGGTAGCATGGTCAATGTGAGAATTTGCCAAATAACTTGCTATATAATGCTAAAAAAATGTTAATTGGATGTGTTACTGCAATAAACCCATATCATGTCACTTTGTAGTTTATTTTTCTTGGTGGCTTGTTTTTGATAAAGTATATCTCATATGGGACATTCCCTTTCTACTTTCCTAGGATAACTCCAATGGAAGTGTTTGATCCATTCATAGATATGTGAAATTGGATGAACCAATTGGGTCCTCTCATAATAAGAGATTTGGGTACTCAATATTTCGTTCTTCTGAAAGGAACACTAGAAGCTCTCTAGTGCCACAAATTCAACATTTTTATCAAGAAAAGAAAAACAGGGGGAAATATAATTGGGAAAATTCTTCAATGAAATGATGATAATAACTATCATATCCTATACAAAATTGTACCTCTTTATGTCTTATTGGAATAGGAAAGTTTAGTATTACCTTTATTTCTTCTAGACCCACCTTAATTCCCATTAATGATATGTGATTCCCTTGTATTATATCGTTAATTAACATAATGTGACACTTTCTGTTGCTAAGAGTTACATGGTTCTCCTTACATATTGTTAAAACATTTTCTACATTAGTTAGGGAAAAGAATAATATCACACCATATGTTGTGAAATCATCCAAAACAATTTCCATATAGTGATAAATTATATTGAATAATATGCCAATCATAGCTCAATTGAAGTCTTTTAGAGAATTAGAAGTCCCAAATTGTAGACTATGGTAGAAAAAATTCACCAAGGACGAGTTAATGTAGTCATATTTTGGTCTTCTAGAGCCATATGGATTTGGCTGTATTGACCAAACTCATCAAGGAAACAAAAATATTTTTTCCCTTTGTACCTATCCAAGACCTTCTTAATAATTGGTAATGGGAATTGGTCCTTATGTGTAGCTTTATTACGTTCCTTGCATATGACACGGATCCTTCATTTTCCATTCTTCTTTCGTACATTGACACGAGGCGATACCCACTAGCTATCAGAAATGGGATGATAATAATTTCTACAACTCTTATTTAATTATATCCCTGAGTGTTAGTTTCATCCGTTACTGGGGTTAACAAATGGATTCAAATATTTCCTTGATATAGATACGAAAAGTACATATGTCAAAATGGATTACCTTCATGTAATCGTATTCCTACATGAAAGCTTCGTTGTTCTTTCATAGGACTTGGATCAATCATTCCTTGTGATTTTTGGTCAGCTCTTAATTAATTGCTAAGGTATTTCCAAGTTGGATTTCTATAGCTTCTAGAGTTGGTATTGTTTCTTTAAGAAAAGAGATTTCTTTTCTTTTTATTCGTTTGATGTGATAATAGAAGCCTATAATTCAGGGTCCATGATGTGAGTGAGATCATGTGTGCTAGGTGAAAAGGAGGAGGAACCTATGAATTCACTAATTTCTTCATACTCAGTTTTATATTGTGTGGCTAGATAATGGTATATAGTGAGGACATGATTAGAAACATCATCCTTATCACTTTCTTATCTATCCCCAAAATTTTGTTTCAATATATATACTAGTCTTGGTAGGAGGATAGAGGGTAAGTTTTCTTGTTGAGGTCCCTTGTGAAATGGTCATGTTACTAAACCTAAAACAAATGATATTCTCTTAAATAAGAGATGTATTCTATGACCATAAATTTAGTGGGATATTCCCAATGAATGTACAAAGATCATTACATCGTCCAACATTCCTTCTAGCTCCATAGTTGATTAGATGACAAGTTATAGCACTATGGGGTTCTTCATAACATGGAAAATTCAAAGGGATTCTATGGTTTCACAAGTTATAAAATTTATGATGGCTCCAATACCAATTAATGTGTTTTGGATAAATGTACAATTAATTTTCACATGGACTATTGGGCTCCCAGGGTCTGATTAGCCATGAGAATGTCACTAGTTTTAAGGTTCGATAGCTTTCCCATGAATTAGAAATTTTTGGATCGTTTCCTTTTATACTAGGTTCCCATAGACATAACTCGCTTACTTGTTTCAAGTAAATAGTGTGTTGGAAATAATACTAAGAGGGGGGGTGAATCAGTATTAGCAACTTAACAATATTTCATTTCCATAAACATATTTGTATACGCTACTTCTATTAATGCAACTTGTGTATATACACAATTGTGTTTAGAGCAACTAGCGTATACCTTGTAAACTTATTATTTAGTCAGTTGATCTTTAATTTGTGTATCAGAACCAGATAAGAAGTAACAGGTATAGTAAAAACATAGCAAACAGTCACACACAAGAACACAAGATATAAGGTGGAAATCCAATGTGGGTGAAAACCACCTGCTGCAATTTTTCTCTATCTTCTTTTAATAGGAAACTTCTTTTTACAATATTTCTATAATGGTGTAGTCTTATACCAGCATGCAGGCTTGTACCTACAAAAGGCGACAGCCTTCCTTCATTCTCCAGCGTCTACTGGAAAGGAGCTACAACCCCCTAGCTCTTGTACTAGCCGATATATTTACTAGTACGTAAGTGCTGACCTACAGAAGGCTACGACCTTCTTTCTTCCTCCAGGTATCACGTTTCATAAATTTTTAGACTAGACCCATCAACAACATTGAAGCACAAAACCAATCACCACTATAATACAACCATCAACCACATCTGCATCATCAATATCTGAATCAACCAATCAGAATACTGTCATCATAACAGAGTCATCATAACACAGAGCAAAACCAAGAACTCTGCAACAACATTCAGATCACATTTACTCCACCCATCTCCATTCTATGTGATAATACAAGTGCAATTAGTATTCAAAGAATTCAGTCACGCATTCCAAGACCAAGCACATACCTATCAAATATCATTTTCTCTGGGAACAAGTGCTTGAACAAAAGGTCAAATTGGAGTATGTTCCCTCAAAGGAACAGGTTGCTGATATATTCACCAAACCACTGCCCAAAAAGACATTTGAATACCTCAGACAGAAGCTGGGAGTAGTTGATGGATCATCTTGTGGTTGAAACTTATTTGTTTCAGAGAATAATGGTTGTACGTGAGTTTCATGAAGCGTATCCACGTACATATGCCAGTTGCTATAGATACAGTCGTGTATATGCTGGTTTGAGGAATATCATTGGGCCAGACTCAAGATGAAAAGAGTCTGATATGGGTCTGACATTGATCATCTGGCACAGGTTCAGGGGGAGCATATACTTCTAAGAATGCATTTTTTGCATTATCTTAGAAGATCTTGGTACAATTTCATAGTTGTTTTTTATTCAAGTGCAAAGGGAGATCATGGTTGCTGGTCTAGATGGCGATTGATAGATGTTGCTGATGATAGTTGTTGATGACTATCATAGTCTTGCTTTAGATATTTTGTCTCGATGTCATGTATATATTTTTCATGTAACGACCTACTTTGTTTCCCCACTATGCCTGGGATGGATGATGTAATGTTCGTAGTTGGATGGATGAGTCAATCTTGGTATATCCCCACTTGGTTGGGAGATGGATGTATGTATGAGTCTTTAGTGATAAGAAGGTCATTTATGATGTATAGAGTCATGTTCTTCTTATATAACATCTTTTTGCATACCTTGCTTACCATCAGGGGGAGCATGATCAACACACTTCAGCATATCAAAGAATTCAACATGTACTCAGGGGGAGCATAACCCTTTGCCCCTAATGACAAAGGGGGAGAGTGATTGGGGGTTGCCATCAAGTCCAAAGGGGGAGACTGTTGGCATTAAGACACAGGTTTGGTGCTATGACACAGTTTTCTCCTTGATGGAAACTCAATCAGATGACAGATCATAGATTCATGCTCTCGGAATGAAGGAAAAAGAGGTATACACAAGTTTCCCTTGACCAAGCTGCATAGACATGCAAGTTCGCTGACAAAAATGCACATATGCGTATACACACACTTTCACACAAGGAAAGGCATGTACATGTTGAAAACTTGGTTTTGGTCCATGGTATTTGGTCCCTGATATTTTGACCTATGGTATTGATCCAAGGTATCTGAACCGAGGTATTGACCCTAGGTATTTGGTCCAAGGTATTACTTCTAAGTGGTTTTGGACCGTGGTATTGAGTAAGGCCTAAGACTATAAAAGGAGGAGGAGATCATTAGGCAAAAGCACTCAAGTAATTGAATATCTAATGAAGAGCAAGATCTAGACTACTGGTCATTGGTTTATGGTGCATAGTTGGATCTGAATCAAGGAGGAACCTGAGCACTTGAAGAAGGATAAATTTCTGTTGATGGGTCAAGATCTTTAGGCTTGAAGAGAAGTATCTTTGTGTGGTTTTGATCTTTTATTGGCACATGTCATAATCTGTAAATCCCACGATCTAGGTATAACTAATGTTTGAATAGTGGTAAAGGTTAAATCATCTTTTACAAATCTATACGCATGTTCAGTATAGCAAAGGCGCGTGTACACACTAGTTCAGCATTTCAAAACAGCGTATACGTAGGTTTTCCTTCAGATAACAGTGTATGAACGCAGGATTGACACATTGAAGCAGCGTACGCCTCATAAAATATGTTTTAGCTACTTTTGTTTGCTGTTGTAGTGTTCTGGGTTCTGCATTGGTTTCAGGTTACTGCTACTGTGTTCTAGTTACAAATTTCAGAAAAGTGATTGTTTGATTCAATTTTGGTTGGTGCAAAGGGGATTGATTGATGTAAATACATTTGATGTTTGATTGATGTTATTGATGGATCTCGTCTAAGAATTTATGAAACGTGGTCCCTAGAAGAAAAGAGAAGGTTGTAGCCTTTTGTAGGTCAGCACCTACGTACTAGTACATCAACTAGTACAAGAGCTAAGGGGGTTATAGATCCTTTCCAGTAGAATCTGGAGAACAAAAGAAGGCTATAGTGTTTTGCAGGTAGAAGCCTATGTATTCGTATCAGTCTGCACCATTACATTGTTGTAAATAGACTTTCTTCTTATTAAAAGAAGGCAAAGATGACAACAGCAGGTGGTTTTTACCCACATTGTGTTTCCACCTTACATCTTGGTGTTAATTTGTGATGCTTATGTGTGATGGTTCATTTTGTTATTAAATGCACATGGTTACTATTTAATGTTTAATAAAGTACTGATACTCAGACTAAAGATCACATATGATGAATTAACAGAATCACTAGTTTGCTGGATATACACTTGTTTCCTTAATCAAAGTTACATACATACGCGGGTTGACTTAATTGAAGTAGTGTATATGAAATTGAGTATTGACTTGACTAATAATGATTCACACCCCCGCCCCCTCAGTATTATTTCGAACATAGCAGCGTCCTTGATTTCTTGGAATAGTAGTATGCAAACACACACATTTTTAAGCTCAGTGAGAGAATAAACTTACCGTAGGAAGTTGGATTTTGTAGGTCCAATCATTCTAGGTAAGCAGGAATCTATGGTTCTTGGGGAACTTAGTTTCTCTGCTTCATTTGGAAATTCCTTATTGAGATATTCAATATGTAGAGGAGGATATTCTTTTGTTAGGATATTCCATGATCTTAAGTGAATATCATGGAAATCTATGGAAGAGATGAAATAATTTGGGTAAGTTGGGTAAGATGTGTGCCCAAAAACTTGGGATGGTTGGGATTGTTACAAATATTGGGGTCAGGAATAGGTTACGTAGGTAGTTTAAGTTGAGGATGGGTTGATGTCGATGACTGCATTTGTGAAGAGGGTGAAAGTTGGAAGGGTGGTTGCATTACAACCTATTTAGGGCCTCTAAAAGTGGGATTCCTCTATGTTTGTTGAAATATTTTATTTGGGATTGGAGTAGCCATCCATGGCTAGGCAGGAAGGCATGATGTAGGACAAGAATACTACATAAAAATATTAGTCCAATATGAATTGAAATATTGAGATTGGTCTTGGACCATACCTTGAGGCTTCAGTTGCCATGGACATTTCTAATAGAGAAAACATAACTACTTTGATTCCTTAGCTTCTTGGTAGATATATTTTATTCCTAGTAGGCATGGACACTTTCTAGAAGCGTGGTCCTCACTGCATATCATAGATGTCTCAATTTGCTCCCAGAAACACTCATTTACTTTTTCACTTTAGGCAAAATATTGTTAATACCAGTTCTAATTCAATTTTATTTTTATTCATATGTAATGCATCTAATTGGGAACATAATGAACTGAGGATATCAATTTCAAAATCTTCCAACATATTCTTAATTTATTCTCTTGTGGCCCTATTTCCAATAGTCTTTCCAACACTTGTCAATACATCTCTGGATCCTCTACTAGCTTTTGAAGTGCCTGTAGAACATCTTCCACATAGCTCAGTGATGACAAAATATAGTTGTTTACAGATATATCCTCGACACGTGAGGTTGAGGATTTCAATAAAATCATCTCATACCCCTCTTAATAATAAGATATGTTGTTTATTGTGAACCACAATTTCCTATCTTACTCTATTGAGATTATAGTAAAATATATCAACATAATATTCAATAATTTTACCTTCATTTTGTATCATATTGAAGAAATCCTCCCTTACTTGCTTATCCTTGTAGTAGTCTGGCTACTTCTCTAGGAATTTCTACTTCATTTGATTCGATGTGTGGTGCTTCCCTTACCAAGAATCATGAATCTACTTAATGTAGAATTTTTGAGTGTGGCAGGGAACAAATTCAACTTACGATAAACTTTCACATTATCATAACTTGTATAGAGTACATCAAACTCAAAGAGAAATGTTTTTGAGACTTCCTAGATAGACCATGAAACTTTAACAAAGTTGGGTGAGGAATATTGTTTATTTTTGTTTCCTCATTTGATTCTTAGATAGGAAAGCTAAAGATGGTTACTTATTCATTAACCTCAAGTGCCATATTTTGTTAAGGCATTTTCTCTTCTACAGAGGTTCTATAGGAGAGTTAATAATAATCAACTCTTCGAAGTGGAACTAGTCACTTATGGGATCTTCATGAAACAAATGTTCCATTGGTGCAAAGGACGAATATTGTGCAATTTTGAATTTCTAGCCAAAGATGTTAAGTTTCCTCTTGGTAAGGGAACTTACTGTGGGAGTCAGGTAATTAGTTCGAATATACCCCTTTTCTTCTTGAGAATGACTTTCACTATTCTTTTGATGGGCATTTTTTGTAGAAATAGAAAATATACGATGTTAATCTCTAAGTTTAGGCATGAAAACTTAGAGTGAAATTCTATCTAAGCTAAATTTTTGTAGAAAGAAATTGATTTCATCAAATGTTGAAAAGGAAATTCTATTCACTAAAGCAAGAAAAAACAAATAAATAAAAAATTGTTGTACTATTAATAGGTCCCGAACAAATTCACCAAAAGTATGGAACCTTTCAATACAAAAAAATAACGAGTCGTACATTTAATTATTAATCTAATGTTGTTATGGAACTTGGGAACTGTTGTGCACAATATATGTTATTACAATACATTATGTTCTATCGTAGTTGTAGTGTTCTAAATTAATTTCATAGAGAAAGATATTAGGATGTTTTCACAAGTCAGTAGGAGAAATCAACACTACACTTTCAATAAATTCACCTCTTACAAGAAAGTAAAGAGGACACTTGCAAGGAATTAAACACACTTTTAGGAAAGCAAACAAATTGGTAGAAAATGCGTGACTTGTTTGAGGTTTTATATGATCTTGAATTATATAAAAGGAATGCACATGAAATGAAATGGATAACAATTATGTAATAAAGTACAATCTATAAGAGATTCAAACAATTTTGTGCTACCAAGAGTCACACCAAGGAAATAATTGCAATTTTTGGGGAACGAAATAAATTGAAAGGTAAATATGAAAACAGAGTAACCAACTAAATCCACAAAAAAAACAACTTGAATATTAATTACATATTTACAACAATAACCTAATCTATGAGCTGTAATGATGATTGCACACAAATTGCATTAATAATCAAATCGTGAATTAGAACTATATGAGTTGTAGCTATGTATTATATAAATATTCACAACACTATGCTAATGAATGAATTAAATTTTAAAGTCACATCACTATGAAAATAATAGAATTAGATATCAGTGTTGCATCACTATGTCAATAGAATAATTAAATATGAAATTTGCAACAATATAATAAATAGAGGAACTGCTGGAAATTAAAGAATGCAAATAAACTACAACTACACTATAATGTTACAAACTATACCTAGAAAAGGAGGGGGGCATACGTCCTTCAGAAAGGCACTAGTTAGAGGAAAAACAAAGTGCTAATAGTTCAACATACCATCAACTCAAATTGAAAAGGGAAATAAAATTTTATTGTAGAAGTTAAATTATAAATATAGACTAGCTAAGCATCTTGATATCTTTCTTTAAAAATATATATTTATCACCTATTGTTTTGTTTATACAACTATCTAAACTAAATCAATGGGTTGATGGATAGTCATGAGAATATATTTATTCCATCCAATTACAATGAATTCAACAAAAGATAGGAAAATGTTGACTCATTAAGTTATGTGACAAGTAGTACAGTTAGGTCATGCTTTCCTTATTGAGCGACAAATTTCCTTGGTTAATTTTTATTTTTAGGAGATTGGTTTAATGATTGATCTATTTGTTTTGTTGGTAATAACTATGGATTTGAGATGATGTGCTACACCAAATTTCTAGAGTTGCAACACCTTTCCCAAATGGTTAATTTATTGAGAGATGCAATAATAATTCCTAGAGTGACTTGTAGCAATGGTGTTGAGGTGTATTGCAGAAATGGTGCTATGTGAATTGGAGTAGCCAAGAGTTGCAACGTGAGTGACAACAATTTAGAGTTACAACACAAGTTGCAACACTTTCGAGTTGTAGCATGGTTGGTAGCACTTCAAAGTTGTAACATTTCAAAATTATAGCATTTATCTAGAATAATGAGTTGCAATTGCCATCAATATGGAGTTTCAACACCTAGAAATAGGGATTTCAACACCTAACAATAGGGAGTAGTAGTAGCTATCGATGGTGAATTGCACCACCTATGTTATGCTACCATCTAAATTTAACTTTGTAGTTGTACCTTCTAAATGCCATTAGTTAGCATAGAAAGGTAATTATCTCCTTAAATTCATAAGAATCAACATCAAAATTGCATATTAATAGTAAATTATACCTTGAACAAAATGAATCTATATGAGAAAAAAGGTTATTGGGATGAGATGAAAATGGGAAAAAGATTTCAAAAAAGGTTTTAAATGGGTGATAAGAGGATGCCAAATTGGGCACCCATCAAAATAATGCTTTAGTAACTTGATCATGAAAGGGATTTCTAATGAAGTGCACATGTACCTCAATGTTATCATTGTGTTGATCTCAAACTGGATATTTTACGAGCTTGATGGCACCATGATTTTTTCTCAAGAGGATGGTATAATTTTATTGTTGGATCCAAACTCTGAAGGATATATCAAAGAGACAATACTTCTTGAATTAGATTAACCACTTGACAGTCTTATTCTATCGAAGAAAGAGCAATAACTTAATGATTTTTACAAGCTAAAGTGACAAGTCTCGAACCATGATTGAAAACATAATTTTAGTAAACATCCAATCATCATGGTTTCTAGTCCAATCTGAATCAGTGAAACTATACAAAAAAAGGTTTCCCCCTAAACTATAATGTCACTTAAACTAAACTATACCCTAAATATATTAGAGTATCATTTTTATTTCTTTTCAACGACCTTCATGTCATGTTTACTTATACTAGGAAATATGACCATCATTAAAGGAAGTATCATGGTAGGTATGAGTCAAATATAAGAGGCTACCACCTAAGTTTAAATCGACTTCGGGTGTAGTGTCAGTGGCAGTAAGTTTAAAGCTAGAGTGAAAAGGGGGATGTGATGGCTTACCATCTTCGATTTGAAAATAGTGAAGAAGTTCGCATGCATACTTAGATTAGCAAACATAAATTACTTCTAGGTTTGTAATATTTCGAGGGCAAGGAAATAATTCAAACATCCTAAGTTTATCATGTTCAACTTCTTCATAAGGCTTTACATCAAATGGAATAGATGTTTAGTGTTACTACGAGAGAGGATAAGGTCATCAACATAAAGGACAAGGATTACGAAATGTCTTCCTACTTTCTTTTTAATACCTTTGGGTTAAAATGGCATCTACATAATATGGAATAAATAACAAAACTATCAATTTTTTCATACCATGATTGAGGAGCTTATATAATACCATAGAGAGATGTATTAAGTGGAAAACAAGGATGAAGTCACTTTAAACATAGCCTATAGGATGTTCCATGTAGATTTATTCATGTAGAACCCCATGCAAGAAGGTGGATTTAACATCCATTCGATGGAAATTCCATCCATATGAGCCATCAAGAGCTCAAAAAAGGTGACTGGAATTCATTTTGGTGATAGGGGAAAAGGTTTCATTTTACTTAATTGATTCAACTTGAGATCATTATTTAGTAAATACTTGAGGATAATGTCTTTCGATACTTCCATTTGATGCATACATAGTTATATATACTCAATTCTGTCTAAATTTTTTTTTCCTTTTGGAAGAGGTACAAGTTCCCAATCAGTGTTCACCAGCAATGAATAATATTCTTCATTCACAATTGTTTCTCAATCTAGACGGCTTTAAGCTTCTATACTTTTTTTGAATTGTGTCTTTGAAACATGGGCCAAAAGGGAGGAGGCTCATTTTAATTGGGAATGAGACTTATGTGGATCTATAGGATCACCATCAAGGTCACTAGCTTATTCACATGTTAATCATGCCCATTTGGGAAGTTATAGTGTTGGTGAAGGTTCGTGTTCAATGGACTTATTTAGAGTAAGGTGAGAAGGAGGAGGTGGATTTAAATCCTGAATGCCATCATTTGAAGGACAAAATATAATAGGAAGAGAAGGTGTCCCAAACACCAAATATGGATTATATGTTGAAGGGGACACAACCATTAAATTAGGCTCACAAGCCAAGCAATTTTGATTAAACTCAACTTCTATTATAGTGATTATTTGATTAGATTTAGGTTGAATAAGTATATAATATTTTGCAACTTCATAATATGAAACAAAAATACAATTTTCACTTTTAGGTTGTAAGTATTTCCTTTCTTATTTAGGAATGTGAGCCATTGAGATATTAGTGAAGATATGGAAATGAATTACATCTAGCTTAATGTTGTTCCATGCTTTTTTAGTGTTATATTTCTTAAATCCTTTGTGGGAGTGCAATTTACTACATAAGTTTCACAGTTGATTGCTCCCTCCCAAAAATTGACACTTAATATCTTAGATTGAATCATATAATTACCCATTTCCTTTAAAGTATAATTCTTTATTTTACCAAAAATATTTTTCTCCTATGTATTTGTTGCATTTGAATTCCACATTTAGTGCAATAATTTTATAATCTATTATTAACAGATTCACCTCCTTTATCTATCCTCAACATTTGGAGTTAAATTCCATACTTTTTTTCTATAAGGGCCTTATAGGGAAAGAAAATGTCAAATAATTCACTTTCAATTCTTAAGAAATAAACCCAATTTCAACTAGATAAGTCGTTAATGAAAGTTGAAAAGTAATTTAATTGAAAGAAGGATAGATAGGAAAGTGTACCACAGAAATCACTGTAATTAAGCTACAAAGGGGTTGATACATGTCAAAAGGCATGCTTATTAAAACTTATGCAAGATTGTTCGATCAACAAAATCAATGAAAAAACAATCTTTGAAATAAATGAGAGGAAGAGCAGTCATCGTATTTTCATTACATAGTTTCTACAGTGAGTGATATTTTATATGACCAAATTTCTCATGCAAAATTTTAAAAGCATAGGGAAAAGGTGAGGACCTAAAGTTGTAAAAATTGCACAAGTGGGTAATATCATCAACTATTACAGTGGGAAGGAATTTCTTAGGATTTTTTAAATTGTTGATTAAAACCTATCGAGGTGAGAACTATATTATTTACCTCCACCCGAATGAGTGATATAATACTCTAATAGAAGGCTATAAAATATACTTGGAAGAGATAATACATCATTGAAATGATTGTTATCTACTTAAATTATTTCATACCCTACAACATGAAGAGATTAATCATCACCAACAAATATTTATTTGGTGTTACAATGATTAAAAGTTAAAAAAATGGCATTATCTTTACCCATATGATAAGATTCTCGAGAAGCAATAATTCACACATCAGAATAAGAGGTAGAGGCTGCATTGAAGGAGAAACCATGAGCAAAATGTGAATGTTCTTGACAAGAAGTGTTAGAAAAAGAATCAAGACTAATGTTATTCTTTTACATTATTTCTTCTAAGACCTTCATCTTTTCAAAACATTTAGACTCTACACATCCATATTTCCCACAATAATTGTAATGTGTGTGAGTCTTTTTACCCCATTTTGTTCGTTTGTCAACTTTAGGAGTAGAGGCTAACTGAGAGGGTTTGGTACAATTATTTTACTTGTTGTTGCAAGGATGTTTCTTCTTTTGATGGTTAGTCTTATCATTTTTTTGGACCACTCGGGCCTTTCTAGATGTACTTGTAGTACCAACCTCTCTAGTATGAAAGAGCTTGTTCCACTATCTAATAAAAGAGTCACAAAAATATTCAAGACAGGGTTCTTTATGGGAATCCCTAAGAGCTCCTTTAGTGGCATAAAATGTTCATAAAAAGTAGAATATGTAGAATCAAGCATGGAAAGAATACTATATATATATATATATAGATAGATAGATAGATAGATAGATATATATATATATATATATATATATATATATATATATATATATATATATATATATATATATATATATATATATATATATATAGATATATATATATATATATATATATGCATCATTAATCCTTTAGTTTTACTCAATAGTATAGAAACAAGAGCTTGAGCATTTTTAACTTAAGAAAAATAATTTTCAAACTAGGAGAAATCATTAGGACTTAAAGCCATGATATGATTCTCAAGATGATAAGATCCAATAATACTAGGTTCATCGAATATATTTTTCAAATTTTCTTGAACTAATGTGAAATCTCAAATTAGGATAAATGTGCATCCTAATTAATCAATGAGATTCATCATTCCTACTATCTCATTTGTCCCTTTCATTCATCTAGAATATTTTCTTTGGTGATGTTAGTAGAATTGCATAAAATAGCATGTAAAACCATAAATGCGACACTTTCAGAAGAACAAACACATAAAAATACTATAAAGAATATTGCACCAATGTTTGATAGCAAAATTCACTTGATGTCGACTACATCTCCAAGCCGGCTTCAAAGTGGAGAGGCCCCTTCATTCATTGCAACTAAAAGGAAATAAAGCACATGGTAAAATACATCATTATACCACCGTTTATGGGAGTGACCTAAAAATGGGTTACTCAAATCCCCAATATGACTACACCAGAGAAATCATTGTTAAATTATGATTAAAATGATTATAAACTCAATTGGTTCTCTCACTGTCAATTTTGGACCCCCAGAGAATCTCTAAGATTCCACAATAGAATATTTTAGGAATATTCCCTTCAAATATACCCCTTGAAGATAATTCTCGAGAGAGGTTCCATAACTCCAGGCTCTTATGCTCTGGGTTCCATCCACTCAGTTTCACCTCCACCCATGAACTATTCTTTATCTCCCCGTCGAATTAAATGGGGTGAGTTTAAATGATGTTTTGCTGATAGACTTAACAAAGTATCGATGATCAGTGGGTTGGCCGACAAATTGTTAATAGTTCATTCTATCTGGAGGGGTTGTAGCATCAAAACTCCCACCAAACTTTTTATATATAAAAAAAAACATTTGATTAATATTTTTTAACCGATAGTTATAACCTCTACCAAGTTTCGCACTACCTCTCCCAATTTTAGTGGTTATGCCAATTGTGGCAGTTCATCTAACTTATCTAGAACATCACCAAATTTATTCCCATCTGCCAAACTTTTAGCTAGTTCGCCAATTTGGGTGATGACAAAAATTATCTTGTCCATAAATAATTATGTCTCTTGCCGAGTTTTGACTTGAACTTTAACGAGGCATCACTTTTTCATACGAACTCAGACTGAGTTAGTGTTTACACTATTGGATTCCTTACAATGAGATATTTACTTTGATGTTGGTTTCCTTGATATTAGAGGACTACAATTTTTAGGCCTTTTGGGATCCTCCTAGATCAGTCCCCCCCACTGAGAATCTTTTGGTCCTCCAAAATTATAAGGAGCTGCAAGTTGATGTACTCCCCATTTCTTGATTTGCATAAAAAATTTCTCTGACAAGCTACACTTTCCTTTCCCTCACCATGGTACTTTAGAACCATATGTTGAAGTCAACATGTATATCCATATGTAAATATTTAGTTTCCAATGCATGTATCACAACTTACAAGATTCCAATAAAGACCATACTTTCCAAGTGCTTATAGAACACTCATCATCAAGTTTTACACTGATTTACAATAGAAACCATATCCTTTGCTATCTAACTAATGGGAAAAATATCACTACATTTAATTCTCAATTGATGTTATACACTTCATTAGTTTTACAAGTTCTTTCCCATATATGAGGTCTCTAAAACACAACATGTCATTAATAATGGTGGCCATGCTTAACTACATAAGAAAGCTTCCCATCTCTTACCTAACCAGGTTAATGGGATCTATTCCTATAATTGGATTCCTTGTTGAACTGCTTCATTAGTTAGTTCCTTCATAGGTGCTTTCATATGCTCCCAGTCCTTCTTTAGTATTAGATCTTGATGTAGCTTCCAACAAGATAAATAATTGGATTAAATCTTCCATTTCTAGATTATGCCACTTCATTCTCATCCCTTTACCCTGAAACCTCCTTTGTTGTGCTCCTTTATTTTTCTCAAGTCACCTCATTGGGTTGACCTGGATGGCGGGACTCTTCTCAACCAATCACATGGGAGCATTCCACTATGTGGCATGACCTATGTCATACTGCTAGCTTACCTCATGGCGCTTGCAATTGAATTCTCACTTTAGGCTCCCAGTGAAAACCTGTTGGGCTAACTTGCTAGGAGGTCCAAGCCCCAACCAATAGCATCATGGAATTAACGTAGGCCCTGCCATGCACCTTCTTGCGTCATCCCACCAAGACTTACTCGATGCCTTTGACTCTTCAACACCAACACTCCTCTAGGTGAACTCAATCGAGCTTACGTGGAAAGTGGGAAAATCACTAACCAATGCCATCACCCCAATGATGTAGACCAGCCCATGTGCACCTTTTATGCCATCCCACTAGGCTTTGCCTAATGCTTCTCACTGTGTCTTCTTCTCATTCCTTTAATTTATGCACTCGACTTATGTGGCTTATGATACAACCCACCCACAAATAATAGCAATTCCAGGCATGTGTCATCCAGTTGCGTCATCCCAATGATTCCATCCCCAGTCTCCCTTGTTGTACCTTTAGATATTTTTCTCGAATCAACGTCCACTCCATGTCGGTTACTCTATGAACAATATTTCATTGCCAATGGTCCATGTAGGAGTCCTCGAACCTGGATCTCAACTCTCTAGTTAAATTCAAATTTTCATTTAGTTATGGGATTTCAAGCTTCTGACCTCTCAAAACTTCTGACATTGGTTTTCTATTACAGGATCTCTCTAGTGGCGATCCTTGGTATTTGAAGTGATAGACTTCCCGATGACTGATTAAATTAGTTTATCGGATTCAACCCATCCAATAATTTTAGGCCATGCCATCATTCCCTCAACCAATCCCGTGAAAGTAGAATTTGGCTCCTCCAATAGGGAGCCTTCCTACTTATGGATTATGTTTTTGCAAAGGATAAACAAGTCGAACCTTTCTATAAAATTAGGCTTTGCTCCCTTATGCCGCAACGAATCCTTTTGCCTTAGAATTATGCTATGGCTCGATTGAGAAACTTTGGCTCTTCCTTATGTGGCATCTTAGGCATAGCTCTATGTGATCTCCAGAAGGATAGGCTTTGCCATTGCTCAAGCCTCGTCTAACTGATCTTCTTGATAAAAAATTTGTAGTAGACATCTTGTAGATCCCAAAATATTCTTCATGGCTTCTCCACTCCACCAATGCCTAACTAAGGCATTCCGTGGAATTACTCCGACTGAGGTTGGATGAAATCCACTCCAATGAGTTCCCTACCTTCAGGTATTCCTTGTTTAAGGATAGGGAATTCCACGCATATTAGCATTGGAAACCCTTCATCCACCCTCTTTTTAGCATATGAAGTGAACCCTTGAAAGGGCTTCACCTTTTTGGCCACACTGTAGGGGTTCCATGCTCCAACGTAAGATTGCAAGTGTCTCCATAATTCCACTCAAGGGTTTGTGAGGAATTTAGCTATTGACAGGGAAATGTATACATCATCCCCCAAGTCCTTGTGGTGGGAATGGAGGCTACTGCAAATACAAGGTTGCATGTCATTTAGCTAAAGATGCAGGGCTCAACTAGTCTTGGGGAAACTCCCTCTAACATTCATACATTGTTTTTCTACTAGCACAACAACTTGTAAGCAAATAAATCAATTGTATATGATGGTTGACTCTGCTAGTTGAGGGGTTTTTTATGGAAATTTACATTAATAAAAAGGGTCTCATATCCCCCTTCTTTTCAATATTCAATACAAGCTTAGCTATGGCATGTAGTGTATCATCAAGTTAGTTCACTTTCACTATGTATTATTTTGAGCACAGTGAAGCATTTCATTAAGATTGTGATTCAACATTGGCTCCATAGCTTAGGCATTATTGTTGTGTGGTTTTATTGCACCTCTTATACATCATATCCTCTGTGTTTCCATCAATATGTTATTAAACACATTTTCTTCTAGATTCGACCATAAGCACTTATATTTATATATACATATTCAACATACATATCAAGGGAATATCCCCTCAAATATGCACCACATATGCAAGCACTAACAACACAAATGCAATTCCTTATTTCTAGAATCATTATTAACAACAATGTAACACGATCATTTAAGTGTGAAAAACATTCTTAGGTACTTATCTTTATGTTTGCAAGGAAACTGAACTAGGGATAAGGACTCTCCACCTAACCATAGCCAACTACAACCAATTTCACTTGTAACTATCAACCCAAATCTAGATTCTAGAGTCTTAGGTGGAATTTCTTAGTTTCGAGAGTGCACACGAGATGATAACTAAACCAAGTGTGCCATAGGACTTCTTCCTCAATCCCACAAACTGATTTCACATTTCTTTGCTAGCACTAAGAGTCCATAGGTGCCCCAACTCATCCCAAGTGCACTCACAGTGATTCAGCCCCTTCTAAGGATTCTAAAATCCATTGTACCAACATGGAAATATCTAATTGTCTTTGCTCCAATATTTCCTTTTGTCTAATTTAGGATGGCCTCTTCCCAAGTTGTTACAGAGCTCTAGAGTAACTATGTCAACCCATAACCTCCAGGGGACCCAAGATGTTACTACGCTCTAGAGATTTCATCCCAACAGACAGCCTCCAGGGACGTAAGCTATTATAGGGATCTAGAGATCTTTGTATAAACCCATGGCCTCGAGGGACCGAAGCTATTATAGGGATCCAGGGATCGTATCTCAACACAAATCATCCAGGGAACCCAAGGTGTCACAGGGCTCCAAAGACTAGCACTCAACCCATAACCTCTAGGGACAGAAAATCAATCCTCTTCTCTTCTCTTCTCTTTTCTATCTCCCTTCTCATTATACTTCCAAACCAGGTCTCTGTTTCCTTGTTGTAATGAGCTCAAATGAGTCTTTCCTAAAGCAAACATCTCCTCTAGTCTAATGGGTCTATAATATTTGAATTTTGCATGCCTCCCTCTATCTAAATGCCTCTTCCCTCCCCTTATCCTACTATTCAAATGCTCTTGTTGAATGCTTTCCTTCCTGTCTTTCATTTTTGTCATATTCTTTATTACTGCATCCTTGTTATTTTGGCAACCCTTCATAAATTCTCGTCCTCCTAGATTGTAGTGTCTTTTCAAGCAAGAATTGCCTTGAGTACTTTTCCTCAACCACTTTAATTTCAAGAACCAACTCATTAATTTCATGCATCATCCAACCTTCAATGGTTGTCTTGCAAATTTAGGTTCCTTTTCTGCAGAAGAAACCATAACATCTTAAGAAAAAATTCTCCTCCCCCGAGCGCTTGAATCCATGTAGCTTTTACACATTCCCCCTTTTCTTTGATTTCTGACATTGCATAATATTACATCATATTTACAATGTGGCTCATACGAGAATTTTAGGAATTTTATTTTTATTTTTTCACATAGTAAGGATACCAGGACACTAATAAATAATTAAAAAAAAAATCATTTTATCATACCAAGAATCAATCATTGAAAGCATCATTCTTCAATTACTTCACAAAGGAAATCTTCTATGTGTTGTTACAAAGTTATTTGGCTACAATGAGAAGAATGTTATTGCCCCCTAATTTATCAACTACATCTGAAAGGAGCTACAAGCCCTAGTTTGTTAGCCACCAATGAAAGGACCTCCAACCCCTTACTATCTACCAGGCACTAGTGAAAGTATCTAAAACTCCTGAACTAAAATGTACCAATTACCTGACTAAATAATTCATCTTTCATACCATTTTCAATATTAAATTACGAAGGTCACTTCCTTCCACAAATAAATAAATTTCTCACGTCAAACACTCACCATAAACACCATAAATTCACCTTCAACAACCTATGATCATTGATCAATCCACCACATCCACCTCGAAATAATCACAACCAACACACGAATTGTTCAAACAAACAGCTCTTGCAAATTTGATTCTTCTTATATAGAAATTAAGACTAATATTTTTAATTCTTGACGTTGCACATAATTTTCACTTATTAGAGGTTTTGATCTCATTAACTTCTCTTTTTTCTATTTATATAATTTCCTCTTGATGTGCACAATAAGCATTCTAAGTCTTCTATTTTTTCTGTATGAGAAAATATGAGTTCAAATATTTTTTTCCTCCATTCTAGAATTTTACAGGTTTGAGCAATGTTTCTTCTAAATTTTACTGACTCCAAATTTAGAAAATTCACTAAACCTATCTCCAAATTATACATTCTACCACCTTAGCTTCCAAATCATTCATGCCTTTGTCTTTAAACTTTATGAACTACCTATTTGGCGAATTTTCATCAAATATGGCATAAACGCCAATTTTACAGGTTGTCGACCCGTGCATGTGAAATGTCATCATCTAGGCCAAAAGCACTTTAACATAGAACCACCACATATAACCTGTATTGGGTCCCTTTGTTCTACACCTGAAGGGATTGAACTATCATTCATAATCTCTTTGCACCCTCAGACTTAACATTCATATAAAACCTATTGTTGTCTCAAAATTATCTCACAACATTTATTTATCATCAAAAACTATCTCTACAAAAACTCTGTGGAGCACTCCACTAGTTATCACCAAAACTAATTCTTTTGAGATGGGTTTCCTTTAGGGTCATTTATTCTAAGGTTTATCTCATCCGGGGTAAGATTTCCCATAGGAGCAAGCCATTGACACAAACACCAAATAATATTTCCATCTGGATGACCTATCTGCCATGTCCACTCAGAAATAATGCCTCACGCTTTTATTTCTTAGACATTTTTCTTGTGCATTCTCAGAAAAATCTCCAAAGAATTTCTTCAAAGGACTGTTTCTTTCGATATTATGGCCTCTGATGAGGTTTCTTCTGAGGATTATGTATCCTTTCCATGACGATGCCGCCTATGTTTTCTAGTTGTCTCCCACCTCTTCAAGGATGCCACGTGTCATTCATGGATTTGTACCACATGTCACCTATTTGGGACGACTTAGCCACCCAAAAATTATAAATTTGCATGCCACATGTCACATTCAAATTGGGCCATGTCATGCTACCACTGTGTCTCAACATCATCTCTTTAACCTAACCAAATTGTGTCATGTGTCTTTATTCAATTCGTCCATGTGGCCAAGAGTATGGAGGAAGAGGGCGTCATAGGCCAAGTCAACTTGATTATTTTTTCTTTACTCGCCTCTGTATTTCTTGACAATAACTAAAGGTATCTCTTGGAGAATTATCTGAGGGATTTCTTCCTAGATCTATGTCTCGAGATGGAAATGTTGAATGATATTTTCTAGTTCCTCTCAACTAATGTTTGTTGTGCCATTCTAATGTGAAACCATTTTTTGTCGAAGCTCTTATGAGACACCCCTAATCTTGTTTGGAGGTAAATATGAAGGAGGTACCACTTTAATCTGGGCCATCGATCTTCGATTTCTTGTTTGGCTAATACTACCCAACGTGGGGCTCTCCTTGTAGTTAAACAACCTATGGGCATCGGCCCTCAAATATTTCTTGATGGGTCAGGATAGACATGTGCCATGTGATGTGTTGTCAAACATGCATGGAATTTAACTTTTGTGCACCTGCTCTTGATGCCAACTCCTGACATGTTTAGAAGCTCGAATGGGTCCCACAAGGTTAGGGGCTAGGGTTGAGACCAGTTTCCCTACTGCATACATACCCTAGCTCCCAAATTCCCAAACTTTGACTAGGCTGAAGGTTGAACTAGATTAGGGGTCAGAGAGTATCAAGGCCCTACTTCAAACCTTGATTGTTTACACGTTTCACCTATTTTAATTCCCGATATTTGTCCCATAGTAAAGTTTGATCGAGGATGCCATTTGAAAACTTCTATATACCACTGGGAAGATATTTCATAGTTATATCAATCTAAGTAGTTTTCAAGAGCACTTGAGATGATATTCTATACAGGGAATGGCTCAAAACTCTCAGCTCCTTGATCACATTTTCCTTTGCAATCCTTGAGTTGATATTATTATTTTATTATTCTTCTTGCAACAACCTATGCCTTTGCAGTCATCTTTGATTGTTATTTGCATTTTCCATCAATGAAAAAGTGTTTCTAACATTAGTGTCATCAGAAAAATAAAATCAGATAATTATAAATAAAATAGAAACATGACCATCAAGGTTTAAGCAAGAATATAAACATTACAGGTTGATAAAAGTGATTTAAGCACACATGTTTTGGTATCCTCTTCATTGTAGATGGATTCCACATTAACATATTGTATTCTTGAAGAATAATATTTCTCATTTTAGCATAGAGATATAATAGAGGATAGACCTCATGACCCAAGGTTTATAAAGACATTTTTATATTCCCACTCTAGTAACAATGATGAGGATAGATATTTTTTATTTGAACTATATTAGCATGAGATCATCAACTCCATGATTGAAACGAAATCTGAATCCCTTTGTATGTAATGTGCAAGTTAATTCAATAATTTGTAAGTAAAATATTTCTTCCTTCATGTCTAATTAGATTCGATGAAGTCCAACTCAAACCACTATTGTATATAATGAAAATTGTTTTGATTTATGGGAATAAGAAGAATACCCCAGTTCTCAATTCATCATTGTGAAATATCTTGAGTTCCTCAAACCAACAAATTGTATCCATAGTTGTTGAAAAACAAAAATATATAATTTCCAATTACATGAAACCAATTACTTATTTTAGGATGGATACTTTCTTAACATTACTTACCTAAGACATGGGGGTTAGATCAGCTGGTCAAGTTCCCGTCATTAAAATCACCTCACTATTTAGAGGTCATGGGGTGCACTCTCCTTGACATTATCAGAATTAGAATTAGTTAATGAGCTTGAGGGAAGTAATCCCTTTTAGTGGATCTTCCTGGAAACATGTTTCCATGAATATATTAGTCACTAATCTGTAGAACTTCTAAACCACCTCCAAGAAAAAACATTACTTATTTAAGAATTGATACTTAATTATAATGTAAATGTAGATGAGAATTCTCTAATAAAGAAACCAAAAGGTAAAACCTTAGCCACATTTTCTTGAAATACTAAAAGATTTGAGAGATGTAATTAAAAATGGTTTGCTCTTAAATTTCAATTTCCACTAATCCAACATCCTACATAACACTATCATCACACTATCAGTTTTCTTATAAATTAGTGCCACAAGCGAAGACCATTGTGTTGAAAGCCATCCAACAAAATGTTGGATAGTAGAGAAAAAAGGAAATTGCACTTCAAGCTTCATTACTCTCCATAACAAGTATTCATATTCAAAAACAAAATCAAAATAATTACATGTAATGGTTTCGTTTAGAGGGAATGATGGCACATCGTTTTGACATGATTGTATAAATCTTTCCCTCCTATTTTCATACATTTACATCCTTTTTAATCTCTTTGGTATTCATATCTGTAACCTACTTCATTTTTACTTGCCGCTTTATATATATATATATAGAGAGAGAGAGAGAGAAGTATTGTTTTTTTAAATATTTTTTTCAAATTTTTCGTAAATTACATTAAAAAATAATTTTATTTTTGGAAAAAAATTGATTTTATTTTTCTTTGATTGTCTTTCTCATGTATTATCTTTTCCAAAAACATCAATAATTATAATTTATTTAAAAATTTGTTTCTACAATTTATTGTTGTATTTTAAATTTATTAAAAAATATTAATTAATCAAGTAATTAATTTTTTATTTTTGGTGATATCATTTTTTAATTTACAACCAAATTTTTTTATTCACCCTTAAAACCATATTTTCAATTAGGTCATAATTTTAACTCAAAAAATTGAATTTGTGTGATTAATAATATCACTTATAAATTCGAAAGTCAATTTTAAGGTTTTGTCAGTTTATCAAGGTCAAGTTTTTAAATGAGTATCAATTTTGCTCAACCCCAAAAAAGGATGTTATCAGTAGCCTCATGTTTCGATTTGAAGGTTGATTTTTGTGCTTCTCACTTAGAAACATAGGTTCTTTTGGTAAAATTTATCAAGTTAAGATCATAGTTCTCATTAGGTATGTATCTATGTTTAGGGATGTTGTATTTTGTGCATAACTTGTAGATTAAGTTACTACATATTAGATTTATTCTACAAGATTCAAAAGAATGATATGTTTTTGGAAGAAATGGGTTGTTATGAAATACATTTTTACTATATATCATATATTTATAGTGGAGTCCTATTTGGTAGGGATCCTTCAACATCACTATCTACTATAGATCCATAAATGTTGTTATTTCCTACAAAACTATAAGCACCATTATTTTCTATAAATCCATGAATAGCATAATACAATAAACATTCCAACTCCAAGACAATCTAACACATGTTGCCGGTCCTCATCATTGGTATTCGTGTAATAGATCTATGTTGGTAAGTATACCACCTATCCATTGCTATAATTTTACAAGGATGACATTGGTACCATTGACTACTATGGAACCATAGGCTATCGACATAAGCTTATCTGTAATTCAAATTTTTCTTTCTTGCACTGTAACGATGAATATTTGACAAACATTGGTTATGGTTATGATGCATCGTTACAATAATTTAGACTATCATGTATTTCAACAACTAATTTAGTTGTTTAGTTTTATTAAATACTTTATTTTGTTATTGTTATAATTATTTATTGAATAAGATATTCTATTTTGGTTAAAACAATGTAGTAGACTCCATCACCACATGAAGAATGGACGGTTCTTTAAGTATGTGATGCATTCATTTCCATTTAATCTTTTGTTATTCTATTGATTCAAATAGTTTTTACATGCATATCAAGTAGAGGGGGATAAAGGAGAAATATATGTCAATGTTATTTCTACAAAAAGAAAGAAACTATGTTTTTTATAATCGTCATATTTTTTAAATACAAATTCAATTTATTTTTGTGTGTATGATAAGTTAATTAGTAAAGTAAAGAAAGAATTGAAAACCCTCCATAATGCCTCACTCCACCAAGGAAGAGCCAACGCGAGTGGGCAATGGTCTCAATTCTCTTTTATAACTATTTTATTATTACTACTTGTAAGTAAATAGGTTCATTTCCTTAGAAGTATAATAAAACATATAAATTATTTTTCCCTAGTATTCCATGGTATGTCACTTGGGAAACTAAGCCAGTGGTAGAACAAAAGTGTTTTGAGCATCAAAATGTAATTTTTTACTGGGAAACACAAATTAGAACATAACATACATGACGCCTATGGCCTACTAAGACTAGCATACCTAAAATACTAAAAACGATAAGATATATGTAACCAACAATAAAGTGTATCAACCAACTTTAGAAGAATTTGATTCATTGACAACAATGGGATATTTGCTACTCTTAGGTGAATAACTTACATCTAGAGGGAGGGCCCATGTGGTCTTCAATCCTTTGTAAATGTTGATATAGTACTTGGCCTATAAGGTGCATCTGATATAACATCATCATGATTTATTCCCAAGCTTCATTTCTATCTAGCACTATATTGAGCAGCATTTTCAACTTCTATTAGATACCAGTGGTGTACATGTTCTAATTTATTTTTTCCCTTGTGTTCCCAACATTTGAAATCTATTCTTAGAAGTTATGTACAATTTCCACATGAGATAAACATCCCCTCTCAACTATTGTACCTCATGTTACCTTAGCAGTTTATTCCAAAATTTGAGGTGGAGTATGATCTCTATAGTGCCTTGTTAAGACATCCACATGTTGTTGGGCTCAATATCTCACCTCATGGTAATAGGGCACATGCCAATTTGATTTAACTCATTTTTGAGGAATTTTTATCAGCATAAGAGTGCTAAGCTGAAAACTTAGCTAAGGGAGAGTAAATTAATGTGGGTGGTAGAGGTAATGGGCACCTAGAGAAAAGACTGTGAAATATAGGGATTTTGAATAGAATGGAGCTAGGGAAGTGGTTGATAAAATGATAAGTTGAATGGGTAGCAAGACTAATATGTGAGATTTAAACCAGGCCTTCACAATGCAACCTAATTCAACCTTATAATTCAGGCATAAAAACAATGGGGGATAATAGATATCAATCATAGAAGGAAGATGCCAAATTGAGAGCGAAATGAAAAAGTCAAGTCATAGAAGGAACCTAGTGAGGATTCAAGATCTTGACTGAAAATGAAAAAAAAAAGAGATGGAGAAGAAAGTTACAATGGAGGTTGGCTCCAAATAGAAATAATAGATGATAGAGAAAATCCGCATTGGGTTGGTGATTTAAACCAAAATTTCATGCCACCCTGCATTTCTATTTATATTATTGTACAATATCTTTATATTTTCCATCCAATTTGCTTAAATGTTTACAAAGCTAAATCTATTTAGTGAGTTATAATGATTTCATATTCATCTCTAGTTAAATGTGTTACAAAAATCATGAATATAAATCCTCACCTAAATTTTCCTCTTATGGTTTCTTGCTTTTAATTAAATAAAAATGCATGCTTCAATAATTTCTAATTTTCTCTAAGTTTCTAATTAGTGCATTATCCCCGATCCTTTGATACACTTGGCATCACACCTCCTGAACTTTACATGTCCTAGTTTGACAGTTGAGGTAGTAGTGTATGAGATGCCTTACTAGGAATTATTAGGGTATAAAGTAGACATGTCACCTCATCTATTTTTGCATATAGAACATTTCCTTGCATCTGTCTCACGAAAACCACCCAAAAATGTGACACTAAGCATCTCATTACCGCCTTCTCAATCATGAAACATATTTCGAAGTCTTTGACACCATCTTGTGATGATGCATATACCATGAGAACTTTGATTAGGGTCACACAATTTATTACAACAATACTTATGAAGACCAATTTTCTAGAGTTTCCCTTAGACATAAATTCCTATAGGTGGGCTATTTCTTGTCGTCCCATTTCCATGATTGCATCTAGCCATATTGTTGCCTATTCTTCCTAAATTTCACCTATTCCTCTACATCCAATCATCAATATTTCCTTACATAAATGGGGGATCAATTTCATGGCATGTTTCTCTACTTTAACAATGATCATAAATAAATTATTACGATAATATTACCTTTTCAATACTTCCAACATTGTCCAACATAACCATCTTGTGATGGTCCTATTCCTCATCATATTTATTATATTAATTATAATCAAGTCATCCTAAAATGCATCATACATAATTTCATCTCTATATCATATTTATAAATCAAAGAGATTCATTTCAATAACCAAATTCTTATTTCTCACTAATATAATTCATAAATATATATTTAATCCTTGAAAATAATTTTATTAGCTTCTTCTAAGAATGGCATGACTAAAAGTAACTTGAATGTGGTATGATAAGTTTGAAATAATTTGATATAGGTTAAAAAAGTGTAAATGAATGAGTAAATAAACCCTCTATGAGGAGGAAAGATTCAATTATTAAATACCCAAATGTACTCTATCATATGATTATTCAAATCAATATACTTACTTGATTTATGAGATAAAAATAAAATTATGTAGGCTACACTCTAATGCCTACAATCTAATGCCAACTTGGTGATACACTCTAATGCCTACAATCTAATGCCAACTTGGTGATAGATAATACAATAATAATGAAAATAATTAATATATTAACAACTTCTCTTATCTTTTAACCATTTCATCACTAGATTCAATTTCCAAAGAATTTGATATTCTATACCTAAGGAACACTTTAAAAGTAAATCCTTCCGAATAATATCTTCATGATTTAAACTAAACCAGAAATTAGCAATTGCTTATTCTTTACAAGAGAGAAATCAGCTTGAGGATGCCATCAAAATCTTTGAAACAATATTTTAATGAATGTATAGTAAACGTAAACCCATCTAGAAATTAAGTTTACTCTCATGCTAATGGGGCTATTAAAAATCGATCACTGTACGTTGGGCTTCTTCTTTTCCGTTCATTTATGATGTCAAGGTATTGCCTTTAATAACGCATTAAAGTGTTATTAAAGAGTGGACATCTTCTACACAAATTCTGTGTGTATAGTGATACTTTTAATAATATATTGTGTAGACCTACATACGTGCATCTTTATCACTAATATTATTAGCAATATCATTTAGGGGAGAAATCAATAGCAAATCATTCAAATTATTATTATTATTTTGTTTGATATTTATTTATAATAATAAAATAATTTATATTTTATTTATAATATAAAATAATTTATATTTTGTTTATATTATTTTATAATATAAAATAATTTATAATATTGTTTAGTAATTTTTTAAAATTTAAAATATTTTATAATAACTTTTTTACTACCTTATAAGCATGACAACGTGATTGATTTTTTATTTTCTTTTAATTAATTAATTCAACTCGTTTTTCTTACCATGAAATACGTCAGAAACATGATCTCAAAACTGATGTTTTCGAATACGAATGATCCGAGAAAAGCGAAGAAAGTCAAACATATACCGTATGTTCCACAAATATCAAAACTAAGAAGAAGGTAACGAACCACGAAAATGCACGCCTAGATACAATTAAAGTAACGATGAACAGCTATGTGTTATATACAAAAGTAAAGAATCTTAAATTTGACCTTTGAGATATACTTCAAAACTCTTAAACGAGGAAAATCATGTTACACTGAAATTCTTCTTAAATGCAAAAATCTTAAACGAGCCCAATCAATTTACAGTGAGAAAAAGAATGTTGCATTTTTGAAATTTAAGTTACATATATCATTAAGTTCATTTTATAGTTTAATATGAGAGGATGTGTAAGTTTGTCCATCTTCTATAAATTGACATGTGTTTTTTTAATAGAAATAAATCATTTTTTAAATAAAAAAATAATATAAGTTATTATATGTGTGTTCTAAGGTAATTAGAAGTAAAACAAATGTGTAAGTAATATTTTTAAACCTTATATTTTTCAAAAATATTTCAATAAGAGATTTAGATAAAATATTTGAAAATCTATGTTAATTAATTTATATCAATATCAACTTCATATATATATATATATATATATATATATATATATATATATATAAATTTTGTATATAAAAAGTAGTCAATATAGATTATTAATAAAATATTTTAACATGAATTAATATTGACATATACTTAAACATATATTAATAAAAAAATTATTTTGATTTGAGCTAATAAAATGTCTCTATGTATATCATATGTAAAATATTTTAATGTCAATTATGTATATATCATGAAAAAAATAATATTTTATGGTTAAAATGTTTATTTGATCTTATATAAACTCTAAATGGCATATGGTTAAGAATTGTATTTGGTCCTATATAAACTCTAAATAGCATTCAAAAATACAACTCGAACAATGAAAAATTACACATTGTATTTTGCACTCTAAAGAGGTTTGTAAGTAAAAACATTTGATGCCTTCATATTAGATTCATAGTTACGAAATTCGAATTTGAATTTAAATTGTGTAAAATTCAATACAACAAAAATTCCAAAATATACATCTTAAAAATTTTAACATATTTAATAGTTTTTTCAAATTTAAAAAAAAATGAATTAAACTATGATTCTTTTCAAAACATCAAAGAAAATCCATTAAATGTTTCTATCACAATTCTTGTCTACTTATGTCTAACATTAATGTTTTCTTGTCTACTTATTTCTAAAATTAATGTTTTCTATCTATTTAAGATGATCCAAAAATAAGAAAAGAAAAAATGTATCAAATTTATTTGTATTAAAGATTGGAAAAACAAGAAAATAAAATTTAATAATATGAGTTACAAAAAATGAATACTAGAGTTCAATGTAACCAATAAGATATTTCGTATTAAAATAGACTTAAAGTAATTTCCACATATCAAGAAATTTATATGTCCATCAATGTCTCCACTACATAGAAATTTATTCAAGAACAAGCTTGTGCATATTAACCTGTGTGATGAACCACAAAAACTAAACTCCTCTGTTTAAATTCACATCTGTAATCTTTATTTTCTAATCAAATAAAATCTCTTCCCACATGGTAATCACTATAGTCGAAATATTTAAATTCCACATCACTAATCCTTATTTTCCAATAACATATAATATCTTCCAACATTGTAATCACTATCATTCAAAAATAAATTAAATGAAAAAAATATCTTAAAATTTTTTCAACTTTTAAATATAAAATTTACTCTTCTTTTCTACAATATTTTAATAAAAAAATAAATATTTTTTAAAACTACTAATTTTTTTAAAAATCTTAAACTTCTTCAATTCTTTTTCAATTCTATGTTTTTTTTCCTTCGATACAATATTTTAATAAAAGACTAACTTTTTTCTATAATTCTTAATCTTTTTAATTATAAAATCTTAGAAAATTTCTTTGAGTTAATTCAATTAAGTTGTTTTTTTTTAATAAAAAAACTTGTAGTTTTTAATCTCTTCAATTTATTTGAAAAAAAAAAAATCTTTACAACGTGAAAATAACATTTTTAATTTAAAATTAAATGTGTTTTTTAAGACACAATAGATCTATCTTCAAAAGGATGAACACAAAAGACACCAATGTCTCAAGAACCAGAAGAGATGAAGGAGATGCAAGATAAAGGAAGTTGGAAGACCTTAGAGAAAGAAAAAGAAAGCTACAACACCAATCTCGCCAACAAATACGAGGAGCAAGACAATTAAAAACTAAGAGAATTATAGGTCCCATAGACCAATTTGGTCTCAGTGGACGTTAACCACTATCATCATCATCATCATCAAGAAATTTGTTGTTTTCTACTTTCTAATTTTTTTGTTTTAATAAAACGTTCAGTACCATATGAAAATAAACTAATTAGAAGAATTATTACACGAACTGTATTGGCTAATTTTCCAATTATTTTGGCCTATGGTAACTATCATTAGATCTATACTTTTTATGCAATAGTGACCTTTTTAGCCTTTTATGATGTCAAAGTTATAGTGATTTCGAGAGGTTTCTGTCTAATTTTTTTGACCATAAGAATAAAATCTTAAATCAAATTAAATAATTCGTTTCTTTAGGTCCAATAGACCAAAATTTGATCTGAATATACTTTAACCATCAATATGATCAGTAAAAAAAAGTGGAGACAATGTTTAAATAATAACAATAAAAAGACAGTAATATAAGCTACGGCCCATTGTGTCGTGTGTTTGCAGGGTTATTTCATAATGTAATATTTAAATCCACAAGAACTCGTGATGACAGGTCATTGCACCATATTTAAAAATTTGAAAGAGATTCCCACGCTTCTTATTTGGATTTGCGTTCCGTCCACGTAAAGACGATAGTTATAAATTTTAAAATGCAGCAATACTTTCACGGTTCAACTTTCAACATGCAGATATTGTGGTTTAAAGCGAACCGCGTCACGATAGAAATATTTTAGCGCCGTCCCCTCCCCCCAAAAGTTGTTTTTTTAAAGCGAACCGCGTCTCCATAGAAATATCACGAGCGCCTCCCAAACAGTTCATGTTCTCTGCCCACGAAGATATTAACGTGAATCCGGAATCCATAGAATACTGCTCTAGCGTACACACGTTAAAGTCATTTAAATTGCTTTACAAAGACAAAGCATCTATTAATTATAATTTTTTAAGGGAATGAAATCCGCAACCTACCATTATTGATAATTCCCGAGCTGAACCTTTGTTAAAGGTGACCTGTATCCTTCACCTCAGTGTTTAATTGAAAAAAATTAAGGAATTCTTGCGCTTCCAATAGCTCCCTGTCCCAATTGTTTTCGTAATTATTACAAAACACGTTTTGAGTCGTTATCAATTCTATGTAGCACACTCGTATTATATGAATTCAAAACATGTGCACAGTTTCATACAAATCAAGCACGTTATGTCTGAATAACATGGCACTGTTTATTCTAAACACCTAAATTTTTTATAATTATATGTGCATTTTGTTTTTCAAATGAATACAAAATATATTATCAAATTTAAATCACATTTTATATTTTTACGAATAAAATCAATGTATATTGATTATTTGTGATACTTGTTACAACGCCTTGATTTATAAAATTGCTTGGGTGTTATGATTATAGTTTTATTATAAGGATGAAAAATTATTGTAATGTATAAAAAATTTGTTAAAGTTTATTAATTATTAAAATATAGAATGTTTGTTCATATTTTTATTAAAATATTTAAATTTCTATTGATTTTATATAGTTTCTATAAAATATTGATCATTTTCAAAGTAAAGTAATTATGTCATAGGTGAGTCAATTCTAGAAAAATGGAAAAATAATTGAAAATTAACCCTGAGATATATATGATTTTTCTTATCCACCAAATAATCAAATAAGCATATAAACATTTAATTCAATAATAATACACCTAAATCAAGTCGAAATACAAATGCATAAGAATGCCACTTTGATGAGAAATACTCATGTTCATTTTATGTTTATAAATAATTTTTTATGATTTTAAAATTAAATCTAGTTGATGCACATAGGAGACAAGAGATGTAATATTAATAACAATGTAGTGGCCGAAGACATATGGTTTAAATATCATAAGGTTATTGTTATCATTGTCACCTCTTGTATTTAGATTGCATGAAACCATGCTATCCTTTAGAGTATACCTCTTGCTCTCAATGCATTTTCATTCAAGGTATTGCAATTATGGAACCTTTTATAATGCCAACTCCTAAACTCGAGAACGATGTGATGTAGGAAAATACCAATTCAATATAATATCCTCTATGATTTCATCGATGAGAAGCCCAAAGAGATACCCTTATTTTTGGGATGCAGGGACGGGGTATGGATAAATGGATTTCATATATTTATAAATATGACTCCATCTCCTTCTCTATGATTCAAATATTGGCTAGAAACAATGCTAAGCTTATGTCCCTCAATTTTATTTTCCAATTTCCTACGAAAAGGAACAGAAATCACCTTCATTCTTATGGAGACATGAACTTGATCATACATAGGATTAATCGATTATATATTTTTTAAAACTATATGTTTTTTTCTCTTTTCCAAAATATAAAATTCAATATTTCAAATTTATTCTTTATCTCATTTGATCGTGTGATCAGGGAGAGAACCATGAATAAGATAATCTCTCTAAAAGTAGACAAATAATGAGTAAAGTGTATATGTGATCAAAGAAAAATACCAGGGGCATCTCCACAGGATACTTTCATGGATATCGAGTCCAATGAGTTTGATTTGAATATGCATAACACCCCTCATTTTCTTTCATTGTTTCAAGACTCATACATATGAATGTTAATAGTGGGATTAAACATAATATTTGTATATAGATACCTTCATATAGATGGATTATTTGAATATAGCATACGTTGAAATTATAGCAAGGAAAGGCTTATTTGACTTGTGCCTTAGTCAAAGATGATAATTTGAATTTAATCTCATAGATTTTTTAGTTACTTGTCATTTAACATGTGTGATGTGGCCTATCACTAAGTTATTGTCATTTAATTTGAGTTAGATGTCTTTTATTGTGTTGTGTACTAGTTGATAGCTAAAATTTAGCTATCTAGTGGAGTTAAACTCTAGTGTTTTTCAGCTAACTGATATCTAGTTATAGAATAGAGATAGACATGAGCCCTTGAGCTTAATCGATTAGTTTTACTTTTGTTAGCTCAACTGACTCTCCGTTAACTAGTTGTATCTACTAAATTTAGCCCTAGTAGGTCATGCAATTCGAATTGCCTAATGAGATTGAAGGAAGGTACAAATGTATTTATTTATTATACACATGCCTTTGGGTAAAGGCTTGAGAATCAAACAAAGAAATTTATCTGGGGAACTGTGCAAGGAAATAGGTTTTTGCTACGAAATAGGATCTCCTAGTAGCCGTTACCTTCCTAAGTGTTGGGCAGGTCTTGTGTCGTGTTTTGATCAGTATTGAAACAGAGCTTTAGGCTTCAAGCAATTTCCATGTAATAGATGAGATTGCTCAGTTGATTCAATACAATAAATAGGGGTTCTTTCTTGTTTGGTTCCCCTAATATAATTTGTCTTATATATGTTATTATGTTTCTATTCATTGTTTTCTTTCTGCAGAATTTTGGTTTAAAAATTTTGTGTCTTTTTGCTGATAAGTTTTCTCTCATTAGAAATTGCAAGATTTCAAGGACTTTATACATGGTATTAGAGTTGAAAACAAGGTAGATGTTGAGTTCCTTGATTAGGTTCAAAGAAAATTATAGGGAATATCAATTAGTGCAGGAATTCTACAAGCGTAGGAATCATGACATCCCATGATTTGATGATAGAAAATGCCCTACAAAGGACATAAAATGTTTTTGCATGGGAAGAAAAAATGGAGGATGTGTTTGATGATAATGGGGTTTTCGAATACATCAAGACTGATATTCCTAAACCTCCTACATCATATGAATAACATCTGGCTCAATAGAAGAAGGACATTGCCAAATATAGGAGGATGACCATAGAAGGAATTAAAAACTGTATTACTCAAAATTTTCATGGGAAGGAAACACCATTCCAAATGTGGAAGGACCTTACTAATCTATTTGAAAGAAATAGTGATGCCATAAACTTTCTTTGAAGAAAAAATTGAGGAACATTCAAATGGGCAAGGATCAGCCCATTGGTACATATCTATATAGGTTTTCTCAAGTGAGGGATGAACTTGGAAGTGTTGGAGAGACAATCCCACCAGTAGATCTTGCAAGCCTTGCTCTTTTTGGTCTTCACAAATCTTGGCATAATGTGATATCCCTCATTATTTGCAATAATTAGTATTGTCTATTTTTGAAACAATTAGTATTGATCAATATTTTTTTCCAAATTAAACTATGATCGGTTGGATTGTGATTCCATCACTTATGTAAATGAATAAGATACAAGTGGCTACGAAAATAAATACTTCAGTTATATATATATTGGAAGATATAATTACTTGAAAGGAGGCACTCAAGTAACAAGATAATTGCCAATCTCAATTTTAGATAAAATTGAGATAAATATTCCTTGGGAAACAAATGGTTCCAAAAATTTAAAATCTAATGGACAAGAGATAAGTATCCATTAGATCTACTAGCTAGAGAAAAATGTTAGTATATGGAAGGATAAAGCATTGCTGAAGAAAAAAGAATGATTTAACAGCAAAAAGCCTTCCACAAAAGTTGGACGCCACTAATGGAAAAATAAATTATGGAAGAAAAGGTAATAAATACGTAGAGAGAAGATGAAAGTGATGTTGATCACTGAGGGATCTGGCTGGAAATTATTCTCAGCTCGGGGGAAACTACTGGAAGTTCATGGTTGGCTAGACTCATTCATTGATTCTTCTAATTGTCTGGTTAAAAATTCTATGCGATTAATTCTGTAGGTAAATAAGTACATGCATACTATGTATTGCAAGAATGGATTGAACTTAGAATCGTAATTCTAAATGATTAGTTAGGTTCGTATGTAAAGAGATGCCTGCTATGTATTGAAAAACAAAGATAGAAATTAGTTCCAAACTTTTGTGTTGTATCATAATTTATTACCATACAAATGATGTAGAGAAGATGGTTGCATAGATAGAGTTGTAGTATCGGGGTCAATAAATCCTTTCTAGGGGTAGGAATGATATTTTTTATGATTAATCTACAGGTTGAAAGAATCTTAAATGTCATTTTAGTTCAATTTTATTAATGCCTGTCATTGATTTGAAGGTGGGAATTTCCGTTAATAATATGTTTATGCTTACTATTGTTAATATTGTCAGTGTTCCTATTTAGTTTAATATTTACTATTTCCTCTCTACGGTAATAGAAGTATATAAGAAAATAGTAATTAATGCTCAGAGTAAATGGATTTGAAGAGTTAAAGTAGTGCTTTTAGAGCACTCGAGTCATTTCTTAATGACTAAAATGTGCAAAGTTACATCTAGGCATAATGGAGAAGATAGGAACACATTGATTACCAAGGAAATGATTAACGATTTTTGGTTCAACTTAATGAGTCATTATAAATATAGTGAGAGAAATTAGGTTGGGTTAGGAAATAGAATATATTATGTAAAAGAAGAGTTGTAATGTGTATGATTTCATTAACTGTGATACAAAAAAGTAAGGAAATATTGTTAAATGAGACAAATATTATGGTAATATGTCAAGAAATTAGATAATTAAATGCTAGAATTTTTAGGAAATGATATTAGAGGAACTAGAGCACTACTGTAAGTTAACTGTTATCTTTAAATAACACCAATAAACATTACCCTAGAAAAGATAATTTGTCACTTAACTCGTAGCTGATCATTTTAACAAGCTGACCAATGAGCATAGGTTCAATCGTCGGTATTAGTATAAGCTAAGTTAATTCACTAATGGTTAATAAGTTGAATTTAACATTTAAACATTGTAATATAAGTAAAGAACATAGATCTATTGTACATAGCCATATAACTATCACAATACAAATCCATATACAAAGAAAATGCCTTGCTAGTAAGCAACTAAACATAGCTTTAGGATCTATTATGAACCCAGGAAAACAAGATAACTCATATAGAATGTCTATAACAGTCCAAAATGAGTAATTTAAATGAAAGGAAAATTTTTGTGGCACCAACATAAGGCTTGCAGGCCATTCAAATTTATATAAATATAAAGTGATAAATACTGAATGAAATAGTCCAACTAGCTAGCCATGGAGAAAATCCCTGAAGGAATTTATTAAATTACAACTGAACTGTGTCTTAGTCATTCAGAACTGGACTTCTGAGGAATTATGAACCATAGGGATTAAATCACCAAGAGAAGAAAAAACAACTAGGATTACAAAACTACTAAACATAAAAAGACAATCTCAATCGATCTATCTAGATTTTTCACTGGACTCGATACTTGAATAGCTCAAGTGTTGTAAGGTTCAACTCGAACGTAAGTAATAGAATCACCAACCTGGAAACCAGTTAAGAGGTCATTTGAAGATGAGCCCGAATACTCCATAGTCTGAGACATGGTATGAGGGTAGTGTGCGTACCTGGGTAACAAACTTGAGAGTCACAAATGAGATCTATGTTGAAGAAAAAATCATATGCACTAATAAATAATTACCCAAGGAAGACACATTTATATTACCTGAGTATATGCCACTAGAGCTTGTTTCCTTCACCATATTGCTAGAAATGGAATATAAGTTAGCTCTAAGGTAGGAAAACCATACCCAAAGGAATGTGGAGTTAAAAAACAACCATACATGTGCATGCATTAGGAAGAGCCATAACCTTACATGGAAGAGTAAAGTAAGACAAAATATTGACACCTATGTGCGGTGATTGGGTCCTTCTGGGCATAGAGACACCCTATAAGGGCAAGTAAAACCATTATCAGGGTAGTAATTGATCTCCATGGGATTTTCCTTTGGTGTAGATAAAACCATGATTCTTGGAGGAGTAAGCATTAGGCTAAATTCCAATTTAAAGCAGTGTAAACATTCAATTAGTAACTGGCTAATAGAAAGGAAGAGGGCAAAAGCACATCAATCACCTGAAGTAGACATGGCGCTTGGGATGAACTGATGAACCGCACGAGACCCATTTACTCTTTATCCTTTGTACTAGAAACAAAGTATTCATGACGATAAATTAGCACTGGAAGAAAGAGATGGTAAACAAAGAGAAATAATTTCACTGTGATAATAACCACTCTAAGAAAAATATAATAAAAAGAGGACAATGTGAAAAACACTTCCTATCAAAAACATAAAAAAAACAGTGTATTCAACCATAATACCTGTGTTCCATAGGTAGCGCACTGTCTTTGGGAACATAGTTACCGATCAAATAGGAACTATTACCCCAAAATGGGTACTTGAGCCCAAAAATCCCAAAGAAACATGAAAAAGCAACCAAAAAATAAGAAGTGTTGATTCTTCATCACCATTTTTGTTCAGAGTAAATTTTCAAAATGTTTTAAAAATAACAGTAGAAAAACAATAAAAGCCATTTTTTTTGTGCAAAAAACACCATGGAATCGAAAAGTGTTTATGCTGGAATAACGTATTTTTTTCAGGGTACATTTTCAACATTTTTTAATAATGACGTTAAAAATAAAATGTCATGACTCTAAAAAGCTTTAAATTTCCAACAATTTTCAAGCATGACATTAAGGATAAAATATCACGTCGTTTTTTTTGTAAATTAGTAGTTATATATTAAATCATAGAATTACATAGGATACAAAATGTTTGTACGCACAGACAAAGCAAATTCATCATGTATGCTAAAAATGACTGTAAGCAACTGAACGTGCAACTACGGAACCCGAGGCTAACCACGTAGGGCTGCCTAACGAGGGATCTAAACTAGAAAAGGCAACCAGCCAAGGTTGCTTGATAGTAGTCACAAAAAGAAAGACGGCCTGGAGGATCTACAAAACAACGACAAAGAGATGTAAAATAAGAGAGAAACAAGAAACTAAGTAGCCTTTACAGCTTCAAAATCACATAGTATTTACTAGTTGCACTTGTGCCAGCCATTGCATTCTCGAGCTCAGGTTGTAGAATCCTTTGAGGAGTGGGGCGCTTCACCTTGCTGGTGTCAATTTCCTCTATCAGGACTTCCACCACAACATTTTTTCCCTAACGGATGGAGAGCCTTAGGAGATTGATGAGGACTCCCTGCTTTTGTGGAATGATTATGACTTCCTGAGTCAGGGCACTGAAATTGAACTCCATGGCATATTGCTTAGCCGAATTCTCTGTAGAAATGAGGGAGATGGCCTGGTGAGCTGATGCAGCCCAGGCCACTCCCAGGCCACTCCTACCAGGATCTTCCGATAACTGTGCACATAAAAGCTTGTGTAAACCATGCTTTATAAACCATGATTGGTTGATACGCAGGCTCTTCATATAAATTCTACAAGAACTATATATATGCTACCATATATGCAACCACGGCCTCCCAATTACGCAACACCAGGCTATATATATATGTATATATAACAGTTGCGTTTGGTAATTAAGCACCGGATAGATATACAAAGGATGAACCTTCAAACCCAACCTGCGCATACATTGCTATATACTTCCACAGTAATCAAACATATAGCAGCATATAATAACGAATCTTCACAGGTTATTAACATGTATATATACCTTCACTCGGTTTCGGTCAACTCATACATACGTTGTTGTCACCTCACCAGATCCGCATGAATGTTCTGACGATACACAAGGTTGTAATTTATATTAATCTCTCCTCCAGTTCGCCTCAGTTGCAATAAAACTCCCTTCTAACCGCCGGCTTTGCTAACAGAACTTCCTCAACGGCAAAACGCTGAGACCAAATGGCCGGTAGCAGATAGTCCCAACCAAGCATATAAAAGCCTGCGTATCTTCAGTTAACAGTTAATGGTTAACAGTATTTGCGTGTTGGAAAAGCCCGATATCCGCCATTTAATCAAAGAATTAACATCTAAACGCCCACCGATTTAAACATATATTCAAGGAAAATCAAATGCGCCCTGTGGAGACTGCGCAAGGGCTAAACTCAGTACATAGATTTTTCTTTAAATAGCATTACCATTATATTTGCGTAATACAGAGGAATTAAATCTGTTTGTAATGAAATCAGAACGCCGGTCTAAACTCAAAGCAGATACCACCATACGAAGGCACGCGGATTCCATTGTGAACACACATCAGTTGCGCCTTGAATAAGAACCATTCATTTCAGGATTTAACTGAACCTCTATCCATACATAAAACCAGTGAACTCAAGGAACAATCCAGTCAGTACCAATTTCACGCCTTTCTCATTCAATCAATAATATATATATATGTCTGAAACATTGTTTACATAAAACAAAAGGAGACTACTTACAAACTTATCTTTGGCCAGATATTCGATGTTGATAACCTTTTACAAACTACCCGAAGGCTCCCAAGGAGAATCCTTGCTCACTTCTCACACACTCCTCTCACACTTCCTCCTTCCTTCCATGCCTTTGAGGCTCCCTAATTTATTAAACTTAGCATGATAAAAAAATCCTAAAATCACTCAACTAAAGCTCATGCAATGCATACATATGGCAAAAGCATCTTTTCATCTTTTTCCCTCTTCTAAAATAGAAAAGCTATCCTTATCACTTAAAGGTCCACATCCATTCCTTTATGCCTAAAAGCTCTACTAGTTTTATTTATTTATTTTGAAAATATCTAATAACTTGGAATTTAGGAAACTAATGCATGACCCCTATGTCTATTATTTACAATAATTTCCCCTTTGAGTTGGATGCTACCGTGGCCTGGTGAGCTTTCTTGATATCCTAAGCCTGCATGCTGAGCGCTTTGGCCAACATGGTATTCATTTGCCACATTTCTCCTTAGGTTCGAATGAATTGTGTGGCTCTGGTAGTCGCTGTGCCTCGATCAGATATCTAGTCCATTTCCATCTCAAAAGCCTGATTGTCCATCCATTCCTCCTCCTCTGTAACTGCCACTTCGAGTTCTTCGATTTTTCATTTTTCTTTTTGAGCGGTTCGGGTCTCCTAAGCCTCACAGGATTTCTTCAAGTCCCGCTTAGCAGAAACATTCTGACTACCCTCTCACGCCATAATGTTATTGCAGGTTTAGGAGACAATGAAAATCCTAACAACACTAGGATTGGTAAGAAATGGGCGAGAAGAATGCAATGTCTTGATCATCCAGTTGGATACATTAGATATAGCTGAGGGTGGAATGCTCTGGCTTGAGATCTCCCACTTTACCTTCAGAAATATGTTGTTCCTGCCATAATAACTGCCTTTCCAATTTCCCAGCTCCTCTTCATAATGTAGATCCAGAGCCATAACTCTACCATGCTTGAGGCTATTAGTTGAAGGCCAGGTTTCCTCTCCTGCGTCTTGTTGATGGTGCCGATCATACCTTTTGTTGATTATCCTCCCCGTCTGATAAGCGTTGTCCTTGTGGATGATTTCCCACACTTCCCCACGTGCTCCATGGGCATTTCGCCTGTTGTACCTCCATTTGGCATTAAGTATGTTGTTAATTCTCATAGGTAACTAATGAGCCGTATCCTTCTGCCCTTCTTCCACTCTCGATGCTCCACTAAGATCTTGCCTCGAGATGAGAGTGCATTGATCTCAAAGCTCGTTTTCAGTGACATCTTGACAACAAGTGTCAATGATCTCCATCAGATGATCGACACAATGTTGCTGAGGGAGGAGAGATGATTCGCAATGAGTGTTGTAACCATGGCTAATCTCCATTGCTTTGTAACCTTGTCAGGTCGAGTTCCATTTTGCATTCTCTTCACCGTAGTGATGGCCAAGAGGGAATTTCCTTCGACTATAACAGAGGCTTTACCTAGCCAAATGAGGATTTGCAGCCCCTGTTCCTGGGCTACGAATTATGCTTCATTGTTCGTGGCCTCCCCAAGCACTCTGCAGTAAATGTGGATGATTTCACCTTTGTCATTACAGATGATGCCTCCAAGCCCTGTAGGGCCAGGGTTGCCCCTGGAGGCCCCATCGAAATTTAATTTGTAAAATTCCAGGTTGGGGGCTAGCCAGATTGAAGGAATTGGAGTAGGCCAAAGGTGGTCAGCTTGAGCCTTGTGACTTATCAGACCATTCATGCCAAACAACAGTAGGATGCGAGAGTCATTGGGAGTGAGCGTCTTGTCCTGTTCCACTTTGCAGATGGTAAGGGCAGTTTCTTTGAAATTGTGCATAATGTCTGTTTTGACGGTTTCAAGCTGCTTAACTTATTTTTGAAAAATTCGTATGTTCCTCTCTTTCCAAGTGTTTCAGACTATAAAACCGAGGCAGAGCCTCCAAAGGGCGTTAATGATATTACAACTGAAATATTTTGTGCGCCAATTTGCAATGGAGTATTGAATAGAATCTCTATGTCTGTCTATATGTTTGAATATTCCTTTCATCCATCCCCACATATTATTGGTCCAATCACAGTCATTAAGGAGGTGGTTCATCATTTCCCCACTCTTTTCATAGAGGGGGCATCTAGAAGGCCCAACAAAACCTCTTTTCGCTAAATTCTCCCAAGTAAGGGTTTTGCAATGCATGAGAAGCCAACGAAAAGATTTTATATTTGGCCAAAAAGCATTGTTCCAGACATTTGGGTACCAAGCTACTTTGTCTTCAAGGTTCTGGTGTTCGAGATAAATTTTCACCTCCTTTAGGTTGAAAGTTCCTCCATCTAGTTTTCCCCACCTATGTTGGTCCTCCTCCTGAGTGGATAGGATCATTCTCTTCTTCAGATCAGAGTTTAGGGTGCTGAGGAGGTCTATCATGTCTTCCTCTGGGGGAAGAGTCTCTAGGCTCCATTTCCTCCAGTGCTAGTTCTCGTTGATATCAGACCAATATTGATGGACTTTTCTCTTTCCCGTTGACTGAAACCATCTTTGTAGGGAAAGATAATTGGGGTTTTCTAGTTTAGGTAGCTGTTGCCATGCATCCTCCCAGAATAAAGCCTTGTTGCCATTTTGAATTTCCCAAAAGTAGTGGTTCTGAATGAGGTGGTTGTTGGCTCTGGACAGATTCCAAATAGGGGAACCTTTAGGGGCATCTGTCATTCTGATCGGGTCCTCAGATCTCCTGTATCGACATATTTGGCCTTCCATAATTTTTCCCAAGGTTTATGGTGTTCTTTGAGCCATCGCCACCAAAGCTTGGCTCCATAAGCTTTGTTGATAGTGCCCGGGTCTTGCACCCCTAAAACCCCCAAGATTTTGGGTTTGCATAATTTAGTCCAGGCTACAAGTGCCCACTTACGTTTATTTTCTTTGCCCAACCAAAGAAATGTTCTTTGAATATTCCTAATTTTATGTATAACCATTTTCGAAGCTAGGAGGATAGAAAGAATGTAGAGAGGAATGGCTTGTAGAACCACCTTAGTCATTACAAGTATTCTTGCAAAATTGAAAAATTTGTTGGTCTAGTAATTTCCCCTGTCCTCTAACTTGGAGAGCAAATGATCCCAATGGAGTTTTTGCCGAATCTTGCTAGTGAGAGGAATGCCGATATATTTAGAAGGGAGGCTACGCCTTTTGAAACCAAGGATATTAGTGAGGTGCTTTTGGACCACCAAGTGCATATGGAAGAAAAAAATAGAGGATTTATCCAAGTTAAGATCCACACTAGAAGCTTGGCTAAATAGGTTCAAAATGGCTTTGAAACCTTGGGCTTCCTTAGCGGTAGGGGTGCCATGTAGCATAGTATCATCCATGAATTGTTGATGGGTAGTTGTAGGAGAGTGAATTAGTGGCTGTAGACCTTTGATAATATTCCTATCCTTAGCCGATTTGATGATGCGACTTAGTTCTTCCATTAAGATAAGAAAAAAAGGAAAGGGGAGATGGGATCTCCTTGATGAATGCCTCTGGAAGGGAAGAAGGGGTCCGAAGGGGCTCCATTGACCAAAATAGAGAAGCTGGGAGAATTTACCATGGACAAAATCCATCTAATCCAACACTGGGCAAACCCGAAAGCTTCCAAAATTGTTTCAAGATAATTCCAACTTACCTTATCATATGCTTTTTAGAGGTGCAGTTGAATGATCATTAGAGCCTTTTTCTGAGATTGAAGGGTGTGGATCATTTCCTGTGCCAATAAAACATTGTCCATGATTTGCCTACCTTCCACAAATCTTGACTGCTCTTCTGAGATGATCAAAGGGATAATAGGCTTTATCTTATTGGCCATGACTTTGGAGATGATCTTGTACAACACATTGCAGAGAGATATAGGTCGAAATTTAGAAGGCGTGCAGGTAGCCTCTTCCTTGGGGATGAGGGCAATAAAAGTCGAGTTTATGGATTTGAGTATGGAGGAGGATCTTCTAGAGTCTTCGACCACTGCCCAAATGTCCTACTTCACTATGTCTCAGCAAGCTTTGAAGAAATCAATGGTGAATCCATCTGGTCTCGGGGCTTTGCCATTGGCCATATCTTTGACTGCCTCTTCTACGTATAGGAGGGTGACCGGGTGTTCTAAGGATCTATTCTACTTCTTTGTGATTAGCTTGGGAATAAAGGTAATGATTGTTTTGATTGCCTCTTGTCTGTTGATGTTCGGGTCTATGGCAATAAGACTGAAGCAGTTCTTGAGGATAGAGGCAATCTCCTGATGAGATTGAAAGGAGTTTCCCTATTCATCCTTAAGCTTGGTTAATTTATTAGAGCCTCTGCAATTCATGGCTGAGTGATGGAAAAACTTGGTGTCTTTCTCCCCTTTGTTCAGCCATTGAATACAGGTTTTTTGTCTCTATAAATTCTCTTCCTGATTGCATCTCTCATTCCATTTTTGCAGGAGTTCAAACTTTGTGTTAATGGAGTTTTGAGATATGTCCCCCTTGATCGAGTTGTTATGTATTAGAGTCATGTAATCCTCCAGGGCTTGCTTGTCCTCAAAGATGTTGCCAAAGACATCTTGGTTTCAAATTCGAAGCTTTGCTCTATTGTGCCTCAATCTAGCTCGGAGCCGAAACATTTTGGTCCCTCTAATGTCCAAATGCTCATTCAACCAAAGCTGGATGTCGTTTGTGAAAGTTGGATGACTGAGCCAAAATTTTTCAAAGTGAAAGGGTCTATTTTTTGAGGTTCCTAGAGTGGTTGCCTGTAAAGAGATGGGCCATGATGCGAGTGAGATCATGTGTGCTAGGTGAAAAGGAGGAGGAACCTATGAATTCACTAATTTACTCATACTCAGTTTTATATTGTGTGGCTAAATAATGGTATATAGTGAGTACTTGATTAGAAACATTGTCCTTATCACCTTCTTATCTATCCCCAAAATTTTGTTTCAATATATATACTAGTCTTGGTAGGACGATAGAGGGTAAGTTTTCTTGTTGAGGTCCCTTGTGAAATGGTCATGTTACTAAACCTACAACAAAGGATATTCTCTTAAATAAGAGATTTATTATATGACCATAAATTTAGTGGGATATTCCCAATGAATGTACCAAGATCATTACATCGTCCAACATTCCTTCTAGTTCCATAGTTGATTAGATGACAACTTATAACACTATGGGGTTCTTCATAACATGGAAAATTCAAAGGGATTCTATGGTTTCACAAGTTATAAAATTATGATGGCTCCAATATCAATTAATGTGTTTTGGATAAATGTACAATTAATTTTCACATGGACTATTGGTCTTCAAGGGTCTGGTTGGCCATGAGAATGCCCCTAGTTATAAGGTTCGATAGATTTCCCATGACATTAGAAATTTTTGGATCGTTTCCTTTTATACTAGGTTCCCTTAGACATAACTCGCTTACTTGTTTCAAGTAAATAGTGTGTTGGAAATAATACTAAGAGGGGGGGGGGGGGGGTGAATCAGCATTAGCAACCTAACAATATTTCATTTCCATAAACATATTTGTATACGCTACTTCTATTAATGCAACTTGTGTATATATGCAACTGTGTTTAGAGCAACTAGCGTATACCTTGTAAACTTATTATTTAGTCAGTTGATATTTAATCTGTGTATCAGAACCAGATAAGCAGTAATAGGTATAGTAAAAACAGAGCAGACAATCGCACACAAGAACATAAGATATAAGGTGGAAATCCAATGTGGGTGAAAACCACCTGCTGCAATTTGTCTCTATCTTCTTTTAATAGGAAACTTATTTTTACAATATTTCTGTAATGGTGTAGTCTTATACCAGCACACAGGCTTCTACCTGCAGAAGGCTACAACCTTCTTTCATTCTCCAGCTTCTACTGGAAAGGAGCTACAACCCCCTAGCTCTTGTACTAGCCAATATATTTACTAGTATGTAGGTGCTGATGTATAGAAGGCTATGACCTTCTTTCTTGCTCCAAGTATCACGTTTCATAAATTTTTAGACTGGACCCATCAAAAACATTGAAGCACAAAACCAATCACCACTATAATACAACCATCAACCACATCTGCATCATCAATATCTGAATCAACCAATCAGAATACTATCATAATAACACAGTCATCAAAACACAGAGCAAAACCAGGAACTCTGCAACAACATTCAGATCACATGTACTCCACCCATCTCCATTCTATGTGATAATACAAGTGCAAGCAGTATTCAAATAATCCAGTCATGCATTCCAAGACCAAGCACATACCTATCAAATATCATTTTCTTCGGGAACAAGTGCTTGAACAAAAGGTCAAATTGGAGTATGTTCGCTCCAAGGAATAGGTTGCTAATATATTCACCAAACTAGTGCCAAAAACGACATTTGAATACCTCAGACAGAAGCTGGGAGTAGTTGATGCATCATCTTGCTATTGAAATTTATCTGTTTCGGAGAATAATGGTTGTACGTGAGTTTCATGAAGCGTATCCACGTACATACGCCAGTTGCTATAGATACAGCCGTGTATATGTTGGTTTGAAGAATATCAGTGGGCTAGACTTAGGATGAAAAGAGTTTGATATGGGTCTGACAGTGATCATCTGGCACAGGTTCAGGGGGAGCATATACTTCTAATAATGCAATTTTGGCATTATCTTAGAAGATCTTGGTACAATTTCATAGTTGTTTTTTGTTCAAGCACAAAGGGAGATCATGGTTGTTGGTCTAGATGGTGATTGACAGATGCTACTGATGATAGTTTTTCATGACTATCATAGTCTTGTTTTAGATATTTTGTCTCTATGTCATGTATATCTTTTTCATGTAACGACCTACTTTGTTTCCCCACTATGCCTGGGATGGATGATGTAATGTTCTTAGTTGGATGGATGAGTCAATCTTGGTATATCCCCACTTCATTGGGAGATGCATGTATGTGTGAGTCTTTGGTGATAAGAAGGTCATTTATGATGTATAGAGTCATGTTCTTCTTGTAGAACATCTTTTTGCAGACCTTGCTTACCATCAGGGGGAGCATGATCATCACAGTTTAGCATATCAAAGAATTTAGCATGTACTCAGGGGGAGCATAACCCTTTGCCTCTGATGACAAAGGGGGAGAGTGATTGGGGGTTGCCATCAAGTCCAAAGGGGGAGATTTTTGGCATTAAGACACAGGTTTGGTGCTATGACACGGTGTTGTTCTTGATGGAAACTCAATCAGATGACAGATCATAGATTCACGCTCTCAGAATGAAGGAAAAAGAGGTATGCATAGGCTTCCCTTGACGAAGCCGCATAGACATGCAGGTTCGCCGACAAAAACGTGCGTATGCATATACACACACTTTCACGCAAGGAAAGGTCCGTACATGTTGAAAACTTGGTTTTGGTCCTTGGTATTAGGTCCCTGATATTTTGACCTATGGTATTGATCCAAGGTATCTTAACCGAGGTATTGACCGCAGGTATTTGGTCCAAGGTATCACTTCTAAGTGGTTTTGGACCATGGTATTGAGTAAGGCCTAAGACTATAAAAGGAGGAGGAGATCATTAGGCAAAGGCACTCAAGTAATTGAATATATAATGAAGAGAAAGATCTAGACTACTGGTCATTGGGTTATGGTGCATAGCTGGATCTGAATCAAGAAGGATCCTGTGCACTTGAAGAAGGATAAAGTTCTATTGATGGGTCAAGATCTTTAGGCTTGAAGAGAAGTATCTTTGTGTGGTTTTGATCTTTTATTGACGCATTACATAATATGTAAATCTGATGATCCAGGTATAACTAATGTCTGAATAGTTGTAAAGGTTAAATCATCTTTTACAGATCTGTACGCAGGTTCAGTATAGCAAAGGCATGTATACACAGTGGTTCGGCATTCCAAAACAACATATACGTAGGTTTGCCTTCAGATAATAGTGTATGAATGCAGGATTGACACATTGAAGCAGTGTACGCCTCATAAAATATGTTTTAGCTACTTCTATTTGTTGTTGTAGTGTTCTGGGTTCTGCATTTGGTTCAGGTTACTGCTACTGTGTTCTAGTTACAGCTTTCAGAAAAGTGATTGTTTGATTCAATTTTGGTTGGTGCAAAGGGGATTTATTGATGTAGATACATTTGATGTTTGATTGATGTTATTGATGGATCCATTCTGAAAATTTATGAAACGTGGTACCTGAAAGAAAAGAGAAGGTTTTAGCCTTCTCTAGGTCAGCACCTAGATACTAGTACATCAGCTAGTACTAGAGCTAAGGGGGTTGTAGCTCCTTTCCAGTAGAAGCTAGAGAACAAAAGAAGGCTATAGTGTTTTGCAGGTAGAAACCTACGTATTGGTATGAGCCTGCACCAGTACATTGTTGTAAACAAATTTTCTCCTTATTAAAAGAAGGCATAGATGACAACAGCAGGTGGTTTTTACCCACATTGGGTTTCCACCCTGCATCTTGGTGTTAATTTGTGATGCTTATGTGTGATAGTTCTTTTTGTTATTAAATTCGCATGGTTACTATTTAATGTTTAATAAATTACTAATACTCAGACTAAAGATCACATATGATGAATTAACAGAATCATTATTTTGCTGGATATACGCTTGTTTCCTTAATCACAGTTACATACGCGGGTTGACTTCATTGAAGTAGTGTATATGAAATTGAGTATTGACTTGACTAATAATGATTCACACCCTCGCCCCCTCAGTAATATATCGAACATAGTGACATCCTTGATTTCTTGGAATAGTAGTATGCAAACACACACATTTTTAAGCTCATTGAGAAAATAAACTTAGGGTGGGAAGTTGGATTTTGTAGGTCGAATAATTCTAGGTAAGGAGGAATCTATGGTTCCTCGGGAACTTAGTTTCTCTTCTTCATTTGGAAATTCCTTATTGAGATATTCAATATGTAGAGGAGGATATTCTTTTGTTAGGATATTCCACGATCTTAAGTGAATATCACGGAAATCTAGGGAAGAGATGAAATAATTTGGGTAATTTGGGTAAGATGTGTGCCCAAAAACTTGGCATGGTTGGGATTGTTACAAATATTGGGGTCAGGAATAGGCTATGTAGGTCGTTTTAGTTGAGGATGGGTTGATGTAGATGACTGCATTTGTGAAGAGGGTGAAAGTTGGAAGGGTGGTTGCATTACAACTTATTTAGGGCCTCTAAAAGTGTGATTCCTCTATGTTTGTTGAAAAATTTTATTTGGGATTGGAGTAGCCATCCATGGCTAGGCAGGAAGGCATGATTTAGGAGAAGAATACTACATAAAAATATTAGTCCAATATGAATTGAAATACTGAGATTGGTCTTGGACCATACCTTGAGGCTTCGGTTGCCATGGACGTTTCTAATAGAGAAAACATAAGTACTTCGATTCCTTAGCTTCTTTGTAGATATATTTTATTACTAGTAGTCATGGACACTTTCTAGAAGCGTGGTCCTCACTGCATATCATAGATGTCTCAATTTGCTCCCAAAAACACTCCTTTACGTTTTCACTTTAGGCAAAAGATTGTTAATACCAGCTCTAATTCAAATTTATTTTTATTCATATGTAATGTATCTAATTGGGAACATAATGAACTAAGGATATCAATTTCAAAATCTTCCAACATATTCTTAATTTATTCTCTTCTGGCCCTATTTCCAATAGTCTTTCCAATGCTTGTCAATGCATCTCTCGATCCTCTACTAGCTTTTGAAGTGCCTATAGAACATCTTCAACATAGCTCAGTGATGAGAAAATATAGTTGTTTACAGATATATCCTCCACACGTGAGGTTGAGGATTTCAATACAATCATCTCATACCCCTCTTAATAATAAGATATGTTGTTTAATGTGAACCACAATTTCGTATCTTTCTCTATTGAGATTATAGTAAAATATATCAACATAATATTAATTAATTTCACCTTCATTTTGTATCATATTGAAGAAATCCTCCCTTATTTGCTTATCCTTGTAGTAGTCTGGGTACTTCTCTAGGAATTTCTACTTCATTTGATTCGATGTGTGGTGCTTCCCTTACCAAGAATCATGAATCTACTTAATGTAGAATTTTTGAGTGTGGCAGGGAACAAATTCAACTTACGATAAACTTTCACATTATCATAACTCGTATAGAGTACATCAAACTCAAAGAGAAATGTTTTCGAGACTTCCTTGGATAGACCATGAAACTTTAACAAAGTTGGGTGAGGAATATTCTTTATTTTTGTTTCCTCATTTGATTCTTAGATAGGAAAGCTAAAGATGGTTACTTATTCATTAACCTCAAGTACCATATTTTGTTAAGGCATTTTCTCTTCTACAGAGGTTCTATAGGAGAGTTAATAATAATCAACTCTTCGAAGTGGAACTACTCACTTATGGGATCTTCATGAAACAAGTGTTCTTTGGTGCAAAGGACGAATATTGTGCAATTTTGAATTTCTAGCCAAAGATGTTAAGTTTCCTCTTGGTAAGGGAACTTACTGTGGGAGTCAGGTAATTAGTTCGAATATACCCCTTTTCCTCTTGAGAATGACTTGCACTATTATTTTTATGGGCGTTTTTACTAGAACTAGAAAATATACGATGTTAATCTCTAAGTTTACGCATGAAAACTTAGAGTGAAATTCTATCTAAGGTAAGTTGTTGTAGAAAGAAATTGATTTCATCAAATGTTGAAAAGGAAATTCTATTCACTAAAGCAAGAAAAAACAAATAAATAAAAAATTGTTGTTCTATTAATAGGTCCTGAACAAATTCACCAAAAGTATGGAACCTTTCAATACAAAAAAATAACGAGTCATACATTTAATTATTAATCTAATGTTTTTATGGAACTTGGGAACTGTTGTGCACCATATATGCTATTACAATATATTATGTTCTATCGTAGTTGTAGTGTTCTAAATTAACTTCATAGAGAAAGATATTAGGATGTTTTCACAAGTCAATAGGAGAAATCATCACTACACTTTCAGTAAATTCACGTCTTACAAGAAAGTAAAGACGACACTTGCAAGGAATTAAACACACTTTTAGGAAAGCAAACAAATTGGCAAAAAATGGGTGACTTGTTTGAGGTTTTATATGGTCTTGAATTATATAAAAGGAATTCACATGAAATGAAGTGGCTAACAATTATGTAATAAAGTACAAGCTATAAGAGATTCAAACCATTTTGTGCTACCAAGAGTCACACCAAGGAAATAATTGCAATTTTTGTGGAACAAAATAAATTGAAAGGTAAATCTAAAAACAGAGTAACCAACTAAATCGAAAAAACAAAAAACTTGAATATTAATTACATATTTACAACAATAACCTAATCTATGAGCTGTAATGATGATTGCACACAAATTGCATTAATAATCAAATCATGAGTTAGAACTATATGAGTTGTAACTATGTATTATATAAATATTCACAACACTATGCTAATGAATGAATTAAATTTTAAAGTCACATAACTAGGTAAATAATAGAATTAGATATCACTGTTGCATCACTATGTCAATAGAATAATTAAATATGAAATTCGCAACAATATAATAAATAGAGGAACTGTTGGAAATTAAAGAATGCAAATAAACTACAACTACACTATAATGTTACAAACTATACCTAGGAAAGGAGGGGGGCATACTTCCTTCAGAAAGGCACTAGTTAGAGGAAAAAAAAAGTGCTAATAGTTCAACATACCATCAACTCAAATTGAAAAGGAAAATAAAATTTTAATGTAGAAGTTAAATTATAAATATAGACTAGCTAAGTATCTTGATATCTTTCTTTAAAAATATATATTTATCACCTATTGTTTTGTTTATACAACTATCTAAACTAAATCAATGGGTTGATGGATAGTCATGAGAATATATTTATTCCATCCAATTACAATGAATTCAACAAAAGATGGGAAAATGTTGACTCATTAAGTTATGTGACAAGTAGTAGTTAGGTCATGCTTTCCTTGTTGAGTGACAAATTTCCTTGGTTAATTTTTGTTGTTAGGAGATTGGCTTATTGGTTGATCTATGTGTTTTGTTGGTAATAACTATGGATTTGAGATGATGTGCTACACCAAGTTTCTATAGTTGCAACACCTTTCCCAAATCGTTAATCTATTGAGAGATGCAATAATAATTCCTAGAGTGACTTGTAGCAATGGTGTTGAGGTGCATTGCAGAAATGGTGCTATGTGAATTGAAGTAGCAAAGAGTTGCAACGTGAGTGACAACAATTTAGAGTTACAACACAAGTTCAACACTTTCAAGTGGTAGCATGGTTGATAGCACTTCAAAGTTGTAACATTTCAAAATTATAGCATTTATGTAGAATAATGAGTTGCAATTGCCATCAATATGGAGTTTCAACACCTAGAAATAGGGATTTCAACACCTAACAATAGGGAGTAGTAGTAGCCATCGATGGTGAATTGCACCACCTATGTCATGCTACCATCTAAATTTAACTTTGTAGTTGTACCTCCTAAATACCATTAGTTAGCATAGACAGGAAATTATATCCTTAAATTCATAAGAATCAACATCAAAATTGCATATTAATAGTAAATTATACCTTAAAAAAAATGAATCTATATGAGAAAAAAGGTTATTGGGATGAGATGAAAATGGGAAAAAGATTTCAAAAAAGGTTTTAAACGGGTGATAAGAGGATGCCAAATTAGGCACCCGTCAAAATAATACTTTAGTAACTTGATCATCAAAGGGATTTGTAACGAAGTGCACATGTACCTCAATGTTATTATTGTGTTGATCTCATACTGGATATTTTATGAGCTTGATGGCACCATGATTTTTTCTCAAGAGGATGATATAATTTTATTTTTGGATCCAAACTCTGAAGGATCTATCAAAGAGACAATACTTCTTGAATTGGATTAACCACTTGACAGTCTTATTCTATCGAAGAAAGAGCAATAACTTAATGATTTTTACAAGCTAAAGTGACAAGTCTCGAACCATGACCGAAAACATAATTTTAGTAAACATCCAATCATCATGGTTTCTAGTCCAATCTGAATCAGTGAAACTAAACAAAAAAAGGTTTCCCCCTAAACAATAATGTCACTTAAACTAAACTATACCCTAAATATAGTAGAGTGTCATTTTTATTTCTTTTCAACGACCCTCATCTCATGTTTACTTATACTAGGAAATATGAACATCAATAAAGGAAGTATCATGGTAGGTATGAGTCAAATATAAGATGCTACCACCTAAGTTTAAATCAACTTCGGGTCTAGTGTGAGTGGCAGTAAGTTTAAATCTAGAGTGAAAAGGGGGATGTGATGGCCTACCATCTTCGATGTGAAAATAGTGAAGAAGCTCACATGCATACATAGATTAGCAAACATAAATTACTTCTGGGTTTGTAATATTTAAAGGGCAAGGAAATAATTCAAACATCCTAAGTTTATCATGTTCAACTTCTTCATAAGGATTTACTTCAAATGGAATAGATGTTTAGTGCTACTACGAGGGAGGATAAGGTCATCAACATAAAGGACAAGGATTATGAAATGTCTTCCTACTTTCCTTTTTAATACCTTTGGGTTAAAATGGCATCTACATAATATGGCATAAATAACAAAACTATCCATTTTTTCATACCATGATTGAGGAGCTTATATAAGACCATAGGGAGATGTATTAGGTGGAAAACAAGAATGAAGTCACTTTAAACATAGCCTATAGGATGTTCCATGTAGAACCCCATGTAAGAAGGTGGATTTTTAATATCCATTTGATGGAACTTCCATCCATGTGAGCCATCAAGAGCTCAAAAAAGGTGACTGGAATTCATTTTGGTGATAGGGTAAAAGGTTTCATTTTACTTAATTGATTCAACTTGAGATCATTATTTAGTAAACACTTGAGGATAATGTCTTTCGATACTTCCATTTGATGCATACATAGTTATATATACTCAATTTTGTCTAATTTTTTTTTTCCTTTTGGAAGAGGTACAAGTTCCCAATTAGTGTTCACCATCAATGAACAATATTCTTCATTCATAATTGTTTCTCAATCTAGACGGCTTTAAGCTTCTATATTTTTTTTTGAATTGTGTCTTTGAAACATGGACCAAAAGGTATGAGGCTCATTTGAATTGCGAATGAGAATTATGTGGTTCTATAGGATCACCAGCAAGGTCACTAGCTTATTCACATGTTAAGTATGCCCATTTGGGAAGTTGTAGTGTTGGTGAAGGTTCGTGTTCAATGGACTTATTTAGAGTAAGGTGAGAATGAGGAGGTGGATTTACATCCTGAATGCCATCATTTGAAGGACAAAATATAATAGGAAGAGAAGGTGTCCCAAAGACCAAATATGGATTATATGTTGAAGGGGACACAACCATTAAATTAGGCTCACAAGCCAAGTGATTTTTATTAAACTCAACATCTATTATAGTGATTATTTGATTAGATTTAGGTTGAATAAGTATATAATATTTTACAACTTCATAATATGAAAAAAAAAATACACTTTTTCATTTTTAGGTTGTAAGTATTTCCTTTGTTATTTAGGAATGTGAGCCCTTGCGATATTAGTGAAGATATGGAAATGAATTACATCTAGCTTAATGTTGTTCCATGCATTTTTAGTGTTATATTTCTTAAATCCTTTGTGGGAGTGCAAATTACTACATAAGTTGCACATTTGATTGCTCCCTCCCAAAAATTGACACTTAATATCTTAGATTGAATCATATAATTACCCATTTACTTTAAAGTACAATTCTTTATTTTACCAAAAATAATTTTCTCCTATGTATTTGTTGCATTTGAATTCCACATTTAGTGCAATTATTTTATAATCTATTATTAACAGATTCACCTCCTTTATCTATCCTCAACATTTGGAGTTAAAGTCCATACTTTTTTTCTATAAGGGCCTTGTAGGGAAAGAAAATGTCAAATAATTCACTTTCAATTCTTAAGAAATAAACCCAATTTCAGCTAGCTAAGTCATGAATGAAAGTTAAAAAGTAATTTAATCGAAAGAAGGATAGATAGGAAAGTGTACCACAGAAATCACTGTAATTAACCTACAAAGGGGTTGACACGTGTCAACAGACATGCTTATTAAAACTTCTACAAGATTGTTCTCTCAACAAAATCAATGAAAAAACAATCTTTGAAATAAATGAGAGGAAGACCAGTCACCGTATTTTCATTACATAGTTTCTACGGTGAGTGATATTTTATATGACCAAATTGCTCATGCAAAATTTTAAAAACATAGGGAAAAGGTGAGGACCTAAAGTTGTAAAACTTGCACAAGTGCATAATATCATCAACTATTACAGTGGAAAGGACTTGCTTAGGATTTTTTAAATTTTGATTAAAACATAGTGAGGTAAGAACTATATTATTTACGTCCACCCGAATGAGTGATATAATACTCTAATAGAAGGCTATAAAATATACTTGGAAGAGATAATACATCATTGAAATGATTGTTATCTACTTAAATTATTTCATACCCTACAACATGAAGAGATTAATTATCACCAACAAATATTTATTTGGTGTTACAATGATTAAAATTTAAAAAAATGGCATTATCTTTACCCATATGATAAGATTCTAGAGAAGAAATAATTCACACATTGGAATAAGAGGTAGATGCTGCATTGAAGGAGAAACCATGAGAAAAATGTGAATGTTCTTGACAAGAAGTGTTAGAAAAAGAATCAAGACTAATGTTATTCTTTTACATTATTTCTTCTAAGACCTTCATCTTTTCAAAACATTTAGAGTCTACACATCCATATTTCCCACAATAATTGTAATATGTGTGAGTCTTTTTACCCCATTTTGTTCGTTTGTCAACTTTAGGAGTAGAGGCTAACTGAGAGGGTTTGGTATAATTATTTTACCTATTGTTGCAAGGATGTTTCTTCTTTTGATGGTTAGTCTTATCATTTTGTTGGACCACTAGAGCCTTTCTATATGTACTTGTAGTACCAACCTCTCTAGTATGGAAGAGCTTGTTCCACTATCTAATAAAAGATTCACAAAAATATTCAAGACAAGGTTCTTTATGGGAATCCCTGAGAGCTCCTTTAGTGGCATAAAATGTTCATAAAAAGGTAGAATATGTAGAATCAAGCTTCGAAAGAATACTATATATATATATCTATCTATATATATATATATATATATATATATAGATAGATAGATAGATAGATAGATAGATAGATAGATAGATAGATAAATATATGCATCATTAATCCTTTAGCTTTACTCAATAGTATAGAAACAAGAGCTTGAGCATTTTTAACTTAAGAAAAATAATTTTCAAACTAGGAGAAACCATTAGGACTTAAAGCCATGATATGATTTTCAAGATGATAAGATCCAATAATACTAGGTTCATCGAATATATTTTTCAAATTTTCTTAGACTAATGTGAAATCTCAAATTAGGATAAATGTGCATTCTAATTAATCAATGAGCTTCATCATTCCTACTATCTCATTTGTCCCTTTCATTCATCTAGAATATTTTCTTTGGTGATGCTAGTAGAATTGCATAAAAGAGCATGTAAAACCATAAATGCGACACTTTCAGAAGAATAAACACATAAAAAGACTATAAAGAAAATTGCACCAATGTTTGATAGCGAAATTCACTTGATGTGGGCTACATCTCCAAGCCAGCTTCAAAGTGGAGAGGCCCCTTCATTCATTGCAACTAAAAGGAAATAAAGCACATGGTAAAATACATCATTATACCACCGTTTATGGGAGTGACCTAAAAATGGGTTACTCAAATCCCCAATATGACTACACCAGAGAAATCATTGTTAAATTCTGATTAAAATGATTATAAACTTAGTTGGGTTCTCTCACTGTCAATTCTGGACCCCCAGAGAATCTCTAAGATTCCACAATAGAATATCTTAGGAATATTCCCTTCAAATATACCCCTTGAAGATAATTCTCGAGAGAGGTTCCCCCTCCTAATTTTTCTTTTGGCAGTTTTGTCCCATCATTAGGATAGTAGGTGTATAAGGTGACCTGTATCCTTCACCTCAGTGTATAATTGAGAAAAATTAAGGAATTCTTGCGCTTCCAATAGCTCCCTGTCCCAATTGTTTTCGTAATTATTACAAAACATGTTTTGAGTCGTTATCAATTCTGTGTAGCACACTCGTATTATATGAATTCAAAACATGTGCACAGTTTCATACAAATCAAGCACGTTATGTCTGAATAACATGGCACTGTTTATTCTAAACACCTAAATTTTTTATAATGATATGTGCATTTTGTTTTTCAAATGAATACAAAATATATTATCAAATTTAAATCACATTTTATATTTTTATGAATAAAATCAATGTATATTGATTATTTGTGATACTTGTTACAACGCCTTGATTTATAAAATTGCTTGGGTCTTATGATTATAGTTTTATTATAAGGATGAAAAATTATTTTAAGGTATAAAAATTTTGTTAAATTTTATTAATTATTAAAATATAGAATGTTTGTTCATATTTTTATTAAAATATTTAAATTTCTATTGATTTTATATAGTTTCTATAAAATATTGATCATTTTCAAAGTAAAGTAATTATGTCATAGGTGAGTCAATTCTAGAAAAATGGAAAAATAATTGAAAATTAACCCTGAGATATATATGATTTTTCTTATCCACCAAAAAATCAAATAAGCATATAAACATTTAATTCAATAATAATACACCTAAATCAAGTCGAAAAACAAATGCATAAGAATGCCACTTTGATGAGAAATACTCATGTTCATTTTATGTTTATAAATAATTTTTTATGATTTTAAAATTAAATCTAGTTGATGCACATAGTAGACAAGAGATGTAATATTAATAACAATGTAGTGGCCGAAGACATATGGTTTAAATATCATAAGGTTATTGTTATCATTGTCCCCTCTTGTATTTAGATTGCATGAAACCATGCTATCCTTTAGAGTATACCTCTTGCGCTCAATGCATTTTCATTCAAGGTATTGCAATTATGGAACCTTTTATAATGACAACTCCTAAACTTGAGAACGATGTGATGTAGGAAAATACCAATTCAATATAATATCCTCTATGATTTCATCGATGAGAAGCCCAAAGAGATACCCTTATTTTTGGGATGCAGGGACGGGGGTATGGATAAATGGATTTGATATATTTATAAATATGACTCCATCTCCTTCTCTATGATTCAAATATTGGCTAGAAACAATGCTAAGCTTATGTCCCTCAATTTTATTTTCCAATTTCCTATGAAAAGGAACAGAAATCACCTTCATTCTTATGGAGACATGAACTTGATAATACATAGGATTAATCGATTATATATTTTTTAAAACTATATTTTTTTTTCTCTTTTCCAAAATATAAAATTCAATATTTCAAATTTATTCTTTATCTCATTTGATCGTGTGATCAGGGAGAGGAACCATGAATAAGATAATCTCTCTAAAAGTAGACAAATAATGAGTAAAGTGCATATGTGATCAAAGAAAAATACCAGGGCATCTCCACAGGATACTTTCATGCATCTCGAGTCCAATGAGTTTGATTTGAATATGCATAACACCCCTCATTTTCTTTCATTGTTTCAACACTCATACATATGAATGTTAATAGTGGGATTAAACATAATATTTGTATATAGATACCTTCATATAGATGGATTATTTGAATATAGCATATGTTGAAATTATAGCAAGGAAAGGCTTATTTGACTTGTGCCTTAGTCAAAGATGATAATTTTAATTTAATCTCATAGATTTTTTAGTTACTTGTCATTTAACATGTGTGATGTGGCCTATCACTAAGTTATTGTCATTTAATTTGAGTTAGATGTCTTTTAGTGTGTTGTGTACTAGTTGATAGCTAAAATTTAGCTATCTAGTGGAGTTAAACTCTCGTGTTTGTCAGCTAACTGATACCTAGTTATAGAATAGAGATAGACATGAGCCCTTGAGCTTAATCGATTAGTTTTACTTTTGTTAGCTCAACTGACTCTCTGTTAACTAGTTGTATCTACTAAATTTAGCCCTAATAGGTCATGCAATTCGAATTGCCTAATGAGATTGAAGGAAGGCACAAATGTATTTATTCATTATACACATGCCTTTGGGTAAAGGCTTGATAATCAAACAAAGAAATTTATCTGGGGAACTGTGCAAGGAAATAGGTTTGTGCTACGAAATAGGATCTCCTAGTAGACGTTACTTTCCTAAGTGTTGGGCAGGTCTTGTGTCGTGTTTTGATCAGTATTGAAACAGAGCTTTAGGCTTCAAGCAATTACTATGTAATAGATGAGATTGCTCAGTTGATTCAATACAATAAATAGGGGTTCTTTCTTGTTTGGTTCCCCTAATATAATTTGTCTTATATATGTTATTGTGTTTCTATTCATTGTTTTCTTTCTGCAGAATTTTGGTTTAAAAATTTTGTGTCTTTTTGCTGATAAGTTTTCTCTCATTAGAAATTGCAAGATTTCAAGGACTTTATACATGGTATTAGAGTTGAAAACAAGGTAGATGTTGAGTTCCTTGATCAAGTTCAAAGAAAATTATAGGGAATATCAATTAGTGCAGGAATTCTACAAGTGTAGGAATCATGACATCCCATGATTTGATGACAGAAAATGCCCTAGAAAGGACATAAAACGTTTTTGCATGGGAAGAAAAAATGGAGGTTTTGTTTGATGATAATGGGGTTTTCGAATACATCAAGACTGATATTCCTAAACCTCCTACATCATATGAATAACACCTAGCTCAATAGAAGAAGGACATTGCCAAATATAGGAGGATGACCATAGAAGGAATTAAAAACTGTATTACTCAAATTTTTCATGGGAAGGAAACACCATTCCAAATGTGGAACGACCTTACTAATCTATTTGAAAGAAATAGTGATGCCATAAAACTTTCTTTGAAGAAAAAATTGAGGAACATTCAAATGGGCAAGGATGAGCCCATTGGTACATATCTATATAGGTTTTCTCAAGTGAGGGATGAACTTGGAAGTGTTGGAGAGACAATCCCACCAGTAGATCTTGCAAGCCTTGCTCTTTTTGGTCTTCACAAATCTTGGCATAATGTGATATCCCTCATTATTTGCAATAATTAGTATTGTCTATTTTTGAAACAATTAGTATTGATCAATATTTTTTTCCAAATTAAACTATGATCGGTTGGATCGTGATTCCATCACTTATGTAAATGAATAAGATACAAGTGGCTACGAAAATAAATACTTCAGTTATATATATATTGGAAGATATAATTACTTGAAAGGAGGCACTCAAGTAACAAGATAATTGCCAATCTCAATTTTAGATAAAATTGAGATAAATCTTCCTTGGGAAACAAATGGTTCCAAAAATTTAAAATCTAATGGACAAGAGATAAGTATCCATTAGATCTACTAGCTAGAGAAAAATGTTAGTATATTGAAGGATAAAGCATTGCTGAAGAAAAAAGAATGATTTAACAGCAAAAAGCCTTCCACAAAAGTTGGACGCCACTAATGGAAAAATAAATTATGGAAGAAAAGGTAATAAATACCTAGAGAGAAGATGAAAGTGATGTTGATCACTGAGGGATCTGGCTGGAAATTATTCTCAGCTCCGGGGAAACTACTGGAAGTTCATGGTTGGCTAGACTCATTCATTGATTCTTCTAATTGTTTGGTTAAAAATTCTATGTGATTAATTCTGTAGGTAAATAAGTACATGCATACTATGTATTGCAAGAATGGATTGAACTTAGAATGGTAATTCTGAATGATTAGTTAGGTTCCTATGTAAAGAGATTTCTGCTATGTATTGAAAAACAAAGATAGAAATTAGTTCCAAACTTTTGTGTTGTATCATAATTTATTACCATACAAATGATGTAGAGAAGATGGTTGCATAGATAGAGTTGTAGTATCGGGGTCAATAAATCCTTTCTAGGGGTAGGAATGATATTTTTTATGATTAATATACAGGTTGAAAGAATCTTAAATGTCATTTTAGTTCAATTTTATTAATGCCTGTCGTTGATTTGAAGGTGGGAATTTCCGTTAATAATATGTTTATGCTTACTATTGTTAATATTGTCAGTGTTCCTATTTAGTTTAATATTTACTATTTCCTCTCTACGGTAATAGAAGTATATAAGAAAATAGTAATTAATGCTCAGAGTAAACGGATTTGAAGAGGTAAAGTAGTGCTTTTAGAGCACTCGAGTCATTTCTTAATGCCTAAAATGTCCAAAGTTACATCTAGGCATAATGGAGAAGATAGGAACACATTGATTACCAAGGAAATGATTAATGATTTTTGGTTCAACTTAATGAGTCATTATAAATATAGTGAGAGAAATTAGGTTGGGTTAGGAAATAGAATATATTATGTAAAAGAAGAGTTGTAATGTGTATGATTTCATTAACTGTGATACAAAAAAGTAAGGAAATATTCTTAAATGAGACAAATATTATGGTAATATGTCAAGAAATTAGATAATTAGATGCTAGAATTTTTAGGAAATGATATTAGAGGAACTAGAGCACTACCGTAAGTTAACTGTTATCTTTAAAGAACACCAATAAAAATTACCCTAGAAAAGATAATTTGTCACTTAACTCGTAGCTGATCATTTTAACAAGCTGACCAATGAGCATAGGTTCAATCGTCGGTATTAGTATAAGCTAAGTTAATTCACTAATGGTTAATAAGTTGAATTTAACATTTAAACATTGTAATATAAGTAAAGAACATAGATCTATTGTACATAGCCATATAATTATCACAATACAAATCCATATACAAAGAAAATACCTTGCTAGTAAGCAACTAAACATAGCTTTAGGATCTATTATGAACCCAGGAAAACAAGATAACTCATATAGAATGTCTATAACAGTCCAAAATGAGCAATTTAGATGAAAGGAAAATTTTTTTGGCACCAACATAAGGCTTGCATGCCATTCAAAGTTATATAAATATAAAGTGATAAATACTGAATGAAATAGTCAAACTAGCTAGCCACGGAGAAAATCCCTGAAGGAATTTATTAAATTACAACTGAACTGTGTCTTAGTCATTCAGAACTGGACTTCTGAGGAATTATGAACCATAGGGATTAAATCACCAAGAGACGAAAAAACAACTGGGATTACAAAACTACTAAACATAAAAAGACAATCTCAATCGATCTATCTAGATTTTTCACTGGACTCGATACTTGAATAGCTCAAGTGTTGGAAGGTTCAACTCGAAGGTAAGTAATAGAATCACCAACCTGGAAACCAGTTAAGAGGTCATTTGAAGATAATCCCGAATACTCCATAGTCTGAGACATGGTATGAGGGTAGTGTGCGTACCTGGGTAACAAACCTGAGAGTCACAAATGAGATCTATGTTGAAGAAAAAATCATATGCACTAATAAATAATTACCCAAGGAAGACACATTTATATTACCTGAGTATATGCCACTGGAGCTTGTTTCCTGCACCATATTGCTAGAAATGGAATATAAGTTAGCTCTAATGTAGGAAAACCATACCCAAAGGAATGTGGAGTTAAAAAACAACCATACATGTGCATGCATTAGGAAGAGCCATAACCTTACATGGAAGAGTAAAGTAAGACAAAATATTGACACCTATGTGCGGTGATTGGGTCCTTCTGGGCATAGAGACACCCTATAAGGGTAAGTAAAACCATTATCAGGGCAGTAATTGATCTCCATGGGATTTTCCTTTGGCGTAGATAAAACCATGATTCTTGGAGGAGTAAGCATTAGTGTAAATTCCAATTTAAAGCAGTGTAAACATTCAATTAGTAACTGGCTAATAGAAAGGAAGAGGGAAAAAGCACATCAATCACCTGAAGTAGACATGGCCCTTGGGATGAACTGATGAACCGCACGAGACCCATTTACTCTTTATCCTTTGTACTAGAAACAAAGTATTCATGACGATAAATTAGCACTGGAAGAAAGAGATGGTAAACAAAGAGAAATAATTTCACTGTGATAATAACCACTCTAAGAAAAATATAATAAAAATAGGACAATGTGAAAAACCCTTGCTGTCGAAAACATAAAAAAAACATTGTATTCAACCATAATACCTGGGTTCCATAGGTAGCGCACTGTCTTTGGGAACATAGTTACCGATCAAACAGGAACTATTACCCCAAAATGGGTACTTGAGCCCAAAAATCCCAAAGAAACATGAAAAAGCAACCAAAAAATAAGAAGTGTTGATTCTTCATCACCATTTTTGTTCAGAGTAAATTTTCAATATGTTTTAAAAATAACAGTAAAAATACAATAAAAGCCATTTTTTTGTGCAAAAAACACCATGGAATCGAAAAGTGTTTTTTCTGCAATAATGTATTTTCTTCAGGGTACATTTTCAACATTTTTTAATAATGACATTAAAAATAAAAATGTCATGACTCTAAAAAGCTTTAAATTTCCAACGATTTTCAAGCATGACATTAAGGATAGAATATCACGTCTTTTTTTTTTGTAAATTAGCAGTTATATATTAAATCATAGAATTACATAGGATACAAAATGTTTGTATGCACAGACAAAGCAAATTCATCACGTATGCTCAAAATGACTGTAAGCAACTGAACCTGCAACTACGGAACCCGAGGCTAACCGCGTAGGGCTACCTAACGAGGGATCTAAACTAGAAAAGACAACCAGCCAAGGTTGCTTGACAGTAGTCACAAAAAGAAAGACAGCCTGGAGGATCTACAAAAAAATGAAAAAGAGATGTAAAATAAGAGAGAAACAAGAAATCGAGTAGCCATTACAGCTTCAAAATCACATAGTCTTTACTGGTTGCACTTGTGCCAGCCATTTCATTCTCGAGCTCAGGTTGTAGAATCCTTTGAGGAGTGGGGCGCTTCACCTTGCTGGTGTCAATTTCTTCCATCAGGACTTCCACCACAACATTTTTTCCTTAACGGATGGAGAGCATTAGGAGATTGATGAGGACTCCCTACTTTTGCGAAAGGATTCTGACTTCCTGAGTTAGGGCACTAAAATTGAAATCCATGGCATCTAGCTTAGTCGAATTCTCTGTAGAAATGAGGGAGATGGCCTGGTGAGATTTCTTGATATCCTCAGCCTACATGCTGAGCGCTTTGGCTAGCATGGTATTCATTTGCCACATTTCTCCTTGGGTTCAAATCAACTATGTGGCTCTGGTAGTCGCTGTGCCTGGATCAGATATCTAGTCCATTTTCATCTCCAAAGCCTGATCATCCATCGGTTCCTCCTCCTTTGTAACTACCACTTCGAGCTCTTCAATTTTTCATTTTTCTTTCCGAGTGGTTCAGGTCTCATAAGCCTCATAGGATTTCTTGAAGTCCCGCATAGTAGAAGCATTGCGACTACCCTCTCACGCCATAATGTTATTGCAGGTCGAGGAGATAATGAAAATCCTAACAACACTGGGATTTTTAAGAAATGGGGCAGGAGAATGCAGTGTCCTGATCATCTAGTTGGATGCCTTAGATATAGCTGAGGGTGGAATGGTCTGGCTCGAGATCTCCCACCTCGCCTTCGTTGATACGTTGTTCCTGCCATAATAACTACCATTCCGATTTCCCAGCTCCTCTTCATGATGCAGATCCAGAGCCATAACTCTGCCATGCTTGAGGCTATTAGTTGAAGGCCAGGTGTCCTCCTCTGCATCGTGTTGATGGTGTCGATCATACTTTTTGTTGATTCTCCTCCCCGTCCAATAAGCATTGACATTGTGGATGATTTCCCACCCTTCCCCAGGTACTCCATGGGCATGTCACCTGTTGTACCTTCGTTTGGCATTAAGTATGTTGTTAATTCTCATAGGTAACTAATGAGTCGTATCATGTCACCCTTCTTCCACTCTCGATGCTCCAGTATGATCTTGCCTCGAGATGAGAGTGCGTTGATGTCAAAGCTCGTTTTTAGTGACATCTTGACAACAAGTGTCAATGATCTCCATCGGCTGATCGACACAATGCTGCTGAGGGAGGAGAGATGATTCGCAATGAGCGTTCTAACCATGGCTAATCTCCAGTTCATTGTAACCTTGTCCGGTCGAGTTCCTTTTTCCATTCTCTTCACCGTAGTGATGGCCAAGAGGGAATTTCCTTCCACTATAACAGAGGCTTTACCTAGCCAAATGAGGGTTTGCAGCCCCTGTTCCAGGGTTGCAAATTCTGCTTCATTGTTGGTGACCTCCCCAAGTACTCTACAGTAAATGTGGATGATTTCACCTTTGTCATTACAGATGATGCCTCCAAGCCCTGTAGGGCCAGGGTTTCCCCTGGAGGCCCCGTTGAAATTTAATTTGCAAAATCCCGGGGTGGGGGCTAGCTAGACTGAAGGAATTGGAGCAGGCCAAAGGTGGTCAACTTGAGCCTTGTGACTTATCAGACCATTCATTCCAAAGAACAGTAGGATGCAAGAGTCATTGGGAGTGAGCGTCTTGTCATGTTCCACTTTGCAGATGGTAAGGGCAGTCTCTTTTAAACTGTGCATAATGACTGTTTGATGGTTTCAATTTGCTTGACTTATTTTTGAAAAAATTGTATGTTCCTCTCTTTCCAAGTGTTCTAGACTATAAAACCGAGGCAGAGCCTCCAAAGGGCATTAACCGTATTACAACTGAAATATTTTGTGCGCCAATTTGCAATGGAGTCTTGAATAGAATCTATGTGTCTGTCTGTTTGTTTGATTATTCCTTTCATCCATTCCCACATATTATTGGTCCAATCATAGTCATTAAGTAGATGGTTCATTGTTTCCTCATTCTTTTCACAGAGGGGGCATCTAGAAGGCCCAATGAAACCTCTTTTCATTAAATTCTCCCAGGTAAGGATTTTTCAATGCATGAGAAGCCAAAGAAAAGATTTTATATTTGGCCAAAAAGCATTGTTCCAGACATTTGGGTACCAAGCTACTTTGTCTTAAAGGTTCTAGTGCTCGAGATAAATTTTTGCCTCCTTGAGGTTGAAAGTTCCTCCATCGAGTTTTCCCCACCTATGTTAATCCTCCTCCTGAGTGGACAGGATCATTCTCTTCTTCAGATCAGAGTTTAGGGTGCTGAGGAGGTCTATCATGTCTTCCTCCGGGGGAAGAGGCTCTAGGTTCCATTTCCTCCAGTGCTGGTTCTCATTGATATCAGACCAATATTGATGGACTTTTATCTTGCCCGTTGACTGAAACCATCTTTGCAGTGCAAGATAATTGGGGTTTTCTAGTTTAGGTAGTTGTTCCCATGCATCCTCCTAGAATAAAACCTTGTTTCCATTTTGAATTTCCCAAAAGCAGTGGTTCTGAATGAGGTGGTTGTTGGCTCTAGCCAGATTCCAAATAGGGGAACCTTTAGGGGCATCTGCCATTCTGATCAGGTCCTCAGATCTCCATGTATCGACATGTTTGGCCTTCCATAATTTTTCCCAAGGTTTATGGGGTTCCTTGAGCCATCGCCACCAAAGCTTGGCTCCATAAGCTTTGTTCATAGTGTCCGGGTCTTGCACCCCTAAAGCCCCCAGGATTTTGGGTTTGCATAATTTAGTCCAGGCTACAAGTGCCCACTTACGTTTATCTGCTTTGCCCAACTAGAGAAAGGCTCTTCGAATATTCCTAATTTTATGTATAACCATTTTCGGAGTTGGGAGGATAGAAAGCATGTAGAGAGGAATGGATTGCAGAACCGCCTTAGTCATTACAAGTATTCCTGCAAAATTCAAAACTCTGTTGATCGAGTAATTTCCCCTATCCTCTAACTTGGAGAGCAAATGCTCCCAGTGGAGTTTTTGCCAAGGCTTGCTAGTGAGAGGAATGCCAAGATATTTAGAAGGGAGGCTGCACCTTTTGAAACCAAGGATATTAGTGAGGTACTTTTGGACCACCTAGTGCATATGGAAGAAAAAAACAAAGGATTTATCCAAGTTAAGATCCATACCAGAAGCTTGGATAAATAGGTTCAAAATGGCTTTGAAACCTTGGGCTTCTTTAGCAGTAGGGGTGCCATGTAGCATAGTATCATCCACAAATTGTTGATGGGTAGTTGTAGGAGAGTCAATCAGGGGCTGCAGACCTTTGATAATATTCCTATCCTTAGCCGATTTGATGATGCGACTTAGCTTTTCCATTAAGATAAAAAAAAAAAAAAAGGAAAGGGGAGATGGGATCTCCTTGACGAATGCCTCTGGAAGGGAAGAAGGGGTCCGAAGGGGCTCCATTGACCAAAATAGAGAAGCTGGGAGAATTTACCATGGCAAAAATCCATCTGATCCAACGTTGGGCAAACCAAAAATCTTCCAAAATTGCTTCAAGGTAATTCCAGCTAACCTTATCATATGCTTTATAGAGGTCCAGTTGAATGATCATTCCAGCCTTTTTCTGAGATTGAAGGGTGTGGATCATTTCCTGTGCCAATAAAACATTGTCCATGATTTGCCTACCCTCGACAAATCTCGAATACTCTTCTAAGATGATCAAAGGGATAATAGGCTTTATCCTATTGGCCATGACTTTGGAGATGATCTTGTACAGAACATTACAGAGAGATATAGGTTGAAATTTAGAAGGCATGCAGGTAGCCTCTTCCTTGGGGATGAGGGCAATAAAAGTCGAGTTTATAGATTTGAGTATGGAGGAGGATCTTCTAGAGTCTTCGACCACTGCCCAAATGTCCTACTTCACTATGTCTCATCAAGCTTTAAAGAAATCAATGGTGAATCCATCTAGTCCTGGGGCTTTGCCATTGGCCATATCTTTGACTGCCTCTTCTATGTATAGGAGGGTGGGCAGGCAGTCTGAGGATATGTTCTTCTCCTCTGTGATTAGCTTGGGAATAAAGGTAATGATTTTTTTAATTGCCTCTTGTCTGTTGATGTTCGGGTTTGTGGCAATAAGACTGAAGCGGTTCTTGAGAATAGAGGCAATCTCCTGATGAGATTGAAAGGAGGTTCCCTATTCATCCTTAAGCTTGGTTATTTTATTAGAGCTTTTGTAATTCATGGCCGAGTGATGGAAAAACTTGGTGTCTTTCTCCCCTTTTTTCAGCCATTGAATACAGGTTTTTTGTCTCCATAAAGTCTCTTCTTGATTGCATCTCTTGTTCCATTTTTACAGGAGTTCAAACCTCGTGTTAATGGAGTTTTGAGATATGGCCACCTTGATCGAGTTGTTATGTATTAGAGTCATGTAATCCTCGAGGGCTTGCTTGTTCTCAAAGATGTTGCCAAAGACCTCTTGGTTCCAAATTCGAAGCTTTGCTCTAATGTGCCTCAATCTAGCTTGGAGCCAAAAAATTTTGGTTCCTCTAATGCCCAAATGCTCATTCCACCAAAGTTGGATGTTTTGGTGAAAGTTGGATGACTGAGCCAGAATTTTTCAAAGTGAAAGGGTCTATTTTATGAGGTGCCTAGAATGGTTGCCTGTAAAGATATGGGCCAATGATCCAATCCTCCAAATGGAGTAATCTCAAATTCCACTGTGATTCCTTCAAGGAGAATGGTATCCAAGATTCGAAACTGATCAAGCCTAGATGTGATAATCTTGTCTCCTCCTCTCTTATTATTCCAAGTGAAAATGCCATTTTTTGGTTGGATGTGCACCAGGTTATCCGTTCTTATGAAAGAAATGAAGGCCTCTACATCTTTGTTTAAGGTTCAAAGTCCACCCTTCTTTTGCCCCAGAGAGGTAATCATGTATAAATCTCCTTTATAGATGGCCTTAGCATGAGAGTGCCTTTTTTGCATCCTGGATAGGTTGTCCAATAGCTGTAGTTTATCCTCCAACCTTTGGGGGTTGTAAACATTAGTGAATAAGTAAGTGTCAGCTTCTCCCAGGATCTGCATTTCAATGGAAATGTAGGATCTGGAGGCCTCGGTGTTAAGGAGGAGTAGGGAGTGGGGATTCCACAAGATGGCTAAGCCCTCTTCCAGACCATTACCCTCTACATATAATTTATCCATTCTCTTTACTAGTCTTCTGCCTATTCCTTAGCCTACAACATTTGGTTTCTTGCAGGAAAACAATGTCCAGATTTTCCCGTGTGACTTTCTTTTTCAATAATCATTGTTTGGTTTGGCTATTGAGCCCTCTTGCAGTCCACAAGAGTATCTTTATAGTTAAACTATAATTATGAGGACAGAGTGAAGGCCTCAAGGACCTTCATCTTGCCTGAGTTGATGAGCAATTGACTTAGCTCATGTAGTGCCTCACTATTTATTCTTCTGCCTCATTTCTTTTTGTGTTTTGCATTGGAATAAGTTTGGTGTATGTTTTGTGCCTTGATGCCCAGTTATTTTGTTGTGACAAGACCCCTTTTCTACCCTCTCACGGCTGCATCCTACCTTGATAGAAAGAGGAAGTTGACACGATCAATCTCTTCCTCTGGAATGTGCTCCACCCCTTTTTGTTTCCATTGCTCACTATGGTGTTAAGGTCCATTCCTTCTTGTTCTAGAGTGTCATATAAGTCTCGATCCTCTGTGCCCACTTCACTTAGTGTCATTTCCTCGTCCCCTTCCATGTCTTTCCTAAATCCTGGTTCTCAGAGAAAATCAACAATCGAGATTGGAGTTGGAATTTGGTTGTTTTGATCGTTCTTTTCCGGGATGTCCTGCCCTCATGTCGGTGTTTGGGTATCCTCCTCTACTCCAGTTTCCTCTCCAAGCACCTCAAAGGTGTTCATAGACCTCTTGTTGATGTTTCCTGTCTTCGGTTGGTTTCTTCTATTAGTCCAGTGTCTGCCTGTGGGTCAGACAAAACCATCCTGATTTTTGGTTGGGGGATCCTTAGGTTTCTCTACAGGCTTGTGCATGGGACATTCGCAGATCTGGTGGCCATGTTCATGGAATTTTTGCATCTGAAAGGTATTTATTCATGGTCTATGGCTTGAAAGAAGACTTCATCTCTATATTCCAACCATAGACCTTCATGGAGAGCACCTGAAACATCCATTTCAACATATATTCTAGCACAAGATGTGTACCTTTTTTCGAGGGTAGATTCCGACGCTTGAACAAAGGTGCCCAGTTTATTTCCGATTTGCTCCAAGGCTACTGGTCTCTAGTAGCTGATAGGGAGGGAAAACTAGCAGATCCACACAAGAACATGCTTGAATGTTTCCTATTCTAGTGTTAAATTTGGTTTCCAGGGCCTCATGTAGATGCCTGCAGAGGCATAGAAGTAAGGGCCTCCATCAAAGATGTGGTCTCTGTCTTCAAGGTTCACAAAGACCACCGTAAAAAATCCTTTGGCCCCCAGGTGGAGTGTAACATCTCCTTTCAGGTTCCATGTTCACTTGATCCATTAGCATAAGGCTTTTCCCATGGGCCAAAAGCCCATGAACTTGCATATCACCACACGAATATCCATGTGATCCCTATAGGCTTGCAGTTCGGGGTCAGTGATGATAACCCTCAGGCTTTCTGTAGTTTTTGGTTTACATCTCCCCTGGTCTGGCTGTTTGTTTTCTGCGGCCTGCTCTTCTAGATCTAGGCGTTTCGAGGGGGAGGTTTCAGCAGCCTCCGCTTATTTATTATTCTTTCCCGCTGCTTGAGTGGGATCTAGTTTGTATTTTCCTTCCAGAATTTTTATGCCTTTTGTCTGGTGTGGAAACTGGTTTTCCTTCATATTGCCATCCATTTTTGTCTTCTTACTAAGCTCATTTTTCCCTATGGTGTTTGAACCCGTGATTTTCACTCCTTCCAAAGGACTTTTACCTTTTTCCATCATTATTTGTTTGTAAGAAGGGGTTCCATTGACCCCCGCTTGCTTCATCCATTGGGCCAGGGCAAGCCATAGCTGTAAAACCAATATACACAGAGATTTTCCTCTGGATCCAAAAATCGGGGCTACCAAATTAATTTTTCATTATATTTCTTTCAATGTTACAATACATATATATACATGTTGAAGCATCCAATACCATTGACCGAAAACCATCGTGCCCAAAATCATGTGCGAAAACCATGCACAAAGCCATAAGTAGATCCACCCACCTTATATAGGGTCCAAAAAAAGTTCCTTAGATCCCATAGAGGGGGGTTTAACTGCCCCCCTCAAACCCTTGTGATCCCTCCGCTGCGCAATCGTGCAATGAAGGGGCAGCTTTGCCCCCCATCTAACCCCCCCGTTAATAAGGAAGGCTAGTCGTGGAAAGAATATAACACAACCCAACATTCTCCCACTTGTTGTTTTCTTTCCACAATGGGCCACAAGATTGATTAGTCATTTGTCGAGCCTTGAAATGCCCATTGTTTCTCTACACCAAGATAATTTCTTAGAGCTCACAGATTTTGTCAATGCATCTACAGTATCCTTCAAAGTGTCCATGTTTACCAGCAACACCTTTTTGTCTTCTATCGTATCCCTCACAAAGTGATACTGAACATCAATGTTCTTTGTCTTTGAATGGTAAGTAAGGTTCTTTTCCAAGAAGATTTCACTTTGGCTATCACAGTATATTATTATAGCTCCCTGTACTAACCCCATACTAGAACATAATCTCTGCAACTAAACTGCTTCCTTGCTTGCATGAGTTGCTACCATGTATTCTGCCTCTATAGTTGATAATGCCACTACAGATTGTTTCTTACTCATCCAACTTACCGCACCTCCAAATAGGTTAAACACATACACACTTGTAGATCTTCTCTAATCCAAATCTCCAACCCAGTCTGCATCAACAAAGCCATGAATATCCAAAACTCTGTCCAATCATGTTCTTCCTTTGTAGCACAAACCATAATCACTAGTGCCATGCAAATAACTGAAGACTGACTTCATTGATGTCCAATGTTCCTTCCCTGGTTTTGACATAAACCTGCTCAATACTCCAACTACATGTGCAATGTCTGGTCTAGTACAGACCAGCGCATACATCATGCTACCAATTGCACTTGCATATGGAACATGGTACATGTCCTCTTCCTCTTCTTGTGTCCTGGGACACTATTCAGCAGATAAATTTAAAGCTACAGGAATAGGAACCTTCACCGGTTTACTATCCTGCATATTAAACCTCTACAGTATTGTCTCAACATAATTCCTCTAGTTTAACTAGAGCATCCTCTTTGTCCGATCTCTTTTAATTTCCATGCCCAAATATATTTTACAGTACCAAGATCTTTCATGTAGAATTTGGTGGACAATCAGGTCTTCAAATCTAGGATAATTTCTTTGTCATTTCCAACCATCAAGATATCATCCAAATACAAGGCCAGATAAATAATGTGGTCAGCAATTAATTTAAAATACACACAGTGAACTGCTTTGCTTTTGGTGAAGCCAAGTACCTGTATAAATGTATCAAATTTATGATACCACATCCTTGGTGGTTCTTTTAACCCAGACAAAGAATTTTTTAACTTGCATACTAGTCCTTTTTTACCCTTCACCGAAAGCCTTCAGGTTTCTTCATGTAGATCTCTTGTTCTAGATCCTCGTGAAGAAATGTTGTCTTCACATCCATATGTTCTACCTCAAAATTAAAAGTAGCAACAAAAAATAAAAGTAATCTAATAGAAGCTACCTTGCCAACAAGAGAAAAAACATAACCAAAATCAATACCTTGCACCTCGGAATGAACTTTTGCTACCAAATGAGCTTTGTGTTTCTCCACCTTTCCTTCTACATTTTTCTTCTTCTTGAACACCCATTTTCTACCAATGGGTTTTGTTCCAGCCGGCAACTCCACCAGATCCCAAGCCTCAGTTTTGTGCAAAGATGCCATTTCATCAACCATGGCCTCTTTATAGAGTTTTTCATCCTCTGAATCTACTTCTTCCTTCACAGATCTAGGATCATCATCAGTAATAGATAAAGAAAAAACTGAATAGAAAATAGATGGAATATACCTTTTTGGCTACCTTCTTGCTCGAACTTATCTTCTCACAACCAGGGTTTGTGACTATTCATCCTCTGTTTCCTCTTCTATTGTAGAGTCTGATTCTTCCTCCTTTCGTTCAAACTCTATCTTCTCAGGTTCCTTTGAAGGGACTTCATCTTTAATAACATCTTTCACCTCTCTGAATAGCACATCTTGGTTGTACGCAACCTTCCTTGTTGCTAGGTTTCAAAGCTTATAACCCTCTAAACCATCCTTATACCCAATAAAGATGCACTTTTCAGATTTACTATCCAACTTTGTTATGTTTTCCTTTAGAACATGTACATATACATCACATCTAAATACCCTGAGATGTAAAAGAGATGGTTTCTTACCAGTCCATACCTCTTATGGAGTCTTATCCTCCAACGCTGATGAAGGTGAACTATTGACCAGGTAACATGCAGTCTCCACTGCCTTTGCCCAAAATTCTTGTCTTAACCTGACATCACTGAGCATGCTTCTTTCCCTTTCCATTAACATCTTGTTCATTATTTCTGCAACTCCATTTTTCTAAAGTGTGTATGGAGTAGTCTTTTGTTTTGTTATACGACACTTCTTACATAATTCTTCAACTTCCTTGTTTTAAAACTCTCCATCGTTATCTATCCTCGGCACCTTTATATTCTTCTCTGTTTGGTTTTCCACCAAAGCCTTAAATTCTTTAAACTCGTGAAAGATTTCAGATTTTTTCTTGAGGAAATATATCCATGTATTCCTTGAAAAGACATCTATAAATGATACATAGTACATAGACTTACCCAGTGATGGAACCTTCACTGGTCCAAACACATCACTGTCCACAATCTGTAATATTTGTTTCACCCTCTTACCACTAGAGGGGAAACTCACCTGGTTCTGCTTCCCATATACACAATTTTTACAGAAATCAAAATAGAGAGAGCTATTAGTCATACATTCTAGCATACCTTTACCATGAATTTTTCGAAGGCGCTTTTCTCCAATATGTCCAAGCCTTTGATGCCATAGCATGATCTTTTCTCCAGAGACCACTATATTTTATGCTCCCCTTTCAGGAACCACAGAACTATTGCACCCATCAATAATAGTGCTACCTTGCATCTTGTACATATTTCCAATCCAAACTGCCAACATAAATGCGAGTTCTCCCCGAACCATCTTGTAGGTATCTTTTTCGAACATTGTCTTTACACCTAAATCATCCTACTTGCTTACAGAAATCAAATTTCTGGCTAATGCAAGAATATGCAGAACACTTAGAAGTGTTTAGATCCTTTTACTTTTCAACTTCAACTTGACTTTTTTGTGACCAACGATTCTAACCTTCCTGTCATCTTCTAAGAAGACATCACCACCATCATATTACTCATACTCCAAAAACCACTCTCTATGGGGAGTGAAGTGAAAGGATGCATCTGAGTCAATCAACCATGCCTCAAGAAGCCAAGTACACATCCCCACCTTCATCTGAGGTTGTTTTTGCCTATGCAAAAGGAGCATCATCAAATCCCTTTCCTTTTTCAAGAGCTTTAGATTTACAGTCCCTTTTGTAGTGCCCTTCCTTTCCGCATTTCCAGCGCACCTTTACAGGTTTTCCTAGAGATTTAGATCCCCCTCTACATTTATATCTCCCACTCAATGACTTATTTTTGTTCATGTTATGGGACTACCATTATACAGACAAGGCATCACCATTCCGGCTCTCCATATTTTTCCATCTCATCTCCTCGTTAGTAAGGATGAGACTATTTCATCAAACTACAAGGCACTTGCATTGCTACCTATTGCAATAACCAGACTATCCCATGAATATGGTAGCAAACAAAACAATATGATGCACTTATCTTCATCTGAAATTTTAATATCAATAGATAATAACTGGCTTACCGCAGTATTAAATGCATTTAGATGCTCTGTTACTGATTCTCGATCTTTCATCCTCAGTTTATACAACTTTTTCCATAGGAACAGTTTATTCACCAGAGACATAGAGTGGTACAAAGTCCCTAACTTGTCCCACAAAGCCTTTGTCATACCTTCCCCTGATACATTTAGTAATACTGAATCTAAGGCACACAATCATATTGTGCTCTTTGCCTTCCGATCCAACTTCTTCCATTCTTCATTGGACACTCCTGTTGGTTTAGTACCCAAATCTACTACGATCCACTAATCTTTTTGCACCAACAGACCCTTCGTCCTGAGTTTCCACAACTCAAAACTCTGGCCATTAAATTTCCCAATCTCTATCCTTCCATTGCTCGTCATATTCTTTCACCACCAAAATCAATCCCGTAGATATCCCACTGAATAGGGTCTACCACAGGCCCAAACAAAACTCCTCGTCAACAAAGGCGTCCCCTTTAAGCCAAAACAACTCTGATACCAAATGTAGGTTTTAACCTGGTACAGAAATTACTTGCATACAAATTCTAAAACACAAAAAATAAACAATAGCGAGAGCATAGCACATAAAACAAATATACACAGAGATTTTCCCTTGGCTCCCAAAACGAGGACTACTAGATTGATTTTTCATTATATTCCTTTCAATGTTACAATGCATATATATACATTCTAAAGCATCCAATATCATGGACCAAAAACCATCACGCCCAAAACCATGTGTGAAAACCATGCACAAAACCATAGATAGGTCCAACCATCTAATATAGGGTCCAAAAAAAATTTCCACGAGGTGCTTCCCCAGACCCCGTAGAGGGGGGCTAACCACCACCCTCAAACCCCCTGCGGCCCCCCTATTGCACAACGAAGTTGGGGCTCCACCCCCCCTCTAACCCCCTGGTTAACAAGGATAGGTAGTCATGGAAAGAATATAACACAACTCAACAAAAACTTACTCTAGGACTAGGCCTCACCATCCCCAACTGGGACTGACATTTTATCAAACATTTGGCATCAATTCAATCTATAGAAAATGAATACAAGACAAAGCATAAATGATTGAAAAAACATATGAGAATTGAAAAGAAGGATCACCACCCTCTTCCCTAAACTTTTTTAACATTAATTGGGTCTTACATCCATTATCCTTTAAGTTACAAGTAACTACATGAAATAACCATGACTATAACCAGTCACATAACCATGTAAATAACAATGAGATAACAACTATTAAGGCCACATAAATACAACTACAAAATAAAATAACTTAGATTTTATTAAACATAGGTGAAGTCCACCAGGTTTGGGACTTCCACATACCACCCTACCTTAGACATGGTTGAACCAAATCTTTCTTTCAGACAATCACCCCCATGTCATATTCCATACATGAATGTGGGATCTCATGGATAAACCAATCCAAAAAAACCGAGCGAATCCCTATTTTGAAACACATTAGGGGAATTTTGAGGTCTAAAATGGGCCTCCTAAGGAAATTAAAAAATAATAGTGGAAATAATAAAATAATAGTAGATTACATCATCAATTTTTTAAAGGAAAAAAAGAAAAAACTATTTTTCAACTTGTATTTTCAACTTATCTCTCTATGTGTTTACTCAAATTTCTAGCGGAAACACTAGTTGGATGAAAATTCTGATTCCTCATCCAAGGAGTACCCATGTTGCATACTTTTTATGGACTGTACTACACGAAAAATAAGAAATACATGAAAAACGTGATTGTAATCACGTTTTTTCATGCATTTCTCATTTTTCATGTAGCAGGGTCCATCTAAAGTATGCAGCATGAATACTCCTTGGATGAGGAATTAAATTTTGAATCCAATAGGTACTCCCACTGGAAATTTGAGTAAAACCTTAAGGAGATAAGTTAAAAATATGAGTTGAAAAAGTAGTTTTATTATTTTATTATTTTTTATTATTTTTACTTTTTTACTCCGAAAATGGTGAATCATCCCCCATGGTTGACATCATCATCTTGAATCCTATTGTTTCTTATCAAGTTTATTTATGTTGTACATTTCTCTTAGGAGGCCATTTTAGACCTCAAAAGTCACCTAATGACCTCCACCTTCACCAGACTGTGATCTCACCAAAACCGACACCAAGATAACAAAACCAAACTGAGCTTGGAATGCCTCCAGACTCCATGACAATCCTTGATGAATTTTCCATCTCCTTGTCTCTCAGGATCTACCGCAATTGACACCTAATCACTAGGCTCTAAACTGAGACACGAGTCTCTCAAGATTCACCGCAATTGACACCCAATTGCTAACCCCTAAACTGAGAATCAACCATCACGTTTTACCATCTATCCTGGCCAAAATAAGTCAATGGATTCCTAGGCCTTTGGGAATTTTCCTAAGACCACCTCCGCCTTGGATTCTAAAAGCATCCGACAATTCCAAAGGTCAAAACTAAGAAAACAATCCCATCACAACATTCCTATTGGGAAAAAGGAAAGGCAAGGTTGAAACCTATTGTCATAACCCGACAAAACCATGCCACTAATAGCAAGAGAAACGTATACCAACCTACAAAGCCATGCATATGAAAACCAACTAGCAAAATCACACATGTAATATGTTACCTGCAAGTATTCCTGTTGAAGCTACTTGATCATGTTCTTCATTTGCATGATCTTTCCTTTTCTTTCTTTTCCTTGTCATTCCTTTGCTTTCTTTTCCCTTCCTTGCTCCAAAGTTGAGAAAATTATTTCCAACTCATCCTCCGAAGCATTTTTCTGAATGAGGCCTATATTTTCTTCTTTTTCCATTATTTTCCTTCAATTTCCTCCTCACATGCAACCTGTGACCTTTCACCTTTGTTTTCTCCTATTTTCCTTTATTTTCATAAATAAAAGTACCAAATTACCTTTTTGCCTTTTTAATGTCTTAACCCTTGCCTTTGCAAATTTCCCTTAGCCAGAATTGGAATAAGTGTCCCTTAACTGTGGTCTTATTTTTCCTTTATTAACTTGTATTACATAAAATTTTAACCAAAGGTTTTTACAAACCCCTTCCCCTTGGGGAACATCATCCTTGGTGTTAAATGACACCAAGACCTCAACACAATTATTGAAATGAAAACATACTGCCCATGGTGATTTATAGCATATCTTATTGCAGTATTTACAATGAGTGACTCGATTAAAAGAAAAAAATCATCACAACATGACAAACATATTATTTACTGGAGATTTTTTACATAGCTCATTATGGTATTTATAATTATAACTACATATACACATATGCACATTTTCTCAACCAACAAATAAAAGGATATGATGCCTGCATCTGCAACAAGGGAATCTAGAGGCTCACACCTCCACTCTCAAAGTAATATCAAGATTCACCTCCTTCCCAAGAATTCCATAGTCCATTGCAATGTCAAATCTGCATCCAATGTCCAATGCTATAATCCTCTGCCACTTTTCCTCTCAGTGAATAGTTACTAGGTCATTGTTCTAGGGTGCACTCCAATGTGTATCTATTTCCATCTGCAAATGCTAATGACAAAAACAAACCCATTCCCAACCTTCCCTTCTTTGCTACATAGCCCCTCGATAAATCTAGTCATCCCTTCCATGTAGTCACTCACCTTCCAAGTTACCTGACACCCCCTATCCTGAGCGATCCATGCCTTGGCAAGGATTCCTCGCATTGGGAGGTCCAGCAACCAAGGCATATACCTACCTCAAAACAATCATACTAGTCATAGCATGCTCATGGAAATCAATGGACACTATTGGGTACTAGTGTGCCCACAATGGCCCTGCTCCTAAAGTGCTTTACCAGCATACTGCTACCTGTTTCAATTTCTTTCACTGTTGCTACTAATTCTTGTCATCAGTTTCAACGTCCCAACCAAGAATTGCATGATTTCCTATACCAAGCACATAATTTTGATTAGATTCAAAATAAATTGAAATAAATTCACGTCATACCTCATTTGTAACCTGTCAATAAGGTACACTTGAAATCTTGTTTACTTCCCATCACAACATGTCCAACTAGCATCTTTGACCAATTCAACATGTATAAAAATATCACATCAGGTTAGCTCAAAACACAACCATTGTATATCAAAATCATAAATCACATGTAACCATCATAAACCAGAATGAAAGATCACATGTAATCATCATAGACTAGAATGATAAATAACATGCATAATAAAACTAAAAATTGATACTTATTCTTTAATCAATCCTTAGCTTCTACCTTTTTCGTTATTTCATACACACTCTAGGTTGGTTGCCACACCAGACAAAAACCTAGTGCCTTCTCCTCAACCATGTGCACATACACGTAGTGTGCATCACCCACATACAAGCACACATGATATACAACACCATCCAATACATGCACCTACACCTTACATGCAACTCATACACCTACACCTAGTGTACAACATAACACATACATACACCTACACTTGGTGTATGACACACCACAATACATACTCCGAAATCCAGTGTACAACACAATACACATATCATGATATCATGACTACACAATGCACATACATAATACCACATGCCTAAAACATACATGTATGACATGTACACCAGTACCATACATACAACATGTACACATTACCACTTGTACATAGCACCACCTACACAATTTGTGCACAAAATCACATGTACACGACACCACCTGCACAACGTGTACACAATTCCATATGTACATTGCACCACCTATACAATGTGTACACAATACCACATGTACACAAAACCACATGTACAACATGTACCTAAAACCACATGTACACAACGCTACATTCACGACATGAACACAACACCACATGTATAACATGTACACAACACCATGTGCACACAACACCACATGTACAATCATGCACACAACACCATATTTACATAGTACCATATGTACAACATGCATGCAATACCATATGTACATAGCACTACATATAAAACATGCACGTATCATCATATATACACAACACAAAATATCCAACATGTGCACAACACCATATGCACACAACACCACATATCCAACATGAACATAGTATGATATGTACACAACACCACATATTCAACTTGTCCATATCACCATCTATACCCAGCTGCATATGTAATATACACACAACACCATATATACAACAGGCATACAAGATCATATGCACACAATACTACATATAAAACATTACCCATCACTATAGGTACAATCACTGAATATACAACATGCATGACATATACACAACAATAGCAGTACACATCCAAAACCACACTGTCTCTACCAAGCAACCTTTCTTCCATTGTCTCTTCGCCATCCATGCTTATGCTAGCATGTTGCAGGTCATATTTCTTTCATTCCACTGATGTATCCCTTAGTATAGCCTGTCCATAACATAGACAGAATATCAACTTATAACCACATGACATTGACCTCATAGATTTGTCAGGACTACTCCTCCCACTTGATTCCTCATAAACCAGGAACCTCTTCATGTCATTCACTTGCATAAGCAATCATTCCTCTATAATAATGATTCGTAATGACCCTATCAGACAACAACATACATACATACATATATATACATATAAATATTAGCATTAAACAATCATGATCCTATCAGACAACGACATAAATGCATACATGTAAACATATAAAAATTAGCATAAAAACAATCATGATCCATGAGGACCCTTTTAGACAACAACGTAAATACATACATATATGCATATAAACATTAACATAAAGCAATCATGATCACAACATAATTACTAGATTTGAAGGTCACTGCTAAGAATACTTCCTTTATCTATTCACAGCATGCACACCATTGAGAAAAATGATTCCCAACATAACCAAGACATTTAACACCTCAAGTCCATTTACTTTACCTTTCCTATTACCTTTCTCATGATTGTTCTACCATCTTTCATTTATCCCAACAGACCCAACCAATCCAGCCGACTATCATACTGTTGCCTTCACTTGCCCTTATACATGCACTGATTTCACCTGAGTCTTACATTGCCTGCTAGATTTCATTCAACTCTCCCTGAGCTCCACTAGCTTTCTTTTTTTCCCAACGAATTCCTAAGACCCTCAAACATAAAAGGCAAGACAAGAAACAAATAGGAATAAAACCATGAAAATCAATAAAAATATGACATCACAAACAAAGTGGCAAAGCCTTGCAGAAGACATAACTAAGATGCACTCAAGAACAACCAAATCACAAATACCAAAAGAAAAAAACTAGATATAGACTCCATGACTCCATCCCCATGGTTCCTAGTGCCTCTAAGTGAAACATCAACTCAATCCTTCTTTAATATTTCATGGAAATCTCTTTTGCCATGAAATCCCCTACATCATACTGCCATAAACACATAAATTTCAGTACATAAGTAAACATAACAACATAATATTTACCTTACCTTGTTATATACCTAGGGGGAATAATATGGAGTACAAAGAGAGGTACCCAAGGGAATAATGTAATAATGGGATGGGCCATAGTAATAAATAAGGTGGTTAACCCCTATCATGTTAGGGACCACAAGTAGTTAGTAATAATGTAATGGGCACATGGTATTAGATAGATGGTATTGAGGGAACCATGGTAATGATCCATGCTATTGTATGTATGAGGCCTATATAGAGGCTAGAGACTCCACATTGAGAGGTGTCAAGGAATATTGTCTGAACAAACATATGGCTTGTGGAGTGTTCTCCTTCCTTAAAGAGTGAATGTATGGTGTTGCCCTACGTTAAGGGTATAGAAGAATTTCTATCTATTTAGATATTATTATTTCTGGGAATATCTATATATTTTAATATATTTTTGGATCAGATCTATAACAAGTGGTATTAGAGCACTTTCTTGGGCAAAAGTGGAGAATTTTTTTTTTAATTTTTTGTACGAACTTTCTAGGGTGGCGAGTTTTTAGATCAAATATGTACATTTCGGAGCAAAATCTGTAGAATCTAATTGTAGATCTAGATTTTTTGGAAAAAATATTTGATTTCAAAAAAAAAATCAACCGAATCGGAGTCCGGATGAAGGAGATATCGCTGATCTAAAAATTAGTGGTGTTGCATACAATTTTTTCGGGGTAGTGAGTTTACAGCACAGATCTGGACGTCGTGGTGCAAGATCTATAGAATCTAATTGTAGATCTGGGTTCTTTGTGAAAAATACCTGATTTCAAAAAATAAATCAATCAAATCAAAGTCTGGATGAGGGAGATATCGCTGATTTAAAATTAGTTATTTTTCAGCAATTTTTTGTGACGAGGGACAGTTGCAGTGTGGATCGGCAATTCTAGTGCCTAGATCGGGATTTCTACCACTGGGAAGATGTAGAATGGTTGTTCCATTTCCAAAAATATGTCATAATAGGGATTCTAAGAAATATTGACTGAATTTTGGCTATTTCAAATTTTCACCAATTTTTTTTTGTGATGGCGGACCCAGATCAGAATTTGAGGGACTTGTATAAATTTGATGGCTCTCATCCAGCCAAATGGCAAGCACAAATGGAGAAATATTTCACATTGAATTACATCATGGGTGATGCGACTCAGCTGAGTGTGGGAAAAATTTACTTGGACCACGAAAGATGGTAATGGTGGCAATGTCATCAAAAATGCCATCCAAGGAAAACTACTTGGTAGATGTTCACAAAATCTATTTGTGACCACTTTGACCATAAATCTAAGTTTGTGGGTGCTCTTACTAAGCTCACACAGACCGGCACACAAACTAGAAAATATTTTATTTTTACAGGAAGAAGGAAACCAAGAAACCTGAAGGGTTATTTTCTGCTGGTATCTCCTTATTACAGGTTCATGGATTGATTCAGAAGGACAAGATCATTGTGTCTATAAATCCTAGTTGCAAGAAAAATATCATAAATGTCAATTTGGAAAAAAAATTGCAAGTTCTACCAAAACACATTGAAAACACATAGGTTAATGATGAGGATGTGCAAGTTTATAAAGATTTGAAGATTTCTATGGACAAGTATGTGTTGTATTCTGATTTTTATACTTCAGATATGGCTAATGAGGATATTGTTTTGGGATTCCCATGGATGGAATCAGTGGGTACTATAAATATTAACGTGCAAAAGAAATTCTTGAAGCTCTGGTATAAAAAGAAGAAAATTACATTACAGGATATTTCCATCAATAAACAGGTAGAGTCCACGGAGGCTGAAGCAGAAGATGTTCCAAGGACTGACGTATCAGATGATGAGCCATTTATGATCAACAATCAAACACAAACAGAGGCTAAAGTAGAAAAGGATATAGGTGTTGATACATTAGATGAGGACTCAGCAGTTGAAGTAATATTGGAATATAAGACACCACAACAGGCACCTCAACATGCACCAGATAACATTCAGGCTCCAGTAAGGGATGAATTAAAGAAAAAGACACAGTGGGTTAAAACTTGAACATATCATCACCCACATCACCCCGCAAGAAAACAACCAACTAGATGGCAACCAATTAGCCACAAGGACAACAACCCCTGCATGACAGATCAAGAGGAGCGAATATCCACCTACTACACATCAACACAAAAGAGCTACCACAGTCAACTTCCATCTCAAGCGAGCGAGGCACCAGCGAGATTGAGTGTTCACCTTTCTCTTCGATGGCTAGATGCACGTGCATGGTACCAGTGGACTACACTTTTGAGTAGATCTTATTATTTGTGTTCTTCCCATGTTTCGGGGACGAAACATGCTAAGAGGGGTGGAATGTTATATACCAAGGGGGGATAATATGGGGGACAAAGGGAGGTACCCAAGGGAATAATGTAATAATGGGATGGGCCATAGTAATAAATAAGGTGGTTAACCTATATCATGTAAGGGACCACAAGTAGTTAGTAATAATGTAATGGGCCCATGGTATTAGATAGATGGTATTGAGGGAACTATGGTAATGACCCATGGTATTGTATGTATGAGGCCTATATAGAGGCTAGAGACTCCACATTGAGAGGTGTTAAGGATTGTTGTATAAACAGATATATGACTTCTGGAGTGTTCTCCTTCCTTAAGGAGTGAATGTATGATGTTGCCCTACCTTAAGGGTTTGATCAATAAAGAAGCATTTCATATTATTTTTGGGTTTATTTCTATTATATTATATTTTTAGATCAGATCCATAAAGAAGCATTTCTGTCTATCTCTATCTTATTATTTCTGGGTATATTTATATTTTCATATATTTTTGGATCAAATCTATAATATACCTTGTCATACTAATGCCAATCATGTTACCTTGCAACTACTAACAGATCAACCACATGCTCCAAATATCAAGACAATCATATCTATCAATTTTAAATCAACCTTTACCAAGACTAACAATCATGTCATAATCCATAGTCAACTCATAGTCACTAGATGTAATGCTACAACTATCACTTATTACACTCAAGTACATGTAAGTTATCTCAACACATATGTGTGAGTAAAACCATCTTAAAACAAGATCATTTCTTGATGCAATGTTATAGACACATAGTCATATCATGCAATTAATCAAGCATTCAAACAAACCTATAAACGCATCATGTTAGATAAATCAACTAGACAACATAGTAGACACTACACACCCAAACCCCAAATAGACAAAATAATCAAATAGTCAAGCACCAAATATACTACATAAGAAAAATCATACCTTAATGTATCTCAGGGGAGGTTATCTTGTTTGCACAATCAATCTAGATTGGCATGATATAAATTCATGACATATCAACTCAAACATAAATAAGGTCATGATATCCATAATAGTCATTAGCTAACATGTTCACATCATAAACTCGTAAACAATTATAATTCATGCATAACAATCACATATTCACAGTTAGTCTAGATTAGTATGGCATAATATCAAAACATAGTAGCTCATACCTAAATGTCATAACCCTAACCATTTGCGTAGACCAATCCAAATTAGTATGGTACATATAACATCAATATTTTAATGTAATAACCCTAATCATCATCTAACATATAACAACAAGTTAACATATAACATGCTTATCAACGACATATAACCTAGTCATCAAGATAATTATCATATAACAACAACAAGTTAACCAATCACATACTCATCAACAACATATAACATAATTATCAAGTTAGCTGTAACAAAAAAACAATAACAATGCATACAACTACAGGTTACTATCATTCATGACTACCTAACATGTGTGCATATGACTACACTAATCAACTAACATCTATCATGTATGTAACCATAACATCAATATAATGAAACGCATACACATAACCATAATGCATGTAACAATCCTTAGCCTACATACCTGCATGACCAACATACAAACCTATATAATGACATGCTCTTTCCTTGAGGTCCAAAGCTACAACTTCACTTTGATGATCTGCATCTCCTTCTCTATCTTAGTCAACACATTAGCATCATAACACACCAATAGCATCATGATGAGCTAAAATGCATACAATGACCTCATGGAAAACAAACTTAACCATGACAATGTGTGATGTGGCCTATCACTAAGTTATTGTCAGTTAATTCAACTCTTATATCTTTTAGTTACTTGTCAGTTAACATGCGTGATGTGGCCTATAACTAAGTTATTGTCAGTAAATTTGAGTTAGATGTCTTTTAGTCTGTTGTGTACTAGTTGATAGCTAATTTTAGCTATCTAGTGGATTTAAACTCTGGTGTTCGTCACTTAACTGATCTCTAGTTATAGAATAGAGATAGACATGAGCCCTTTAGCTTAATCGATTAGTTTTACTTTTGTTACCTCAACTGACTCTCAGTTAACTAGTTGTATCTACTAAATTTAGCCCTAGTAGGTCATGCAATTCAAATTTCCTATTGAGATTGAAGGAAGGCACAAATGTATTTATTCATTATACACATGCCTTTGTGTAAAGGCTTGAGAATCAAACAAAGCAATTTATCTGGGGCATTGTGCAAGGAAATAGGAGAAATTACTATATTTTAGGGGTAGGTTTGTGCTACGAAATAAGATCTCCTAGCAGGCGTTACTTTCCTAAGCATTGGGCAGGTCTTGTGTCGTGGGTTGATCAGTATTGCAGCAGAGCTTTAGGCTTCAAGCAATTTCTATGTAATAGATCAGATTGCTCAGTTGATTCAATACAAGAAAGAGTGGTTTTTTGTAGTTGGGTTCCCCTAATATAGTTTGTGTTATATATGTTATTGTGTTTCTATTCATTGTTTGGTATAGAAATTTTGTGTCTTTTTGCAGATAAGTTTTCTCTCATTAGAAATTGCAAGATTTCAAGGACTTTATACATGGTATCAGAGTTGAAAACAAGGAAGATGTTGAGTTCCTTGATCATGTTCAAAGAAAATTAGAGGGAATATTAATTAGTGCAGGAATTGTACAAGTGTAGGAATCATGGAATCCCATGCTTTGATGACAGAGAATGCCCTAGAAGGACCTAAAACGTTTCTGCATGGGAGAAAAAAATGGAGGTTGTGTTTGACGATAATGTGGCTTTTGAATACATCAAGACTAATATTCCTAATCCTCCTACATCATATGCATAACATCTGGCTCAATAGAAGGACATTGCAAAATATAGGAGGATGATCATAGAAGGATTTAAAAACTATATTGCTCAAAATTTTCATGGGAAGGAAACACCACTCCAAATGTGGTGTTTCCTTCCAGAAAACTTTCTTTGAAGAAAAAATTGAGGAACATTCAAATGGGCAAGGATGAGCCCATTGGTACATATCTATATACGTTTTCTCAAGTGAGGGATGAACTTGGAAGTGTTGGAGAGACAATCCCACCCGTAGATCTTGTGAGCCTTGCTCTTTTTGGGCTTTACAAATATTCGCATAATGTGATATCCCTCATTTTTTGCAATAATTAGTATTGTCTATTTTTTAAACAATTAGTATTGATGAGTATTTTTTTCCAAATTAAACTATGATTAGTTGGAGGGTGATTCCATCACCTATGTAAATGAATAAGATACAAGTGGCTACGAAAATAAATACTTTGGTTATATATATATATATTAGAAAATATAATTAGTTGAAATGAGGCACTTGAGTAAGGAGATAATTTCCAATCTCAATTGTAGATAAAATTGAGATAAATCTTCCATGGGAAACAAATGTTTCCAAAAATATAAAATCTAATGGATGGGAGATAAATATCCATTAGATATACTAGCTGGAGAAAAATGTTAGTATATGGGAGGATAAAGCATTACTGGAGAGAAAGAATGATTTAATAGCAAAAAGCCTTCCAGAAGAGTTGGACGCCACTAATGGAAAATTAAATTATGGAAGAAAAGGTAATAAGTACCTAGAGAGAAGATGAAAGTGATGTTGATCTGTGAGGGATCTTGCCGGAAATTATTCTCGGCTCGGGGGAAACTACTGGAAGTTCATGGTTGGGTGGACAATGTACTCATTCATTGATTCTTTTGATTGTCTGGTTAAAAATTCTATGTGATTAATTTTGTAGGTAAATAAGTACATGCATACTATGTATTGCAAGAATGGATTGAACTTAGAATGGTAGTTCTGAATCATTAATTAGGTTTGTATGTAAAGAGATGCCTACTATGTATTGAAAAACAAAGATAGAAATTAGTTCCAAAATTTTGTGTTGTATCAGAATTTATTACTGTACAAATGATGTAGAGAAGATGGTCGCATGGATAGTGTTTCAGTATCTGGGTCAATAAATCCTTTCTAGGGGTGGGAATGATATCTTTTATGATTAATCTACAGGTTTAAAGAATCTTAAAAGTCACTTTAGTTCAATTCTATTAATTCTTGTCACTGATTTGAAGGTGGGAATTTCTGTTAATAATATGTTTATTCTTACTGTTGTTAATATTGTCAGTGTTCCTATTTAGTTTAATATTTACTATTTCCTTTCTACGGTAAAATAATTATATAAGAAAATAGTAATTAATGGTTAGAGTAAATGGATTTGAAGCGGTAAAGTAGCGCTTTTAGCGCACTCAGGTCATATCCTAATGCCTAAAATGTCCAATGTTAAATCCAGGCATTATGGAGAAGATAGGAACACATTGATTACCAAGGAAATGATTAAGGAATCTATTAAATTACAACTGAACTATGCCTTGGTCATTCAGAACTGGACTTCTGAGGAATTCTGAACCATAGGGATTAAATCACGGAGAGAAGAAAAAACAACCGGGATTACAAAACCACTAAACATAAAAAGACAATCTCAATCGATCTATCTAGATTTTTCACTGGACTCAATACTCGAATAGCTCAAGGGCTGCAAGGTTCAAATCGAAAGTAAGTAATATAATCACCAACCTGGAAACTAGTCAAGAGGTCATTTGAAGATAAGCCCAAATACTCCATAGTCTGAGACACGGTATGAGGGTAGTGTGCATACCCGAGTAACAAACTTGAGAGTCGCAAAAGTGAGTGATGTTGAAGAAAAATCATATGCACTAATAAATAATTACCCAAGGAAGACACATTTATATTACCTTAGTATATGCCATTAGAGCTTGTTTCCTTCACCATATTGTTGGAAATGGAATATAAGTTAGCTCTAAGGTAGGAAAACCATACCCAAAGGAATGTGGAGTTAAAAAACAACAAAACACGTGTATGCAGTAGGAAGAGCCATAAACTTATAGGGAAGGGTAAAGTAAGACAAAATATTGACACCTATGTGTGGTGATTGGGTCCTTCTGGGCATAGAGACACCCTGTAAGGGAAAGTAAAATAGTTATTAGGGTAGTAATAGAACTCCATGGGATTTTCCTTTGGCGTAGATAAAACCATGATCCCTTGAGGAGTAAGCATTAGTCTAAATTCCAGTTTAAAGCAGTGTAAACATTCAATTAGTAACTGGCTAATAAAAAGGAATAGGGAAAAAACACATCAATCACCTCAAGTAGATATGGCGCTTGGGATGAACCGATGAACCAAACGAGACCCATTGACTCTTTATCCTTTGTACTAGAAACAAAGTATTCATGATGATAAGTTAATACTGGGAGAAAGAGATGGTAAACAAAGAAAAATAATTTCACCGTGATAATAACCACTCTAAGAAACATATAATAAAAATATGACAAAGTGCAAAACCCTTATTGTCGAAAACATAAAAAAAAAAAAAAAGAACATTGTATTCAACCATAATACATGGGTTCCATAGGTATCACATTATCTTTGGGAACATAGTTACCAATCAAATAGGAACTATTACCTCAAAATAGGTACCGGAGCCCAAAAATCCGAAAAAAAACATGAAAAAACAACCAAAAAATAAAAAGTGTTGATTGTTCATCACCATTTTTTTTTAGAGTAAATTTTCAATATGTTTTAAAAATAACAGTAAAAATCAATAAAAGCAACTTTTTTTGGTGCAAAAAATGTGTTGAAATCGAAAAGTGTTGACGTTGGAATAATGTATTTTTTTCAGGGTACATTTTCAACATTTTTTAATAATGATGTTAAAAATAAAATATCATGACCCTAGGTCAGACTTCCAAACCTCCCAGCAAATCTTTGGCATTTTGCGGTACTTCAAGGTATCGGCAACACTCTAGGCAGCCTTTTGGACACAGACGTCTATAGAGGGGAAAAGGGCTTATACACTTATGCCAGGATATGTGTAGAAATAGACATCAGCAAAGGTCTCCCGGACCAGATCAATCTCAAAATAGGAGATTTCCACTGGACTCAGACTTTGGACTACGAGAACACAGCCTTTCGATGCCGCAACTGCCATCTTACAGGCCACCTTCAGAGTTCTTGTCCCACGATGCCAGCCCAAAAGAAGAAAGCCAACACTAAGCAGAAATCCAAAAGCTGGAAGCCTCATCATCCTCCTCCCATGGATGATTTTGATTTCAGCTCAGATGAGGAGGAAGAGAACAAGGAAGATGAGGCAACAGCGCCGTAACCGGATCCGTCCTTGGCAGATCCAACAGTTGCGTCCGTCACACCAGCCTCTCAGAAAAGGAACCATGAAACCTCATCCTCGGACTCGGACAAGGAGACATCTCCGTCGGCGCATCTTAGCTTGCAAATCACGCCAGCTCAGCAAAACCCCCCTGCGTGGGTCAAAGTTGGCACAAAGAAAGGGAAAAAATGCAGAATAGTGGATTCCGCACATGATGGGTAGATTCCTCTGCTCTGTTCCTGCTCCTCCGTTCCTTCTGTTTCTTCTTGTTCAGCATTGTTCTCTACTCTTTCTCTCTTAGGAGCCGAGGTGGACAACCAATCCTTTCCGGCTGCCTTTGTTCTTGTTTCTCCTGGTTGTAATCCCGCATTGTACCATATGTTTTCTTAATAGAATTAGTTTTTACCGAGAAAAAAAAAAAATATCATGACCCTAAAAAGCTTTAAATTTCCAATGATTTTCAAGCATGACATTAACGATAAAATATCACGTCTTAGAAAAGCCTTAACATTCCAATGATTTTTAAGCATGACATTAAATTTAAAATATCATTTCTTTGAAAAACCTTAAAATTCTAACAATTTTCAAGCATGGTGCTAAGAAACGATATTTATAACTGTTTTCAACCATAATATTAAAGATAAAATATCACGCCTTAGAAAAACATTAAAATCTTGATTATTTTTCAAAGATGGAATAAAAAAAAAAGATTATGACTACAAAGCAATCTTAAGTTCTCAAAATATTTCAAGCATGACATTATGGAAAAATTTTAAGATTAAAAAAAGTTTAAAAATAAACACCTCAATGAACAAGTTATTATACCAAGAGTAATTTTTTTTAAATGTTAAATGTATAGCGATTTTAAAATCTTAGAATAAGACAACTTGATACATTGCAAAAAAAATTAAAAATCAACTATCGAATTGCACATAATGGGATCGGGTTGCTAGACAGACATCGATACGGGCCCTATATATATATATATATATATATATATATATATATAATAAAAAAGATAGATAAGAAAACAAAAATTCAAAAATTGAAAAATTAGAATTAAAAAATAATAACAAGTAATAAACCATAAAAGAAAAAAACATGAAAAAGAAAACAAATATAAAAAATATATAGTAATGACATAAAAAAAAATATAAAATGTATAAAAAATTAATCATACAATGTAATATACAAAAAAAATTAAATAAATAAAAGAATAATATTAAATTAAAAATTAAGAAAAATAAAAAAAAATTGCAAAAGTAAAACACAACATTAAAAAAAATTCCACAGCCACCGTAGGCACAACCGAGCAGGGGTGTCAAGGGCGATGATTCATGACAAAAAATAAATTAAATATCAAACAAACAAACAAACAAACAAACAAAAACCATACAAATGTAAACAAAAAAGTAGAATTAACATGTAAAAATAAAAAATTTAAATAAAAAAAAAATTAAAAAATTAAAATATAAATATAAAATTTAAGAAAAAATAAGTAAAAACAAAAACCATTTTTTCAAAGTTAAAAAATGAAATAAAAAATAAAAACATCATTCAAAAAAATGGTTAAATAATTACCAAAAAATAAAATAAAATTAAGAAAAATTAAAATTAATAAAAAAATAAAACATTACAAAAAAAAAATTATAAAATATAAGTTATGAAATATAAATTATAAAAAAATAAAATTAAAATAATAAATATTTAAATTAAAAAAGAAAAAAACATTAAAAAAAACTATAATAAATAAACAATTAATGATTTTTATTTACTGACATAACCCCTCCCCCCTCGCTTGGCCCCTCCCCATCGCTCCCCCACTCCAACCCTCCTCCTCCCCTCTCCCCTTCCACTTCTCCACTCCCCACTGTCTCCCTGGCCCTCCCATCTCCCCTCCCCATCCCTCCACCTACCCAGACCACCCTCCCTCCTCCTTCACCCCTAGCCACTACCCCACCTGACCCTCCTCGCCTGCTCGGGCCCCTAGCCAGCAGCTAAGAGGCTGCAAGACAATTCCCGGAATCAGCCTTGTGGCATCTTAGCCGGTAGCTAGGTGGCTGGGACGGGCGGGGATGGCCGGGTGGGGAGGGCATCGGGGGGGTGACGGAGGAGGGGCAGCAAGGGCCAGGGTGCGGAGGGAGGGGGAGGGGAGAGGGGAGGGCCGGTGGGAGGGAGGTGGAGGGAGGGGGAGGGGAGAGGGAAAGGCTAGGGGGAGGGATGTGGTGGGGTGGGGAGTGGAGGAGGCGGAGAGGCAAGGGGAGGAGGGGGGCTGGGGTGAGCAAGGGGGTGGGTCAGAGTGAGGTTGGTGTTAATAAATAAAAGAAATTATTTTTTTTAATATAGTTTTTTTAACGTTTTTTTTAATTTTAATTTTAATTTTTATTTTTAAACATGTTTTTTTTTTAATTGTTTTTGACTTTTTTAATTTTAATTTGTTTTTGAAATTTTGTTTTTATATCTTTATCATTTAATTTAATTTAAGTTTTTAATTGTTTTGAATTTATATTTTTTGAATTTTTATATTTGAAATTTGTTTCTCTGTTTTTTGTTTTTTTTTTTTTTTAATATAGTTTTTCTTCTAATGTTTTTCTTTTTTAAATCTTGATTTCAAATTTATTCTTTTAATTTATTTATTTATTTTAATTTTTTTTTGCAACATTTTTATTTTAATTTAATTTTGTTTTTTTTTTATTGTTTTGAATTTAATTTATTAATTAATTAATTTATTTTATTTTTTAATTTTTGTTATTTTCTTTTAATTTTATTTTATGTTATTTCTTAATTTTTATAATATTATTTTAAAAAACAATTCTTAAATTTCTATTTTCTATTTTTAATTTTGTTTATTTTGTTTATTTAATTTTTTTAATTGATTTTTTTTTTTAACTTCAAAAAAAAAGTTTTAGATTTTTTTGTTTAATTTGTTTTCCTTTAATTTAAGTTTTATATATATATATATATATATCTTTTGAAATAATTTCATCTTTTTTTATTTTTGATATTTTTATTTATTTATTTATTTTATTTTATTTATATTTTTATGGGTTTTTTCGTTTTTGTCTTTTTCCTTTTTTATATATTTCTCTTTGTATTTGATTATTTTTTGTCATTTTTTTAATTTTAATTTTATGTTTTACTACTAACATAAAATCACCAACATTTAAAAAACATTATCCACACTTAATTCATTATAAAATTTAAAGTGTAAAAACTAAGCCCTCTAAACAAAAAGGATTGATGCTCATCAACACTTTTCAAAATCAAGATGAAAATCACTAACCAAAAAAAAAATGTTCACACTTGATATATAAAAGGAACTAAAGTGTCAAAAATAAGCCCTTGAAAAAAATGTGTTGATGCTGCATCAACACTTTTCAAAATTAGCATGAAAATCACTAACGTTTAAAAAAAATTGTTCATGCTTGATACATCAAAAAATTTAAAGTGGCAAAAATATGCTAAAAAAAAAAAAGTTTATTCTGAATCACCATTTTTCAAAATCGAGTGATTTTTTGTTACCTCAAAAAAATGGGTACTAGGTCATTTTCTCGTTTGATCAGTAACTATGTTTGGGTTGCAAAAATAGATAAACCCCAATAGAGCTGAGGCTATTTCTAGTTGCCACGCAAGGGAGAGCATCAACATAATGACGCCAACCATACCAACTCTAGGCGAAAATGTCGATTAGTTCAGAGGAAATGATTATGCATGGTTAGGATTTAAGTGGAAGGATAAGCACCATTCAATGGGGGGAGTGAATCTCCATCGTTTACCCTATAGTTGTAGCACATCTTGTACCCATCACGTGAAGAGCATGCATTGTCATCCACTCATTAGCTAGGATAGTGTTTCCCACATGGGCGCAATAGGGGTAATGTACCGGTCATGTGGCGGTTTACCACTTATCATTTATGTGATATAACATAATGTTATAGAAATAAATAAATAATGATATTACTTGGGAAATGAGTAAGAAATGGGGGACACATAGGTAGGTTTAAATGATATAAGGGTCAATTAGGGAGAGGATTACACCATATAGTTATTTTTCCAAGGATCCAATTATAAACATTTATCAAAATTAACCATACATGCACCATTAGGTAATAAAGGCATAAATATAATTAGCTAAGATCAAACATTATGCAAATAAATTAAGGAACATAGGAATTATACACCATGCAATAACATGTACACATGTATTAGATGGTTAATGAGAAAGATTTGAATAAAAACAAAGTGTGTTATATAGGAAGAAGAAATGTGACACATAGTTTGCAAGATGCAGTGAATGGTAGATATAACTTCCCTAACTGAGAGAGACTGTGGTTAGATGTTGTGCAGGAAGAGATATGAAGGAACACAAGGGATGGAATCTTATTTGGGACAAAAGATGAGGAGAAATTTGATTTAGCTATCAAGAGGAAGAAATCCAAGGGTGAGAAGGGCCAAGGAAAAATCGAGTCTTATCAAAACAGAGGCAAGGAAAAGAAGGATCTTAGCAATATCAAGTGTTTTCATGAATGTCCAAACAAGAAAACAAGCATTTTGCAGCAACAACGGGAGGAGAAGCACTCTCTTCTCAATTCGAATTGGATTTCTTCTTGATACCTTGAAAGACAAGCTCAACACAAGGTAATTTTTGGTATATTGAATCAAGGGATTCATTCCACATAACATGGAAAAAAAAATTTCTTTAGCGTTTTGGAGGAAAATGACATGAAATTCCATACAGAGCTTGGATATGATGGCAAATATCTAACCAGAAGTGTTAACATAGTAATATTTAAGAGGAAGTATGGTTCCCTTCTCCATCTCAATAATATGATGTATGCTCCAAGATTGAATAAAATCCTCCTCTTAGTAGTAGTACTTGAAGACAAAGGGTATGATGTAGTATTCAACAAAGGGAAGGCTTACCTCAAGAATTCTACTTCAGGATATGTCAAGTAGATTAGTGTTAGGATCAAGACTCTCTACAAATTTGAGGCTGATGCGTGTGTAGCCTTGAGCATCAAGGAAGAGAGTTGACAAAGTAGAGATGTAGTGGTTGAGTGAGAGCAGGATGGAGCTCTCAAGATGGAGCCTCAGCTAGTATCTCAGTTTTAGTTTAAGTTAGTTGGCAGTTGGGTTGACCATGGATTAAGAGTAAACAAATTTAGCACCTTAAAAAATCTATTGGTCACTCAAATTATGTAGATTAAACAACTTAAACTCAAAATTTTAAAAATGCTTATCAGATTTTAATTAAAGTTAATCAAAAAATACTCTTAAAATAAGCATTTTTTTTTTGACAATAACGGTTATAATTTTTATTTATGGCGGCAAACTGCCTGCCGCTAGCTCTTACAATTCAGCGTTGACAGAAAGAGGAATGTCATGTATTGCTGTTTTGACAAGCTGTCACCGAGATCAGGAGACAGAGCACCAAGCGGTTCATCACAGATAATAGGGATGTTCGCTTCGCCTAGATGGGTGTCCCGCAGAAATGAAGGTTCCGCATAGATGAAGAAGCTGCCTGGCAATGGTCAATGCAACGCCCAAGGCCGGAGGACTTCCCTGAGCATTCCCTGGACGAGCAAAACAAAAGAGGACCTGTGCTATTGTTTGATGGAATTTAATGAATCCGCGGTTACTTTGGAGGGTATACAGCTGACATGAAGAAACTTCAACGCCCAAAATTGCATTCCTCAGAACTACAAGTCGATTGCCGCCTGTAGGAATTGAAAAGCTGTGAGAATGGAGTGACCAGTATTCAGGTGTGATAACAGGGAAGGTTCTGATCTGGAGCTGAGATGACATTTGAAGGACGATTGTGGACGCTTTGCAAATAAAGCTTTGACAGGAGACAGAGTCATTGATAGGAAGACTGTTTGAAAACAGGCCTGAGATCAAAGCTTTAAATAGTTTAATAATACCCTGAGGAGAGGTCCCGAGTAGCAGGGGAAAGAGGAGCAGAGTATTAACCCTTGGAGCAATTAGGAGCAGAGGTCTGGACAGCAGAAACATCATGGAATGGGACAGGAGGATTCCATCGAATTGACCACCAGAGATCTTCGATTACAGAGGGAGCCAAGATTGGCCTCCATATCAGCTTGAGAGTTGAGTTTCCTTAATATGTGGTAGAAGGAGATTTTACTGAACTTGGGCAGTAAGAGCTGAATTTTTTTGATCACAGTGGCTAAATGAACCTGATGAGGAGTCTTATGAGAGGTCATCGCTTGGATGATGAGTCTAGAGTCTCCAAATACACAGAGAGAGAGGATATTTCGATTAATCGCCAGATTCAGCCCCTGCCACAATGCAAGAGCCTCCGCTCTGTTATTGGTTTCGATGCCCAGACCCCAATGGAATCGCAATTCTGTTGATCCTCCAGGACTCAAAAGAACCCCACCACTGCCAGCAACCCCAGGGTTTCCTTTAGAAGCCCCATCGAAGAATAAACAGTGTTCATCTAGGGCTGATCTCCACTTGATGAACTCCAGTTCCTCCAGCCTAATCTCCCAGTTGGCATGGACAGGTGCAGGAGGAGTGGATCTTTCCTTCAGATTCGGAACCAGTTCTTGGAGCCATTGCTCCTCTTCTTTGACCAAATTCATTTCATTCCTTGAAGTAGAATTGGCTTCCAAAGCCTCGCCTAGCAGAGCTTTGATTTTAGAAATAACTCGTGTAGAATTGCAGCTTTCTCCTCTGAAAATCCTATTATTCCTCTCCAACCACAGCTTCCAGCAGATAAATTTAGGGATCCACATCCAACTTGTTTTGAGGAGACTTTTTTTTTAAGGCAAAAGGGAGATAGGCTGGCCCAAGTTCGGAGCAGAGTAGGAATGCTTTCTGGAAGATCAAAATTTGCTGGGCCTAACCTCAGAACTCCCCTCCAGACTACCTGAGCAAAGGGGCAAAGCAACAGCAGATGATTGACATTTTCTTCATCAGATAAACAAAGGGGGCATCTGGAAGGCCCTTCCATCCCTCTTCTTCTCAAATTATCTCTGGTGAGAATGCTATTGTGCGCAACAGTCCAACAGAAAAAGTCAATTTTGGGGAGAGAGGGGAAATCCCATATAAATTTCCATTGAGCTGGGTCAGTAGGAGCATAAGGGACAGCCATTATACTTTTGTAACCTTCGGCAGCAGTGTAAGAGCCTGAGAGGGAGCCCCAGCCTCTTTTGTCTTTAGAGGTGGCCTTTGAAGGAGATTTGCCTTGAAGCAGATCTAGCAAAAGTGAAGCTTCCCCCTGCAACATAAGGGGAACCTCCCCCAGATTCCAGCAGTCCCAGAGCCTATCTGGGTCATTCTTCCAGGTAGATATGTCCCACAGGGTGTGCAAGTTGGAGGATTGAAGCCAAGCTTTGATATTTGTAAGACCATCCACATGAATCAAAGGTTGGTCACCCAGAATTGAGTCTTCCCAAATTTTGATCTTTCTCCCATTACCAGGGATCCAGTAAAGTTGATGGCTGAATTGCTCCATAGCAGAACTGCAGAGGTTGAAGATCGGAGATCCTTTTAAAGATCTTGGAGGCTTATCCAGGCATCTCAAGCGTTGCCCTTGGAAGTATTTCTTCCAAATGACTCTTTTGCTCCAGCTAGAGTTTCCGGAGACTAAATTCCACAAGATCTTGGATCCCAAAGCAAGGTTTTGAGCAGCCAAGTTACGCAGGTGAAGGCCGCCTTCCAGAAGAGGTCTCTTGATAGTCTCCCAGTTCACTAAATGGATCCTTCTGTCGTTGTTGTTCCCACCTTCCCACAGGAATCTTCTCAACAGACTGTCCATTTTGGGGGCAAGGAGAACAGAGTGTTGATATAGAGGCATACTTATAAGGATCGACTTCATCAGGATGACTTTCCCTGCGTTATTCAGCCAAGAGGCCCCCCAAGCTTGGATTCTGTTCTTTAACTTATCGAGCAGTGGCATCCAGTGAGCAACTTTAGGTTTGGATTTAAAGATTGGGATCCTGAGATATTTAAATGACTCCCAATTTCGAATTCCATCCATTTCTAAAAGCCTTTCAATATCAGACAGCTCCTTGATCGAGCAGTTCCAGCCATAGATTGAGCATTTTCGGTGGTTAATTTTGCTGCCTGAGAGCAACCTGTAAATGTCCAGCTCCTTCTTGAAGGATCTGGCAGAGATTATGTTGGCTCCTCCAAGCAGCAAGGTGTCATCTGCGAACTATGCATGATTGATGTCCTTCACCTTGTGAGTCGTTCTGAGGCCAGGCAGAATTTGAATCTTCTGATTATGATCAAGCTGGAAACTGAGTACCGAGGCCTGAATAGCATATAGGAGTGGAGACAAGGGACATCCTTGTCTAAGGCCCCTAGAGGCTTGGAAGAAGTCAGTTGAGCGGCCATTGACCAGAGGCGCAATCCATGGCGAGGCAATACAGGCATTCACCCAGTTTATGAAGGCTGTTGAAAAACCTAGTTTCTTCATCACATTGAACAAAAAATCATGTCTCACCCTATCGAATGCGTTAGCCAGATCGAGCTTAATAACCATACCTTTCTCGTTTCTTTGGCAGCTTGAGTGGACAGCTTCTTGCACCAGCACAATGTTGTCCAATATCTTTCTTCCTTTAATGAATCCGCCTTGATTTTCAGGGATGATGGCTGGCAAAATATTCTTTAACCTGTTGGCAATTATTTTGGAGACCAGCTTGTAACTTGAATTGCACAAGGATATGGGCCTAAATCTGCTGAAGTCGGAAGCGCCTTTCTCTTTTGGGATCAAGGCTAGAAAGGCCGAGTTGATGCCACCGCCCAGCTTTGCACAATTCTGGGACTTTCTGACCATTCTCAATAAATCTTTTTTAATTGTCGCCCAGCAGGTCAAGAGAAACCTGACAGTGAACCCATCAGGGCCTGGGGCTTTATCAGGCTCCATGAGATCCAGAACGTTCTTAAGCTCGTCCAAACTGATCGGAGCAGTCAACATGGCGTTGTCCGATTCCTTAACGCTCTTGGGAATTAAGTCCATCGGGTAGACATGAGGATCAATAGGGTTTTCTTCAGGAGCCGAATAAAGATCTTTGAAGAATGAATAAGCAGCTCTCTTAATGCCATCGAAATCCTTAACCACTGTGTTTTGGTAATGTATCTCAGAAACTGTTTTGAAGTGCTTCCTAGCTTCGGCTTGTTTATGAAAGAAGCTGGTGTTTCTATCTCCGGACTTTAACCATAGATTCCTAGACTTCTGCCTCCAGAATTCTTCCTCCTCCCTGCTAGATCTGTGTACCTTTTTTTGCAACTCGACTTCTTTTTGGAGAAGATTTTGTGTTACAGGACTATGCTCCATAGCTATTTGATGAGCAGCAAGACTGTTGAGAGATTCTTTTCTTTTGGCAGTAGGTGTTTCCAATCTTTTTGCCCACTCCTTAAGACTTCTTTTTAGTCCCCTGATTTTCTCTTCCCACACAAAGAATGGGGAACCTTGGACAGGCCTATTCCAGGCTTCAGAAACCACATCTTGGAATCCTTCTTGCTGAATCCACAGAGGACTGAAACGAAATGGGATGGGGCCTAAATTACCATCCAGAGAAAGCTCGAGGAGGATGGGCTTATGATCAGAAATGAGATTTGGTAGAATTTTAGAAGTGGCCATAAGACCGCATGTCAGGAAAGAAGAGTGGACTAGGAATCTGTCCAAACGGGCAGCAATGTGGTTGGGGGCTAATCTTTTGTTGGACCAGGTGAATTTGCCTGAAGAAGGTTTAATATCCTCCAGATCCCAGCCCAGCATAATATCTTCAACCCATTCTCTGGCAGGGTCCCTGACAATGGAGCCTCCCTTTTTCTCATCAAGAGCAAGGGTGACATTCAGATCCCCTGCAATGATAATATTTCCTGGATTTTGCTCTGAAAGAAAAGATTGAAGCGAGTTCCAACAAATTTTTTTCTCGCCTGGCAAAACAGGAGCATAAAGATTAAACATACTTACCTGTTGACCAGAATCTTTGTGAAGGAGCTGAGTGAAAAGCCAGTGGGGGCTGCTTTTTTCTTGAATAAGATCATAAATGGCGCTGTTCCAAAAGGTGGCTATTCCACCAGAAGCGCCTCTTGCACTAACCGCTCTTCCTTGGCCTTTTTGCCAAAAAACTTTACTGGATTGGAGGAGAAGAAGTTCCTCCAGCTTAGTCTCCTGGATGAGGAGGATTTCAGGCGAATATATTCTCACTATGTCTTTCAAGGCTTCCTCTTTCAACCTGCTGCCTAATCCTCTACAGTTCCAAGAGACGTATTTCATTATTTTCTGACTTGAGGGATTGAGGCTTCTTTTGAAGCAATGTTGCTCTTGCGCCCAGATCTCGTATTCATCATTCCTTTGAGGGTTTTTTGGGAGCCTTGGAGGACATCTAGATAAGTTTTTTCCTCACGCTGTTTCTTCTTGGATTTCCGACCCCTAGTCGTTTTGATAGGAGTGACTTGTGAGTTATCAGTTTCAGAGTCTCTCTCTTCTGAATCTTCCTCAGATTCGGAGGCGAGACTGATGTGCTCTTCGTTGCCTTCTTTACCCCTCTGACCATCATCAACTGGTGGAACCGATGATTCGGCTTCAGTTTCTTTCACTTGCTTCGAGTTATTTCCAGTTTCCTCTTGTGTCTCCATGGCCTCCACCTTTTCTCCTGAGGAGGAGCCATCTTTGAAATCAGCATTGACCTTTGGATTAGGTTGTGGCTTCCTCAGCGGTGCGGAGATATTCTGCCCCGGGGGCTTTGGAACAACCTTTCCCTTTTTAATTTCTTTCCATCCGTTCTCTTCAACTGCGATCCATGCTGGAGCTTTTGGGCAGTTTCGCTGAAAGTGTCCATGCTCATGACAGGTTCGGCATTTGAAAGGCAGCTGCTCGTAATCTAGCTTCTGATAATGCTGCCATTCTCCAACTGTGAGTTTGACCGCTTCTGGCAGACCGGCTTCCAGATCGACTTCCACGCAGATTCTAGCGCAGGTATATTGGCCCTTGTGATCAGCTTTGTCAATGAAACGACCCAGCCCATTTCCGATCTTCTGCAGGGATTGATAGCTCCAGCAGTGTATCGGGAGATTAGGAAGGCGAACCCAGACCGGCGCCTCCTTAGGGACATCGACGGAGGGATCGAAATCGGGGCTCCATTTGTTTAGATACAGACCTTGATTTCCCATAAAATACGGCCCGTTTCTGAACACCAAATCACGATCTTCTTTGGATGTAAATTCGAAAATGAAGTAGCCTCGTCCCACAGCATAACAGATCACGTTGTTTTTTAGTTGAGGTCTCCAGTTTCTCTGAATCCATTCGTCCGTGATTTTTGTGGAGGGCCAGCGGCCCATAAACTGCCCTACCAGGCCTCTGTCAGCCAGAGCAAGAGCGATTTTGATCGATTGTTCCTCTGGAAGAGCAATCTCAGGAATCTCTTCAAGTTTTTTTATGAATTTCGGCACCTCTGAGAACTGGCGTTTCTTCCCTTGCTGCTTTAAGAGGCTGCGGAATGCTTCTTCAGAAGATATTGGAGGGGTGGGAGCGGTCTCCCCACCCCCAGGACCGCTCATGGTAGCGACGGGTCTCGATGGCGGCTGCAAACCTGGTTCAGACTCCGCAGAGCAGAGCAGAGCGCGCGCTAGGTCTTAGGTGAAGAATTTTTCCCTCCTTAAAATAAGCATTACCATAAATAAACTACTCATTTAAAATATTTTTTTAATATGTAAATAAATTTAAAAATTTGAAAATTTATTTAATAAATATGGTAAATTAAATTAAATTTACAAGTTAGACTATGCCAAATTATTTAATAGATCTAGTAAATTAAATTTACAAATTTCACTTAATTTTAATTATTTTCATAAATTCATGAAATTCAATTCTAAATCTTGAATTTCGGTGAAGTTAAATATTTTAATGGATAGCTTATTTATATATGGTTTAGATTGACGGGTAAATATGTGAAATAAATGAGTAAGTGTTTTTTTAATATTTGTAAAATTTGAAATTATTAATATGATTATATTAGTGATTTTGGTTAATATATGTCTATGGACATTATTTTCATACATTAATTGGTGTATAAAATATGGAAAATGTTTTTTATGGGTGTATATCAACCAAACTTGCTAATGTGGTTGTGCTAGTTGACAATCATCATTTGTGGGGTGGATTTGTTGATTATGGTTGAAGAGGGTTGATGAGTTTGATCATGGTTTGCAAGGCTGACCGAGGTTGACCATGCTCAACCATTACTGTAACAATGTATTAATTTTGCATTGATCTAATAATGTTACATGAATGTTGACCATTGTGGCATTGTTACATTAATGTTACATTAAGATTGACCATGGTTGACAATGATTGTTGTTACATTGGTGTAATATTAATGGTTGAAGTGGGTTGACGAGGTTGAACAATGTTAAAGAGCGTCGACAATTATTGGTCAAGGCAGACCATGGTTGACCTCAATTGACCATGATTGATAATGATTGACATGGCTGACCATTGATTAAGAGTAAAGGTTATGGATAACCTTGTTTTACCATTATCGACCATGGTTGACAATTGTTACATGGGTACAATAATGTTACATTAATGTTGACTATGGTTGAAGTTACCTTGATGTTAATTCTAATGTTACAAAAGTGCTTACATTAATTGTTATAGTGGATTGATAAGGTTGACCATGGTTGAAGAGTGTTGACCATTGCTGGTTAAGGTAGACCATGGTTGACTTCATGTAATGACCCTCCTTGCACATCTACCCAAGTAACCGACCAACTGGGGTAAACATGTGACGAGAAGTTACTATGATATGATTCGACTCCCTATATGTCAGCTAAGGAAGTGGAATCAATGAAAACACACCATTGTAGACCTTCTACACCTACTACAGGACTCCCATAATGCATCTCAATCATTACCCAGACCAGCCCCTGGGTCGCACTGATCTTTTACACCACTAAATCCCCCAACACTTAGTTGATATGGAAAGGGATTCATCTATAAACCTCCTAACACACACATAACATGGGTATGCATGCGTCTGGGGAATTTTCTCCTCAGACCTATTTCTACGACTCCGAGATTTGTGTTACTTCTCAAGCCTGGAATACAGGTCACTGCCCAGAAACCCCTATAGCTTTCAAAATCCTTAAATTACATGATCATAAGACTTACAAATAAAGATCTGTAGGCTTTAACCCCGTATAGGAATTACTTGCATATGAATTCTAAAACATTGAAAATAAACAATAGCGAGAGCATAACACATAAAACCAATATACATACAGATTTTCCTCTGGATCCCAAAATCGGGGCTACCAAATTTATTTTTCATTATATTCCTTTCAATGATACAATACATATATATACATGTTGAAGCATCCGATACTAGTGACTGTAAACCATCGTGCCCAAGACCATGTGTGAAAACCATGCACAAAACCATAGGTAGATCCACGCACCTTATATAGGGTCCAAAAAAAGTTCCACAAACCCCATAGAGGGGGGTTAGTAGCCCCCCTCAAATCCCCTATGACCCCCCCCCAGCTGCGCAATCAACGCAACGAAGGCGTTGCTCCACCCCCCCTCTAACCTTCCCAGTTAATAAGGAAGGCTAGTGGTGGAAAGAATATAACACAACCCAACATTCTCCCACTTATTTGTTTTCTTTCCACAATGGGCCACAAGAGTGCTTAGTCATTTGTCAAGCCTGAAATGCCCATTGTTTCTCTACACCAAGATAATTTCTCAGAGCTCATAGATTTTGTCAATGCATCTGCAGTATTCTTCAAAGTGTCCATGTTTACCAACAACATCTTTTTGTCTTATATCATATCCCTCACAAAGTGATACTGAACATCAATGTGCTTCATCTTTGAATGGTAAGCAGGTTTCTTTACCAAGAAAATTTTACTTTGGGTATCATAGTCTATTCTTATAGCTCCTTGTACTAACCCCATACTTGAACATAATCTCTGCAACCAAACTGCTTCCTTGCTCGGATGAGTCGCTACAATGTATTCTGCCTCTATAGTTGATAATGCCACTATAGATTATTTCTTACTCATCTAATTGACTGCACCTCCAAATAGGCTAAAAAAATACCCACTTGTAGATATTCTTTGATCCAGTTCTCCAGCCCATTATGCATCAACAAATCCATGAATATCCAAAACTCTGTCGAATCATGTTCTTCCGTGGTAGCACAAACCATAATCACTAGTTGTTGTGGGGAAAAATGCCTATGCAGGACGATCCTATCCACCTAAGGTGTGACAGTGCCTTAGCAACAAACAGAGACAGCTATTCTAGTATTCTTCCTTTATGAATTAAGAATGAAGAGAGATAGATGGACTAACCGGTGTCTTCCGTTTGTCCCTCGATCCGGTTCCTCTTCTCTTGGAGAGTTCCCAGCTACTTGTCTTCCCGCTCGCCCAGCTTCAAGAGGTTTCTGCAAGATCACAAGAAGAGAACACTACACAAGACATGGATTCATATTCATAACTAGTTCAGGATTAGAAATAAACTAAACATACTAATGCAATCATACATCAAAGATACATCAGTATATAGGAGAAACCAAGATAGCTTTATTGATGAATAACAAGGTTCAGGAAGAGATACAACCCAGAGGGCTCCAATCTAGCATCTCCTTCCCAGCAAATGGAATTCCTATCTTCACCCCCTTCAAAGCATTAAGCACCCAATGATCCCAATCTCAAACCAACAATAATTCTTTGCAATAACAAAATTCCAGCCTCCAGATCTCATGGAGGAGAGATCCATATATAGATGTTTCGAGAGAGGATGAGTCAGCTTGAGATCTGACTAGTGTCCTCTCCCTCTGTCAGTTCTTGATTCCACTTGGCGGTTCTTGCTTCCACTTGGAGATTTGGAACCTCTTACTCATCACTAGTCGAATTCACTGAGGCAAGTGTCATTGAGGAAGATTCTGGAAGCTTCCTGGGTCTTGACACCTCTTGGAATGAACTTGCCATTTGGCAATTCTCGCTCAACGCCGGTAGCCAGTGCTGGCTTTGACATTCAGCGCAGGTAGCCAGTGTTGACTTTGACATTCAGCGCAGACAGCTAGTGGAGCCACTGAATTGATCCTGAATTGACTTGTTGTTGAGCAGTTTCTGGTGGAGAACTTCTATGAATTGCTGTGGTTTGTTAGCCTTGTTTCTCTAGGGGTAGGAACAACATGTTTAGGGACTTTGGATCCCTTAGATTATGGACATTTCATGCTTATATCCGTAAGGCACAAAAATGTCTATAACAGTTGCCCCCTAAAGTATGAGGCCGTTTATCGGGTGAAATGCTTTATCAGGAGGATCCGAAGTTCATTCAATGCTGAGAGGAGACCTGTAATAAGATACAATACAATACATTATTTTTCATACTGCTTTCATGATCTAGCTGAGGCGGGCATTCCCATGCTCAACTTTATAAATTCATTTTCCTGTACATAGAACAGACAATCGTCTGATGGTAGACTGATAATTTTGATGAAATTATCATCCTTTGGGTAGGATGATTATCTGCTGCAATGATGTACATGTCAATGTCTTTATCTTTCCTGAATATATATCGCAGCCCGGATGGATGAAACTAGATCCGGGGTCTTCAAACGCGTTCGATCTTCACTCTAAGTACAAGTCGATCCATGTGAAAAATGTTCTGACATGGAAAGACATCGCTTGATTATCGGTCAATGAGGTAAATCGTTAACAAGCGCGAGAGGAATCACTGATAATGATAATGACCCTCAAGGTACTGCAGTACAATTCACATGGTGTGAATAAAGGACTTAGTGTCGAACACCACGCAAAATCTTTCGGTCGAAGGTCATTGATGTATACCTGTCGACGGAAGTGAGAAACTTGCCATTGAGGCATGCAAGCTTCAAAGTACTGAAGGGGTTTTTCCTAGATCAACTTCTTGGATAATGAGCTGATATTGACAAGAAGCGATCCATCAAACGAGGGCCTTAATGAATCCCACATCAATGACACGGAATGGGGCTAATGATTTTGATGGAGGTGAAAACGATCTATGACATATGATTCAGGGTGGCGGTCATGAAAGGGTGAAGGATAATGTACGGTAGTGGATGGGACACGGTTGACTTTTCTGAACGACTTCTCTTGAACATATGGCGACACTGATGCGATGGATTGGTATCATTACCCCAAATATGGATGGTATGGCGAGACCATGGTGACGTGACCGGTGAATGAAACAACCCAACCCGATTGTGGTTCGGAGGAAAAGTGTCATGTTCAAGAGCGACTTGCTACCATCAAAGTTTTCTTCAGTTTATCCCAATTTTTCCCCAGTCATTGCTGACCAGTACCTCTTTATTTTTGTCAAGCTTGAGGAGGATAACATATGCTTGTTCTATAACTTGCCCTTCAGGCAAGCCCATCGCTATGTTTTAACGAGCCTAGCGATAGTGAAACTCGTTCTCGTCTAAAGACAAGTTTGTCGCTATTTAATGATTTTAACGAGTCTAACGACAAAGATAACTCGGTCCTTTTCATTTTTAGAGAGTCTGAAAAGGTACATAAAGTTAACTCCAAAAGTCCTTTTTCGTCATCTAATCCCTTAGGTCAGAAAAAGTATAAAACAATACAAAAGGGATGAGTTTTCGATAGTTTTAACGAGCCGAATAAAACAAGCGCTCGATCTTTTTGTGCAATAATCCCTCAGGTCGAAAAAGATTAAAATCTAGAGGAGGGATAGCACTTCCTGTCCCTTTAACGAGTTGGAAGGCGAAGGACTCGGCAATCTTTTCATATTTTACGAGTCAGATGAAAAGAGCTTAAATAAGACTCGTCTTTTGAGGAACGAGTGATAAAACGGGTTAGCAGCTGATTCTAGGTACAAGTTGATATTTTCCAATCACGGCAGTGTCACAAGGATGGCTAGTGAAATCACTCTTCGCAGCTGTTCCTCAAAATGGGTAAACAATCATATGGAGGTGAACGATCGGCCAATGGAAAAGTGGAGGTGACGGTGCAAACACGACCAAGGCTTTAATGGCTGATAATTTACGTTCGAAGTGGTTATTTACCGGGTAGTTCATTTTTTAATGAGCTTAAACGCGGGTGGAAACATTTGCTCGATTTTATGTTTATTTTTTAACGAGCATGAACTATACGATAAAACTGCTCGGATCTTGCGTTTATTTTTTAACGAGCATGAACTGTGTGCTAAAACTGCTCAATAATTTTGCATGCCCCTAGCATAATAACTCAAATCGAGGTGCATGCCCCCCAAGCTTCATTGCATTCAACTTGGTGGTTGGAATGAAGGTTTACCTTTGAGATTTGGAAAGGGGATTGTTTCATTTTTTAATGAGGTTGACACAGTAAAAGAACTATCCTCATGACTCCTTGTTTCATTTTTTAACGAGGTTGACACAGGAAAAGAACCGTCCTCGAAGCCCACTGTATTTACAATATTTCTATTAGGGCGATGATCCACGCTGACAAAATGTTTAGGAATCTTCCGAATCCATTAGATATAGAAGATTTCATATTGTAGGTTTTCACTGTGGCCACTTCCGCCAAATTACTTGCAGGCGGTAGGGCGAAAGTACCCATTAAGGCAGGGTCTTTTAGGAGACCTACTCCAATATTTTGAAGCGAATGATTGCTTCCATGGATCATTGGAATGCTTCCCGTAACTTGTGAACTGTCGGGGAGGAAAGTTTGTTGGTCGACGACTGTAATTCCTCCTTGAAAGGGAAATGCAATCTTCCTGAAGTAGGTCGACACAACTGCAGCCATGGCATATATCCAGGGCCTTCCCAGTAGGATGTTGTAATCGAGGTTTCCATCAATTACTTCAACATCAATTCCTACTGTTTTTCCCCCTAGTTCAACTTGCAAGTTACTTAAAATCCCGTATGGAGTGTATGATCGTCCATCAAATGCTTTTAACGTTGTTGACGATCTCGACAAGGGTGGTGAGCCTAAATTCTTCCAGCAACTCATCGACATAATACACGTAGATGCCCCTTCATCAATAATTGTTCGATGAACTGTTTTGTTGAGGGCTTTCACTTGAATAAGGAAAGCTAGTTGAGCTGGTAACTGAGGGTCATATCCTTTATGATCAAAGGCGACAAGATTGGAGTCCATTGCGTCAATTTCACCTATTGCTGATAATAAGGCTTGCTCTTGGGAGACGCAATTTTGCGGTACCTCAAGCGTCGACATAGCGGACGGCGATTGGGCTAGGTCCTCTATTATATTATAATTTTGTGCTATTTTTGCACGAGGATTAAATGTCGACTTGTACACTACTCCCTTTGGCGACTTTATCATTTGTTCAGGAATGGTGGGTGGCACAACTTTGGTCAAAGTTGTTGTCGAACTACTAGGTTGTTCATTAGCCTTGTTATTCGACACATGTGGATTTCCGTAATCTTTATTCCTTGCGAAAGCATCATTTTGTTGCTTTGAGATAGACAACATAAGCACTTGGGATCGGGAAGCATTTTGATTAGCAACCAGTTTGGTACCCGGGCTTGGAAACGGATCAGTCAATACTGCTGAGGTTTTTGAACTTTTAAAGAGTTTCTTAACTTCAGCTATATGCGGACAATCTCTCATCCAATGATCCTCATCGCATATATGAAACCCCGCAGGGGGTTTCCTTTTTCTCCCTTTCTTTTTCTTCTTGCCCCCTGGTTGCTTCAGTTGTTTACCCTTGTCGTTCGACGCGGCATTTACTTCTGAGGCAAGAAGTTCCTCATTTACATTTTGACTGGAAATCTTACGGGCCCTTTTAGATGTAGCCTTTGTCGATTTCGTCTCTGTCGTGCCAATCACGCCATCGATGGCATGAGAGTCATTGTTCGATTTAGGAGGAAGAGGAATTGAGAATTCCGATCTAGGGGCGTCAGGTATTTTGTCGTAGAGCATGCCAGACTGAGTATAGACCAAGTCCAGATATTGCGCATGAGTGATGACTTGCTCTTCCGTTACGACTCCCCCCTTTGCCACATCTTCCGTGATTGTAGGAAGTAAGGATTTGATAAACCATTCAGCTAATAACTGATCGGGAACGTACATTTTTACCATCCTACGACGACGTCGCCACTCATGTATATGATCAGATATGTGAGTGGCCGTTGTCTGTTTGAAGTTGGTTAGGAGTTCCGTTCCCGTTTCATACCTTATTGGTAACTAAAAATGGGTTAAGAAAGTCATGGCTAAGGTACTGAAGTTGTTGAACGAAGCTCTAGGCAATTCAATATACCATTTTGTCGCTGGACCAGTTAACGTCCTCTTAAAAAGGCAAAGCCTAATCGAATCATCGTTTAGGGTGTTTGATGAACACCACAGATGAAATGTCACCACATGATTCGACGGATCTTCACCCGGATTTCCATTAAATTTAGGAATATCTGACGGAATTTTATGCGGAATCGCTGGCCACCAAGGGGCATAAGCAATTGGATCATTTGTCAGCCGGTTTAGATCTGGTAATTCTAGAGTTGCTACAAAGGGCAACTGTTGATTCAGGTTAGGCGAAGCATACCTAGGATAAGATGGAATTGCCTGAGCAGTGGGTCTTTGCATACCAGCATAATGTATTTGATGCTGGCAACTTTGACAAGGTTGATGAGCATAACCATTATAATATGGTTGTTGATTACCGCTTTGGAAATGCGATTGCCCATTACTTACAAAGACTTGTTGCTCAGGTCCTTGATATGATTGCTGGAATGGGAATTGTTGAGTTTGAACCAGCTCTGGTTGTTGAACCATTTGTTGTTGACCAATACTGGATGATTGACCAAGATGAGGAGTCACAGTACTTGTTTGATCCTGAGTCGCTCCAAATAAGGAGGCACTAACCTGAGGTTGTGATTGAGTCGTTGAGACAAGACGCTGTTGTATTGCAACCTGAGGCTGTTGGGGTTGATATACAACAGGTAGCGCTTGTACTTGCGACGCAGTAACCATAGCAGGTATAGTGGGAATATTCGACACAGGGTGGACTAGTTGCATTGAATATACAACCCTTGGTTGCTGAGGCAGTATTGGTACCCAACCGCTGGATGTAATTCCAGTTTGTCCTGAACTTTGTTGTAAACTCCCATATGGTTGTTCTCCGGGAGGGAACAATGAAAAGGCATACTACCCTCCATATGGTGGCAATCCAATACTTAAAGTGCAGATTGGCCTTTGAAGACACATTGGATCAATTTGTTGAGTTTCAACATAAGAAATACCAGATGATAATTCGGATGAAGAAATAGGAACTAACCATGTCGTCGAAGCAGTCCCTGATGGGACTTCGGCTTGTTGTTGATAACTTGCTGGGACAAATGGTATACCATCGAAATCGTTGGGGTAGCAGCAGGAGGCTCTGTCGCTGCTGTGTCGGATGACACAGTCCTGGATGTCGACGGTTGTTCAGACATATCTAGTCTATCCAAAAGATTTTCTAGAGATTCCATAAGCACTTACGATGAAAAGAGACTAACTTCGAAGATCAACGAGGGAATGGTGATGATTATTCCATTTAAAATAAATTTTAACGACGCTTAGACACAACCTGCTTTTTCAATTTTAAAGAGTCGAGAAAAAGAAAAAGATGACTCTAGTCTCCTTCGATGTTTTAACGAGCCCGAAGTGACAAATGCTCAGCTGGACTTTTTCTGTTATAGAGTCTGAAAAAGGCCAAAAGAAACTACTCTGGAGTTCTAGGCAGAGGGTGTGCCAAAGTTTTTGCAAAACCGCAGAATACTTTTTAGGGTACGGGCGGTCGATCTTCCTGAATGATGTGTTTAGTGCATTGCCATCAGTAGGGCGGTCGACACGGCTTCCTAACGATAAAGTTTTTATGCCTATAGCGGTCTCCCAATATATACGCGACGGTACGTGGGAGCACAATCCGTACTGGCACTATCGTCCCTCAGGAGGAATCACCCACCATCAATGAGATCGACAGTCACCAGGCTTTACGACGCCGGAACACGTCTCTAGCCTAGACCTCTATGTTGTGCATTATGTTGCAAAGCGTTGTTAAGTTCATTCAATTTATTTTAGGTTGATCTTTTTAGAAGTTTGCCTTTTGAGGTTCACCACGAGATGTATGATACAATTCCTAAATGCAGTCTAAAGATGATAAGCAAGCTTTATATCTTTTCAACTTATGAAAATCCTAGCTACAAAGGGAAAAGAAAGACACCATCTTTTCTCAAAGAGAAATCAGCACACTCTAATGCACTTTTCCTAAATCAGACATGCAAACTATCAAGGTTCAAATGCACAATGCAGGTGTTTGTTTTCCACTTTCTTAGTATTGATGCCTACAAAGAAAGCTTTTTGTACAACTTTGAATTTGCTTTTAAATGACAAATACAAACAAGTTTAATTTTTCGAAATCAGAGAGGGTAGAAGAGATTACGACACTTAACGATTTCCAAAATGAATACTTGTTTCGACACTTAAAAGAGACAAACTCAAACCAAAAGCAAAAGTAAATATATAATCAACTCCAAACAGCCAATGAACTCTCTCCTAAGATCACAATCAACAGATCTGAATCAAGGGCTACAGGATGACTATTTCACTCTTGTAAAGGAAAACTGTAAATGACGCCACAAACACATAAAAACACTCACAGTCTTTTTGTACAAAAGGAGGCAGAATTTAAGCAAAGAAAAGGAGTTATCGGACAGGTACCTATGCTGGTTACAGGCTGCAAAAATCAGAGATCAAAACAAGGCAAAACAGAGTAGAGAACCCCAGCTCCACAAGGCCTAACTGGATCAGCGCATCCTCAACACAGGGGTTTTGACATTCAGCACAGGTAGCCTTCACGGGACCTTCGTTGAAATGCAGAACTTCTTCACAGGGTCTGCGCTGAAGGAGAAATGAGAGTTTCTCACTGGGTTCTGGGTCACAGTTTGCTGATTAATCTACGGTTTCAGGCCAAATAAAAGCAACAAGCAAGGTGCAATCAAAGGGATGCTTTGAGGGAGTACTAAGATCTATCACGAAGGATCATCAAATCATTTGTGAGTCCATTGTTCAGATCATAGACAAATCCAGTGATTGGATCAAAGCAGCAGCTATCTACTTTGCATCTGAGAATAGCAGATGCAGTTCGATTGTTGCTGTTAAGTCTATGAAACAAACAATGATGGAGACACAAATAAAATGACTAAACAGATCTCCCCAGTGGAGTCGCCAATTTGTTGTGGGGAAAAATGCCTATGCAGGACGATCCTATCCACCTAAGGTGTGACAGTGCCTTAGCAACAAATAGGTACAGCTATTCTAGTATTCTTCCTTTATGAATTAAGAATGAAGAGAGATAGATGGACTAACTGGTGTCTTCCATTTGTCCCTCAATTCGGTTCCTCTTCTCTTGGAGAGTTCCCAGCTACTTGTCTTCCCGCTCGCCCAGCTTCAAGAGGTTTCTGCAAGATCACAAGAAGAGAACACTACACAAGACATGGATTCATATTCATAACTAGTTTAGGATTAGAAATAAACTAAACATACTAATGCAATCATACATCAAAGATACATCAGTATATAGGAGAAACCAAGATAGCTTTATTGATGAATAACAAGGTTCAGGAAGAGATACAACCCAGAGGGCTCCAATCCAGCATCTCCTTCCCAGCAAATGGAATTCCTATCTTCACCCCCTTCAAAGCATTAAGCACCTAATGATCCCAATCTCAAACCAACAGTAATTCTTTGCAATAACAAAATTCCAACCTCCAGATCTCATGGAGGAGAGATCCATATATAGATGTTTGGAGAGAGGACGAGTCAGCTTGAGATCTGACTAGTGTCCTCTCCGTCTGTCAGTTCTTGATTCCACTTGGAGGTTCTTGCTTCCACTTGGAGATTTGGAACCTCTTACTCATCACTAGTCGAATTCACTGAGGCAAGTGTCATTGAGGAAGATTCTGGAAGCTTCCTGGGTCTTGACACCTCTTGGAATGAACATGCCATTTGGAAATTCTCACTCAATGCAGGTAGCCAGTGTTGGCTTTGACATTCAGCGCAGGTAGCCAGTGTTGACTTTGACATTCAGCGCAGACAGCTAGTGGAGCCACTGAATTGATCCTAAATTGACTTGTTTTTGAGCAGTTTCTGGTGGGGAACTTCTGTGAATTGTTGTGGTTTGTTAGCCTTGTTTCTCTAGGGGTAGGAACAACATGTTTAGGGACTTTGGATCCCTTAGATTATGGACATTTCATGCTTATAACTGTAAGGCACAAAAATGTCTATAACACTAGTGCCACGCAAATACCTCAAGACCTGCTTCACTGATGTCCAATGCTCATTCCCTGGTTTTGACATAAACCTGCTCAATACTCCCACTTCATGTGCAATTTCTAGTCTAGTACAAATCATTGCATACATCAAACTACCAATTGCACTTGCATATGGAACATAGTACATGCCCTCTTCCTCTTCTTGTGTCCTGGGGCACTGTTCAACAGATAACTTTACACCTACAGGAATAGGAACCTTCACCGATTTACTATCCTACATATTAAACCTCTACAGTATTGTCTCGACATAATTCCTCTGGTTTAACCAGAGCATCGTCTTTGTCTGATCTCTTTTAATTTCCATGCCCAAAATATATTTTGTAGCACCAAGATATTTCATGTCAAATTTGGTGGACAATTGGGTCTTCAAATCCCAGATAATTTCTTTTTCATTTCCAACCAGCAACATATCATCCACATACAAGACCAGATAAATAACGTGGTCACCAAATAATTTAAAATACACATAGTGAACTGCTTTGCTTATGGTTAAGCCAAGTCCTTGTATAAATGTATCAAATTTATGATACCACATCCTTGGTGGTTGTTTTAACCCAGACAGAGACTTTTTTAATTTTCATACTAGTTGATTTTACCCTTCACTGTAAAGCCTTCAGGTTGCTTCATGTATATCTCCTGTTCCAGATCCCCATGAAGAAATGTTTTCTTCACATCCATCTACTCTACCTCAAAATCAAAAGTAGCAGCAACAGATAAAAGTAATCTAATAGAAGCTACCTTGGCAACAGGAGAAAAAATATCACCAAAATCAATTCCTTGCAGTTGGAAATGACCTTTTGCTACCAACCGAGCTTTTTATTTCTCCACCTTTCCTTCTGCATTTTTCTTCTTCTTGAACACCCATTTTCTGCCAATGGGTTTCATTCCATCTCGCAACTCCACTAGATCCCAAGCCTTAGTTTTGTGCAAAGATTCCATTTCATCAACCATGGCTTCTTTCCACAGTTTTCCATCCTCTGAATCTACTTCTTCCTTCACAGTTCTAGGATCATCATCAGTAATAGATAAAGAAAAAATTGAAAAGAGAGTAGATGGACTATACCTTTTTGGCTACCTTCCTTCTCGAATTGATCTTCTCACAACTAGAGTTTGTGACTATTCATCTTCTGATTCCTCTTCTATTGTAGAGTCTGATTCTTCCTCCTTTCGCTCAAACTCTATCTTCTCAGGTTCCTTTGAAGGGACTTCATGTTTAATAACATCTTTCACCTCTCTGAACACCACATCTTTGTTGTACGCAACCTTCCTTGTCGTTGGGTTCCAAAGGTTATAACCCTTAAACCATCCTTATACCCAATAAAGATGCACTTTTCAGATTTACTATCCAACTTTCTTATTTTCTCCTTTAGAACATGTACATATGCATCACATCCAAATACCCTGAGATGTGAAAGAGAGGGTTTCTTATCAGTCCAAACCTCTTGTGGAGTCTTATCCTCAAACACTGATGAAGGTGATGTATTGACCAAGTAACATGAAGTCTCCACTGCCTCTACCCAGAATTCTTGTCCTAACCCAACACCACTGAGCATTCTTCTTGCCCTTTCCATCAATGTCTTGTTCAATCTTTCTAGAACTCCATTTTGCTAAAGTGTGGATGGAGTAGTCTTTTTTCATGTTATACCACACTTATTACATAATTCTTCAACTTCCTTCTTGCAAAACTCTCCACCATTATCTACCCTCAGCACCTTTATTTTCTTCTCTGTTTGGTTTCTAACTAGAGCCTTAAATTCTTTAGACCTGTCAAAGACTTCAGATTTCTTCTTGAGGAAATATATCCATGTATTCCTTGAGAAGTCATCTATAAATGATACATAGTACAAAGACTTACCCCGTGATGGAACCTTCACAGGTCCAAACACATCATTGTGCACAATCTCTAATATTTGTTTTGCCCTCTTACCACCAGAGGGGAAACTAACCCGATTCTACTTCCCATATACACAATTTTCATAGAAATCAAAATCCAGAGAGCTATTAGTCATACCTTCTACCATACCTTTACCATGAAGTTTTCGAAGGCCCTTTTTTCCAATATGTCCAAGAATTTGATGCCATAGCATGGTCTTTTCTTCAGAGACCACTATATTTTATGCTCCACTTTTAGGAATCACATAACTGTTGCACCCATCAATAACAGTGCTACCTTGCATCTTGTACATATTTCCAATCCAAACTCCCCACATCAATACAAGTTCTCCTAGAGCCATCTTGCAGGTATCTTTTTCGAACATTGTTTTTACACCTATGTCATTCAACTTGCTTATATAAATCAGATTTCTGGCTAATGCAGGAATATGCAGAACACTCAGAAGTGCTCTGATCCTTCCGCTTTTCAACTTCAACTTGACCTTTCCACAACCGATGATTCTAGCCTTCCTATCATCCTCCAAGAAGATATCACCACCATCATATTACTCATACTCGGAAAACCACTTTCTATGGGGAGTGAAGTGGAAGGATGCACCTGAGTCAATCAACCATGCCTCATGATCTACATGTGTACTTGAAGAAGCCAAGTACACATCCCCACCTTCATCTGAGGTGGTCTTCACCTATGCAAAAGGAGCATCATCAAATCCATTTCCTTTTTCAGGAGCTAGATTTACAATCCCTTTTGTAGTGCCATTCCTTTCCGCATTTCTAGCACACCTTTACAAGTTTTCCTAGAGATTTAGATCTCCCACTCAATGACTTACTTTTGTTTCTGTTATGGGACTGTCCTTGTACAGACAAGAAATCACCATTCTGGCTCTCCATATTTTTCCATCTCATCTCCTCCGTCAGTAAGGATGAGACTATTTCATCAAACTACAAGGCACTGCATTGATACCTATTGCAATAACTGGACTATCCCATGAATATGGTAGCAAACACAACAAACTCATGCACTTATCTTCATTTGAATTTTTAATATCAATAGATAATAACTGACTTACTGTAGTATTAAATGCATTCAGATGCTCTATCACTGACTCTTGATCTTTCATCCTCAAGTTATGTAGCTTTTTCCATAGGAACAGTTTATTCACCAGAGACTTAGATTGGTACAAAGTCCCTAACTTGTCCCACAAAGCCTTTGTTGTAGCTTCCCCTGATACATTCAGTAATACTGAATCTGAGACTCACAATTGTATTGTGCTCTTTTCCTTCTGATCCAACTTCTTCCATTCTTCATCGAACACTCCCATTGGTTTAGTTTCCAGATCGGCTGTGATCCACTAATCTTTTTCCACGAACAGATCCTTCATCCTGAGTTTCCAAACCTCAAAACTCTGGCCATTAAATTTTCCAATCTATATCTTTCCACTACTTGTCATATTCTTTCACCAGCAAAATTAATCCTATAGCTCTCCCACTGAACAGGGTTTACCACAGGCTCGAACGAAACCCCTTAGTAACAAAGGCATCCCCTTTAAGCCAAAACAACTCTGATACCAAATGTAGGTTTTATCCCTGTACAGAAATTGCTTGCATACAAATTCTAAAACACGGAAAATAAACAATAGCGAGAGCATAGCACATAAAACAAATATACACAGAGATATTCCCTTGGCTCCCAAAACCGGGACTACTAGATTAATTTTTCATTATATTCCTTTCAATGTTACAATACATATATATACATTTCGAAGCACCCAATACCATCAACCAAAAACCATCGCGCCCAAAACCATGTGCGAAAACCATGCTCAAAACCATAGGTAGGTCCGCCCACCTGATATAGGGTCCAAAAAAATTTCCATGGGGTGCTTCCCCAGACCTCGTAGAGGGAGGCTAACCACCCCCCTCAAACCCCCTATGACCCCCCCACTGCACAACGAATGGGGGGCTCCGCCCCCCATCTAACCCCCCAGTTAACAAGGATAGCTATTCGTGGAAAGAATATAACACAAATCAACAACAACTGACTCCAGAACTAGGCCTCACCATCCCCAAATAGGACTGACATTCTGTCAAACACTTGAAATCACTGCAATCTATAGAAAATGAATACAAGACAAAGCATAAATGATTGAAAACTCAAACGAGAATTGAAAAGAAGGATCACCACCCTCTTCCCTTAAATTTTTTAACATTAATTAGATCTTTCATCCATTATCCTTTAAGTTACAAGTAACTACATGAAACAACCATGACTATAACCAGTAACAGAACCATGCTTCTAACCATCATTAAACCACGTAAATAACAATGAGATAACAACTATTAAGGCCACATAAATACAACTACAAAATAAAATAACTTAGATTTTATTAAACAAAGGCAAAGTCCACTAGGTTTGGGACTTCCATGTACCACCCGACTGTAGACATGGTTGAGCCAAATCTTTCTTTCATTCAATCACCCCCATGTCATATTCCAAGCATGAATGTGGGATCTCATGGATGAACCAATCCAAAAAAAACCAAGCGAATCCATATTTTGAAGCACATTAGGGGAATTTTGAGGTTTAAAATGGGCCTCCTAAGCAAAACGAAAAATAATAGTGGAAATAATAAAATAATAGTAGATTACATCATCAAATTTTAAAGCAAAAAAAGAAAAAACTATTTTTTCAACTCATATTTTCAACTAATCTCCCTATGGGTTTACTAAAATTTCTAGCAGAAACACTTGTTGGATGAAAAATTTGATTCCTCATCCAAGGAGTACCCATGTTGCATACTTTTTATGGACCCTACTACACGAAAAATGAGAAATACATGAAAATCGTGATTGCAATCACATTTTTTCATGCATTTCTCATCTTTCATGCAGCAGGGTCCATCTAAAGTATGCAACACGGATACTCCTTGGATGATGAATTAAATTTTGAATCCAACAGGTACTCCCGCTCGAAATTTGAGTAAAACCTTAGGGAGATAAGTTAAAAATATGAGTTGAAAAGGTAGTTTTATTATTTTATTATTTTTTTAATTATTTTTACCTTTTTACTCTGAAAATGGTGAATTGTCCCCCATGGTTGACATCATAATCTTGAATCCTATTGGTTCTTATCAAGTTTATTTTTTTTCTGCATTTTTCTTAGGAGGCCCATTTTAGACCTCAAAATTCCCCTAATGACCTCCACCCTCACCAAACCGTGATCTCACCAAAACTGACACCGAGATAACAAAACCAAACCGAGCTTGGAATGCCTCCAGACTCAATGACTATCCTTGATGAATTTTCCATCTCATTGTCTCTCAAGATTTACCGAAATTGACACCAGATCACTAGGCCCTAAACTGAGACATGAGTCTCTTAGGATTTACCACAATTGACACTGTTACACTAAAAAATGTCACCATGACTACTTACAGTTAGTATGGCTCAAATCAACAGTCATGCTACCCTCTTAGGCAAGTCTTATGCCTCTGCTATCCATCTCAAACTCAAAGAAGAGAGAAAGTCTTGTAAAAAATGTGTTTATCTCTGGGGTCGCAGGTTCTCTCTAGCCTTACCTGCGGGGACGCTCACAATGTTCACAAAAGCTGCGTCCTTGGACGCTCTGTATGTTAAGGGATAGGTGCGTCCTTCTGTAAAAGGAAAAATGCGCAAGTTTCATCTTAAAAAAGTTACTTGTGGTTACTTCTAGAACTTTCTAGAGGTCGGTTTGATGAAATGGATGCGCCTCCAGTTGGTTCATGTATCCCTATTAAGGAGGAACTTATCCCATCAATAAGGGAGCTATCCCACCCAAAGAGGGGGATTATCCCATTGATGGTGGACCTGAATAACCTCTTTACAGCACTATAAATAAAGGCATTGAGCCAGAGGGAGGAGAGGTTGAAGCTATACATTTTCTTTGGGTAAATGCTGCAGGAATTAGGACTCCCATTTAGAACCTTGTGAGGAGAGATTGTCTTTGCTTGATTCTACTTGGAAGTGGGTGAGCTTTGTCAAAGTAGAGGAAAACCCTTGATGGACCCTGGGAGGAACTTGCACAACACCAAGGCCAGGTTGTAAAAGTTTCTTTGTTTCGTTATTAATACAAACTGGTTCATTTTTCTCAATAGCTTGTGTTAATGAGTTATTTCATGTGTTCCTTGGTCTGCATGTTGAATATATGTTTTATTATATGAGATGCAAGTGCTTGGTAATTGTTTGATTGTTTGTGGTTGCAGGAATTGATGTGAAGGAGGAGCTCATCCAGATCGGCAAGGACGGACTACAACAACAGCGTTTTGGAATAAGGTAAGCCTAAACACTTGTAGTTTTCATGTTTTAAAAGGTGTATTTAGAGAAAGATCGCTCCATTTTGTCTTGTTTGTCGCTAGAGAGTTTAGACTCCTAGGGAGGTCATTTGTGTCCGCACAAACGACTTTTTCCGCCACGACAGACACCCGATCATGAAGCCCTAAACTGAGAAACAACCATCACGTTTTTCCATGTATCCTAGCCAAAATAAGTCAAGGGATTCCTAGTCCTTTGGGAATTTTCCTAAGACCACCTCCGCCTCGGATTCTGAAAGCATCCGATAATTCCAAAGGTAAAAACCAAGAAAACAATCCCATCACTCCATGGCTATTGGGAAAAAGGAAAGGCAAGGTTGAAACCCATTGTCATAACCCAACAAAATGATGCCACTAATAGCAAGAGAACCATATACCAACCTGGAAAGCCATGCATGTCAAAACCAACTAGGAAATCACACATGTAATATGTTACCTGCAAGTATTCCTGTTCAGGCTACCTAATCATGTTCTTCATTTGCTTGATCTTTCCTTTTATTTCTTTTCCTTGTCATTCCTTTTCTTTCTTTTCCCTTCCTTGCTCCAAAGTTGAGAAAAATCTTTCCAACTCATCCTCAGAAGCATTTTTATGAATGAGGCCTCTATTTTCTTCTTTTTGCATTATTTTCCTTCAATTTCCTCCTCACATGTAACTTGTGACCTTTCACCTTCCTTTTCTCCTATTTTCCTTTATTTTCATAAATAAAAGCACTAAAATACCTTTTTGCCCTTTTAATGTCTTAACCATTGCCTTTGACAATTTCCCTTAGCCAATGACACATCCAGTGATGCCCACTAGGATATCTTTGCCCAACATTCAATTTGGAATAAATGTCCCTTAACCATGGTCTTATTCTTATCTTTTTAACTTGTATTACATAAAATTTTAACCAAGGATTGTTACAGACCCCTTCTCCTTGCGGAACAATGTGCTTGGTGTTAAACCACACCAAGACCTCAACACAATTATTGAAAAGAAAACATACTGCCAATGGTGCTTTATAACTTAGCTTATTTTGGTGTTTACAATGAATGACCCGATCAAAATAAAAAAATCATCACAACATGACAAACATATTATTTACTAGAGATTTATGACATAGCTCACTATGGTATTTACAATAATAACTACATATACACATAAATGCAAATTTTCTCAACCAACAAATAAAAGGATATGATGCTTGCATCCGCAACAAGGGAATCCAAAGGCTCACACCTCCACTCTCAAAATAATATCAAGATTCACCTCCTTCTCAAGAAGTCCATAATCTAGTGCTATAATCCTCCGCCAATTTTCCTCTCAGTGAATAGTTACTAGCTCATTGTTCTAGGGTGCACTCCAATGTGCATTATTTCCATCTAGAAATGCTAATGACCAAAACAAACCCATTCCCAACCTTCGCTTCTTTGCTACACAGCCCCTCAAGAAATCTAGTCATCCCTTCCATGCAGTCACTCACCTTGCAAGTTCCCCGACACCCCCTATCCCGAGACAGCCATGCCTTGGAAAGTATTCCATGCATTGGGAGGTCAAACAAACAAGGCATATACCTACCTCAAAACAATCATACTAGTCATAGCATGCTCATGGAAACCAATGGACACTATTGGGTACTAGTGTTCCCACAATGGCCCTGCTCCTAAAATGCTTTACCAGCATACTGCTACCTGTTTCAATTTCTTTCACTGTTGCTACTAATTCTTATCGTCAGTTTCAACCAACCAACCAAGCATTTCATGCTTTCCTATACCAAGCACATAGTTTTGATTAGATTCAAAATAAATTGAAATAAATTCGCATCATACGTCATTTTTAGCTTGACAATAAGGTACACTTGTAATCCTGTTTACTTCCCATCACAACATGTCCAACTAGCATATTTTACCAATTCAACATGTATAAAAATATCACATCAGGTTAGCTCAAAACACAACCATTGTATATCAAAATCATAAATCACATGTAACCATTATAAACCAGAATGATAGATCACATGTAATCATCATAGACCAGATTCATAAATAACATGCATAATAAAACTAAAATAAAATATTGATACTTATTCTTTAATCAATCCTTAGCTTCTACATTTTTCCTTATTCCATATCCACTACGGATTGGTTTCCACACTAGACAAAACCCCAGTGCCTTCTCCTTAACCATGTGCGCATACATGTAGTGTGCATCACACATATATAACCACACACGACATACAACACCATCCAATACATGCACCTACACGTTACATGAAACTCATACACCTACACCTAGTGTACAACACAACACATACGTACACCTACACCCAGTGTACGACACACCATAATACATACTCCTACATCTAGCGTACAACACAATACACGTATCATGATATCATGACTACACAATGCACATACATAGTACCACATGCCTGCAAGACAACATGTATGACATGTACACCAGTACCATATGTACAACATGTACACATTACCACTTGTACATAGCACCACCTACACAATGTGTGCACAAATCACATGTACAGGACACCACCTGCACAACGTGTACACAATGCCATATGTACATTACACCACCTGTATAATGTGTACACAATACCGCATGTACACAACACAACATGTATACAATGCCACATTCACGATATGAACAAAACACCACATGTATAACATGTACACAACACCATGTGCACACAACACCACATGTACAGTCATGCACACAACACCAAATTTACATAGTACCATATGTACAACATACATGTAATACCATATGTACATAGCACCATATATAAAACATGTACATATCATCATATGTACACAACACCACATATCCAACATGTGCACAACGCCATATGTACACACCACCACATATCCAACACACACATAGTATGATATGTACACAAAACCACATATTCAACATGTCCATATCATCATGTATACCCAGCTGAATATTTAATATACACACAACACCATATATGCAACAGGCATACAAGATCATATGTACACAATACTACATATAAAGCATTACCCATCACCATACATATAATCATTGAATATACAACATGCACAACATATACACAACAATAGAATTACACATCCAAAACTACATTGTCTCTACCAAGCAACCTTTCTTCCATTTTCTCTTCACCATCCATGCTTATCCTAGCATGTTGCAGATCATATTGCTTTCATTCTGCTGATTTATCCCTTAGTATAGCCTATCCATAACATACACATAATATAATGACATAATATCAACTCATAACCACATGATACTGACCTCATAGATTTGTCAGGACTACTCTTCCCACTTGATTCCTCATAAACTAGGAACCTCTTCATGTCATTCACTTACGTAAGAAATCATTCCTCCACAATAATGATTCCTAATGACCCTATCAGACAACAACATACATACATACATATATATACATATAAATATCAACATTAAGCAATCATGATCCTGTCAGATGATGACATAAATGCATACATGTATACATATAAAAATTAGCAAAAAACAATCATGATCCATGATGACCCTTTCAGACAAAAATATACATACATACATATATTCATATAAACATTAACATAAAGCAGTCATGATCACAACATAATTACTAGATCTCAAGGTCACTGTTAAGAGAACTTCCTTTATCTATTCGCAGCATGCACACCATTGAGAAAAATGATTCACAACCTAGCCAAGACATCTGACACCTCAAGTCCATTTACTTTACCTTTCCTATTACCTTTCTCATGATTGTTCTACCATATTTCGTTTATCCCAATGGACCCAACCAATCCAACCGACTATCGTACTCTTGCCTTCACTTGCCCTTATACATGAACAAATTTCATTTGAGTCTTACATTGCCTGCTATATTTCATTCAACTCTCCCTCAGCTCCTCTAACTTTTCTTTTTTCCCAACCAATTCCGAAGACCCTCAAACATAAAAGGCAAGACAAGAAACAAACAAGAATAAAACCATGAAAATCAATAAAAATATGACACCACAAACAAAGCGGCAAAGCCTTGCACAAGACATAACTAAGATGCAATCAAGAACAACCAAATCACAATTACCGAAAGAAAAAAACTAGATATAGACTCCATGACTCCATCTCGATGGTTCCTAGTGCCTCTAAGTGAATGTTCAACCCGAGCCTTCTTTAAGATGTCATGGGAATCTCTTTCGCCATGCAATCCCCTACATCATACTGCCATAAACATATAAATTTAAGTACATAAGTAAACATAACAACATACTATTTACCTTAGCTTGTCATACTAATGCCAATCATGTTACCTTGCAACTACTCACACATCAACCACATGCTCCAAATATCAAGACAATCATATCTATCAATATTAAATCAACCTTTACCAAGACTAACAATCATGTCATAATCCATAGTCAACTCATAGTCATTAGATGTAATGCTACAACTATCAATTATTACACTCAAGTACATGTAAGTTATATCAACACATATGTGTGAGTAAAACCATCTTAAAACAAGATCATTTCTTGATGCAATGTTATAGACACATACTCATATCATGCGATTAATAAAGAATTCAAACAAACTATAAATGTATCATGTTAGATAAATCAACTAGACGACATAGTAGACACTACACACCCAAACACCAAATAGACGAAATAGTCAAACAGTCAAGCACCAAATATACTACATAAGCAAACTCATAGCTTAATGTATCTTAGGGGAGGTTATCTTGTTTGCACAATCAATCCAAATTGGCATGATATAAATTCATGACATATCAACTCAAACATAAATAAGGTCATGATATCCATAATAGTCATTAGCTAACATGTTCACATCATAAACTCATAAACAATTATGATTCATGCATAACAATCACATATGCACAGTTAGTCTAGATTAGTATGGCATAATATCAAAACGTATTAACTCATACCTGAATGTCATAACCCTAACCATTTGCATAGATCAATCCAAATTATTATGGTACATATAACATCAATATCTTAATGTAACAACCCTAATCATCAACTAACATATAACAACAACAAGTTAACATATAACATGCTTATCAATAACATATAACCTAGTCATCAAGCTAATTATCATATAACAACAAGAAGTTAACCAATCACATACTCATCAACAACATATAACATAATTATCAAGTTAATTGTCACAAAAGAACAATAACAATGCATACAACTATAGGTTACTGTCATTCATGACTACCTGACATGTGTGCATATGACTACATTGATCAAATAACATCTATCATGTATGTAACCATAACATCAATATAATGAAATGCATACACATAACCATAACGGATATAACAATCCTTAACCTACATACCTGCATGACCAACATACAAACCTGTATGCTGACATGCTCTTTCCTTGAGGTCCAAAGCTGCAACTTCACTCTAATGATCTGCATCTCCTTCTCTACCTTAGTCAAGACATTAGCATCATAACATACCAATAACATCATGATGACCTAAAATGCATACAATGACCTCATTGACAGCAAAATTAACCATGAAAATGAATGCATAACAACATATAAACACTAACATGCATAACAAATGCATATACAACCGACATGCATTCATGAACCCCAGAGCCCAAAAACAATAACTTCTCAGATTGGATGCTTCTGTGATCCATGATATAATGATTAAGATCTTTTGGAAAATCACATGGAGAATTATTGGTGGACACGTTTCGGACCTCAATCTAGGTTCATCATCAAGACCAGGCTGAGGAGCAACATCAACAGACTACTAAAATATATCTCAGAGATGTAACGATTCGTATCCAATGTTCAAAAGAATAATTAATATTAAGGGATAAAAGTTAATTTGGTCAGTCATCAACTTCTACATGGGTACATCACTACAGTTGTGATCAACACCATGTAAATGTAGCAAGCACATGGACTACAAGAATAACGAACACATATGAAACCGACATGAATGCATGACCATTGGCCATCTAATCCCAATGGTGAACCATGTTGTGATACCACTCTATAATGAGCCACCTCCTACATCTACTCAAGTAACCAGCCAATCAGGGTAAAATGTGAGAAGTAACTATGATATGATTTGACTCCCTATGTGTCAGTTAAAGAAGTGGAATCAATAGAAGCACACCATACTAGACCTTTTGCACTTGCTACAAGAGTCCCTGAATATATCCCAGTAATTCCCCTGACCAACCCCTAGGTCCCACTAAGATCTTAGAACACTAAACACCTGGACACACCCTTGATATGGATAAGGGTGCGTCTAAAAACTTTCAGACGCATGCACGATATGGGTATGCATGCATATGGGGACCTTTCCCCTCAAAACTATGCCTGTGAATATGGTATTTGTGCCACTTTTCAAGCCCAGAATCTGGGTCACTTTCGAGAAACGCCTGTATCTTTCAAAATCCTTAATTACGTGATGAAAATACTTACAAATAAAAAACTGGCTCAAGGACTAGGTTTGACCTTCCCCAACAAGGACTAAAATTCTATCAAACACTTGGCATCAATGCAATCTACACGAAATGAATACAAGACAAAGCATAAATGGCTGATAACTCATATGAGAATTGACAAGAAGGATCTCCACCATCTTCCCTTAACTTTTTTTGACATTAATTAGTTCTTGCATCCATTATCCTTTAAGTTAAAAATAAATACATGAAATAACCATGAATATAAGTAGTAGCATAACCATGCTTGCAACCAACATTAGACCATGTAAATAACAATGAGATAACAACTATTAATGCCACATAAATACAGGTACAAAAGAAAAATAACTTATTAAACATAGGCAAAGATGAATAGGTTCGGGACTTCCATGTACCACCAGATTGTAGACATGGCTAAACCAAATCTTTCTTTCAACCAGTCACCCTCGTGCCATATTCCAAGCATGAATGTGGGATCTCATTGATAAAATAATCCAAAAACTACCAACAGAATCCAGATGTTAAACCACATCGACCCTCACCAAACCGTGATATCTCCAAAACCAACATCGAGATCACAAAAGAAAACTGACCTTGGAATGACACAAGACACCATCACTATCCTTGAGTAATTTTATGTCTCCTTGTCAACCTTGAAAATCATAACTATTGAAGGCGTAGGCCTGCAAGATCAACCTCGAAAATCTGCATCTTTGGGTTTGCTTCCACTCTGTCTAAGTATTTATACACACTTAAAAACAACTCATATGGTTTCCAACTGGTCAAATCCGTGAATGATCAGACTTGTAGATGTTAGAGTGAACGAGATTTTAAAAGGAGAATTGTTACCATTTTTCCTTTTTATGAAAAAAAAAGGCCATGTGTTCTAATTATCTCGTTTCCCTTCCTAACACTCTATGAATCATTCCTCTTCCTGCATGTGTGCACTCACCTCTATAATGATGGAGGAGTTCTACCATCGGGGTGATCGCCTACGATGGGCCCGTACTTCTTCATGACGAGAAGGATGAATATGGTAGCAACGATGTTCATCTTGGCCTCCAAGCTCTGTTCGCTCGTGAGGCACTATATAATGGCATCCAAGGCACTATTTTTTTTTTTTAATAAAAAATTAAGTTAAATAAATTTATCAAAAAAATATATAAAATAAGTTTTATTATTTTTTTACGTCCAAAGTGATAACTCTTACTTAATATTGGAATGTCTAAGTGCCATCTATTGGAAAGCTCCATTCAAAAAATCTATGTTCCCACATCTACACTAAAAGATATTTATTAAAGAAATCAGAGTTCAACTTCAGTTTTCCTCTCACTTTATTGCAATGATAATCTTAGGAAAATAATGACAATCCGCTCTACCATATTTTCCTTATAAGTAATGTTTATTTTGTAATGTAAAAATAATTACTGAAAGTAGAAATCTAAAAGAATGTAAATGCCTAGTCTCTTGTTGAAAATAATTAAGAAATTAAAAAAATATTTATTTAATTATTTAAAATTTGTTATGTAATAAATAATTAATTTATAAAAAATTAAAATATAAGTTTAAGTTTTAATAAATAATAATAATTTATTTCTCAATTATCCATATTTATATTCATCATATCATTTAAATATTTATAATAAAAAATTAAAAAAATAATTATTTTATTATTCTATAATTAACTAAAAATAATTATTTAATATTAAAATTTTAAATTTATTTCACAATTTTAACTTACTAGAATTTTTTGAAGTGGATTATTTGTATGTGAATACGTATTTTCAATATCGATATTATCAGTAGGATTAGATTTGTTATTGGTATAATTCTTTTATGTGAATTAGCAAGTTAATATTTTTATTATTAAATAAACAAATATTTAATAAATAGATATTATTAATTATATTAATAAATAATAATATTAAATATTAAACCATTAAATTTTATTAAACAATAATTTTATTAAATATTAAAATAAATAATAAAAACTAATAATATTATATATAAATAACAATATCTTATTATTATAATATTAATAGTTTTAAAAAAAACTTAATAAGATTAATGTTTTATAATTTAATAAGAAATAATTTATAATTCAAAAGATTTGATAATATGAAACATTTATTTAACCATGTTATAATATTAAATAACAATGCTTATTTTTTTGCGATTGGAGTTTTTAATAAATGATAGAAGATTCACATATATGAGATTTTGATATCGATATTTAGAGCCACTATCTAGGTCCTTCATTAAGATATGGATAAAATGTAAAGAGCATATGAAAGATATGTATTGTATAATTAAGAAATCTGAAACCCTTATGGCTGACTAAGGTCAAAATAGACAGAGTCAGAATGGTGAATAACAAAAAGAGATATATAATAAACTTAATGGTATTTAAATTATGAAACCTTAATTATGTATATATAAAAATTTTGGGGTTTTTTATGATTATGTTTAATCATAAATGACTATGAGATTATAAGAATTATATTTAATTAATTATGATAATGTGTATATTACGTATAATTTAACATGTATTTTTCTTTCTATATATAATTAATGTAACATGCATTTTATTATATATATAAAATAAGGGAGGAAAAAGGATATTGTAGAAAAATGATCAAAGGATGGGAATATTGGGGAAATCAGATGAAATTCAGGGTCATGGAAAAGTGTTAGCCTCACTCTCACATTAAAAACAATTCTAAGCCCAAATAATTAAATTAGTTAAGATCATGAAAGTTAGGATTTAATCCTACTTTTCTAGATTGAGTTTGTTCCTCATGGTTAGGAGACAGTTTAGGCTTAGTTGGTTGAGAGATTCTCTCCAACTAATTAGGCTACTAGATTAGTGTGTTGTTGAGATATTTTCTTAGCAAAGTGTGTTCAAGATAGATGCACTATCTTGAGACAACTTCCTCATGTATTTATATGTATCATAAACATTATTTTAATAATGAAATTCATGGAAATGAGAGACTACAAGAAAGTCTCTCATGCTTTTTCCACCATGTCTGGTTTTTTTATATTTCTAATATTTATTTTATGTGTGTGAGTGTTTTATTATTAGTGTGTTAAATTTATTCATGTGCTATCAGAGCTCAAGGTTATAACTAAAATTATAACTAAGATTATGATGTCATTGAGTTCACCGTGTGATAGAGCGTTTTTGTATGAAGGTTTCAACCATGAGAAGAAAAAGCGTTGAAGATGGAAATTCTAGCAATACATCCCATTTACAAGAAATCGTAAAGCGGAATGGAAATCCAACTTATTGGATTGATTCGGAGGAGCATATGGTAACTAAACTCAGTCACGGTGAGCTGGTGGAGGAGGAATTCTTAGCATACTGGTCACTTATTCATGAGCTCAGGTACCAAGCTCCATCGCCACGTGCCTCTAAACTCTGAAATCATCAAACCAATGGTAAAGGGAAAGAGATTAGCCGCATTCGGTGCTTTGAAATGTCAGAATTCTGGTAAAGCTTCGATTTTTAGTTGTTAAATTGGTGGTATGCCTGCAAATCTAGAAAAGAACGGATAAGGCCAGAGCCTTCTTTGGCTTTTCACTGTCCTTAGAAGTCTATTCACCAGCAAACGAAGAATCGGCACACATTTGTACTTTTGCCTGCGGCTTCAAAGTTCAGGTGCATTTTTTGCTTCTTTGAATACTGACAAAGCAGTATGCCTGTGAAAATTTAGGATAAATTTAAAATGAGGTTTAAAGCACCGATTTTGCAAGGGAGAGGTTTAAAGCAAGGGAGAGGTTTTGTGAATGTGTAATCGTAGAGTTTGCAATTTTTTAAATATATTATTTAAATAACATTAATTTTTTAATAAAACTATGAGAGTGAGTTGAAACATTTTAATTTTTTAAGTGAATATTTAATTATTATTTTTTTTCTCTGAAATTAGTGTGGGTGAAGTGTTTATCTCAAATTACTTTTCACTATGACATATAATTGTGGGAATCTACTTTTGATATATATATATATATATATATATATATATATATATATATATATATATATATATATATATATATATATATATATATGCATTTCTTAAATTTGAGGTTTACAAGTGATTTTTAGCCTAAGCCCAAAGCAATAAATCTTTTCACTTTAAAAGTGTAAAAGATAGGGTACTCACAAGGTTACTAAAATTAAAATGGCTACACCATTTGTTGGGACTTTTAGGACATTTTTAGATATAAAATTACATAACATAACCATAAAAGGTTGAAAACATAGAAAGAAAATGACATTTAGACTGATTTATATCAATTGGTGGCTTGAACAAGCACAGGACCTTTATTGTTATATGGGGAGCAATTACTTGAATAAGTGGGAATGCTTATGTGTTTCTCAAATCGACCCAATCACTCATCCATAGCTATCATGCATTGTTGCATCTTATTTAGAGTAAAAAAAATGTCCTCCTTTATCTCACATCATCCATAGCTATCATGCATTGTTGCATCTTATTTAGAGTAAAAAAATGTCCTCCTTTATCTCACATCTATCGACCAAAACTCTACCAAGGAGTAAGTTTATGTTCCATTAGATGTATCATGTGTACATATATTGGTTATAATGACCTTTAGTATGCCCTACATTTGATATCTAATTCTTAAAATTCCGCTATCACTTTAGTGTCCATGAGATTATGTATCTCATGAGTAAGTTCCTTCTCTATATGAATGATTTCTTGTTGTACTAGCTAGGGACTGAGCTTTATGAACCTACTCATTGAAATTTTAGTTCCCAAATTAGCGAGAGTGCATCCCCTTTCCTGATAGTAAGAAACTCCATGGTGCACTCATGCTCTTTGACATGGAATGTTGAGTGTCAAAAGAATATTCTCGACCCAAGGGTAATTAGAGCACTAGCTTGACTAGAAAGTGACAACAGAAGTGATGCTTAAGCATTTAACAAGGCTCTAAAAAGTATGGACTCCCTCCTTTTAATTAAAGTTATTGGTTAGCCCATGACTGGGGGACACCCACTCATGAACAAGAACCAATATACCTCATAGTTCCATGGAAGATCAAACGCCACAAGAACTGCAATAATAAAACATTTAGTGATTCTTATAGGGGAAAGGGGTTGAGATTGAACCTGTGATTCTTGTCATAGATACAACCTCTATGTAGCTTTCCTAGGAGGTGTAGGGTTAATTGTAAAGGTTGTGTCCATAGGAGAAATTTTACCTATGAGCCCATTTTAACCAAGTGGAAAGTATTAAAAAACCTAGAGTAAATTTGAGTAACATAAGAAGTGAGAGAAACACCGTAAACATAAACATAGGGAGAAAGGGAAACAACACAACCATACCTACTTCTATCGCAAGCCCCTTGAAATGGAACCAAAATGTTCAAAAATGAAATTTCCTAACCATTGTGAGTGTTGGAAGGGATTGAGATTTATCCATTTCATAGCAATAAATAGGAAATTCCAGACCTGTGAGAGATGAAGGAGGCTCATCCCATTGATAATGCACTGTGACTAGTATCTACAAATAAACAAATGATGAAAAATTATTAACATGAATGAAATTTAACAATTAACAACCACCATTATTAATGAAGTTAAAAGTGGATGAAAGCACCATACGTGCGTAGAAAAGGAAGATTCGAAGTGTAAGAAAAATAGATTTCAAAATAATTAATATTTTGGTTAAATTGAGAGAACCAAAATTCGAGTAGCCCATATTGTTATTAAAGTTGCTAAGGAGATCCATTAATAAATTTTAATTTAGAGAATTGTCTACTAGTGGAGCTCCTAATTATTTTGAGGGAAGCCTTCTCATCTTAAAACCAAGGAGACTTACAATATGGTTCTACACAGCCAGTGGTTTGTTAAAGAAAAATACCTTGACATTTGGATTTATCGATTCTCATACATGAGGAAAGAGAAAATTCCTCCAAAACATGAGATAAGACTCTAGCCTCATGAATTGTTGGGACTCCCATGAACATGGTGTCATCTACAAATTGGTGATGTGATAGTGGGAGGTATTTTCAAAAGAGACATTGGTATTTGATCATTTTGTCTAAAATAATTGTTTTTGAATGCCTCTATAATCCCTTATAAGCCAATATGATGAGGAATAGGCAGAGAGGATCTCCTTGCAAAATGACTCAAGAAGAAGTGAAGGGAACAGTAAGAGATCCATTGTGGATAATAGAAAAAAAGTATAGGAAATAAGAGCTTTTATCCAGCTAATCCATTCATGGCCAAAATTAAATGCTTGACCTATTTGACAAAGATAATTCTAGTTGAGTTTGTCAAAATATTTAGAGAGATCTAATTTAAGTAGCATGCCTATATTTTCTAAATTTTTGAGAGACTTAATTTTTTCATGAGAAATCATGATACCATCGAATTTTTTTTTTTTACCTACCACGTATCCTGTTTTCTTAACGAAGATAAGAAGTGGGAGGGTAGGCTTGAGGTGATTGTTAATGATTTTTGTGATTACCTTATAGGTTATATTGAAAAGGGAAATATGCTCGAAGCCATTTTGGACCTACAATTTATCCTTCTTTGGGACTAAAATAAAGAATGTGGAATCTAGATCTCTTAGTATAGTTTTTTACTTTCTTTATTCTTCCACTGCCTCCCATAGCTCATTACCTATTATTGTATAGAAATCCTAGAAGAAATTTAAAATTATAGGAAAAATTCATCGTAAAAGTTGCCTCCTAAGGAAAAATAATAAAAATAGTTAAAATAATAAAATAAGAGCTATGAATTTTGGAGAGGAAAGAAGAAAGCTACTTTTTTATATTATATTTTTGGTTTATCTCCTTTTTCAATTTTTATCAATGTGGGTTTTCATAGAAGTATGCATAATGGTTACTCATTGGATGTGAAATTTAATTTCGCATCCAATGAGTGTCTACACATGAAATTCTAGTAAAACTACGAGATAAGGAAAAAATACAATCAAATAAGTTTTCCCCTTTTCCTCCAAACTATTTGCATGTACGTCTTTTTAAATATAAATTATTTTGGTTGGTTCAAATATTATGACATGAGAATTACATTAAAATTTCCTTGCCACCTTTAGGTTGGATCCTCTAATGTTTATCAAATAGTTCAATATAGACACTTTATTTTTGGCATTTATTTGATCATGATTCAACTTCTCCGATGAGGATTTCATGTAAGAGGATCATTTATTCTTTTTCATCTAGTGATGGGATGTACTGTGCAATTTTTTGTCTAGCTTCATTTTGATGTGGTAGAAGGTCTGACAACATATCTTTGTAGAACCTCACAATAATTTTCACCATATCCTCATGGTATTGAACCTTCAATACATCATATTTTCTCAAGGATGTGATTTCATTATGATGGTGCATTCAAGCATAGATTTATGGAAGAATGCAACATTTCTGTCCCCTTCCTTCAACAAGTGCATTTTGGACTTCTATTGCTAGAGGATTTAATCCTACTTTCTTTGATCCTTTAGTTAGGTGAGGATTCTATATTTCTCCTTGATAATTCCTCTAACCTGCCTTGGTGAATGTCTTGTTGTTGGATTCTCTTCTTTTAGGCTTCCTAGTCTAATTTGGATTGAATCATATAACGAAAACTTTCCTTGTTCTAGATCTTCTGCTAGTGTTTGAGGTGTTTTAATTTTTGATGCAATCGATACATGGACATGCCTTCTATGTTTCTAACTTCATCCCACAATTCCCTAAAACTATTATGAAAATATAGGCATTGGATCCAGAAATTTTTCAAGTCAAAAGGTCGATTCTATGGAAAAGTTTTCCTTCCTATTTGCAGGCTTCAATAAATATGTCTTTGGTGATTTTATAGATATATATATATATATATATATATATATATATATATATATATATATATATATATATATATATATATATATATATATATATATTCCATATATTTCATCTAGGCACTATCAATGGAATACAAACCTAGAATAACCCTAGAGAACGTCCAAAACAACAAGCATCAAAGATTTACATATACATATATATATATATATATATATATATATATATATATATATATATATATATATATCTATGTATGTATATGTATGTATATATATGTATATGTATGTATATATCTATATATATAGATATATATATATATATATATATATATATATATGTATGTATATATGTATATATGTATATATAGATATATATATATATATATATATATATATATATATATATATATATATGTATATATATATATATATATATATATATATATATATATATATGATGATGATGATGATGATGATGGTGATTAACGTCCACTGAGACCAAATTGGTCTATCGGACCTATAATTTAGTTTTTAATTGTTTGGCTCCGGGTCTTTCTTGGCGAGATTGGCGTTGTAGCTTTCTTTTTTTTCTCTACAGTTTTCCAACTTTCTTTGTCTTGCATCTCCTTGATTGGTGTCTTAGCTTCGTGATCTATTATGTTCGCCCTTTTGAAGATAGTCGGAGAAGAAGTTTGGTCTATGAGATATGCTTTGTTGTTAAATGAAGATTTATTTTGTGCGGTGTTCGAATCTTCATCACTGTTGATGCTTGAGGGGTTGTCGAGTTCACTCTTTTGTGGTTGGGAAGGGCTTTCCCCCTGCTTGTCTTGAGAGTTGTTTATTTCTTGCTCGATTTCTTCTGATTCAGAGTTTTCTCGAGAGTGTTCTTCTTTGATGACGGTATAGTGTTCTTTTTGTGCTCCTTCCCACCATGTAGATCTGTGGTGATTTTTTCTAACAAAATTTTTTTGGGAGGCTTTTGGGCAATTTTTGGCTAGGTGGCCTGTCTCAAAGCAAGATCGACATCTGAAGAGGACACTTTCATAATCGAGTTTCTGATTCCACACATAGTCTTTACTTGTTAGGTGTATTTCGGCTGGGAATTCGAAGCTGAAGTCCATTTCCACACAGATGCATGCATAGGTGGTTTTGGCATATTCCTCTATTGCTGGGCACCTGCAGTAAAATTTCCCAATTGCATCTCCAATGGCTTTTAGCGAAGAGAAATTCCAGAGATGCAAGGGTAGGTTTGGCAATCTCACCCAAACTGGTGCTGAGGTTATCACTGTTGTTGAGGGATCGAAGGATGGGTTCCATGGCCTCATGAATAACCCTGATTTTTCCCAAAACCAAGGGCCGAAATCTAGAATACATTGTCTGCTTTCAGGGTTTTCAAAATCTACTATAAAGAAACCCCTAGCACAGGGGTATATATTAATTGCATCAGGAATTAGAGGCTTCCATACCTCCGAGATCCAACTGTGGAGAGCTGTCAGTCGCGGTCAAAAACCATTGAATCGGCAGATTAGGGCACTTTCAGAAAACTTCAAAGCTTCATCAAGTGAGGCCTGAACCACCTGGATAGTGGGAGCTGGGGCTTCACTAACGATATGGGCAGGAGCTTGCCCCTCAGAGGCAGACATAGCTGAGCCAACAACTATTTTCGCAAAGCTGGGAGCCATCTTGAGAAAAGGCCCAATGAATGAAAAGTCGTAGATCTAACTGTGAAAAGTCCAAGATCTAGTCCCAAATCTAGCCGCAGATCGCAGAAGGCCCAAGATCTGGCCGAAGACCTGGCCGCAGAAGAGAAGAGTGGGTAGAAGAGCCCCGGTAGAAGAGCCCCAGATCAAAAGTGCCGCAAAACCTTTATTCCCATCGGCTCTTCTGCGATCTACGGGATCTGCGGCTCGGCTCTTCTGCGATCTTGCTGGATCGGCTCTTCTTGATTGGGCATTTTCTCCAGTTCCAGATCCGACTTCAACCCTGGATCGGCTCTTCTGCGATCTGCAGGATCGGCTCTTCTGCGATCTGCGGATCTTATCGATTGGGCATTTTCTCTGTTCTAATTACAGCCACATTTGTGGCTCTCCGCCCCACTGCAAATCAAATGCATGGCCGAGGTTGTCCGCTTAGTAATTAACCCACCCTACTTTACTTTATATATATATGAAATAGTGCCTAGTTGAAATATATGGAAAAAATTCATTAAACCTTGAAATAGAGTGAAATTTTCTTATAATTTCATGACACTTCATCTTTTATACCTAAGATATTTGATCAAACTAAATTCCCCACCTAAAATCGAGGGCATGTTGGAGATTAAAAGGATGATATTTTTTATGCAATTAAGGAAATAAATCTTACCTTGGGGTACTCAGGGGCCAATTACGTTTGAGAGAAAGAGAATTTCTGAAAACTGAATGAGATGAAATTGGATGGTAAGAATTATAAAAGGGAAAAATATGTTAATATCTAAGACTTGTTTATGTGGTGTCCAAGCCATGAGATTGATCTTCGACATATAGCACTATCGACTGGTAGCCTTGTCCCCATCCATTTTTCATTTGACTTATAGCTTCACATGAATTTTTAGTTCCCCATATCATCATAAATTTTGGGTGCTTTATGATTCATTTCACTTTTATAAACCTTTATTTGCCTTCTCAATTGAGGCCTCTAAAGTTCTAGGAGAGGACATTCATGGAGGAGAGGAGTTGGGGACAAACCTCAAATATCAACTTGAATCTATTCAATTTTACTAGGATTTCTCCTGATTCCATCAATATTTGTTGATTTCCATTCCTTTCCTTTTTTCCTATATTTATGTGGGATTTTTTATGCTTCAAGGGTTGGACATGAACACCAAGTGAAGTATGACTTTTTTGAAAAAATGAATCTTTTTAAGCCTATTGTGACTCAATATGGACCAATTGCTTGGTACTCTCACAACCTATGAGATGAGAGTAGGAAGATAGAAGTTTGAACCCATGGAAGTAGCATTCAAGGTGTCCAAGAAGCCCAAGGAGCAAAAAGATCATCAATATTTCCCCAGCTGTGAATATGATGACGAGTTGGCTCCATTTGCCAGGAAACTAGAGTGTGGCTCAAGAAAATATAAAGGGAAGTTTCCTTTTAAACGCTTTTACCATGGGAGAGTTGAAAATTTTTCATCGAAGTGACCTTACAAATAAAGTACTAAAAATAAAGATTATAATAAATTTAGAAATAGATCTTAGAAACATTAGAAGAATAACTTCTATAAAAAAAATGAGCTCTAGTCTAGATACGATAGTTCAACACCATAGTCAAATAGCAAAAAATCTTCAAAAGATTATTCATATAAGTATTTACCCATGGCATTTGGAGAAGAGTCCAAGAAACAAAATATTACTGAATCTGAAGATAAATAAGAAGAAGAAGGAGTAGTGGACTTTTAAGGGCAACTCATCACTGCTCCTGATGAGTTAAAGAAGGAAAGGAGAAAGAACAAGCAGCTAAAAGAAAAACTGCAACGTGTTGAAGAAATTATGTACAACTTCAACAATAAGGATTTTTTTTATCAAAAAGAAAAACTTGAAGAAGCCATTAAAAGAAAAGATATTTTATCCCTTGTATTAGAAGACAAAAAAGGAACATATGATAAACTAGAAAAAGACAAAAAGAAATTAAAAGAATAGTTGTTCAAGGGAATGAAGGAAATGATATCGAAAACATGCAAAGATGAAATTATGTCCTTGAAATTAAAACTAGAAGAAGTTAAACGAAATGAATAAGTTCTTCAATATTTGATCCATGAATGGAAAGAGAATTGTCAAAGTCTCAAGGCAGAGGTCATCTCTATAAGAACAAATATTGAGAAAATTAAGATCAAGAAAGGCATAAATGAAAAATCTGTAGAAGGAATAAGAAAGCTAAAGAAGATTCTAAGAAGTGACACGTCTTTAGGAAACAAAACAGGCTTGGGATACTCCAGACCATCAGAATATTCTATTGGAATGATTAACTTTAGGTACGCAGGATTTGAGAAACCTCGGAGCTATGCAAATTTGTATCAAGAAAGAATGAATCAACACAAAAAGGGAGCAAGCCAAAGACGATCATGTCAGTAGAATAATAACTCCATCTACCCCAAGGAATGACACCAATAGACAATGAATCAATAAACCAAACAACAGAGGTACCTCCATGCACAAACTCATAAACTTTTCAACCTCATGTACTCTAATTTATTTTATGGTCATTGTTATAAATGTAACATCATAAGTCTATTCATTATAGAATGATCAAAGTTGAAAGAGATGAAAACTTTAGATAAAATAAGTATCACAATTTTAAATCTCAAAACTCTACTCCGAAATAGAAATGCTTTCTCTCCCCTAATGAATGATGTTGAATGATTTAAATGTAATAATTTTGGACATGAGTGTAGAATAAGATTTGAGTATCCATCTAAGTCTCAGAATACTTGGCAACCAGCTTCTCAAAAAGATAAGTAGAATTGGAAACAAAAAATATGGAAAGAGCACGGAATGTGGACTTTCTCTATCAGTACATAATCAAGAAAACAATTGGTATGTGGATAGTGATTGCTCCAAGAATATGACTAGGGATAAGAGAAATTTTTTGTTTCTAAAAGAAAATGACAAAGGGAACAATTTGTTAGGTCCTTATAATACTAGTGATTACCCCATTATTGTTGTAGTTGTATCCCTTATTAATATTTTTGTGCCCCTATTGTCCCCATAGTTTTATTACTGTGCCCCATAGAATCCCTCTATTCTTATTTTTGTGGCTTTATATTATTATTGTTAGGTCGGCTAGGTTATATTGTGACTCCTTAGACTCCTATATATAGAAAGGAGGTTTTGACATTTGAATCATCCAAGAATTTTTCATCTGTGCAATGTAAGGGAGGTCGCACCCTCAAAGAGGCTGAATTCTAAGGCGTTCAACTATCTTTTCTATCTTTTTGTGAGCTGGTTTCATAACATTTGGTATCAGAGCTTTGGATTCTATGGTTTTGCTACTCCAAATAGGTCATCGTGGCATTTTCGCTATAAATTTTTTCTTGCGATGTTTCAGAAGCAAAAACAAGAACCCATTTGAGAAGAAGTCGCACTGAACCTTGGGTCTAAATTTCAGAGCTTTTCGCGCTATATTTTCGGAAATATGATCTGAGGAAGTTGGTCTTTTTGTAGACTCCTACATTACATTCCAAACAGGTGACCTAGGGAAAATCGTCATAACTTTCTCTCTGAGCATCGGATTAAAGTTTCATAAGAAGCTACAAAAAGAGGACAGACTGTAGTTTCTTGTATATATTTCTTAGAGACAAAGGTTGAAATAGGGACACGTGGCATGTCGTACAAGTTCACTCTACTGAAGTAGTCTATAATCAGGTCACTGTGGGAGATTTGGCATAACTCTTCCTTGGAGAATCCAATTTCGATTAGATTGGTGGCATTGGAAAGAGGACACAGAGGGCTATTGTAGGTCACAATTTTAGAACTAGATGATCTGAAATTATAGAGATACGTTAGAGGCAATATCAAGCTCCTTGAAAGTGAAAAAAGGTGTGTAGATTTAAAAAAAAAATCTTAAGCTTGGTTTGAAAAAATATTTTGAAGAATTCAAAAGGCATAGTAGAGCATTATTATCAGTAACTGATGCCCCAAGGAAATAAAATGAAAACACCTAGTAAGCAACCTGAAAGCACTGGCATGACTCATGAAGAAGAGGAAGAAATGCTACATGATATATCAAAATTACAAGACCAAGTGCAATAAATGGGACTCTCACAAAAGCTAACAGCAGCTAATATAAATGGTGTGGAATCTAAGATAAACAGTGTGGAAACTAAGATGAATGGAATGGAAGCTAAGATGGATGATTTGAAGACAGACATGGAGGAATTGAAGATAAATATGAATAAGTTGCTATAAGAAATTGTCACTAATGGTGAAATGGTAGTAAAGGAAACTCATGATGAGAACAAAAGAAATGTTAATCAGATTCCATAGACTCTAATGTTGGATCGAAGACCCACCATATTCCAAAAACCGATATATGGCAAGGACCTCGCAACATGGATACTACAGATGGAGCAAGTTTTCGATCTCAATAATGTGAAAAACACACAAAAGGTACATATTGCAGCTTTATATTTGGAAAGAAATCAGTTTGTATCGTATCAATGGCTTTGCTCTCGTAAAAAAATCATCACTTGGGAAATTTTTACGGAAGAATTGACAACACATTATGAGGACAGAAAAAGCAACACTTTTTTTAGCCAATTGATAAGTCTCAAACAAAAGGGTTCAATAATGGAGCACATTGAGGAGTTCCAAAAATTGAACATAAGAGTAAAAAATATTCCTGAGGAGCATAGGATTGATGTGTTCATAGGGACTTTAAAGGATATTATCCAACATGATGTTTGGCTTTTGGAACCTGATTCATTAGAGAAGGCATTCAGGTTAGCAAGAAAAATGGAAAACAAAATTATGGCAACCAGGAACCAAACCAGTCATAACTATCAAGATGGAAGTGTTGTTACCCCTAGCCTTCCATAACCTATAAGGTTGACACCACAACAATTGGAAGAGAAAATAGCAAAAGGGATTTCTTACAGTTGTGATACCAAATATAGTAAAGGTCATAAGTGTGCTGAGAAGAAAATATTCTACATAGATTGTGAAGAGGAACAAGAAAAGGAGCAAGAAAGGTCAAAAGAAGAGGGTATACTCTAGGAACAAAGCCTAGATAAAGAAGAAATGAATTTGACCATATCTTGTAATGCATTGGCTTGAATTGCCACTCCTCAAACCATCAAGATAGAAGGACAAATCAAGAAGAAACAGGTAATAGTGTTGATTGATTCAGGAAGTACCCACAATTTTATTCATTGTAAGGTAGCAAAAGAATTGAATTGCTTCCTATATCCAGCACCAGAGTTTCAAGTGATAGTTGCAAATGGAGGAACGATAAATTGTTGTAGAAAGTGCCATAATATCAAGCTATCCATGGGAGAATATGTATTGACGAGCCCAATGCTTTCCATTCCAATGAGAGTTGCTGATGTTGTACTGGGAGTCCAATGGCTACAGTCCTTGGGTACAATAGCTGTTAATTTTCAATAATTTTTCGTGAAATTTTCTGTGGAAGGAAAGGAAGTTGAATTAAGGGGTATTGCAAGGAAACCAAGAAAGATAATCATCTCTAACGGTATGACAAAGCTTCTAAGAAAGTAACAAAGAGGTGTAATTGCACAATTATGTTCACTAGATGTTTCCACATCGGAATCATCTATTTCTTCAGATCTCCAAAAGGTCTTGGACAATCATTCCAAAGTATTTGAGACTCCCAAAGGTCTCCCACCTATTCGTGATCATGATCATGCTATTCATTTGATTCCAGGAAGTGTTCCTCCAAACATCAGGCCGTACAGATATCCCTATGCCCAAAAGAGTGAAATTGAACGTATGGTTGCAGAAATGCTAGAGGCTAGTATAATTCAACCTAGTCAAAGTTCTTTCTCTACTCTAGTAGTATTGGTGCACAAGAAGGATGGATCATGGCACATGTGTCTGAATTATAGGGAGCTCAACAAGCTCACTATTAAAGATAAGTTTCCCATTCCTGTCATTAATGAATTACTAGATGAATTGCATGAATCAATTTAATTCACCAAGTTGGATCTTCATTCAGGATATCATCAAATTAGAATGAAGACTAAAGACATTCCGAAGACAACATTTAGAACTCACGAGGGTCATTATGAATTTTTGGTCATGCCTTTTGGCCTTACCAATGCACCTTCTACATCTCAAGGTTTGATGAATTCCATTTTCAAACCCTTCCTTAGAAAATTTGAGTTAGTATTATTTGATGATATACTAATCTACAACATGTCTTGGAAGGATAATGTTGAACATGTTGATAGGGTGCTACAATATTGGAGGAGAAACAATTATACGCCAAAAGATCCAAATGTTTCTTTGGAGTACAAGAGGTGGAATATCTAGGTCATATTGTATCTCATCAAGGAGTTAAGGTAGACCCGAGCAAAATTTAAGCCATTAAGGAATGGAAAATCCAAACATCCATAAAGCATCTACGAGGATTTCTCGGGTTGATAGGGTATTATCAGAAGTTTGTTAAGAATTATGGGAGAATAGCAGCATCTATAACAACATTATGGAAGAAAGATGCATTTTCATGGTCTCGAGAAGCAGCAAAGGCCTTCAAACATCTTAAAGAGGAAATGTGCCAAGCACCGGTCTTAGCTACATCGAACTTCACAAAAACCTTTATTGTGGAATGTGATGCTTCAAGAAATGGAATTAGTGCTATTTTAATGCAAGATGAAAGACCCATTGCTTTTGAAATTCGTCCAATCAAGGGAAAGTTTTTACACAAAGCTATTTATGAGAAGGAAATGTTGGCAATACTACATGCACTTAAGAAATGGCGACCCTACCTAATGGGAAGACACTTCAAGGTAAAAATGGATCATGATAGCTTTAAATACTTTTTATAACAAAGATTATCCTTTGAAAAGCAACAAAAGTGGGTCACAAAGATGTTGGGTTATGACTTTGAAATCATCTACAAAATAGGGAAGCAAAATGTGGTGGCAGATGCACTCTCAAGAAAGGATGAGGATGTGGAAGCATTGTTGTGCGCCATTTATATTATCCAACCAGATTAGATAAACGAAGCAAGGGAGGAATGGAAGAATGATGAATAAGTGTGGGCACTTATTCGAAAGTTAGAACAAGATTCCAGTACATCTGATACATTTAGCTGGCAAACTGATTCGTTATGGTACAAAGATCGCTTATACCTTTGTAAGAATTCGAAACTCAAACAAAATATTTTTATGGAATTGAACACTTCTCCCTTGGGAGGGCGTGACTCAATATTTTTAAAAACTTACCACAGGGTTAAGAAGGAATCTCTTTTGGGATGGCCTTAAATCAAATATTCAAAAGTTTGTGGCGGAATGTTTTGTTTTCCACCAGAATAAAGTTGAAACAATTAAGAACCCTGGTCTATTACAACCTTTATCCATTCCAAGCCAACATTGGGAGGAGGTTTCAATGTATTTTACCATAGGTTTACCCAAGTCTAAGGGAAAGAGTGTCATCATGGTGGTAGTTGGCAGACTTACCAAGTATGCACACTTTTGTGCATTATCACATCCATTTAAAGCTAGTATAGTTTCTACTGCATTTACGAAAACAATTCAAAAGCTACATGGAAACCCAAATATTATTGTAAGTGAGAAAGATCCCATTTTACTGGAAATTTTTGGATATAATTATTTTTTTGTATTGGTACTCAGTTAGCTCATAGCTCATATTATCATCCTCAATCTGATGGGCGAACTAAGATAGTAAACAAATATTTGGAAGAATATCTTCGTTGCTTTGTATCTAGAGACAATGGGTCAAATGGTTGCCTCTGGCTGAATGGTGGTATAACACTTCCTTCCATACACAACAAAAATGACCCCATTTATGGCGCTTTATGGATATCAGCCACCATCCATCACATCATATTTAAGAGAAAATTCTAAGGTTCAAGCAGTGGAACATCACATCGAACATAAACAACAAGTCCTCCAACTCTTAAAGGATAACCTCGTGTTGGCACACAATAGAATGAAACAACAGGAAGATCAACATCACAACGAAAGAAGTTTTGATGTAGGTGATTGGGTATTCCTATGGCTACAACCATATAAACAAATGTCCCTCAAGCAAGATAAGAATGATAATAAATTATCACCAAAGTATTATGGTCCGTAGGTGTTGCAAAAGATTGGTACTATGGCATACAAATTGGAGCTTCCTATAGCGTCTCGAGTGCACCCAGTTTTCCATGTTTCATGTTTAAAGAAGGTTATAAGCGACAAGATCCCAGTTCAAACAATATTGCCAGAAGTTGACGAGGAAGGAAAAATTATATTGGAATCAGAAGGAGTCATAGAAACAAGAACTCAACAGCTACGAAATTGATCAATTTCGGAGTATCTCATCAAGTGGAAGAACTTATCCATTGAAGATTCCACATGGGAGGATGACAATTTTATACAGAAGCATCCAGAGCTACTCAAGCATTGAGGAAAACACTTTTTTGAAGGAGAGGGGCATGTTAGGTCCCTATAATACTAGTGATTACCCCATTACTGTTGTTTTTGTATCCCTTATTAATATTGTTGTGCCCCTATTGTCGACATATTTTTATTACTGTGCCCCATAGAATCTCTCTATTGTTATTTTTGTGGCTTTATATTGTTATTGCTAGGTCGGTTGGGTTATATTGTGACTCCTTAGACTCCTACATATATAAAGGAGGTTTTTTCAATTGAATCATCCAAGAATTGTTCATTTGTGTAATGTAAAGGAGGTTACCCCCTCGAAGAGGCTGAATTCTAAGGCATTCAACTACCTTTTCTATCTTTTTGTGAGCTAGTTTCATAACACAATTTCACCTTTAGCAACAATTCCCTAGCAAGAATCAAGGGTAAGGTCATAATCGACATTTATGAAAAGACTAAAGCCCAAAATGTGTTTTATGTAGAAGGTCTCAAGAATAATTTTCTTAGAGTAAGTCAAATGTGTGATAATGGCTCTAATGTGACCTTTCGATCTAAGGACGATGAGATTTGAAATGAAGAAAATGGAAAGTTGGTGGGAAAATAAGTCATAACTCACAATAATGTATACGTGTTTGATGACTCAAGAGTGAGGTGTTATTTGAGCAAGTCGAGCGAAGCCCAGTTATGCCACAAGAGACTTGGTCATATGAATTTTGACGGTCTAATGAATGTGAGCAAGATAGGAGCTGTAAGAGGTTTTCCAAGACTGTTAAGGCCTCATAATTCAATATACAATCCATTTCAATTTGGTAAGCAGACTATAACATTTCAAGAAAAAAAGGTTATCTTCATTTAGACCATTAGAGCTAATTCACACAGATATCTACGACCCAACTAGAGAAAAAATACCAAGAGGAGAAAGGTATGTTATGCTTCTTAGTGATGATTTTACCAGGGCTACTTAGATCATGATCTTAAAGGAAAAATCATGTGTTTAAACACTTTAAAAAATTAAAATCTCAATTAGAAAATGAGAAATATCTCAAGGTCAAATTCTTAATATTAGATAGAGGAGGAGAATCCACTTCAAGAGGATTTGAAGAATTCTTTTAAGAGAATGGCACAAGGAGGCAATATTATGTGTTTGGAACTCCACAAAAAAGTGGAGTAGTTGACAGAAAGAAAAAAACAATCCAAGAAATGGCCAAAGCTATGATGGATGAAGTAGATGTACCTCACATATTCTGGGGTGAAGTGGCACAAGCAACAATGTATCTATCAAACATAAGACAACTCAAGCCTAATAGTGATAAAACTCCCTATGAGTTCTGGAAGGGGAGATGTGCATCAATTAAACATTACAAAGTTTTTGGGAGCAAATGCTTTATCAAAGGGAATGATAAAAATACTAGAAACTTTGATTCATGCATTGATGAGGGTATATTAGTCAGGCGCTCTCCACATAGTGAAGGATACAAGTGCTACAATAAATGAACAATGAGGGTTGCAGATTGTGTTAATGTAGTAGTAGATGAAATAGCTTCAAAACCCAAGTCCTTGAAAGATAACATGATCTCAAATGGAGAAGATATTTCAGAAATCAGGCCCTCAGATCAAGATGAAATAGATCCAGATAATGAAGATGTGGAAATGAGCACAACTCCAAGGCCCAAAACACTGTCCAGGTCTATACAAAAGGAACATCCTGATAGTCAAATTCTTGGAGACCAAAAACTTGGTGTTCAAACCATGAGGAAACTTGTTGGCAATTCAATTTATGCAAATCTTACTCTGCTATCTTAGATTGAGCTTAGAAATCTTAGGTGGGAAAGTGAGGACATGTTCTGGGTGAGAGCTCTGAATGAAGAACTTGACCAAATTGAAAATAATAACACTTAGGAGCTTGTTACAAGAACCAAATAGAAAAATGTCATAGGAAAAAAATGGGCCTTCCAAAATAAGGTAAATGAGAAGGGTCGAGTAATGAGGAAGAAGGCTTGATTAGTTTGCAAAGGGTATGCCCAAATATAAGGAATAGATTTCAAGGAAACCTTTGCACCAATAGCAAGATTGGAATATATCAGAATGTTTCTTGCCTTTTCCAATCATAAAAATATCAAGGTATATCAGATGGATGTGAATTTTGCATTTCTCAGTGGAGACTTAGAAGAAGAGGTTTATATTGAGCATCGAGAAAGATTCACAGTCACTGAAGATAAAGAGTTTGTGTGTAAACTGAAAAGGACCTTATATGATGATGCAATATCATTTGACTCAGAAATATCATTGTATTTTACTAGACATAGGGGGCCTTGTGTTTTAAGGAAGTGGGTTTCCTGAGTACTAAATTAATATAATTATTAAGGTTTTTAAGTAAGTTTATGAGAGATATTAAGAATAGGAATTAATTAGATATTGTGAGGAATATTTTAAATGTTCTCGAATGTAGGAGAACATGAGTGATGATGAGTGATTAGTGAGGATTGAGAGATTTTGAAATATTGTAAATCTTATATTAGGAATTGGTTTCATGATTTTGGGGATTAAAGAGAATCCTTAGGATTTAGTTGATTTTTTGAGATCCCCAAGGGATCATTGAAATATTTTATGACTTGATGAGCAGATTAAGGATCTGAACCAAAATGGGTTATAGAACCTTTTGTATAAATGTAAGCCTAAAAGTCATAGAGAGAGTTAGTTAGTTAGTTAGAGATTTAGGAATTAGACGAGTTTGACTATAAGCCTATGGACAGATAGGGAAACAGAGGCCACTGATATTGGAAATCGGGCTTGAGAGAAGAAACTGTGTAAATACTTGTTTATGAATATAGAAATTCGATTTCAAACCTATGTAAAGTACATATGTGATTAAATTTTAATTATTTATAAAAGAAGTTTTTTTTTCATAAGATATGTGTGTGCAAACGAATTGAGAAGGATAGAGTGCCAAGACAGCATAAATAGAAAATTGGAGGTTAAACTGTTCCAATGATGGACTGTAATTAAGATCGGGAAGGATTCAAATGGAAGATCAGTGACATAGAAAGTATCAAACAGTAAAGAATGGAAACTATCAGATCGGTCAGATCAACAAATAACAATGATAGAAGAGGAATGGAAGATAGTAAACTATGTGTTAACATTAAGGGTTAATACTAAGATTAAGCACTAAACCTTTGGTTAAGTTCCTTCCTTAAAGGTTTTGATTTGAGCACGTGGGTAGTTTTCCAAAGGCAGAAGTGGTATCTCGTGCAGCGTAAAGGCTGTAAGTGGTATTTCAAACTTCTACATGATAAAACATGGAGGCAACACATTGCACACGAAAACAAATTTTCTCGTGTGAATCCAAAATTTTATCGGTCATGCTAGTTGGAGCGTGACATTGTGCGATATCCATTGGATGAAGTAGGATTGATCTACAGTGGAGATTTGGCCACACAAAAGTTGAGCGGGTGATGCGACATCCATTGGATCGGATAGAGCATATCAATGGTAGAGATCGTCTGGGTTAGTTGATGAGCAGACAATGTGATAGCCGTTGGATCTGAAGGAAGAAACCAATGGTGCAGATTTGAAGCGCAGGTCGAGAATTGGTAAATGTGAAAATTCATGTGAATCAGTAGAATGGTAAAGTAATGAAGGGTTAAATGGTTTATGTATAATTTCTATTATACAAGAATTACAATAGAAATAAAGAAGAATAAATATATTATGGTTAATGTTGGGTTTAAACTAAAATCCAAGTTAAAAGGGTATTATTGATATGTGTGGATAATAATAATAATTAACCAAATATTATGGAATAATTTTATAAGTTTCTCCTTGAAGATTTATAAAGGTTTAGACTTTGGATAATTAAATGAAATGTTTCTGCATAGAGCTTATTGAAAGAGCATTAAACCTTGATTTAAGAGATTTTTTCCTAAGTATGAGATGGAAATTCCTGGGAGATGAATATGACATGCATTTGCATGCATACTATGGATATTTGTGGCTAAGGTTACATCATTTGGTATCAGAGCTGGTCAAAGCTCTTTTTAATTAAAGCATAATTTTGCAAAATGCAAGTGTGATTGCAAAAGTAAAAGAAGATCATGTTATTTGAATCTGATAAGTAGAAGGCATGACATAAGATGAGAGTAAGTGATACTCTTAAGAAGATAGTTCAGAAGCATAAAGAAAGCACAAAGATGTTTATTTCTTGAGGAAAATGGAGATTCACTCGAATGTGAAGAGTGGATGGAGACTGCTTGTGAAATCATACATGAATTATTTTATCTAACTCTCATTTGAGTTTTGTGGGTTTAAGAGATATTAAATATTGATATAAGTAGATAGGCAAGGAAAGATTGGAAAAAAAGTGGCAGTGAACTTGAAGAATCCAACTAAAGGTTGAACAGAAGGGACAAGAGTGTTCTCAGAAGGAAGTTGAGCAGAAGCATTTTAAAGTGGCCATTTGGCAGCATCAAGCTTTTGAAAGCTTAGAATGATCTTTGTTTTAAATATCATTGATACACAAGTAACAATGATTAGTGAAGCATCTCAGCAAGAAGATCACAACCTGAAGAGTGGTGATGAAGGAATCCGGTAAGGGATTCTAAGAGAGAGTGGCTAGAACCTAGTATTTCGTTTGTGTTTGAAATACAAGAGGAAAATTGTGTTCTCAAAAGTGTAGATGAGTTGATGTCTAGAGCATGCAGTGCTCATATGGTTCTAGAGGAGAGAACCAGAGAGATGCAAAAAGACTAAGCTTAGAGGAGAGAAGCTTAGTGAGGTATCATGCAGCAGGGAGGACTTGTTGTTACAGAGACTTGTGTAGCTCATAGTGAGTGGGTGAAGAACTCATAGAGATGGAGAAGAAGATGACTATTGATAGTCATTGTAGAGGTTCATATAAAAGCCAAAAAGTGAAGAAAGAAGATGCCAATGAAAATGGCATATGGAGACCGATGAATGATGAAGAATATGAAATAGAGAAGGTTGAGATAATAGTCCATCTTGAAGTATTGATGGAACTGTTCCAGAGGAATGAGAAAGACCAGAGGTGTGGTTTTCTTATGAAAAGAAAAATAAGGTGGAATAAACTATAGAAGAGGAAAGAGAAAATGATGAATGCTTGATTGAAGGAAGAATTGCTAAGAATAAATGAGTATTTGGTAGAAGGCTTGAAGACTGAAACTTCTAGTGAGGCCAAAAGGTCACATGATTTTAAATCTGATAATTTGTGTATGTTTGCAGGTGAAACATGTGAAAAGGGACAATTTTTTGATATTGTCATAAAGGAGGAAGAAGACAGGCAGAATCAAAGTTTTGTTTTGAGAGAAGATGAGATAGATAGGTCTCATATAAATGCCTTTGATGAGCTTAGGTATTGCAGCAAGAATGTTGCATCTCCCAGGGCTTCTAGCTTTACTTATCAACCTATGGTTCATACAAACTTGGAGGTGATAGTGCTATATGCATAAGTAGAAGTGAAGGTATTGCCTGTTGTCACTGCTCATCTGGCAAGAGACCCCAGGTGTTCTAAGCCAGACTTCTATAGTGTCAGAAGAAGCTTGATTTTTATGGAAGAAGAGCAAGTCTATTCTAAGGGAGAGCTACTCTACTGCAGTAATGAAGAAAACAATCATGTAATGCTAAACTCACACCAGACCCTAGCTAACCAAGTAAACAACCATGCTAAGAAGAATTACTATATCAATCACTATTCTAATGGTAATTCTCTAAGTTACAGAAGTTAAAGCATCAAAGCTAGACTAAGGGGTAAGCAAAGGAATTAAGCTAAGTCTGTGTTTAAGCAGAAGAGTAGTTGGAGATCAAAATTGGTCAAAGTAGGGTGTAAGGGACCAACAAATCATAATGACCGTTGGATCAGGGGGTGAAAGGCAAATGAACAGCTGAGATCGGATCGCAAGAGGGTACGTAGGTAGATGGGCGAATAGGGTTAACTAACAGGATGGACGGCTGAGACTATATCGTGGAGGCTAAGTCAAGAGATGGATAGATAGAATTAAGAGAAATGTGCGGAAATGGTAGCAAGTTGGTAGAGGTGGTAAGCTGTATTTCGCATGCCCTAAAAACCATAAGCTGTATTTTGATATTTCATGCAATTAGCCTCCCCAGGTGACACGTAGCAGAAGGAAACCAATATTATCATGTGATGTCAGGCGGATAACGATGAGACAAAAATCCACGCGATATGATGCGATAGCCCTCGGATCTGGCTAGGCAAATCAATGATGGAGATGGGCCAAGCTAGTTGGTGAACGGGTGATGTGGTGGCTGTCAGATCAGGCGACAGATCAATAGTGTAGGTTGGAGCACATAAAGCAACGTGCGGAAATGAGGGATTAGATTTAGAGGGTGGTAAGATGTATATCGTGCGCCCTCAAAAGCTGTAAGTGGTTTTCTAGAATTTTATGTGATTAGCCTCCTCGACTGACACGTAGAACTGAGAAACCACTCTTATCACGTGCCATTGGGTGGACAACGATCAGACAAAATTCCATATGATATGGCATGATAGCCGTCGGATCTGGCTAGGCAGATCAACGGTAGAGACTTGACTGAGCTAGTTGGCGAGCAGGTGTGTGATAGCCGTTGGATCTGACAAGGTAGATCGACGGTCGGGATTTAAAGTGTAAAATTTCAATGCTAAAAGTGAATCAGGTGGTTATTGGTCAAGTTTTACTGTGAAAGGCAATCTACGAGTGAAAACCATTTAAATTGTGAATTAACACCTTTCGCCTAAGTACTTCATGCTGAGGGAAAATGGGTGTATGAGTGAGATCTAGGAAAGAGGGTGGAGGAACAGGTGACTATGAAGTGACTAAATGACCATGGAATGAACAAAGTAATAATGTAATGAACCACGTAACTCCATTAAAGAACAAACTCCATGAAAAACTAAAACTCTGTGTTTTTGGGGTTGTTGCAGGGTTTCTTCCTCACGTCATGGTCCTAAAGGGAGGAAGTGAGGCCGAGACACATATGCTCAACCTTGTAGACATTTTCTTTGCTAACCTACTAATTGAATGAAAGCATAAATGAAGAAAACTGAAACACAACTAATCTACTCTACACTATTGTCATCAGATTGCAACTACTTAAATAAATAAATAGTTAAACGATAACCCTCTATAATGGAAATGAACTACTTAAGCCTATGAATAAAAAATAAAAAGTTATGATACTTAACGATACAATAAAAAGGAGATTTGGCCGATAGGGTTGAGCCCTAACCCAAGAGCTTCAGCTCATTGAGTTAACTCAGTGCTAGCTCAAAACAAAACTCATCTTTGTTGGAAATAATACTAAGAGGGGGGGTGAATCAGTATTGTTAAATCAATTATTTTTCATTTCACAATCAGATTTGTATACGCTACTTCAGCTATGGGAAACTCCGTATATATGCTACTGTGTCTAAAGAAACCAACGTTTATCAGAAAACTTAAGATTCATTAATTGTTGATCTTTAATCAGTGCATCAGGTCTTCATTTATCATGAAAACAGTAGATAGGAGCAGTAAAACAGAACAGATCATCACACACATGGACACACAGATATAAGGTGGAAACCTAATGTGGGTGAAAGACACCTGCTGCAATTCGTCTCTATCTTCTTTTAATTAGAAACTTCTTTTACAATGATTTTGTACTGGTGTAGTCTTATACCAGTACGCAAGCTACTACCTTCAGAAGGCTACAACCTTCTCTCATTCTCCAACTTCTCCTAGAAGGGAGATACAACCCCCTTAGCTCTTCTAGTAGCTGAGGTAGTAGTACGTAGGTGTTAACCTATTGAAGGCTACAACCACGTTTCATAAATTTTCAGACTGGATCCATGAATACCATCAATCAAAAATCAAATATATCTACATCAACCAATCTCCTTTGCACCAAACAAACTGAATCAAATAGTTACTTCTTTTAATGTTGTACCCAGAAAAAAATAACAGTAACTAGACACCAATTCTAAACCCAAAATACTGCAGCAATATTTCAAGAGACGTACGCTACTTCAATATGCAGAAACTTGCATGCACACGCTTTTGTATTAAGGCCAACTAGTGTATACGTTGTTTTGATTTAATGAACCAACGTGTATATGTGCCTTTGATGTGTCAAAGCTGTGTATAGATCTATAAAAGATAATTCACTCTTTAAAATATTCAGACATCAGTTATACCCAGATTATCATATTTATAGATCAAGTCATGCGCAAAATATAACAGATCAAAATCACACAAAGATACTACTATTCAAGACTTGAGTTTTGACCCATCAAAATAGCTTATCCGTCTTCTTGTGCTTAGGTTCCTCCTTGATTCAAATTCAGCTATGCACCATAAACTAATCACCAGTATTCCAGATCTTGCTCTTCTTAAGATATTCAATCCTTAAGTCAATACCTTTGTCAAATGATCTCCTCCTTTTTATAGTCTTAGGCCTTACTCAAACCATGGTCCAAAACCATAGAGAACCAATACTAGGGATCCAAAACCTCGGTTCAATACTTCGGACACAATACCAAGGTCCAAAACCATAAGTCCAAATACCATGGTCCTAAAAATAAGCTTTCCCACATGTATGCGCTTTTCCGTGCATGAAAGTGCGTGCATACACATACGTGACTTTTGATCGGCAATCCCATGTGTATACGCGACTTTGTCAATGGAAACCTGCATATACCTCTTTTTCTTTCATTCTGAGAGCCTGAATAGTGATTTTCCATCTGAGTGAGTTGCCATCAAGGACAACACCTGTGGCATAGAGCCAACCCTGTGGCATAATGCAAACATTCTCCCCGTTTGGACTTGATGTCAACCCCAAGTCACTTAAAGTCATTCTCCCCCTTTGACATCAAGGGAAAAGGGTTATGCTCCCCCTGAGTTCATGCTAAAATCTCTGCTCTGCTGTGTTGTCCATGCTCCCCCTGACTGTAGGCAAGATCTACTAGAAGATGTTCTACAAGAAGATTCATAACTTTATACATCATAAGTGACCTTCCTACCACCAAAGACTCATACATACATACATCTCCCATCCAAGTGGGAATTGACTCACCCACCCAACCAAGTGGGGATACACCAAACGTTTACACAAGATAAAACAAGAACATTACATTATCCATCCCAAGCATAGTGGGGAAATCAAAGAAGGTTGTTACATGACCTTGATAAGAAAATAAATACATGACATAAAGACAAAATATCTACAACCAGACTATGATAGTTATCAACAAATATCATCAGCAGCATCTGTCAATCATCATTCAGACCAGCAACCATGTTCTCCTTCTACACATGTTCCTCCCGGAACCAAAACATTGATATCTTGAACCAAGATCTTCTAGGATAATTCCAACAATGCATTATTAGACGAATATATATGCTTCCCCTGAACCTGTGCCAGATGGTCTCTGTCAGACCCATATCAGACACCTTTCATCCTAAACCTGGCCCACTGGTTGTCTTCAAACCAACATATACGTGACTGTACCCACATAAACCAACGTCTGTACATGGATCCTCCTCATGAAACTCGCGTACACCCACTTTTATCTGAAACAGACAAGTCTCAATAGCAAGATGATGCTTCGACTACTCCCAGCTTCTGTCCGAGGTATTCAAATGTCTCCCTAGGCAGTGGTTTGGTCAGTATATCAACAACTTGTTCCTTGGAGGGAACATACTCTAATTTAACCTTTTTTTCAAGCACTTGTTCCCGGAGAAAGTGATATTTGATAGGTATGTGTTTTGTCTTTGAATGCATGACACGATTCTTCGAAATACTAATTGCACTTGTATTGTCACAAAAAATGGAGATAGGTGGAGTACAATTGATTTGTATGTCTTGCAATGTTTGCATCATCCAAAGGAGTTGTGTGCAGCAAGATGCAGCAGCTACATATTCTGCTTCAGCTGTAGATAATGCAATTGAACTCTGTTTCTTGCTGAACCAAGATACTAATCTTGGACCCATGAAGAATGCACCACCACTAGTTCTTTTTCTATCATCCACGCTCCCTGCCCAATCTGCATCTGTATATGCATGAAGTGTGAGATCTGTACATTTAGGATACCATAAGCCATAGTTTTGAGTTCCTTGAAGATGCTTGAAAATTCTCTTAACTGCCTGAAGATGAGTTTCTTTTGGACTTTCTTGAAACCTTCCAACTATTCCCACTGCATGCATAATGTCTGGTCAGGTACCTGTTAGATAGAGCATACTACCAATCATGGATCTATAGGTTAGTTGATGCATTGTTGTTGATTCATCATTTGCACTGAGGATACATCTTGTTACCATAGGGGTACATACTGGTTTCGAATCCTCCATCCCATATTTCTTCAATATCTGCTTGAGATACTTGGTTTGTGATAGAAAAATACCGTCTTTGTTTTGTTGGACTTGTAAACCAAGAAAATATGTGAGCTCACCAAGCATGGACATTTCAAATTCTTTTTGCATCACTAAGGCAAAGTTTTGACTCATGTCTTCTTCATTACTACCAAAAATGATATCATCAACATATACAACAAGTATTAGCAACTTATCATTGTCAATTTATATATATAAATTACTGTCTGTTGATCCTTTTGTAAAACCTTGTCGATGGAGGTACTTATCCAACCAATAATACCAAGCCCTTGGAGCCCGTTTAAGGCCATAGAGAGCCTTTTTGAGTCTACATACAAGTTTTGGATCATTTCCAAGGATAAACCAATCTAGTTGCTTAATATACACTTCTTCATCCAAGTCTCCATTTAGAAAACCAAACTTCATGTACATTTGAAATACTTTGAACTTCTGAAAGCTAGAAATTGCAAGGAACATTCTTATGGCCTCAAGTCTAGAAACTGGTGCAAAATTTTCTTCAAAGTCTATGCCTTCTTGTTGAGCATACCCTTTACAAACAAGTCTTGCCTTGTTTCTAATAACATCTCCATTTTCGTTCAGTTTGTTTTTAAATATCCATTTTGTGCCTATTACATTTTTATCATTTGGTCTAGGAACCAGCTCCCAAGTGTTATTTTTTTCAATCTGCTCTAGTTCTTCATTCATGGCCTTAACCCAGCATTCATCTTTGCATGCTTCGCTTACATTTTTTGGTTCAGTGGAGGACAACAATGCTAGGTAGCTTGAAGCTTCTGAAATAGTTCTTCTTGTTTGTACACCTGCCTCTTTCTACCCCAAAATTTGAGTTTCCGGATGATTCTTTTGAACGTATCTGGATGGAGTCTTTTCTTCTATCTTTATCTATTCTTCTAGTGCCTCATGCATTTCTTCTTCATCATGAGTCTGATTTGTTGTTGAAGGATAGTCCTCATCATCTTCGAAATCTTCATATTTTACTTGCCTAGGAATGTTTCCTTCTTCATCAACCACTACATCAATACTTTCAACAATTTTTCCAAGTCTTTTATTGTAACACTTATATGCTTTGCTATGGGGTGAGTAACCAAGAAGAATGCCTTCATCTGCTTTAGGTTCAAACTTATGAATCTTTTCATTAGTCTTTTTTATGTAACATTTGCTTCCAAAATTTTTGAAGTATTTTATTGTGGGAGTCTTACCATGCCAAAGTTCATGAGGAGTTTGAGTGCTGTTTACCTAGACGTTTGTCTTGTTGAGAATAGTAACTGCAGCAAATGTGGCTTCAGCCCAGAAGTTTGTGGGAGTTCTAGACTCATCAAGCATAGAACGAGCCATTTGTTGAACCATTCTGTTCATCCTTTCCACTGCTCCATTTGGTTGAGGAGTCCTTGCCGTAGAGAATTCCCTTCTAATTCCATGTTCTTCACAAAAATCGAAAATTCATCCGAGGTAAATTCCCCATCTCTATCAGACCTGAGGCATTTGATTCTACGATCTGATTCATTTTCAACCAAGGCTTTGAATGTTTTGAACTTTTCGAAAGCTTCGTCTTTATGCTTCATAAGTCCTATCCAACACATCCTGGAAAATTCAATGAAAAATATAAAGTATTCTTCTCCTCGAGGTGACCTTTTCCTAGATGGACCACATACATTGGTATGGACAAGTTCAAGTGGCCTACTAGGTGATCCTTCCTTCTTAGGGAAATTAGTTCTAGTTTCCTTCCCAAACTGACATGATTTGCATATTGTATTGTCTGGAATTCTGATGTCAGGGAGATCACAAACCGCTTGATATTTGCATGCTTTCCTTATTTGAGAGAAGCTTAGATGCCCCAATCTTTTCTGCGATAGCCAGTGTTAATCATTCTTGCTTAGATAGCATTGTTGTTGTCCTCCCTTGAGTATGTATAAATTATTTGGTGTTCTTATGCCTTTGATCACTGTTTCTCCTGTATCAAGCTCACGAAAAATACATCCATTTGATAGAAATATTACCTCATTTCCTTGATCACACATTTGACTGACACTTAATAGATTATGCTTTAAGCCATCAACATAAATAACATTCCCAGCTTTAAAATTTTCTTTTAAAAGAACAGAACCTTTACCTTTTATGAATGTGGGAGTGTCATTTCCAAATGAGACCTTCTTTTTCTTTTCTAAAGCACTATATGATTGAAGTTTTTCTTTATCACCTTTCATATGTTTCGAGCATCCACTGTCGATGTACCACTGGTTTTCCTACCCTTCCACATATAAGGCTATACCACATCTTTTTTGTTGCGGTTCTTTCTTTCTCCATGTTTTAGGGTTCAATGAAGCCTTCTCCTCCTGGGTTGTTTATCAAAACCTACTCCTACATTCAGAATATTTATGACCAAAGTTGTTACAAATAGAACATTCTATTTCATTTTCAAGAGCAGAAAAGTTATTGTAGGTTCTTTTCACGATTGCAGTCACACTCCTTTGATTTCGTGCTTCTCTGGTCATGATGGTCTTGTAGGCAACACATTGAGCTGCTTTATGTCCATATTTATGACAAGAGACATTGGCCATTGAAGAAATTCCTGCGATCATCAAGCCTTCCATCTAGGCGATTGTAATAGACATTCGTTCTTGAGGCAAATTGAGAATGATTTACCTGCAGTTGGTTGTAGCTTCTGTTCATCCTTGAAGTAGATTTCCCTCGATTTACTTGGTGATCTATGTTCATTCTTGAAGTAAATTGTCCTTGATTTACCTGATGATCTTCATTGTGACTTTGTTGTCGATTGTCAACCTGTCCACTTCTCCTTGCTGCTTCAAGATAACTTTTGGAGGTATATGGCTTCTGTGCTTGAGATGTTTCTTCAGTATACCCAAGACCAGTCTTGATTAGAGGAGAATGCTGCACTTTGATAATCTCATCTAAAGTTTCAGATCCTTTAGCAAATATAAGATTAAGAGCTTTTGTTTTCTCAATGTCCTTTCTAAGTCCCACAATTTCACATTCGAACTTTTCATTGTGTTTTTCCCTTTTAGCAAGTTGGAAAGTCATAGTATCTATAATCATATTCTTTTCTTCTAAACAAATTTTGAGTTTAGAAATTTCTTCATAAAGACCTTCTTCATCTATAGCATCCAAGAAATCATCATCTTCAAAAGCCATCAAAAGTCTATAATCATTACCTTGTTCATCTTCATCACTATTTGAAAATCCATCACTATCTTCATGTGTGTAGTAGCTCTTCTTACTTACATTCTGTTTTTTGTTCCATCTAACTGGTTCCTTACCTTTGTCAAGCTTATCTTTATGAGGACACTTGGTAGCATAGTGATCAACTCTTCCACAAGCAAAACATTTGAAAGGTAGCTTACCTCTGGATCTTCCAGAACCCCGTTGAAGGTTCTTGACAAAATTTGATTCTTCCTCTTCTTCCGACATATGTCCTAAGTCATTGTAATCTCCTTTTCCTGACGCTTTCAATGTGGCTTCTCTCTTTTCTGATGGTCCCCCTTTTCTCATTTCATAAGCGGTTAGGATTCCGTGTAGCTGTGACATGGTAATGCTCTGTAGATTCTGTTTTTCTTCTATGGCAGAAACTTTTGATTCAAACTTAAAAGACAAACATCTTAGAACCTTTTTAGCCAAAACAACCTCTTTTATTTCTTCACCCAAATTTTTCATACAATTAGCAATCTCATCTATACGTAGGAAATAGTTAGCCACACTTTCATCATTATGCATTCTGATATTTTCATATTGAATTCTGAGAGTTTGTAGTTTTTCTCATTTTACCTGATCATCTCCTTCATAGCTCAGAATGATCTTTTCCCATATTTCTTTTGCGGTTTTGAGTTGCATAACCTTGACGAATTCTGATTGAGATAGACTCCCTAATAGAGTATTGACAACCTTTGCATTTGTTTCATACTGCTTCTTACCAGCCGTATTTGTAGGAGTTGCTGATGGAAATGTGTATCCTGTTTCCACGATATCCTAGACTTCTGTACCAAGAGATTGAAGATATGTTGTGATTCTTACCTTCCAATAGACAAAGTTTCTCCCATAAAAAATTGGTGGCCTGATCGATGCTTCCTTCTCATAGTTGCTCATGATGATAGATCTTACTTCAAGCGATCAGGCTTCTTCTGAAGGACCTGCTCTGATACCAATTGTTGGAAATAATACTGAGAGGGGGGCTGAATTAGTATTATTAAATCAATTATTTTCCATTTCACAATCAGATTTGTATACGCTACTTTAGCTATGGGAAACTACGTATATACGCTACTGTGTCTAAAGAAACCAACGTATATCAGAAAATTTAAGATTCATTAATTGTTGATCTTTAATCAGTGCATCAGGTCTTCATTTATCATGATAACAGTAAATAGGAGCAGTAAAACATAACAGATCATCACACACATGGACACATAGATATAAGGTGGAAACCTAATGTGGGTGAAAACCACCTACTGCAATTCGTCTCTATCTTCTTTTAATTAGAAACTTCTTTTTACAATGATTTTGTACTGGTGCAGTCTTATACTAGTACGCAGGCTGCTACCTGCAGAAGGCTACAACCTTCTCTCGTTGTCTAGCTTCTCCTAGAAGGGAGCTACAACCCCCTTAGCAATTGTACTAGTTAAGGTGCTAGTACGTAAGTGTTGAACTACAGAAGGCTACAACCACATTTCATAAATTTTCAGACTGGATCCATGAATACCATCAATCAAACATCAAATATATCTGCATCAACCAATCTCCTTTGCACCAAACAAATTGAATCAAATAGTCACTTCTCTGAATCTTGTACCCAGAAAACAATAACAGTAACTAGACACCAATTCTGAACACAAAACACTGCAAAAATAAAGAAAAGTAGCTAAAGCATATTTCAAGAGATGTGTGCTACTTCAATATGTAGAAACCTGTGTGCATACGCTTCTGTATTAAGGCCAACTAGCGTATACGCTATTTTTATTTACTGAACCAGCGTGTATACGCGCCTCTGATGCGTCGAACCTGCGTACAGATCTATAAAAGATAATTCACTCTTTCAAATATTTAGACATTTGTTATACCCAGATTATCAGATTTATAGATCAATTCATGCGCCAAATATAATAGATAGAAATCACACAAAGATGCTACTATTCAAGACTTGAGTTTTGACCCATCAAAATAACTTATCCATCTTCTTGTGCTCAGGTTCCTCCTTGATTCAGATTCAGCTATGCACCATAAAATGATCACCAGTATTCCATATCTTGCTCTTCATAAGATATTCAATCCTTAATTCAATACCTTTTCCAAATGATCTCCTCCTTTTTATAGTCTTAGGCCTTACTCAAACCATGGTCCAAAACCATAGAGAACCAATACTGGGGACCCAAAACCTCAGTTCAATACTTCGGATGCAATACCAAGGTCCAAAACCATAGGTCCAAATACCATGGTCCTAAAAATAAGCTTTCCCACATCTATGCGCTTTTCCATGCATGAAAGTGTGTGTATACACATACGCGACTTTTGATCAGCAATCCCGCGTGTATACGTGACTTCGTCAAAGGAAACCTGTGTATACCTCTTTTTCTTTCATTTTGAGAGCTTAAATAGTGCTTTTCCATCTGAGTGAGTTGCCATCAAGGACAACACCTGTGGCATAGAGCCAACCTGTGGCATAATGCCAACAATCTCGATTATAAATCAACATTGTTACAAGACTTGTAGCTTGAAAACAAAGTAGAGTTCTACAGCGAGAAGTCCCAATTCTTCCTAATTCTTGGTAAATCCCTCTAGCTAATTGGTAACTAACTAAAAAAACTAAGGTCCTAAGCATATCTACTTATACATCTGAAGTCTCCAATGACTTCCTTCAAAATTAGGGAAGCACAACTCCCAATTCAATGATAAACTCATGTTGTCCCTTTCACTAGCTCGACTATCTTCTAGTATGGAGGCTTAGCTCCCAACTCAAGATAAACTCATACTTTCACTTCCTTGGCTACCTTCTAGTACATCTGATTTGGTTGTTTGCACCTTCACTTGCTTGGATGCCTTCTAGTACTCCTGATTTGGTTGTTTGCACCTTCACTTGCTTGACTGTTTATACTTCCAGTTCATGGAGGGATATTCGAATGGAGGGGTAGTAAATGAGGAGGATTTACCTCCTGTAATTCCTATACCTTGTCCCATTCGCATTTTTACCAATGTCTTTGCTTTTATCTTTTATGCCTGCATTACATGCACATTAGGCCACAAAGCAAAATATCAACCTCCACTCATCTCAAAAACAAAATATAATCAAAATTATGAAATAAGTTGTGAGAATAGTTGGTTTGACTAAGCTAGGAGGTGAATTAAGGTCAATTAAGGCCCATATAATTAATCAATGATGAGGTTCATCATCAACCCCCTACTAAAAGTGTTGTTCATCCTCTGAGCAACTTAGTGGCTTTGGTAACCTCTTTGATGTCCCATGCTTCTACTGTGGTTTCTACTTCTTGTTTATAGAAGCCTGCTTTCCTTTCTGCTTCTTCCAATTGATATTCTCTAATCTTCAAGCTATGTGGCAGTGTTTTCCATCTCCTTATGCAAGCATGTATATTATCATTTCTTTGGCAGCCTAAACATGTCCTCAAAATTTGAAGTTGCTTGCCCTTGACCAGCAAAATATCGAGGTGCTAGCGGAGGATTGTTTAGAATTAGATTATGGGTGCTGATTAGGGCCATGCGATTTGATTCTTTAACTGCTTCTATGTCCCTAAAGCCACTTATCTCTTTTGTTTCTTTCTTCTCTTTCTTGTTCTAAAATGTAGAGGGGTTTTCCTCCTTCTTTTCCTTTTTTGCTTGACTTGTGTGCTAAGAGCAGTCATGGCAGCTGATACCTTCTACTCAGGGACCTTTGGGGACACCCTAGGTGACTCCTCCTTTTGTTCTTCCCCTTCTGTTTTAATGCCTCTTCCTCTCTATTTTTTCTTTCTTTTCTCTATTAGTTTTTTTCCTTTGTCTCCTCCTCTGTTTCAATGCCTTCTTTCTCTTATATTTCAGCATCATCCTCTGTATTAGATCCTTCTTCCTCCATCTCATCCCCATCTAGATCTGTATCTTATTCTTCTTGTTTTGCCTCCTACTTACTCACAGAAGGACTAACATCATAGATGAGGGTCCTAATGTTATCCTCTACTAGTAGGTCTCAGAAGACTGACCATGTTATAGGGATCTTGAGGTTTTGGAGGGCATCCTCAATGAGGATTCTTGTCAACCCATGGTGAACTAACTGATGGGAATTCCCTGTCTCTTCTTTGTCGCTGGAGATCATGAGTGATTGCATCAGAAAATAGGGTATGTTGAGTCTTTGGTGAATTAGTGTTTCTACCCCAAATCTTAATTCTTCAAGCTCTCTAAAATGGTATCCATAAATAAAATTGTATCTACCTTCACATGAGATATACTTGATGATAATATTTGTGAGGCTTAAGGACGAAATAAGAAAATTCTTTGAGAAAAAAATAGATTTTCCTATGTATGTAATCCGCCAGCTTTCTAAAGGACATTGTCCACCTTTTTACTTACAAACCAAGTACCTCTTAACTTTTACAACTTTTTATCAAATGATTCATATGAGTGAGTGAGTAGGATACTTACCTGTGGCCTTAATGCCACATTGTGGTTGTCAAAAATCAGAAGTGTTGCTGTTGGTCATTCTTCTTCCTCCTCTTTCATCTGCTGATGGTTTCTTGACTAGAGATCTGATACTGTTGCTTCTATTTTATGGTCATCTTTATTCCTCATCTATTGTCTATTGATGGTGTCTGTGACTGTAGATCTGATGTTACTGAATGGAAAGAGGGAGTAAGAGCATGTGCGGATGTAGGGATGATGGTAATGGATGAGGTGAGGGGTTAGATCATGTGTAGAATGAATTTTGTGTATCTAAATAATCTACCAGTCAGGGGATCATGTAGAAAACACAATTTTCACCCAAATTGGAGCAATGAAGTGAAAAAAACAATGTAAATTATGGAGGGATGCATGGTAAGGAGTGGAGAAGATGAACATATGTGAGGTAGGGATCCCTTTGGATCTTCTCTTTGCTCCCTGATTGTCTTTCTCATCCTCCTGCAAATAACAATTATGTTTTCTTTTTCTCTTGTTATTATATATATATATATATATATATATATATATATATATATATATATATATATATATATATATATATATATATATATATATATAGATATATATATATATATATATATATATATATATATATTAAAAACACCTTGGCTGCCTCAGAGAGGTTTTCACCCTAGATATTTGCCCTGGGCACCTCAAGGAAGGTTTTCCCCCAGGGATCTTCTTTCTCTTTCCATTTTCTCATCCTCAGGCTGCCTCATGGAGGATTTCAACCCAAATATGGGACTCAGACGCCTGATGGAGGTTTTCACCTGAATCCTTACTATGTTTTCTTTCTTTTTCAGTGACTTAATAAGGGAGGAGATGAAACTTGATCCACCATCATCATTGTCTTATTAATACTATCAATGAACTCTTGTTTAGATAAAGGCCTCTTGGTCATTTTCAATCTGTGTCCATTAACTAGAAATGGAATGGCTTCTTCATCTATAGTTCTGATCTGCAGTGAACCATTATCATGGCATCTTTCCACCACAAAAGGTCTGAGCCATCTTGTCCTTAGCTTGCCCTTGAAGTCTTTATATCTGGAGACATGTAACAATGCCCAAGAACCTTCTTGAAATTTCTTCTCCTTAATATGCTTGTCATGCCAGATTTTCCTCTGAAGATGAACTATCTCTGTATGGAGGAGGGCTTTCATTCTGAATTCATTCAACCATTCAAACGAAACAATCTCTCTTTTCATGCATGACTGAGATCCAAATCTAGTTGGGCTTCCATCCTCAATGTATTATATTCAAATTCAATGGACAACAAAGCCTTTTTCCCATAGACCATCTCATAGGGTGTAAATCCACTGTTGGTCTTCCATGTCGTATTATAGGCCCAGGTGGCCTCAACTAATCTTTCTACCCAATCCTTTTAGCTGCTATTCACCATATTAGTTAGGATGTTCTCCAGTGCTCTATTGGTCACCACCACTTTCCCATTAGCTTGTGGATGATCAGGATTGGAGGTCCTATGCTTGATTTTGTGATGCTTGAACAGTTTTTCAATCATGCTGGAGGTAAAATGGCTGCCTTGGTCTCTAACTAGTTCTCTAGGGTAACCAAATTTGTAGAATATATTCTCCCTTAGGAACTCAGCCACCTTCTCTTCTGTTGCTACCTTAATTTCCTTGGTTTCAGCCCACTTATTCAAGTAATCAGTGCACACAATATTGTGTTGTTTTTTCTTTGAAGGGGGATTGATAAACCCAATGAAGTCCAATCCCCACTTGTGAAATGGCTTGAAAGTCACTTGAGGTTGTAGGGGAATTTCATCTCTTGGAGTAGGCTTTCCCATCCTCTGGCACTGATCATAATCACTAATGTACTTTTTCACATTTCGATGAAGAGTAGGCCAACAATACCTTGCTTGCAGCACTTTGAATGATGTCCTCTTTGTTGCAAAGTGACCTCTACAAGGCCCATCATGACAACTCATAAGGATGTCAAAAACATCCTTTTCCCAGACACACCTTCTCAAGATTTGATATGGGCCAAGTTTGAATAGATTTCCCCCAATCCAAGTGAAGGGGGCACTTTTTCTGATTATCTTTCTTTTTTCTCTAGAGGGTAGGTTTGGTGGGAACTGTGGTGATACCAAATAGTTTGCTATATCAGCAAACCATGGGTAGAGCACTGAAATAGCAAACAAATTCTCATCTGGTAACCGATCATCCACCATTCCTTCTTCACTTGCAGGAAGCTTCATCCTATATAGAAAGTTAGCAACAACATTCTCCTTACCAGGCTTATCAACAATAATTAGACCAAATTTTTGTAATAAAAGTAACCATCTTATGATCCTAGCATTTACATCTAGTTTGTTCATTAAATATTTAATTACAATATGATCAGTATGCACAAATGTCTCATAGCATGTAATGTAATGCCTAAAAGTGTTTAATGAATGCACAACAACCAAGATTTATTTTTCGGTCACAGTATAATTTAACTCAGCCTTTGATAGGTTTTTACTGGTAAAATAGATGGAATAGCGCAATTTCTCCTCTACCTTACCTGAGGTTGCTCCTATGGCTTTGTGTGAGGCATCAACATGAATATGAAAAGGGAGGGCCTAGTTTGGGCCTCTGAGAATTGGTGCAGTGGTTTACTTCCCCTTTAAAATGTCTAAGGCCTCTTCATAGCTCTATGACCATATAAATTCAGAATCTTTAGTCAACAACCCAAACAAAGGAGAGGCCAACTTGCTAAAATCCTTTATGAACCTTTTGTAGTATCTAGCTAACCCTAAGAAACTCCTGACACCTCTTTGCTTTTATGGAGGTGGGACCCTTTGGATGATGGCTATTTTTTTTGGGTCCACCTGTAGTCCTTGCTAAGATATCGAATGACCTAGCACAATCCCTTAAGTCATTAACAATTCACATTTTTCTGGATTGAGAGACTGATTCATTTCAATACATTTTCGTAATACTTTGCCTAGGTTGGTTAGGGATTTTTGAAAATCACAGCCATAAGGTGTAAAATCATCCATATAGATCTCTACAGAATCATGCAATAATTCAACAAAAATACTCAAGACTGCTCTCTGGAAAGTGGTAGGAGCATTTCATAAGCCAAAAGGAAGGACCCTATAGGGAAAATTACCCCAAGGACATGTGAATGTGGTTTTGTCCTGGTCTTATGGGTAGATTTGGATTTTGTTGTACCCACTGAATCCATGTAGGAAAGAAAAGAACTTCTTCCCTACCATGCCATATAAAACTTGGTCAATGATGGGTAGAGGAAAATGATCCTTCTTTGTGGCTTTGTTCAACTCCCTATGAGTGGAGATGGAGGTTGGTTATCTGGGAGAATTTTCCCAGATCTTAGGTGGATCTCTTGGATTTCTACAACATAAAATAGGTATGATATCTCTCCACTATATCCTTGTTGAGCCTACCTATTGTTTGGGTTTGGATTTGGCTAGGCAAGCATCTAGGGTTGCCTAGGTGGAGCAGAGTGAAAGAGTTGTGGTTGGGCACGTGGTGGAGGCAAGGGCTGGAATATTATTGAATTGGGACCTCCATCCCTGGGGTGGGGTATTCCACTGACGTTGTGGCTGAATGTAAGGTTGAAATGACAAGTTGGCTGGCTAGGAATGATACTGAGCTGTGTAGGACCAAGGAGGAGGTGCAGACCAGGAAATATGAGCAGGCGGTTCCCAAAAAGGTATAGTTGTGCTTTGGTTGGGTTTGTAATATGCATGGGATGATGCTTGCATACCTTGCTGGTATGGTCTAGGCCCAGGAGGTATCCTTTGGTTGATGTAGTAAAGCTACTCAGTGACCCATTGAGCTCCTTGATATACAAATTTGAGTCTAGGTAAATAAGGGCACTTGTTTGTGGAGTGGTTTTCTTCACAAACTGAGCAAATCTCAATATAGTTCAATGGGCATTCATTCTTAGGATGCCTCCTGGTGCATCTAGGACAAAATATGGTCAAGTATCTCTCTTCTTCCTCTTGCTTCCTTTTAATATTCATGGAATCCAATTGTAAGGAAAGGGTTCACAGCATCTCACTTTTGAAGTCCTCCAGCATATTTCCAATTTCACCCTTGATGGATGAGTTGGAAGATGATGTACTGGCCATAGGTTGACTACTCCTACCCTTCCTCCTTGTTATCCTAGAATGGTTTCTAAAGACAGTCTTCATATCCTCATAGGGTAGGCTGTAGATATCTCCTCTTGCTAACAAATGCAAGGTATCTAGTATGTCCTCCCTTAGTCCCATAAGCAGGACCAGCTTCAACGACTCATGGTCAAGTGTGGACCTGGCCCTTTTGTAACTGAGCTGGAATATTTCTTCATAGTCTTCCAAAGATTCATCCTACCCTATGGTCATCCTAAAAATCTCTTCTTTATTGTCCTTTGACTTACAGTAGTCCCTATATTTGTTGTTAAAGTCATGCTGCATCTGAGCCCAAGTTATGATGCTATCTCCAAGTAAACCAATGAACCAGCGCAACATTGCATCCTTGAGGCTAGATGGAAATAGTTTTAACTTTCCCTCATCCTTTGTAGAGTCATAGGTTCGGAATATAACAACAAACTCAAATAGGAAAGTGTGAGGGTCCTTTATGGTCAATCCGTGGAAATGAGGTAGATCAGAGGGGCTTATATTCTTCATTTTAGTGTTCCCATTGGTTTCCCCAATGGGGAAGGCACCCTAAATTCTCTCTCTATATCCTCTGTCATCTTGGTTATCAACCATTGGTTCAGTAGGAATGGGTTCTTCCTCTTCTTCTTCCCTTATAGGTTGTTCAAATATGCCAGGTTTCTCACCTAAAGGTTCTTCCAATTCACAGTCACCGAAGAAGAGAAAAGGTTGACTATTGGATGTAGTGGGGGTATTTGGCGAGAATTTTCCTGAATTATCCCTATTCCTACGAGGCATGAAAGGAAATGTTTTTGGGTTTGTTTTTGTAAGATTTACTTTAAAGCTAGAAAGTACTCTGTAGAAAGGAAATTGTTGATTAAATGAAAAACTACTAATGGAATGGAAACTACTTGCAGAATGGAATTTTTGATTGAATGGAAAGACTTCTGACAAAAAGAAAATTTCTTACAGAATGAAATTGCTTAATTAAATGAAAAACTACTAACAAAAAGGAAACTACTTGCTGAATTGAAATTGTTGATTGTAGAATGGAAAGGAAAGCAGGTAAGTGACAAATGAAAGAGAGAAATTAGATTACGTTTGCAGAAATAAACTAATGGAATAAAATTGAAGACTAGAAGCATAGGAAAGGAATGTTAGAGTTTAGAAATAGAAGAAGGATCAATAGCTCACATCCTACTCTGACACATCCCCGACAACGGTGCCGAAAAGTGATGAGCCTAGGTATTGCAACAAGAATGCTGCAACTCCCAGGGCTACCAGCGTTACTTATCGACCTAGGGTTCGTAAAAAAGTTGAGGTGATGGTGCTATATGCAAAATTAGAAGTGAAGGTACTCCCTATTGTCACTACTCATCTAGCAAGAGACCCCAGAGGTTCCAGGCCAAAATTCTATAAGGTCAGATGAAGCTTGATTTTGATGGAAGAAGAGAAAGTCTATTCTAAGGGAGAGCTACTCTACTATAGTAATGAAGAAAACAATCATGTAATTCTAAACTCACACCATACCCTAGATAACCAACTAAGCAACTATGCTAAGTAGAATTACTATATCAATCACTAATCTAATGCTAATTCTCTAAGTTACAAAAGTAAAAGCATCAAAACTAGACTAAGGGGTAAGAAAAGCAAACTAAGCTAAGTGTGTCTTTAAGCGGAAGAGTAGTCAGAGATCAAAATTGGTCTAACGAGGTCATAAGGGAGCAACAAAACATAACAACCATTGGATCAGGTAGGTGAAAGGCAAATGAATGACTGAGATCGAATCGCAGGAGGGTATGTATGTAGATGGGAGAACAAGGTTAACTAACAGGATGGACGACTGAGATTATATCTTTGAGTCTAAGTCAAGAGATGGACGGAGAGGATTAATCAGTAGATGGACAATGGAGATTAGATTGTGGGCAAAAGAAACGTGTGGAAGTGGTAGCGGGTTGGCAGAGGTGGTAAGTTGTATTTCATGTGCCCTCAAAACCATAAGTTGTATTTTGAGATTGCATGCGATTAGCCTCCTCGGGTGACACGTAGCATGGGGAAACCACTATTATCGTGTACCCTTAGGTGGATAACGATTAGATATAAATCCACGTGATATGGCGTGATAGCCATCGAATCTACCTAGGTAGATCAACAATGGAGATGGGCCAAGCTAGTTGGCGAGTGGGTAATGCGATGGCCAGTAGATCAAGCAGTAGTTCAACGGTGGACTTTGGAGCACATAAAGGAACGTGTGGAAATGAGGGAGTGGATTTAGAGGGTAGTAAGCTATATATCATGGGCCCTCAAAGCTATAAGTGGTTTTCTAGAATTTTGCGCGATTAGGATCCCTGGGCGACACATAGCACAGGGAAACCACTCTTATCATGTGCCCTCGACTGGATAATGATCGGATAGAAATCCATGTGATATGGCGCGATAGGAATTGGATCTGGCTAAGCAGATCAAAGGTAGAGACTTGATTGAGCTAGTTGGTGAGCGGGTGCACGATAGCCATCAAATCTAACAAGGCAGATCGACAGTGGGGATTTACGGTGCAAAAATTCAGTGTTAAAAGTGAATCGAGCGGTGATTTGTCAAGTTTTGCTATGAAAGGAAATCTATGGGTAAAAACCGTTTAAACCATGAATTAACAGCTTTCGCCTAAGTACATCATGTTGTGGGAGAATGGGCATATGAGTGAGACCTAGGAAAGAGGGTGGAGGAATAGGTGATCATGAAATGACTGAATGACCATGGAATGAACCAACTAACAACATAATGAACCACATAACTGCATCAAATAAAAAACTCCATGCAAAACTGAAACTCTGTGTTTTTGGGGTTGTTGTAGGGTTTCTTCCTCACGTCATGGTCCCAGAGGGAGGAGGTGAGGCCAAGACACCTATGCGAAACCTTGTGGATCTTTTCTTCGCTAACCTGCTAATTGAATGAAAGCGTGAATGAAGAAAGCTAAAACACAACTAATCTACTCTACACTACTGTAATGAGACTACAACTACTTAAACAAATAAACAATTAAATGATAACCCTCTGTAATGGAAATGAACTAATTAAGCAGATGAACACAATAAAGGAAGCTATGCTACTTAATGATACAATAAAGATGGGCCTTGACTCTTAGGGTCAAGCCCTGACCCAAGAGCTTCAACCCTCTGAGTCAACTCAGTGCTAGCTCAAAACAAAACTCATCTTCATTATAAATCAAAACTGTTACAAGATTTACAACTTGAAAACAAAGTAGAGTTCTACAGTGAGAAGTCCCAATTCTTCCTAACTCTTGGTAAATTCCTGTAACTAGTTGGTAACTAACTAAAAAAACTGAGGTCCTAAGCCTCTCTACTTATACATCTGAAATCTCCAATGTCTTCCTACAAAATAATGGAGGCACAACTCCCAATTCAACGATAAGTTCATGCTTTCCCTTTCGCTAGCTCGGTTGCCTTCTAGTAGGGAGGCTTGGTTCCAAAATCAAGATAAAATCATACTTTCACTTGCTTGGCTACCTTCTAGTACACCTGATTTGGTTGTTTTCACCTTCACTTTCTTGGCTACCTTCTAGTACTCCTAATTTGGTTGTTAGCACCTTCATTTGCTTGGTTGTTTGTACTTCCAGCTGATGGAGGGATATTTGAATGGAGGGGCAGTAAATGAGGAGGATTTACCTCCTGCAATTCCTCTCCCTTGTCCCATTCAAGTTTTTACCAATGTCTTTACCATAGTTCCTTTCTTTTATCTTTTAATCATGCATTACATGCACACTAGACCATAAAGCAAAATATCCAACTCTACTCATCTCATAAACAAAATATAATCAAAAGTATGGAATAGGTTGTGAGAATAGTTGGTTTGACTAAGCTAGGAGGTGAATTAAGGTCAATTAAGGCCCATATAATTACTCAATGATGAGGCTCATCACTCGTACACAGTTGGGAAAGAGTTTTACTTTTCAACATATTGCAAGGACTGAAAACAGAGGAAGTTTGACTCATGATGATGGCCAAAAGCAGGAAGTGGAGAACGATATCAAGCAACCAAGTGAAGAACTTGAGGAGATTGAAGAGAAGACCATCGAAATATTTCTGAGTCATGTAGAGGACTTGGAACAGAAGGAGGACTTGATGATTGAGTCATCAAGTGAGATGATGAGGTCTTGTGTTTTTAAAACTGACAAGTTGTGCGTGAATGCAGGTATTGCAAAAGACAAACCATCCTATGGAACTGTCTTGAGTGAAGCTGAAAGTTGCCAAGAAAAGTATGATGATGACTATTTTTCAAATGAAGATCAAGTTGAGTTATTACAGGAGAAAGAGTTCATAAATTCCTTACTTAGTGAAGGAAATATCTTCAGTAGAGATGAGAGAGTTATGTCTTAGGATAAGTAATTTGTTATTGGTAAGGATAAAGAGAAATTGATTTTCTTAAATGGACAAAGGAAGAGTGACGGACGGACATCTAAAACTATCACAAAGATGGAGGATCAAAATTTTATTCTGATCGAGAATGAAGAAGTAGTGTCACCAAGAAATTATACTTGTGACAAAGAAGAAGATAATGAGGATTGTATGGAGATTTTAGGAGAAATCCCAGGTGAGATGGAAAATTTATGGCATGAGATAAGTCTTTTAGAGTAAGTGTTCAGGTTGTAAAATCAGAGCTGAATGAGAATGAAGAAATTCACTACAGTGGGCAAGAGTAGAAAGACACCATTAATGCAGATGGTGTGGTAGAGAGACTTGCTGACAGTCTTGAGAATCCTTTAGAGTATTATTTAGAGAGGTTGAATCAGCATACTAATGTGCTGACAGAGGAGTAAAAATCAGAGCAGCATGCTGAATTGTTGCCAAAGGAAGAAAAGGAACAGAAGCCTTATATTTTTTATTTTAACAATTGTTTTATGATTGCAGGTTGTGTTGCGGATGCTAGAGAATATTTGGCACATGACAGCAATCAAATGAAGGATGAAAAGGAAGATTCCATGATAGTACTTAACCCATGGAACGAAAACATTAAATCATTGGAAAGTAAATTTGCAGACAAGGAGCAGAAATTAGATGTTGAAGAGGGAGATATCTTCAAGGATATTCAGGAATTTTGGGTGGAAGCAATATCTACGGCAGTATCTGGAGAAATCTTAAGAGTAATAACAGAAGTTGAAGTAGAAAAAGATGAAGAAAGTAATCAGCATTTTAAATATGAATGGACAACGTGCAGTGAGATGCAATCGACGAGTATGTACTAGCCAAAGCATGTGCTAGATATGGAGATTGAAGAATTATGGCAGTTGATGATGAAACAATCTAGATTGAGAAAAATGACAGTATGACGAGTGATCAATCAGAATTTGAAACTGATTAAAGAGAGGAAGATGAACCAGAAGACAACAAATATACAGCAGTTGCAAAGGTGCAAGGCATTTGTGTAGTAACAAACTAAGGTTTGGGACCCTGGAGGATTTTCTATCAACGTATGAGAACACATGATCTAGAGATCATGAATATTTCCAACCATGCGAGTCTGATGCAGGAGCGTTCGGATTAGAATTATCATTCTATTTTAGTAGACATAGGGGATCTTGTGTTTTAAGGAAGTTGGTTTCCTAAGTATTAAATTAATATAATTATTAAGGTTTTTAAGTAAGTTTATGAGAGATATTAAGAATAGGAATTAATTATATATTGTGACAAATATTGTAAATGTTATCAAATGTAGGAGAGCATGAGTGATGATGAGTGATTAGTGAAGATTGAGAGATTTTGAAATATTGTAAATCTTAGATTAGGAATTGGTTTCATGATTTCGGGGATTAAAGAGAATCCTTAGGATTTAGTTAAGTTGTTGAGATCCCCAAGGGATCATTGAAATGTTTTAGGACTTGATGAGTAGATTAAGGATCTAAAGCGAAATGGGTTACAGAACCTTTTGTATAAATTTAAGCCTAAAAGGCATAGAGAGAGTTATTTAGTTAGAGAGTTAGGAATTAAAGGAGTTTGATTGTAAGCCTATGGAAAGATAGGGAAACAGAGGCCATAGATATTGGAAATCAGGCCTGGGAGAAGAAACTATGTAAATACTTGTTTATGAATATAGAAATTCGATTTCAAACCTATGTAGAGTACATATGTGATTAAATTGTAATTATTTATAAATGAAGTGTTTCTGCATAAGATATGTGTGTGCAAACGAAATTGAGAAGGTCAGAACACCGAGACAACATACATAGAAATTTGGAGGTTAAAAAGTTCCAATGGTGGACTATAATTAAGCTGAGGGAGGAGTCAAACGGAATATCAACGATGTAGAACGTATCAAACAACAAAGCACAAAAAGTGTCATATCAGTGAGATCGATGGATAACAATGACGGAAGAGGAATGGTAGAGTAAACTACATGTTCACATTGAGGGTTAATACTGAGATTAAGTGCTAAACCATTGGTTAATTGTCTTCCTTAAAGGTTTTGATTTGAGCACATGGGAAGTTTTCCAAAGGCTAAAGTGGTATCTCACACGGCCTAAAGGCTGTAAGTGGTATTTCAAAATTCTATGCAATAAAACGTGGAGGCGACACCTAGCACACCAAACCAACTTTTCTCGCGTGCTTCCAAAATTTTATCGGTCGTGCTAGTTGGAGAGCGAGATTGCGCAATATCCATTGGATCAAGCAAGATTGATCTACAGTGGTGATTTAGCTACACAAAAGTTGAGTGGGTGACGTGACAGTCATTGGATCGGATGGAGAAAATCAACGGTAGAGATTGTTCGGGTTAGTTGATGAGTGGATGATGTGATAGCCATTAGATCTGAAGGAAGAAATAAACGGTGTAGATTTGAAGCATAGGTTGAGCATCAATAAATGTGAAAATTCGTGTGAATCAGCAGAATGGTAAAGTAATGAAGGGGTAAATGGTTTATGTATCATTTCTATTATACAAGAGTTGTAATAGAAATAAAGAAGAATAAATATATTATGTTTAATGTTGGGTTTAAACTAAAATCCAAGTTAAAAGGGTATTATTGATATGCATGGATAATAATAAGAATCAACCAAAGATTATGGAAGAATTTTATAAGGTTCCGCTCAAAGGTTTATAAAGGTTTAGAATTTGGATAATTAAATGAAATGTTTCCACATAGAGCTTATTGAAAGAGCACTAAACCTTGATTTAAGAGGGTTTTTCCAAAGTATGAGATGGAAATTCCTGGTACATGAATATGACATGCATTTGTATGCATATGTGTATATTTCTGACTAAGGCTGCATCATATGGACTCAAGAATGCTCCTAGAGATTAGTGTGCAAGACTTGATCGATACCTTCAGCAACAAGTGTTTAAGAAAGGTACTGTAGACAACAACCTATACATAATTTCTGAAGATGCTCATCTACTAATTATAGTTATGTATGTGTAAAACATAATGTTTGGTAGTGATCTGGAACAATTGCGATAATAATTCACAAACTTCCTGTAGAGAAACTTGTACCAATCCAGGTACCTACGAGAAACTCTGAAGAGGTTTCAGTTGGAAGATTGCAATCCATTTAGCACTCATATGGTTACCGACTGCAAATTGTGTAAAGAAGATGAGACACCACTTGCAGATTAGACTGAGTACAAATCAATGATCATAATATTATTGTATCTCACAACTTTGAGACCAAAAATGATGGAAGTAGTGGGACTTGTGGCCAGATTTCAACATTTTCCTCATGAAAGTCATGTCATTACCATAAAAAGGATTTTGAAATATCTCCAAGGAACAACTGATTATGGAATGTGGTATGCTAAAAGAAGAGAGTTTAAGTTGAAGGCCTCTACTAATTTTGATTGGGAAGGCAATGTTGATGACAGGAAGAGCACCTTAGGTGTAACATTATTTATGGAAAACTGATTAGTGTTTTGGGTCAGTAAGAAAAAAGCATACGTTTCTTTATCAAATGCTGAAGCATAGTATATTGTAGTTTCCACTTGTTGCTCGCAAATTCTTTGGATGAAGAAAAGCTTCAAGGAAATTATGGTAGATCTTATTCATGATATTCCAATCATGTGTGATAATACTAGTTCTATCAGTATATCTAAGAATACTGTCATGCACTCAAAGGCCAAGAACATCCTTATCAACTTCCATTTCTTAAGAGAGAAGGTTGCAACCAATATTGTTCGACTTGACCATGTGGCCACTAAAGACCAACTTTTGATATCTTTAATAATCCATTGGTAAGAGAACCTTTTGAATATCTCAGGCAACTGATAGGATTTATGACTCCTCCTCCCAAATGACTCAACTTTAGTGTGTGTTGGTAGCTAGTCAACATGTACAATCAACTGAAGAGTAGGCTTTAGTGGTTTAGGGGGAGTATTCAAGGAAATACTTTGTCATTGATGCCAAAGGGGGATAAGTTAACTGGTGCATATGGGAGTAAAAGTAATGAAGAATACCATGCCTGGTTTTAGGGGGAGCTTATGTTGTTTCCATCAATGATAAAGGGGGAGATTGTTGGAGAGTTGGCATTATCTAGATGGCTAGTGGCTTTGAGTGTATTGGAATGGATGTCAGGGGGAGATTATGTTGTTTCCATCAATGATAAAGGGGGAGATTGCTGGAGAGCTGACATTTTCTAGATGGCTAGTGGCTTTGAGTGTATTGGAATTGATGTCAACTAGATAGACATGGAGTTTTATGGTATTAGATGCTTAGGGGGAGTCCTATGATTGCTACAATATCTAATAGAGAATCACCGTAGTAGGAGACTTATTGGAAAAGCCATAAAATGATGACTATGGTGGTTGTTAGTCTAGGATTCCAAGCACAAGAGAAGGGCCAACATGCAAAGAACAACAAAATATTTTTAGTCATTTCTTAGGTAGAAAATGAGCTCAAAGCCTAAATAAGACCCTCTTCATTGGAAGGTTCTCTAAAATAGTTTTTCAATGGTGTGTGGAGGTATGAAAATGACCCATTTGATCAAACATTATGGATTTTCAAAATCAAAGTCTTAAGTAGGTTGATATATCAGAGGCAGCTGAAATATAAGAACCAAAAATATTTTAGGTTAGGATTTTGAAAGGATCGACTGTTGAAGCTAGCCAAAATATCAGAGGTAAGGATTTTGGAAGGATCGAATATTGGTGGTTGACAAAATATTAGAGTTAATAATTTCAGAAGGATTGAATATCGGAGGCAGCTAAAATATTAGAACCCAAAATATCAGAGGTAAAAATTTCATAAGGATGAATATTAGAGAAGGATGGAACCTCGAAAGGTTGACTCCATTAGAACCTTAGAGTTTCGTAAGTCTTGAAAAATTAATTCTTTGAAAGCGTTGGGGTTGTAAGGAAATAATAATTACAAAGGAATACATTGCAAAACTAAAGGACCGAGGGACCATTTCTCCCTCCTCCCATAAGACACTTGGGAGTGGGTGATTGACCCTAAGAAGCTAACGAGGAAAATGATGTCAGTATGATGTGGCAGTACAAAGGAAAAGTGGCAGCCCTATTCGGAATTTTGGGTGGCCTAATGGGGCAAATCCATGTGACACATGTCAGGAGGCACCACATGTAATTTATGACATCAGCATGTCATCATCTCAGAAGTTGGAGTTTTCATATCTCCTGTCTAATTGTATTATGGAAAAGTTTTTATCCGATAAAGGGGCCCTAATGTCAACTGGCACTCCGTCATGAGGACCCAAAGAACCAAGGTCATAGATAATACCTAGCACCCAAGTGCTATGGAGTATTTCGGAGGTTGGAGTTTTCGTAACTCCTGTATAGTTGTATTATCAAACATATTTGATCTTATAAAGGGGCTCCGATATCATTTGGTAGTTGTTTGAGGGTACCTAAAGGACCAAGGACATAAAGCAGGCCTCAAAACCTAGTGTTGTAAAGACACCACGTGGAAAGTATTTCAAAGGTTAGGATTTCAAAATTCCTTCGTAATTGTAATTTGGAGAGAAGTGTTGATACCAAGTGCTATGGTGTGTTGGTTCTTAGTCGAGGAAACAAATAAAACCAAGAGCACAGAGAAATAACATGAGGATATAGGCCCACGGCATGAGCCTAAATGCATTAACACATAATTTATATGCACCTGGGCATGACACCTAGTCCGAGGGAAGAAAAAGAAGAAGGGTCTAAGAAAAAGGGGCCAAAGGTAGATCAGAGTCATTCAATTTCGTAACATCATTTTAATAAAATTTACGAGATATGAGAGCTCTGAGCTTTTGATACAAAGGAGTATGAAACCACAGGTCATATGCGGCAGTCCAATGGTGGAAAAGAGGCCAAGCCCCGAAATAAGAAAGGGGCTAAAGGGATCAGAACTTTTTGATATCATAACATCTCACTTAATAGATTTATGATACGTTAAGGCTATGATATTGCAATACAAAGTGTTAAATGATGAATGGTTCAACATCCAGAGAGTAAATGTAGAGAGGAAGAGTTGGTGTCACAGGAGTAATGGCGACTTCATAGATCACTGGGTCAAGGTGATCAAGACCATGATTCTCAGAGAATAACTATTTGAATTGTTTCAATGTTGAAATAAATGCATCTTTGATCTCTTGTGCACATATTATAGAAATAAATAAAGAAAAAAGAAGCCATGTAGATGTATAGTCAAGCTCTATGAGCCATGAATAACCATGGGGAGTCTCAGTGGAGTGTGCAAGTGGACTGAGATTAAATTATTAGCATGGAGAGTCACATATGGAGATGGTGAAGTTAACGAAGGCCATTCTTATGTTTTAATGCAACAAAAAAATTAGTGAAAAGTGACACAACAGAAGAATGGAGTGCCATGCCAGGAGTACACTCTTGGGCAGTGTGGATGGAGATAGAGACAACATTGAGCCCACTGGAGCAGAGGAACAAACTCAAGATTTCCATTGAGAGACTAGGGAATACAATATTAGTGTGGATGTGCTGAAGACAATCGAGCATAATTTGCAAAAGGTGAGCAACTGGCCCTTGTGTTGAACTGAAGTAGAGTGTCGTAAAGGGCTTGTGCAATAGAACGTAAAGATCTGAGCATATATTGTTGTGAGGAGAGGATAGCATGTTATTGTGTGAGGTCGAGAGAGCCTATGGAATAGTAGAGGACCTAGAACATAAGTGTAACAATACAGTGAACCGAATTGGTATTTCTATATAAATGTAGAACAATGGCTAGAGCCGGTGGTATCCTACATTCATAAGAGGTTGGTGCCTCTTGGAAAGTGGTTTCTTGCTAGATAAGAGGGTCAGTGTCTCTTGTGAGTGGGTACTAATTAACAAATTGATGTAATTAGGTAAGTGATTAATTTAAATCACAATAATAAAAAAATTGGTGATTTTTTCCCTTTGGGTTTCCATTTAAAAATATGTGTGTCAATATGTGTATGTTTCTCATGTCATGGATTTTATGTGCATGTGAATTCCTTATCTTGTTGATTATCTTTATTGTGTATGAAATCTCTCAGAAGCAACTGATCATAGTGAAAGGATTTAAAGACTTATACTTAAAATTCAAAGAAGTTCACTATTATTGACTACAACCCCCTCTCAATAATTCCTTATTCCAACATGTGATGCATTCATTTCCATTTAAGCTTTTGTTAGCCTATTGATCCAAATAATTTTTTCATTCATATCAATTAGAGGAGGCCAAAGGAGAAGAACATACCAATGTTATTTCTATAAACGAAATGAAACAATGTTTTCTAGAATCTTCATATTTTTTTAACACAAATGCAATTTCTTATTGTGTGAATGATAATTTAATTAGTAGAGTAAAGAAAGAAATAAAAACCCTCTTCAATGCCTCACTCCACAAATGAAGGGCCCACTTCAATGGAAATTTGTGTCAATTCTTTTTTATAATTATTTTATTATTACTACTTATAGATAAAAGATATTCATTCATTAGAAGTATAATAAAATATACAAATTATTTTTCCCTAGTTTTCCATAGTTTGCTACGAGGGAAACAAAGCTAGTGATAGAACCAAAGTGTTTTGAGCATCAAAATTTAACTTTGTTTGGGAAGCCAAAATTACAACATAATGTACATGAAGCCCATGGCCTACGAAAACTAGCACACCTAAAATACTAAAAATATAATATAAAAGTAACTAACAATAAAGTGAACAAAGTGCATCAACCAACTTTAGGAGAATGTGATTCTTTGAAAACAATGGGATCTTTGCTACTCTTGGGTGAAAACATTACATCTAGAGCGAGGGCCCAGGTGGCCTACAATCCTTTGTAGATGTTGATATGGTCCTTGGCCTATAAATTTCATCTAATATAACATCATCATGATTTCTTCCTAAGCTTCATTTGTATCTAGGACTCTCTTGAGCATCGTTTTCAATTTCTAATAGATGTCAATGATGTACATGTACTAATTGATTCTTTCCTTGTGTTCACAACATTTGAAATATATTATTTGAATTTATTAGCAATTTTCAAACCAATAAACATTCGTGCCCAAATATTATAACTCATGTTACTTCAACAGTTTCTCCTTGAATTTGAGTTGGGGTGTGACCTCTATAGTGCCTTATTAAGGTGTCTACATCCTTTTGACCTAAAGTTTTCACCTCGTGGTAATAGGGATAATTTCAATGTGAGCTAACTTATTTTTGAGGCATTTTTATCATCTTAAAAATGTTGAGGTCAAAACTTATCCAAGGGAGAGTAAATCCATGTTGGAGGTAGAGGTCATGCTTGCCTATAGAAAAGACCCAGAAAGATAGGGATTGTGAATAGAATGGATCTGGGGATGTGGTTGATGGGATGTGGATTGGACTTGGTAGCATGAATAAAAGGTGAGATTTAAACCAGGCCTTCACAACACAACCTAATTCATATGTAGAATTAAGGCATAGACAAAGTGTGGGGAAAAATATAACAATCATAGAAGGAACATGCCAAATAGAAAGGGAAGAGAAAAAGTAAAGTGATAGAAAGAACCCATTGAGGAACTAAGATCTTGGCCCAAAGTGAAAAAGAAAGAGATGGAAGAGAAAGTTAGGGTGGAGCTTGGCTCCAAATAGAAATAATAGATGATCGAGAAAATCCCCATTGGGTTGTTGATTTAAACCAAAATTGCATGCCATATTGCATTTCTATTTATATTCTTTTATAATATCTTTATATCTTCCATATAATTGTGCTTAAATGTTTACCAAGTTGAAATTATTTAGTGATTTGTATTTATAACCTAAAGAGTATGTCTCTTACCAAACATTGATTTTGTTATTTCTCATTTAATGGTTCATTGCTACAAGTTTCATCTCTAGTTTAAGATGTTACAAAAATCATGAACATAAATCCTCACCTACATTTTCCACTTACGGTTTCTTGGTTTTAATTAAATAAAATTGCATACTTAAATAATTTCTAACAACATGATACAAGTGTCTAACTAGTCCATTATCCCTGAGCCTTTGATACGCTTGTCATGACACCTCTTAAACTTTTCAAGGCCTAGTTTGACAATTAAGTATACTAGTATATGACATTCCCTACTAGGAATTAATAGGGCATACAGTGTACATGTCATCTAGTCTATTTTTACATATAGAAAATTTCCTTGCATATTTCTCAAGAAAACCACCAAAAATTGTGACACTAAGCATCTCATTACCTCCTTCTAAGTCATGGCATATATTTCCAAAGAGTTAACACCATCTTGTGATGATGCATATCCCATGAGAGTTTGAGTAGGGTTATAAAATTTATTACAACTATGCTTATGGTGGCCACTTGTGTAGAGTTTCCAATATACATAAATTCCTCTAGGTGGGCTATTTCTAGTCATCCCATTTCCATGTTTGAATCTGGCCATACTCTTTCTTCCAATTCGTAAGCTTCACCTATTCCTCTACCTCCAATCATCAATATTATTTCCTGTTGTAAATGGGGGATCAATTTCATTCAATGTTTCTATACTTTGACAATGATCATAAATAAATTATTACGATCATTCTTCCCTTTCACAATACTTCAAACATGACAATGTTGTGAAGGTCCTATTCCTCATCACCTTTATTATATTAGTTATAGTAAATTCATCCTAAAACACATCATACATAATTTCCTCCCCATATCATATTTATAAAGCAAGGAGATTCATTTGAATAATGAAATTCTTATTTCTCAGTAATATAATTCATAAATATATACTTAATCCTTAAAAATAATTTTATTCACTTCTTCTATGCATGGAATGACTAAAAGTAACTTGAATTCCATTGTGTTAAATAAATTCATATAGGTTAAAAAAGTGTAAGTGAATGAGTGAATAAACCCTCTATGGAGACGAAACCTTTAATTATAAAATACCCTTTGCACATGATTATTCAAATAAATATCCTTGATTTGAAAATAGGAGATAAATATGGCATGATGTATGCTATAGTCTACTGCCCACTTGGTCATAGATGATACAATAATAATGAAAGAGGGTTAATACCTTAACAACTTCTCTTATCTTTTAACCATTTCATCACTAGATTCAATTGTCACAAGGAATTGGTATTCTATAAATAATAAGCAGTTTAGGAATGAAGCCTTCCAAGTAATTTCTTCCTAGATTAAGCTCAAATGGAAATTATAAATTCCATATTGTTTACAAGAGAACAATCAATTTGAGGATGTCATTAAAATCTTTGAAAAAATGTTTTAACGAATCTATAATAGACATAAACCCATCTAGAAATTAATATTACTTTCATGCTAATGGGGCTACTAAAATTACATCAATTTATGGGCTTCTCGCTTTTCATATCATTTATGATGTCAAGGCATTGATTTCAATTGAATGCAAGAGACTCCTTTTTGTTTAGCAATCAAACATCTCCATAATGCCACTAACACGACACAATGATTAGTATAATTAGAATGACCCAATGAGGATTATTATATTTCCTTTCCATCCATTGACGCTACAAAAAAGTGCATTAATACCCACTATTATTGACAAGGCCTCCATAGTAAAAGGGCTGAGAGAAATCACATCCTTGTCATTGATCATGGTGGCAAGAAGATATTGTTTGAGAAATTTGAATTTTCTGGTACAACCCTTGTATTGTTAAAAATTGTCTAAAGAAAGGGGCATATGGCCTTTCTAACCATGAATACTTCCCTTTCAAGGAGTCCCTCAATAAGATAGATTAAGATTTACTTTAATTTGTTTTATGGATAATCACGTATTACAATTACTTAACATATGTTTTTATTTTTGTCCATTTGCATTTTTTTCTTATTTTTAAGTATTCATTTTATGCTATGCATCATTTTTTTTGTAACACATGTTATGAAGGTTTTAATATCTAGTATGTCATTATCTTTTTCAATAGTGATAACCATTAAATGAACCCATAATCCTTAATCATATAAGCCATTTACTCACCATTACAACTCAATTACTTGATCGTACAACTAAATTCAATTATCTAATTATCACATAACTAAGTAACATTTGTAATATGAAGAAACTTCAAATTTTATATAATTTTTATATACTAATTTTTATAATAATAATGCAATTATCATATTTATATATATTATTAAAAATCATAATAATTATATAAATAATTTTCTAGGTTAACACAATTATAATTTTGTAAATTAACACAATTGATATTGAATATAAATATGACAACAAAATAATTAATTTTTCAAAATTTAGTAATCATATAAAATAATACTAACACCTCATATAACCCAATGATCTTACTGTAAATCTTCATATTCAAGACTTTGTGTATAATAACACTTGTAATAATAGAAACCATTGATATTATTGTAAATCATCTTCAAAACTTTGTGTATAATAACAGTTCTAATAATAAAGACCACCTACAAGATAGCATCTCTATTAGTAATATTATTACCAACAACATCATATAACAAGGGAGCCACTACCATAGTGGTAGTCCCTGCCGGAGAGAGTTTTTACAGCGCCATGCCAGGTGCAAGTACTGGGGTTTCAAGTGCAAGTGCTGGAGATGCGTTCTGGAGCACTCTCTAAGGACATCTTTGAAGCCTATAATTACTACACCGTTTGAGCAAATGCATCACCATGTAGAGGAGGAACTGATGGCTACAAGGTCTGGTCAACAACCTATCGATGTGGATCTTCCAACATGCACAGAATTCATAGAGCTTGCTTTAGAGGCATAGAGGTTCATTGGGAGATCCCAGCTATCTGAAGAAGAGAATAATTGGATTCGTGCATCTTTTATGTCTTCATACCTGATAGGAGCATAGTCCAAACGATTCGCTACCATCATCTTCAATAGCTGCCATCCTTTAAACCTTATGGTGGCCGTTCAAAGCACTAATCCCTCGGACTTTCGAAATTTCAACCTGGCAATGTGGTTGTTGAAGAACTATGAACCTTGTGTAGGGGATGAAAATGAAGCATTAGTTACGCAGTACGTATCTGAGCAGGTGAGAGAGGCATGCATCAGTGTGTTTGGTAGACACTCTAAAGATGTTGTCCAAGGGCTTGTCCTCCATTATATAAATGAACATGTCGAAGAAATTGTCAGTGTCGTCAAGTATGTACACGGAGTAGTGTAAAGGACACCACCCTTTTCCCGGCCACTTCGGGGACATATTCGATTTGCAAGATGTTTGGCATAGGCATATTTTGTTTGAAACATTCTAAATGATTAGCTAAATCGTGATATCCCTGTTATGTGACAAATATAAGAAGTTAAACTAAGGTTGAATACAATGCTCAAACGGATTTCACTTTTTCTCTTTAGTGTTTAGCATTGATGCCCTGATTTGATATGGATAATTGTTTGGCATGGATGAATGCTGAATACAATGCTCAAATGGTTTTGAAATATTTTGTTTGGTGTGTTTGGCATTGACACCCTATTTTGACGTGGACAATTGTTTGGCATGGATGAACACTGGTATATTTTTATAGGCAGATGAAGGAATGTAAAGTGTAACTTTTAGCAGGTTAAATTATACGTTTACAAAGTGGTATGGGTTGGACTTGGATTTGTTATATACTCTAAGGAGGTGGTTAATCTTTATAGCTATGTAGTATTTAATGCTACTACATATCCTATTCTATATAGGATAGGATATGATACCACACGTTGTTGTTAGAATGACTGTTGTGCATGTTTAATGCCACTACATGTGGGATATACGTTATTAGAATCTGACTGTTGTGCATAGTATATAGGCCTTCAAATTTGATGGTCTGCATACCACATCCAACAATAGGGGAAATATTACTCACCATTCAAAGATACCAAGTAGAAATACACTATTTTTACCTGTGATGATATAATTCCAGGATACGAAGGACGTAGCATGTATTTAATTTTGAAATAGAATGATCCAGACATTTCTGACTTTACTTAGGTAATTCAGACTTTTACTAAATAGCTATGTTAGTTATATATATGTTATCGTTATGTTTAAATTACTATTATTATTATACTCTATTCCAATTTGTTATGATATTTGTAATGTTCATTTTTGTTGTTGATATTATGATTAAATGGTATCACAAGTCCAAACAGAGTAATATACACGGTTAACGTTTCTTTTATATGATGTAAATGCTTGAAACATTAATTTTATTCTTCCTTGCCAATCGCCAATGCTCTAAGACTAATTTAATGTGTCTAATACTCATTTCGCCACATTATTCTTCATTAGCAATTCCACAAAATGTTATTTTTAATTAGCAGATGTTGGTGAATGAGGAAATATTAAATTTGAAGTTTGGAGGAGATATTTTGAGAAGTCTCGAGACAAAAGAGATCATATGTACAAAATGGTGAGACAAAAAAAATTACACTTCATCTTACAGTCAATAATTCCCTGGCTGACTGATATCGTATGGAGGTTGAATGACAAATAAGGGTGAAAACAATTGCCTTCATTTATTAAAAAAAAAACCTGAAATTGTTTCAACTTTCGCAAAATTATACACTGGAAGAAGCTTCACAACTTGTTTGGCTCTATTGACTTCACATGTTGCTAATTATAAATTATATTACTATACAATTTATTGATAAATACGTATCAGAATTAATAAAAATTAGAAACGTGGTGGACATAACTTTTGGAAAAATGGTTCGCGCTTCTGGCATTAAGGTGATCTATCAACCACTCGTCCATAGTGAAATACATCAACATGCATGTTTACTAGATGTTGCCAATACAGTTCGTACAGAGTTCAACATTTTTTCATCTTACCTCATGGTGTGGACACTTGCAGTGGCATGGTCGCGGTGGAGTTGAAGGCTTGATACCAATTGTCTTTTGTGCAAAAATATTATGACTGGTATTCTTCCGACCTCCTTTAAAGATTGAGTAGAAGTAATTAAAGGAAAACTTCATAACAGTGCGACCTTATTGTCTAATCTCTGTAAGCATGAATATTCATCCTGGGAGGCCTTCTATCTGAAACCTTACACGTGACTTAGGCATGGCAAGACCAAGTGAATCTAGTTCTAGGCGGACCTATTTGAAGAAGAAAGGCCCTATAAGGTAGGTAGGGGTAAATACTTCCTTGCCCTCAGAAGCGCAAGCCCTCCGGACCTTCTAGGCCATTTGAAGAAGAAAGGTAGGTCTTCTTCGGGGTGAATACTTCGTTCCTTCCAGCCATTTGGCATTGCATTCTCGAGTATTGCAAATTCACGAAGTCTTGAAATTGATCACTGAAGTTTCAACCTAGGGAAACTTCTAATCTCGGTGCTGAGGTACAGTAGTGAGGGTTTTGCTTGTTAAGACATTGTGATCACCTTAAAGCAGCAGTTCTTCTTGAAGTCCAAAATTCTGAGCATAAGGACCTAATTACAATAACCTCTGTGGCAGTCTTTAGGGCATATATATATTTCATATTTCTTCTTATACACGCATCTATTTTTCTGTAGAGTTGACCTCTGGGCATCAACGGAGCAATAAACTTGTTGCCTGTGGTTTGAAGCTTGAATCAGCAGTGCCTAGTTGAAGATCAGCGTCACTATTGACAAGGATCCTGGTATCATTTGGGATTGCACACCTCAAATAGGAGTAACTTAACACATGTATGTTTTAATGATCTGAATCATGCTTCTTATGCCTTAGATATTAATGCTTGGAGCTATGGGATATACATTCCTCCTTGCCATAATTACTCCTGCATTAATGCAGTTTTATTACAGATTGATTGCTTTTACTGCTTATTTGAAGTTCAAAAATCTTGGTGTTATGGGACAAACTTGGAATAAACTTCAAACCAACTAAATCTGAGAAGTATAACATGAGGGATAGCGACTTCTTTTTCTTTATATCTGCTTCTTCTTGCGGTCTAGATTTGCCACTTGTTTTATTGCACGAATCCTGGACACAGTTTGATTTGTGTCCTCAATCTGTGGTTCAGACCTTGATTTCGATGCTTCTGGGATGCGTACGAATCACGAAGATGAAACCCTAGTCTGATTGAATTTTCGGATTTTATTACTATTTTGTTGATTTTTAGTTGTTCTTAATGAACAGTTCTGTGAAATGCAGGTGGGAACAGCCTGCTAAAGGGAAACAGTTCGCTGCTGCTGCTTCTGCCTTACTTTTGTAGGGGCTCTGCTTTCAAGATGTTTCTCCATTCACTCATTCTTTCATTAATTAGGTAAATGGAAATTTTCCTCCTTTTCCTTACCTTTTCTAACTGTTATCATACGCATCAAGAAACGAAACCTTTAAAAATATAAAAGCTAGTGATAAGCTTTAAAGAATCGCCATAGTCATGAATCTAATCAAGCAAACCCTCTATATGCATTTTGACAGAAAATAATATGGTAATCAGCTTTACATAAGATAAAAGATATGATGCGGTATGGAATCTATAAAATACATGACCATTGACTGAGAAAGAATCTGCAGGCAAGCATAAAATCTTAGAGCTTTAAACTGCCAATCTGTTTACTGAATCAAGAAATAATAAACTTATAACAAACTGTAAAAAGAAAAAATTTGTAAGCGAAAGACGCTGTTGCAGGATCTGTATATTTAATGACCGGTATTTTGTTCTGCTAACTTTCCCTTTACTTCATCATAGAATGCGACCGGACGACTGTTATTTCATGACTTTTCTCCTGGCAGGAACAACAGGCTTCGGAACAAAGGTTAGACAGCATTCATCAGATCCTTGAACATTTGCAAACTTTCTAAAAGATCTGTCCATTCAAAACATTCAAGAATCGATGCGGATGATGCAGGATTCACAGAGGATCTTGCCTACCTGACAGGGAAGCTTCCGGGACCCTCTACAGTGCTCCAGAGGCCTTTTCTTCAGGGACGTCCCCCTTATTTCACATAAAGAAGGGATGATTACACACTTACCTCATGTCGGCTTGTCACTTGGATGGGCTTCTACTTCATTTGGAGATTGAAACTAGCCTTTCAAGCTTAGCTGCTGGTAGCTACCTTCTGTGGAGAATTGATAGCCTGAGCGAGGAGATGCAATGGAATGAAGAGCGGAAGAACAACATGTTTGCAATGCAATGAAGAGGGGAAGAGGGCGGAAGAGGGTGGTGGAATGAACGTGGCAGCTGTAAACAATCCTGGCAGCCAACGTGTTTGCAATGCAATGAAGAGGGGAAGAGGGCAAAAGAGGGTGGTGGAATGAACGTGGCAGCTGTAAACAATCCTGGCAGCCAACGTGACAAGTGTAAGTTTGTAAGCTCGACGGCTTTATGGGATGCTGTCTCAACAAAACTTAGGATAAAATAGCTTCCCCTCGGTAAAAACAGCATTGGGGCACGTGAACCCTGCAATAAGAGGCTAAATTCAGAAGTTTGGTTAAAATTTTCATAACGCAAAATTGTTACCAAAAAACTTTGGTTAAGCTCTGAAAATCTACAGTTAGTTAATCGGTCAAAGTGATTTAATACCCGGTCAACGCCCAATCGAACGCTATAGTCCCTGCTATGTCTCTGGCAGGGACTAATAAGAGAAATCAATATCAACATAACAACTCATTCAAATTCCAAATTCTTAATATTAATTTGTCTTTTATTTTTTTTAAATATCAAATATTTTTAAATATTTTTAAAATTATCTTTTTATTTTTTTTCGATTGATTTATTTTTTCAGATTAATTAATTAAACTAGTTTTGTTACCATGAAATACGTCATAAGCATGATGTCAAAATTGATGTTTTCAAGTAAGAATCATGGAATACAAATGATTTGAGAAAATCCGGAAAAAAATCAAACATATACCGTACGTTCCACAAATATCAAAACGAAGAAGGAGGTGACGAATCACCAGAGGGCATGCATAAATACAATTAAAGTAACGTTGAACAGCTATGTCTTATATCCAAAAGTAAAGTATCTTAAATTTGACATTTGAGATATACTTCAAAACACGTTAACAAGGAAAAACAATTTACAGATGTGAAACTCCACTCGAATACAAAAGAAACGTAGACCTTTCGAAATTTAAAGAAGATAAATCATATATAAAAATGTGGAGCCAATGTTTAAAAAATAACAATAGGAAGACCCCTTATTATAAACAACGGCCCATTGTGTTGGGTTTAAAAATGTAATATTTAACGAGTATAGATTTATTTTAAATAAAGTTTTAATATGAATGGTGAAAATTAAATTTTTTTCATATGTATTTTTTTATACTAGTACATATTATTTAAATGTTTTGTATAGTTATTTAATTTTGTATAATTTTTATTTTGATGGATATAAATAAAATTTTAATTCAATTAAAATGAAGGTTTGATGGGTAACACCTACCTAATTAAAATGTTGTCCAGATTTTTCAAAACAATGAATTCATATGTATAATAAAAAGAACAATTGAAATAACACAAATCAAAATTTCACCTCAAATTTTTCAGTTAATTTCTAATATATAAAAATCCAAAAAAATTACACTAAAAACAACTCCATATTTAAATACATAAAAACTCATAAAAACTCTGATTAAACTTAATTTAAAAGTGAGGTTCTCCTCTGCACAGTTTAAAATTTGGAAGGAGATTCCCACGGTTTTTACTTTTTCTCACGATTTGGATTTGAGTTCCGTCCACGTAAGAACAATGATTATAATTTTTAAAAAACCGCAATACTTGCACTGTTCAACTTTCAACATGAAGATATTGTGTTTTAAAGCATGAAGATATTGTGCTTTAAAGCAAACCACTTCACGATAGAAATATTCCGAGCACCCCCCATAAAATTGTTTTTTTAAAGTGAACCGCGCCTTGAGAGAAATATCACGAGCGCCTCCCAAACAGTGCGTGTTCTCTGCCCACGAAGATTTTAACATTAATCCGGAATCCATAGAATATTGCTTAGTGTACACACACATTAAAGTGACTTAACCTGCTTTACAAAGAGAAATCATCTATTAATTATATTTTTTCAAGGAATCAAATCCGCAACCTACCATCATTGCAATTCCGGAGCTGAAACTTTGTTAAAGCCGACCTGTATCCTTCACTTGAGTGTATAATTGAGAAAAATTAAGGAATTCTTGCGCTTCCAATAGCTCCATGTCCCATTGTTTTCATAATGATTACAAATCACGTTTTGAGTCGTAATCAATTCTGTGTAGCACACTCGTATTATAGGAATTCAAAACATGTGCACAGTTTCATAACGTTATGTCTGAATCCCATGGCACCGTTTATTCTAATACTGTATTTCACTGTATTTTAAGACCTCTTCAAAACACGCAAATTTTTTATAATGATATGTGCAATTTGTTTTCCAGAATAAAAATTATTTTATCAAATTTAGACTTACATATTTGACTATGTCATCACATTTTATATGTTTATGAATAAAATCAATATAGTGATTAGTTAGGATTATTGTTACAGCACCTTTATTTATAAAATTGTTTAGGTATTTTGAAATTGTTTAGGTCTGGCTACGAAGAAAATCTATTATAAGATATAGAAATTTTGGTAAATTTTACTATTTACTACGATATAAAATGTTATATATATTTTTATAAAATTATTTAAATTTTTATTGATTTTATATAGTTTTTATAAAATATATAATATAAAATGTTTATATATACTTTTATAAAATTATTTAAATTTCTATTGATTTTATATAGTTTTATAAAATATTAGCCATTTTTAAAGTAAAATAATTTTAAAAATCATTGAAAATTGGTCCTCAAATACATATGATTTTTCTTATTGACCATGTAATCAAGTTGAAATTATCATAATTTTTTATTAAAAGATCAATTTGTGGTCATTTAGAAAGAGGAGTCATAAAGGAATATATTGGTATCAATTTTGGTGCAGGTTGGGAATAATTTTCTTGAATAATGAATACTATTACAGAGAGAAACATGATAATATTTGGAGGAGAAACAAAAGCTTAATACTATGCTAAGAGAAATTACTAAAATCCTCATCAATTAATGTAAGTGAATAGTAGAGGGTGCCACTTGGAAAGATTATTTCTTCACACAGTGTCTATAGTGAATCAATTCATCGTAACAGTTGGTTGAAGGAGAAGAACATATTAAACCCCTATGTCTTGTGCTACTACATTATTGCTATATTACTACTATATTATTGTTGTCATATTAGTTTATTGATATTATGCATCGTTTATATATATATATATATATATTATTGTTATATTATTGTTTTCATAATAGGTTATTTAAATTACTCATCTTATCTCCTATATATGTAAAGGATTTTTAATTTTCAAAATCATAAAAAGTTATTTATAAACATAAAGGCAAAATGAGGATTTCCCCTCAAAGTGGAAATTTTATGCATTTTTTTTTCCACTTGATTTAGGTGTATTACTATTGAATCAAATGCACACCAACCTTTTTTAAAGTAAGTTCAATTTCAATAATTCCAATATTTTTATTAGGTGATGATTTTTTGGTCGTCCACTCATTTGTTACAATTTGGAACTTTTAAGACATATTGATATATAATTTATCAAAACCTACTATTTTGGTTCTCATTATTTCCCTAACAAGGATAGAATTATTGTTCCTAAAATTTTCTAGTCCATATGTGGTTGATTGGTTAAGTGACACTCAATTTGAACCTTTAAATCTGATGATATGACTACTTTACAAAAACCATAAGTTTAAGATTGGTGGAAGGAATACAAAAAATTACTAACTTGCATACTTCGTAATTGTGAAAATTTAATTGACCCATGCACATATAATTGGATCAAAATCCACCCCCACTTTCTCTTTTTAATAATCCCAAATTGGTTGGAACTAATGACGTAAAGGGAGGAGCTTTCCACCATTGGTAAAGGTTCTATTCAAACATTAAAAATACTATTTAATAATGTCGTGCATAACTGAACCAAAATAGTTAATGAAAAGGAACTCCACTTCTACTAATAGTCCTCCTTTATGTCTTTGAATAACTCTTGATTATCCCTAAAGTGGCAGATGACTAGGAATTAAAAAAAAATGTCATAATAATAGAAATATGGTGGCCATCATTACTACAAATGAAAATAACGACATAACAATAGCAATATAGTGGCCATCATCCAACGCTTTCTCCTTAGAGTTGGATGGTTGATGTGGAGCATTAGCAATGATACACAAGTACTAATTTAGAAGGATCCTTGAATTAGGTGCCAAAATAATCATCCCATGCCCACTCAGCTTAACAATAAACTCAGAAAGGAAGGCTTCTTCTTCCTAAATAATATTATGACAATAGACATTGTAAATAGTGATGTGTCACATACCTCCTTACCCATTATCAACAACCACCTACAAATTCTCCAATCACTACATCTAAGTCTAATTTCTTTTATATTTACAATAATTGTCACATGCACGAGTATTCAATCATTTTGCACACCAAGATATCTCTTGAAATTATACTCATATGCTTAAATATTTGACAACATAACATAAAGAGTAAAGAGTCAACATTCAAAACATCTAATGCACTTAAATCAACTCAGATTAGAGGAAAGAATGTCACTTGCAAAACCGAGCACTGCCACCCATCCTAGAACTAACTTCTTCGAGTTCACCGTTGAGTCGAGAGTTCTTGCCACGAATCAACTACCACTTGTTGGTCTCATCAATGGATATTTAATTCCCTCTTTCATGATATGGTTTCCTTTAGTGGCATCCCTATTTTGTGGATCTTTTTATCCATTTGCCTAAGATTTTCCTAGAAAATCAAGCCTTTCTCTCCTGTGAGATTTTTCCTCATAAAATCTTTCCTTTCTCTCCCGCAAGGATTTTATGTCTTTCTTAAACTTAACATATTTCTCTATATAAGTAACATAATGGATATTTATATCCCAATCCATTACGCTTATCTAGATTTGGATCTAGAAGTCTTATCATGAAAGTGTTATCCATTCCCATTGACCAATGGGATTTAATTTGGCAAGAATATCATCTCTTGGTGTCTCATTTTCCAATTGATTATATTATCTTTCTTATTTATAAAATATTTACTTTCATTGTTATACCTTAGACCTACTTTTTCTTAGCTTACATCAACAGAGTGTTACATAAAACGGAGGGGTGTTACATAATCCCCCCTTAAATTTACCCCATCCTTGGTGTACTACTGCATCTTACAATTGATTTCCTTGTTCAGATGTAGCTATTTCTGAATTTTCAGGTTCCCATGGCCTTGCCACCTGAAACAGATCTTCTAATATATAGGTTACAAAGGCATTCTACTGCAATTATCCTTCAGTTGCTACCTGTAACATTTGTTCAATCAATTTTGTGAGAGGCTTTAGATGCCATAAAGAAAAACACAATTTTGTTTACCATAGTTAATTTCATAACATGACATAACAATACTACTATTTAAGTAAATACTGGTTAATGTTGCACATCATTTAACTATGATTCCTCATTTTCATTGAATTATAATAGGAAGAAATGCATGATCTTCCAATGCAGTTGTGTTCTTGTCAAACGCTTGCTTCTTCTTGTATCCTTGCATTAGTCACAACAAGTCAAACTAGCACATTTGACCAATCAACATGTATAACAATATCACATATGGTTAGCTAAAAATTATAACCATCAAACCATAAATCATATGTAACCATCAATCATAGATCAAAATCATAAATCTCATGCATACTAAAATTGAAGTAAAATACATATAATTATCCTTTAATCAATCCTTAACTTCCACTTATGTCCGTATTCGGCACGCACCATGGATTGGTTGCCACATCAGAAAACCACCCAGTGCCTTCTCCTCAACCATGTGTACATACACATAGTGTGCCTCACACACATAACCTTTACATGTCACCCAACGTCATGAGACACCTACATCCACACCAGTACCATATGTACCACATGTGCATAGTACCAAATGTCCATAGCATTACATGCACGACATGTACCTTGTCTACATGTTTTCAAACAATATTAGTATAATTAATATACCATAAAGTCCACACCATAATTTCCTTTATTTATTCCCACTACCTTTAGGCAAGTCCAATCAAACCATGCTCTATTTTTTGATTAGAGAATAATGAATTCATGGACTTGTTCAGCTTCTACAACCAGAGCATAACTGAATAATTTTATGTCAAAGTATTCAAGTGTTTTTATTTAGCTAATCATTTTCATGTATCTTTTAGTTGCAAGAAAATTTCAACAAAATGATGACATAGAGGTAATCATGGATAGTACCACTTTATAATACTAATATCTTTGATTTTTAGGATTGAATTTGTCACTTAGATAAGGTTTTAATAACGATGGAATATGACCTCTGGCCAATCATACAGAATTCAATGTTATATTTGAAGTTTAATAACAATATTAACCTTGTCATTAGCCAAGAAAATAATTGTTTGGTACTCAAAAGTAGTCCACACATAATATAGTTATGCCTTTTGATTTCCTATTTTCTCTTTTTACCACTACTCCCAACAACTTCTTGGCCATCAAAAATTCACTGTATATTCAAAATCAATCGAACAATCAGTATGTAAGTACATACACCTCCTATACATGAGCCATAAGAGAAGATTACCATGTTCTCAATTCCACAACCATTAATTCTTTAGGCACTATGTGTACCAGCATATGAACCTAGGTCATTAGCATGTTGATACCCCACTTGGTCTGAAAATGGGGAACTTAGGCTTCTTTTCCAACTTACAAGAACCTCTCACACTTCCAAAGATTTAAATTTTCCCAATTATTGATTAACCAATGGAAAATATAGGTGTATGCTTGTAGTTGTTTTCAGCTGTTTATTTTCTTTAAAATCTGTTGTTTGTGCTGATATGTGAATGTGCTTAAACTAGTATATAAATGCATATAGCAATGAATAATGCAATAGTAAGAACAAACACATACGACAGCAAATTAATTAGGAGTTCACCCACAACTCTTGGGCTACATCTCCATGAGCTCTAGTTAATTCAACTAGACTCTCTGGGATTACGGTATAAGCCTTTTTCTTTACAAGCTCTTGGCTCAACTCCTCCTGTTTACATAGAAATAGTGGGTTCAGACACCATTTAATCCCCTAGCTCTTGGAGCTCTAGCTCTTGGAGCTCTAGCTCTTGGAGCTCTAGCTCTTGGAGCTCTAGCTCTTGGCTTTGGCTCTTGGCTCTCGCTCTTAGCTCTTGGTTCTAGCTCTTGGCTCTCACTCTCGCTCATTGGCTCTTGGTTTTGCCTCTTGGCTTTGACTCTTAGCTTTGACTCTAGCTCTTTAGATTTGGCTCTGGCTCTGGTTCTGGCTCTTCGGCTTTGGCTTCCTAGCCCCCTACAGCTCTGCAACTATTGGCTCTTTGGCTCTCTACAACTATTGTTCATTGGCTCTCTATAGCTATCGCTCTCTGGCTCTCTGCAGCTATCGCTCTCTGGCTCTCTAGCCTCAAGCTCAAACTCACAGGCTCTCTGTCCCCTCCTCACCTTGAGGAAACATCCCTCCAAAATCCGCCTCCAACCTCTGGTAGCTTCTTTGGGCCTCTATCAACTCTACAACTGTGGGATGTTACAGCGTGAGCTCCCAACCTCTACCTCTGTCCAACACTCTCGCTGCTACATTTTTGCGAGCGCTCCTTTTCTTTTAGCACCCTTTGATTCTCTTTTTTCCCTCTAGCTTTGGAGCTCTTTTCAACCTCTGCAACTCTGACTCCACGGGCTCCAAAAACCATTGGTGCTGCTACATTTTTGGTGAGCTCTCTAGTTCACTTGACCTCCAAGTGACTCCAGAAATCCCCTACTCTCTTAGCAATCATGCTCTCTATATTTTTATGGAATCTTCTGACTTTGTGGCTTCCATAGCCATTTCTCTATGTGTGATCATTCCTTTTCCTTTCCGATTGGCCCTCTCTCTCACCAGATTTGTGGCTCTACATCTGGCCCTTTGGCTCACTAGCTCTATGGTTGTGTGCGTTACATCACGCATTCCTATTCAAAACACATCATTGTTTCACAATGCCTACTTACAGTGTGACACAAGGGATGGAGGCCATAAAAAAGAAAATACATAAGAAACACTATCAGGCATGAAATCTGGATGTGAAAGTCCATTAAATCACCCCTAAAATCCCTTTCGGGTCCACCTTCAATCGCATCTCGCAATCGCTTCGGCGAATGGGAAATGGCCAAAAATCCATTAAACAAGAAATACATTGAAAAATCTGAATTTATGGACTTCAAAAATCATGAAATCGGGCTTATGATCCCTATCAGGTCCGACCTTTATCGCTAATCGCAAGTTGTGATGGCTCAGGAGCTTCCCCTTTGGGTGTGCTGATCACCAATCCCCCGATCAAAATCTTAAATCACACTATCACATCTGCCCAGGGTCCCTCCCTTTGCCTCGTGGTATTAACGATTGCGATCCACCGATTTCGGCGATCGCACCATCCCATCGGTCCAGGATCTTTTCCTTGGGTATACATTGCTTGCCTCTGATATGTTATCACTCAGATTTTCCTTGAAGTTGTTGGGAAGAGGAAAGGGGTCCGAGGTAACCACAAACCAACTTTTAGGTACAAAATCTAGCGAATCTGTAACAAGAGAGGGCTCTCTCTTTATGATTTAGCTTGGTTTTCAAAGATATTAGGCTAGTTGTGAAGTATAGGAGTTTTTTTTTAATTTGGGTGGTGAGATTAAATAGGAAAGGGGTAAAATTGAGTAGCTTAGTCCATTGGGCTAATGGAGTCAAAGAACATGGCTTAACTGGACTTGGTTTCTTAAGAAAAGATGGTTTCACAAGGCAAGATGGTCAAACATGGAACAAATAACAACTTGGAATAGATAGAATGGGTGAAGGGCAGTTAAGAATCCTTCAACATATTTAAAGAGGGAACTTGAATGATTACTACTAAAGAGCAGTTAAGTATTCTTTAATAAATAATCAAAATTAAAGAACTAGAAAACAAGAGCAATCAAGATTTCACTGTTTATACTAATTCAAAAGAAAACATTGAGAATAATAACGATTGAAAACAGAGAGCAATCAAGCATATTTTGAATTATTCTTTTTCTTTTACCATTCAGGTGTGAAACATAGATGATATAATAAACAAGGAAAACTTTAAAACATAACGTATAGAGGACTTATTGATCCGATGTTTGCTTCAAGAAATCTGTGAAAAGTCCTTTGCTTCAATTCTTCATCTAGCAAGCCATACGAAAGTTGGTCCAACAACACTTTATTCGAAAATAGTCAATATTACAGCAATGTCTAAGAATTGACACCTAATACTCCAATTGAGGGGGTATTTATACAACAAATCTTACAAAAAATATCTCATAACAAAGTGAGATATATTCTAGGGTGACTGAGAGTAGGTTACACGAGAATAGAAACAATTAGTCTCGAAGATAGGAGTAAGGTAAGCTAATGTTGTGTTTTTCCTTTTCTTGCTGGATGTGCTGGAGGCAGACCCTATGATTTGGCTTGGCTTGCTAGTGTCTTCTTCAGTAACTCTATGCTGGCTGCCCTGTTTTGACTGATACTCTTTACCTGTTCTGGTACACTTCGACCTATTTGACATTTGTTCATCTTTGCACCTTTATTCATCTTACCACAGTAAATAGCCCGAAATTTACATTTTACCAGAGATAAATTTACAAAATTTCCAACATGTCTTCTCACCATTTTTTCTCTGGCAATTTGTGTTTCTGAAGTTTCCTCAGATTTTTATTCGTCTCTGTATATCTGAAAAGGTTAGGCTGGATTGGGAACAAGTGATTTATCTCATGCTCAACATAGAATAAGTTCTCTAAGCTGTCATAGAGAACTCGGCCTGTGGGGAGTGCTTTTATTATTGATGCACTTGTTGATGAACTAGCTTGACTACCAACATACTTATTCAATTTGCTTACATAATCTATATGCTTCATTAATCTATCATTAATCACTAAAGAACTTGGTAGCCCTTTATTCTGCAAATTAGTGAACTTCTCCGTAAAAGAATTAATTTCCACCTGCACATCTTGACATCTTTTCTCCAAATTTTGTATCAAAGTTTTCTTGGTTAGCACCCTTTTGATTTCCAAAATAGTGTCTGTCTTGCCTACAATGCCAAGTTCTTCCATTTGTTCTTTATTTTTGTTATTCAAAAGATGTGTGAGTTGGTTGGCTTGATCAGGCATTTGTCCTAACAGAGCTTTTGTCTTTTGAATTTCTCCCTGTGATGCTTTAACTAGATCAATCTGTTCATAGATTACTTGGATCGATGGCCAAACATCATTTATGGACTCTGTGATGTTGGCCCAAAGAATGTTCTTGATCTCTACAAGAGGCTTGTCAAAAGCGAGATCTTTTTCTAATATTTTCAGTTTATTTTCTAATGCTTTGATCTCCCTTGTTTTTTCCACAACATTTATTTTGGAGATATCATAATTTCTTTCTAACTTAGCCAACTGCGCTTTTGCCCATTTTAATTCTGAAACTTGTAATCTCATTTCTTCCATTTCCTTTATCAATTCTTCAGTGCTCAAATTAGCACTGCTACCTTGTGTTGTTGTTGTTCTTGCTGTACCTGTGACCACTTCTGTTGTGGTTTTTGGGATGTTTGGAGCTAATGTTGTTCCAAGTGTAGAAGGGACTGATGTTGAGACTATGGGGATTACATCAGGAGGCTGAGAGGTCGAATCTCCCTGGTTTTCCTTCAGTGCTTTTTCTAGTGCCTTCTCTATGTCATTCAATCTTTCATTGAGTTTCAAGAGGAGATCAATCATCTCTTCTTCAGATTTCTTCTTTCTAACCTCAGCAGTCTGTGGATGCCTTGAAGGAGGCAATTTTAGCTACTTCCTCAAGGCAAAAATGTCTTCTTCTTTGTTCTTGATTAGAGCTTCTACACCTTTTACATCTTTCGGATCATGTCCCAATCCAATGATGATTTCTTCTAATGATTTTATTCTAATATACTTAGCCAGGGAGGAGGCTTTTTCTATGTTCGACTGGGCAATTGTACTATCCAAAGAATTTTGTAGCTTATGAGCCATCAATGCTTTCCTGGTTAAGGTAGAATAGACCATTTCTCTAGTTTGCTTGTGAAGTTCAATCTGATCCAAAGGATTAATATCCTTATCCAAGACTTCTAAATTTGTTCTGATATAATCTGCTGCTGTTTGAGGTTGCTAAACCTTTGGCTTGAAGTAGCTCATTATCATCTTGCCCTCTTGAATGTCATAGGCTAACATTAATCTCTACTGGTTTGTGGGGGCCATTCTTAAATACTGATTATAAATTTGAAGTCTTACTGGATCAGTGTTTTCTTTTATTTCTGTCAATGTCTTCTTGATATCTAAGGCATCTTTACTTTGTGGCCTGGTGGATGATACTTCCGCACTGTGTTGTCTTTCTAACTCCTGCCTCTGTGAGCTAGTGGATCTTCCTCCCAATGGGGATGTTTGTTGACTAACTACGCTTTCTATTCTCTCACTGTCTGTAGTTTCTTCAATAATTTCCTCTTCTGAAAGAGGATTCAGTCTTTGCCTCTTTTTCCCAAACTGTCTTGTAGGTCCACTAATGGGGGTAGTGGTTTCCCTATACCTCTTTTTATTTCTTTCCTCATTTAGAGGAGTTTGCACAATTGTACTTTCTGCTACTTTAGTTTGAGCTGGAGGAGTTGGTACCTGACCCTGTTCTTTGGAAATTCCAGGCTAATCTATCATTGTAGGTTGTTCTGTGGTCACTACTTCCTTTCCTTTGGATGTTCCTGTGGCTGGTATGTTGACTTCCTGTGGAGGTTGTTGAGAAGTTCCAGCAATGGATGTACTAATTATTGATTCTTAAGACAACTTGAATGGTAACTGCCGAAAAGAATCCAAGCTAAGGGTTTTCTAAGATCTCTCATAGCATTTTCCATATTGACTTGTTCACTATCATGCTCTACTAGGGTACCTTCCCTCTAGTCATCCATATTTGCATATTTTTCAATTTCTGGAATTCTATGATGAATATAAGGGGGCAACCTGTTATTCATTCTCCTATCTCATATAAAACTATTGGAATCATATGGTTTCCATTCAAAACTCTTTGTAACTTAAGTTGTTCTTCTCGAATATTTTCTGCTTCTTTCCATGCTTCCCTAGTGTTGTAGACAAAAGGGCCTAGTTGGTTCTTTATTCTAAGCTGATATTTCTTCTTGGCATTACAAAAATGGACTAGGTCTGCATTTATCATTTGTCTGAAATATTCCAATGCAAAGAGTCTCATTGGGACATATTTTGGTAGCTTGAATGGGTAGAGTTCACATCCATAGATTCTGATTTCTGTGTGATTCTTATATAGGTACCTGTCACCTATCCTATACTACTTGGAGAGCTGGAGGATTTTCTTCATGTCACCATTGATCTTGGGAGGGGAAAGTCCTGTTGGCAGAGTGGTTGCTGGATGTACAAATAGGTCAATTAACTCATTATAAGTGTAAGGGGTCTCAAGGGATCTATGGAAAATGGGGCTCCAAAAAATGACAGACCTTAGATTGCCTCTAGTATCAAGTTTCCTAATAGGGAACGGGAAGTTGTCTGACTGGTAATACAACAGAAGATGGTATATGAAAGTAGTATATTTGAAGACTCCTTTATTGTCCAGTCTTATAAATTGGTCATGAATTTTGTTGGAAATATAAGAAGCATATAATCATATTTAACAGCAGGGGGTTGTCTAGGAGTAAAAATAGACAATAATACCAAGGTTATTTCATCAACATACTCTCCAGAGTTGAACCCCATGATTGAGGCTATCATATCAATAATGATTTTTCTTGTATTTGTAAATAGAACCTATAGATAAGGAGGTGGGCCTTTAGGTTGATATACAGGGTCCATGAACATTTGACGGATGCGCGTAAGTTTAGCTTGAGACAATTGGGGAACTCTTTCAAGTAAGTATCCCATAGAGAGGGGAGTAAGAGCATGACTGGAATGGAATTATATCATTTCATTAATGGATTGAGCAGATATGGAAAAAAGGACTTCTTGGCTTGGGGTCAAGATTACTCTTTGAGTAGGGTCATAATTAGCACAGCAGTGATGAATGATATCTAGGAAAACATGGACTACAAGGAGGAAGTACACGAAAAGATTTGATTCCGACAGTCCTAAAATGTCAAAGCCATTAAGATAGTTGTCTCTGGCTTGGAAAAAGATCTTAAGGTGGTTTTCATTACCTGATAAGTCTTTTATCTGAAAATCTTTATCGGCCAAGGGCAGATAATCCAAATCTTTGTGAGGAGCATTCATGGGTGCTACATTCAGGGCTATAAGGGTTTCCATATTTGGTTCCTGTGGATTCAATATGGAATTCGGGATTTCTATGGGAAAATAGACCAAATAGCAGGTTTGGGGACTTTTTATGACAACACAGGCTGTTTTTAGACTTTAATTTGGCCATCTCTGGTAGAATTTTCAATAGAAAACCAAAATTACAGGGTTGCAGGGTAAACTAGATAAATACCTGTGTTTTGGAGGTAAACCGTACAATGGCAGGTTGAATGACAGGGTGCGAAGCGCGTCACTGTAGATTTTCTGGTCAGGTGGTAGCTGAGAAACTGGAACAGTTGACTCGGACGTTGTTTGCATGGGAGCATGGGTCGCAGCGTATTATAGTGAAAATAACACTTTATTCATTTATTCAACAAAACTGAGGTTGGCGGGTCTTTTTTGGTTTTATCGAGCATATGACGTAAGCGGGATGTGACGTTTTGTCACTTGCAGAGGCTGGTAAGTGGTTTTTATCGCACCGCTTTTGAGGCTACGCGGTTTTGGACTGGGGGTGAGCGAGCATATGGATAGCGTGATGTGTGGGGGGAGTACGGGCGGAAAACCACCTGGTGATCGCGAGTTAAAGTGCGGTCACCAGGGGGGCGCGATATCATCATCAACCGTTGAATGAAAGGAAATTGATCAGACAGCGGACAGGCGTGGGACACGGTGGGGCATTAACTTTAGCGGGCCCGACACAATAAACAATGTTTTAATCGTATTGGGGCAGTGTGATTGGTTGAGGGGTGGTTATTAATTAACCTAAAGGGTTAATTAATCCCGTTGTCATGCGGTGGGGAAGGTTATTAATAAATTTAGGATAAATCTATTAATCCCTTTTAAATAGTGTTTATGGTTATATTTAACTGAGGCAGGAACATATAATACTTTGGGGATTTATATATATTTAACTAATAAGGGAAGGTTTATATGGTGTTGGAGTTTTATATTTATATATGTTAATAGTTAATATGACTATGAAATATAAAGTGCTAAGTTAAAACATTTTACGTATATTCTACTTAGGCTAAAGTGAAAGGGGGTTTATGAAGTATTGTGCATTATTCCTAAGTAAAATAGGATTTTACTTAGGAAACTTTATGAAATGAAATGAATGGTTTGTGGATGAGTCTAAGTAATTACGCTTTTAAGTCATTGGGTCAAGGGTCCAATCCCTCCAGAAGTTAGAGAAATGCTCTGAGCCCCTTTGATTTTCAAAGACCTTAATACTTTAGGGGGAATTACTGAAATCTTTAAGGATAAATGTGAAGGGAAGTTAATAATTTAACCTTCTTTTGCTTGTACTGCATCAAGTAAAATGTCTGCCTTGTGCTTGTGATAAAAGTGAAAATTGACACATTTCAGAGACATTATCCATCACAAGTAATTCTACAACACCATCTACCTGCCCTGCCTACTTTAACCTAGCATTTTTTCTCCTTTATTTGGGTGCACTTGGACTGGCAAACCCTTATCACACTTTTTCTTTTACATATGGAAGTCTATCTAAATCTAACCTTATTACATCCAAGGGCTCAGATTAAACTATTGAGCTCCTTTTATTCACTCTACCTATCTACTTATCTGCCATGATTAAACAGTTTGGTTAGATTTTATTCTCTATCTCTATAGCATGTGTTAGGCCCCTATTTCATAATAGAGGCCATCGCACCACTTTTGGTTGGTGGGCGGTATTTCCCCGACGAAACGTGATCTATGCCAGACACTGGCACGTAGCAAAATAGAGCCCGAGAAAAACATGAATCTTGCGTGCTCTCGGGCTGATAAAGTTAGAAGAGGGAGTGAGCGCGATATGGATGTGCATCATCAGATCTAAGGGTGAGAGATCTAACGGTTGTCGCTCGATGAAGCTACATGGAGGGAAATCAAGGTGAAGATTTGTAGGGTTTTCTTTAACGCCACCAAGGGTTGGTGGGTTAATAGGTTTATGTCAGGGAAATATGAAGTGGGGAGTTAATTTAAACAATGTGGGGGATGAAACTATAGTTTACACTTAAAAATCGAGGTTTGGATATTATATATGAAGGAGTTATTTAATACGGGAAAAAGGTATATCAGGGAGTTAATACATTAGGTTAGTACGTTAATATGAAATGAATGCGCAGAATGTAAAATATGATATTTGGCTTGAATTTCTTCACTGTGGTGGCCGAATATCAACATTTAACACTTATACTTAGGATAAAAGCATTTTTTGTGGGTTTTTGAGTATTTTGGATGAGAGGGGAATTAGTATAGGGGCCTAACAGCATGAAATTGAAAAATGAATGAGCTAAGTTTAAATAGTTTGACTCTTCAACAATTATGGCATAAGATTAACAAGTTGCACACAATTGCTTATTACAGAAAATGAAATAGTAGTGGCATTTAGATTTGCACACTTTCCTGGTCTATTTTTGTTGGGGTTCATTTCTTCTCATTTTTTGACCATTTTATTCTTTTCACCCTTTCATTTTTCTTTTAGGGTATACCCTCTTTACATTTTTTAAAATTTTTAGATTTTTTGACAATATGGAAAACCTCTGCATCAAGGAAAGGTCTGAACATATTCACAGCTCATCAAGTCAATCATGAAATATGACACCTATTGGTATAGGAGCATAACCCTGGCTCCACTTGGGGATGGCTTTTCCTGGTTGAAAGCCAAGAAAAACAGGTCAAATGGCCTTCTGAATGACTTTGACTGTGCTCTGAAATCTCCTTCTGCTGGTTGCTTTATTGTATGTATGACAATAATCCTTCTGAAGCTTAAGGCCTTCTCTCTGGGCTTCAACTCCAGCAAGTTACTATCCAATCCAAAATGTGACATGACCAAGGATATAGTATTTACATCTTAAAATCAGAATACATTAAAAATTGAGATCATAGTAATGCTTCAACATCCGACCATTAACTGGCCCTTCTTCTATTTCTATGTCATCCAAGTTTTTTAGATAGTAAGTATTGTTCCCTTGTAAAGCATGGATGACAAAAAGTCATTTCCATAGGAAGTCAAACTTCCCATGTTTTCCCTTATCCTCTCTCCTGGAATCCCATCTTAAAACTTTGTCTCCAATGTAGAAGTCTTCTGCCTTGGTTCTTTTGTCAAATATTTTCTTAAGTTTCTCTTGTACCACTTGGGATCTCTGATATACTTCCTCTCTGGTTTGTTGCAGATGGATGGTTTGATTTATTCTCCTTTAATTATTATTGGGTTCCACTTGAGCTTCTTGAAGTAATTTCATTATAGGAACTCCTAAAGATGAAGGAAAAACAACCTCCATGCCATAGACTAATTCATAAGGACTAGTCCCAATAGATTTCTTTCTAGTGAGTCTATCTGCCCATAGTGCATTGGTAAGTTTCTTGTGCCAATTTTTCTTGTTCTTTTCCAATAATTTCTTAATAATATTAATTACGCTTTTGTTGGAAGACTCATCTAGACCATTACCTTGAGGGTAATAGGCTGTGGAATGGCCTAAATTAATATTGTATTTATTGCATAAACTTATCATTTTCTTGGATTTAAAGGCAACAACATTATTAGTTATGATTTTTTCGGGACAGCCAAATCTAGACAATATGTTGGTTTCTGAGAACCCTATAATTACTGTGTCATTGGCTTGTCTAGAAGGAATGGCTTCTATCGATTTGGTGAAATAATCTGTGGTAGTGAGAATCCATTTATGTTGGCCATAAGAGGGAGAATGGATTTCTCCAATGATGACCAGGCTCCATTGTTGGAAGGGTTTTTTCGGTGGAAATTGGTCTCAGGGGTAAAGGTAATAGTTTTCTCTTGCCTTCAAAAATTTGGGATTTATGGAAAGCAGTGAAAAATTTCTTTACATCAGTGAACAAGGTTGGCCAATAAAATCCAACTCTCAGGATCTTGTCAGCAATTGCCTTCTAGTAAAGGTGCCCACCACAGTCCCCTACATGAAATTCTTTGAGAACCTTGTCATCTTCTTCTTTTAATAAACAATTCAATAGAATACCTTCATGATTTTTCCAAAAAGGAGCATTATCTAAAATACAAAATTTTTCATCTTTCATCTTTAAGAACCTTTTCTTTGTTCTGGATAACCCTGGAGGAGCCTATAGATTTAATAATACATAAGTTATATCAGCATACCACGGTGAATCTTAGAAGGCCTCACTGATTTGTGGAGTCGCCATCTCCTGTTCATTATCTAGTTCGTTAATGTTTAGGGCTTGACAATTTGTTTCAGTCATAAGTTTGGTCAATCCCTGTCCTTTTATAAGCTTTGTGGGTTTTATTTCAATATCATACTCCAATATAGTAGTGATCCATTTACCTCTTTTTCTCTCAATTCCATCTTGAGTTAAGATGTCTTTGACAACAACATTTGGTACATAGGCTATTACATGGGAATACAATATGTAGACTCTAAAGTCTTTAATAGCTTGTACAAGTGCAAAATCTTGCTTTTCCATGATTTCGTATTTTAGAGGTGTATCTCTTAGTGCTTTACTAAAAAAGGCTATGGGTTTTTCACATCCTTGATCATCCTTTTGTAGTAAAACAGTAGCTATGGTGTGTTCTGATGCAAAGGAAAAGATTATAAAGTCTCTATCAAACTTTGGACTTGTAAGGACCGGTGTTCTGGTTAAAGCCATTTTCATTTCTTCAAAGGCTTGCTTAGCTTCAATTGTCCATCTAATACTAGAATCCTTTTTCAACATATTATTAAGCAATTTAATCAATTCAGCTAAATTAGAGATAAATCTTCTCAAAAATTTATCTTTCCTAGGAAAGCTTGAATTTCTTTGACATTTCTAGGGCGGGGTATTTGCAGAATGGCTTCTATTCTAGCAGGATCAATTCTTATGCCCTATTTGGAGATAATGCGGCCTAAGATTTTGCCTTCCTCTAGACCAAATAAAGACTTTTTAGGATTTAAATAAATACCATATTTCCTACATTTCAAGAATAGTTCTCAGGTGATCCAAATGTTGTTGATATGATTGACAAAAAATAGTCAGGTTATCTAGATAAATAACCAAAAAATCATGAATTTCTTTGGCAAATGCTATGTCCATGGCTCTTTAGAAGGTTTCCCCTGTATTTTTAAGTCCAAATGGCATTTTAACATATTTGAATGTGCCCCATGGTGTTGTAAAAGAAGTCTTTTCCTAGTCATCACGATGAACCAGAATCTGGTTATAGCCTGAGAACCCGTCCAAGAGTGAAATCCTAGAAGCACCTACCACCCTTTGTACAATGTGATCCATCTTCGGTAAAGGGTAATTACCCTTCAAAGAAACCTTATTAACATTCCTTAAATCGACACATAATCTGATTTCTCCAGTTTTCTTCCTAGTGGGTACTAAATTAGACACCCACTCTGAAAACCTGATAGGAGCAATTATCCCTGCTTCATACATTCGTTTGATTTCTTTTTCAATTAAGGGCACTAGTACAGGGTTAATTCTTCTAAGTTTCTTCTTGAATTGTTTCTGGTTTTCCTTCAGAGGTATTGTATGCTAAATTATGGAGGTGTAATAAAATTTCAGGTCTTCATAACTCCAGCCAAAGACATCCTGGAACTCTCTCATTAGTTCAACATATTTGAGTTTTTTCTCAGGGGGCAAAGATTTAGATAACTTTATCATTTTAGGGTCATTCTTGGTTCCCAAATTATAGTCTTCAACATCTGCTTTTACAGGTTCCATCTTAGGCTTCTTTGGAATATTATTGAAATCAAAAAGATCCTGCAAAGGAGTTAATACCTGAGGCAAATGATTGTCTTTTAAATTGATTACTTCAAAGTCCCCTTCAATAATTTCATCAATATCCATTTCTTTAAGATCTTGCATTTCTTTGTTGGCAAATTTTGTTGGGTGAAGCATTTGAGTTGCACTTTCTACTGAAATGTCTATTTCTATTTTATTTGTTTGATCAAACTCACTAATTGTATCTATATCTATGTTCATGTTACAAAATTCTTCATCTAAGGTCAAGAAATTGTTAATCTGCTTATCACTATCAAACACTTTCCAGTTCTTCAAATTGTCAGGTATAGCTGGCCTATGTCTAATCTCAGCTGTGAACTGATGACTAGGTTTGAATGGTAATTTGCAGGTGCTGGCAAACATTGCCAGACTATGAGCTTGCAAGTTATGTTTTCTTGGGATTTTGGAAAGCTTATTTTCCAAAAATGTGTTGAGAATCTCTATCACTGTATCTCTATAATACTTCAATCTGGGATCATTTGTTGAATATTGTCCTTTATCCTATTGAACTATTAACTTAGAATCTCCTAAGACAGGCACCCTAATTGCTACTAATTTCTTAACCAATTTAAGACCTAGCAACAGAGCTTCATATTCTGCCATATTGTTGGTGCATCTAAAGTTTAATATGTAGGCATGGCCTTCAGCATGGTCGTTTTCAAGATTATGCACCCAGACTCCTGCTCTTGCCCCTAATTTGTTAACTGAACCATCAAATTCTAAGTGCCAGAAAATTTCATGTTCATAATTGGTGTCAGGAGTCTCAGGAATATATTTAATAGGGAGATTTGGTTTTTTAGTTTCTTCTAGTTTCTTTTGGGCGTTTGATGTGTCATTGTTCTCAGAAATTTCTTGTATTTGAACACAAGATTTTCCATTTGTAATTTTTTTTGGTTCTGCTGCTAAAACTTCCAATTCATTTGAGGAATCACTTTCAGCATTATAAAGAATGAAAGAATCCATATCAAAGTGTACTGAGTAGATAGGGAAATTTTGGGGTTTCTCCTGGCTACTTACAATGTATTTCATTAAGGTTTCTCTGTACAGTTTCTTGGGTTGACCGAATACTAAAATAGTAGCATAAGACATGTTCAATTGTAGAGATCCCTGAAGTTTTGCACCCCAAGACCTGGACAGTAACATGCCATACTTCGGTGGAATATCAACTACTACTATGTCCATTAAGATTGTTTTGGTAGGATATTGAACTAGTTATACACACAGGTCTTTGATTAATCCTAAACATTGACCTGACTTGAATCGAAAGAAAAGAGGTCCTTATATGGGCTAGTGATGTCTAGGTCCAATTTCTCCATTACAGATTTAGGAATTAAGTTATGAGATGCACCAGAATCAAACATGGCATTATGAAGTATTTTTTAATGTATGTTCAAACTTACATAGAAATGAGGAATTCCTCCATCTACTGATTTCCCATTCACTTCAAGGCCAAAAATTAATTCAGGCTGATCATCAAAAACATTTATTGAATCTTCATTAACCGAGATGTTGAGTGACATGTTGATTTTTCTTCTGTAGACATCATGTTTAGCTAGTTCAGACAATGGAACAACTATTTTTAATTTGCCTACTTCGGCTTCCAGATTAAAAGGCTTTTCAGTCTAAGTTCTTGCATTTCGGACAGTTGGATTCTCTTTTTCATCTATATTCTTTGTGTTTCTCTCCTTTTCAGGAGTGGGGTTATGGGATAAAGTTGTTTCCAAATCAACTTCTAGAGGTTCTTCCACGTTTCCTTTGGAGGGAATAGAAGTGGAAAATTGTCTATTATTGGGTTGATTATTGGATACATCTTCAATAATTAGGTTAGCTAGGTTAGGGTCTGTTCTGGAAAGAATATGTACAGGGGTGGTATTGGTCTTACCTTTCTTAGGCTGCTTTGTCGCTTTCTGTTTATTGGTTTCAGGAATATCTATTCTTTTGCTCCTCAAGTTATATTGTTTGTGGAATTCATAAATGGTTGTATCATATCCATCCCTAAAGTCTAATGATTCACTTGACTGAGTTTGGAATTGTTTAAGAATGTGAGCTTCTCGGTCCTCTTGGGTCAAGAAAACTTGTTGCTCATTATTGAGTCCCATCAAATTGATTTGGGTGTCTTATGTTTGTTCATCAGAAGTTGAGGCTTCAGCATAATTTTCTTGGAATGGGGGCCTAAGGTTTTGATCAGGGCCGGTCTTTCCAATGTTTTGGTTCTTCCTGAAATTTGGATTTCTCCTAGTGTTGCTTGGTTGACCATCCCAAGGAGATTTCCTTTCAATTGTTTCTACTCTATCTCCTAACCTCTCCATACATTTAATAATAGCATACAGTTTTTGTTCAAAGGCTGAGGGTTCTAAGGGTTCTTCTTTCAAAGGTATCCTCCTTTCAGCTTTGGCTCTAGCTCATTTGGATATTAGGGTGGCTTCAACGCTGACAGCTATACTTTGCATCTCTTATAAGGTTCGAGGAGCTCTTTCCCTAAGTTGGTATGCCATATCAAAATCAAACTCATCAGGTAATTTGATTAATGCCAAATCTGAAGGAGGTCTAAGGTTTTGAGGGATAGCATTGTAAACATTATTGAACCTAGTACAATAATGTTGTACAGTTTCTTGTGTTCCCCTCTTCAAGTTTTCATATTCTGACAAAATATGGAGAGGATCTTTCTTATTTTCCCACCTATTCAAGAATGTTGTATAAAGGGCTTGTAGGTCATTGATGTTGTTTGCAGGGAGGGCTCTAAACCACGTTCTAACATCACCCGTTAGACTTTGAACAAATACCCTCATTCTAACATCTTCAGCATCAACCTTATATATCTCAAAGTAGTTTGTCATCTTTTTAGTATGTTGTTGTGCAGTGTAAGTACCAGAGCCATCGAAAGGAGTGATCTTACTTTGATAGTCTTGGGGCATAGCCCCTAGATTGGCAGGTAAATTGAGGGGGGTATACCTATTTTCCATTGCAGTAGATTGGGTTGAAAGAACAGTTGGGGTTAGTCTTGGAGTGGTGGAGGGAGGGGTGGAAGGGGTGTTTTAGGGTTGAGATGTCTGCGGTGCTGTTGATGAACTTGGAGACGCTGAAGTAATTACAGAAAGGCTTGGTGTCCCTACAGAGGTAAGTTCAGATTGAATGGAATTTTGCAAATGTCTGTCAAGATGTGAAGTGACAATCTCAAATTGTAAATTTTCGATAAATAATGGATCATGAACTGTGTGGGCTAACCCGGATTCAGAAAAAGTTACAAATAAAGAGGTCTCAAAAGATTCATCAAAAGGTTCGTCCTCAAGGTAAATCCACTTCACTGGACAGGATATTGATTTGTATAAAGGCTGAGAACTAGCAGAACTCTCTTGGCTATCTTGTCTCCTAAGAATCCTAGGGTTCAGATTAGGGTTTTCGAACATAGGTGGTGGATTTAGATCAGGGTTAGCTCTGGTGTAACGAGTCCTTTCTGAAGCTAGGTTTCTAGGCATGTTTTGGGTTTTTCTCTAAATGGGTCAGACGATACAACTTCTTACAATTTCTCTAAGAGGCTTTAGGTATGGGATTTGAACTCTTTTAAAGACTTATTTGATAAGAGGAACAGATCAAGAATTTGAAGCCAGATGTTCAATCCATAAGCTAGACCAGAGATAGACTGAAGCAACATTCATTTACTTCTACAATTGCAAAGCAAGAGCATTTCAAGGGCTACCTGGCTAACTTTAGGCTCCTTTTATAGCTTATAAAATAAACAATAGTAACAAACAAATTATTCAGATCCCTAGTGGAGTCGCCACTATGTTATCACTCAGATTTTTCTTGAAGTCATTGGGAAGAGGAAAGCCGTCCAAGGTAACCACAAACCAACTTTTAGGTACAAAATCTAGCTAATCTGTACCCAGAAAGGGCTTTCTTTTTATGATTTAGCTTGGTTTTGAAATATATTAGGTTAGTTGTGAAGTTTAAGAGTTTTGTTTGAATTTGGGTGGTGAGATTCAATAGCAAAGGGGTAAAACTGAGTAGCTTAGTCCATTGGGCTAATGGATTCAAAGAAGATGGCTTAACTAGACTTGGTTTCTTAACAAAAGATGGTTTCATAGCGCAAGATGGTCAGACATGGAACAAATAACAACTTGGAATAGATGGAATGGGCTTAAAATGGGTGAAGGGCAGTTAAGAATCCTTCAACATATTTAAAGAAGGAACTTGAATGATTACTACTAAAGAGCAGTTAAGTATTCTTTAATAAATAATCAAAATGAAAGAACTAGAAAACATGAGCAATCAAGATTTCACTGTTTATACTAATTCAGAAGAAAACATTGAGAATAATAATGATTGAAAACAAAGTGCAATAAAGCATATTCTGAATTATTCTTTTTTGTTTACTATTCATATGTGAAACATAGATGATATAATAAACAAGGAAAACTTTAAAACATAAGGTATAGAGGACTTATTGATCCGGTGTTTTCTTCAAGAAATCTGTGAAAAGTCCTTTGCTTCAATTCTTCATTCAACAAGCCATACAAAAGTTGGTCCAACAGCACTTTATTCGAAAATAGTCAATATTATAGCAATGTCTAAGAATCCACACTCAATACACCAATTAAGGGGGTATTTATACAACAAATCTTTACAAAAAATATCTCATAACAAAGTGTGATATATTCTAGGTTGACTAAGAGAAGGTTACACAAGAATAGAGACAACTAGTCTCAAAGATCGGAGTAAGGTAAGCTAATGTTTTGTTGTTCCTTTTCTTGCTGGATGTGCTGGACGCAGGGTCTATGATTTGGCTTGCTGTTGTCTTCTTTAGTAACTCTGTGTTGGCTACCCTGTTTTGACTGATACTCTTTACCTGTTCTGACACACTTCGACCTGTTTGACCTTTGTTCATCTATTTTCACCTTTGTTCATCTTACCACAGTAAATAGCCCAAAATTTACATTTTACCAGAGATAAATTTACAAAATTTCCAACATGTCTTCCCACCATTTTTTCTCTGGCAATTTCTATTTCTGAAGTTTCCTGAGAGTTTCACCCATCTCTGTATATCTGAAAAGGTTAAGTTGGATTTGGAACACGTGCTTTATCTCATGCTCAACATAGAATAAGTTCTCTAAGCTGTCATAGAGAACTCGGCCTATGGGGAGTGCTTTTATTCCTGATGCACTTGTTGATGAACTAGCTTGATTGCTAGCATACTTATTAAATTTGCTTACATAATCTATATGCTTCATTAATCTATCATTAATCACTAAAGGACTTGGTAGCCCTTTATTTTGCAAAATAGTGAACTTATTCATAAAAGAGTTAATTTCCACCTGCATATCTTGACATCTTCTCTCCAAATTCTGCATCAAACTTTTCTTGGTTAGCACCCTTTTGATTTCCAAAATAGTGTCTGTCCTGTCTGCAATACCAAGTTCTTCCAATTGTTCCTTAGTTTTGTTATTCAAAATATGTATGAGTCGGTTAGCTTGATTAGGAATTTGCCCTAACAGAGCTTTTGTCTTTTGAATTTCTCCCTGTGATGCTTTAACTAGATCAATTTATTCATAGATTACTTGAATGGATGGCCAAACATCATTTATGGACTATGTGATGCTGGCCCAAAGAATGTTCTTGATCTCTACAAGAGGCTTGTCAAAAGTGAGATCTTTTTCTAATGTTTTCACTTTATTTTCTATTGCTTTGATCTCCCTTGTTTTTTCTACAACATTTATTTTAGAGATATTATAATTTCTTTCTACCTTAGCCAACTTCTCTTTTACCCATTTTAATTCTGAAACTTGTATTCTCATTTCTTCCATTGCCTTTATCAATTCTTTAGTGCTAAAATTATCACTGCTACCTTGTGTTGTTGTTGTACCTGTGACCACCTCTACTGTGGATGTTGGGATGTTTGGAGATAATGTTGTTCCAAGTGTAGAAGGGACTTCTGTTGAGAATATGGGGATTACATCAGGAGGCTGAGAGGTCGACTCTCCCTGCTTGTCCTTCAATGCTTTTCCTAGTGCCTGCTCTGTGTCATTCAATCTTTTATTCAGTTTCAAGAGGAGATCCATCATTTCTTCTTCAAATTTTTGCTTTATAACCTCAACAGTCTTTGGATTCCTTGAAGGAGGCAGCGTAGCTTCTTCCTCAAGGCAGCAATGTCTTCTCATTTCTTCTTGATTAGTGCTTCGACACCTTTTACATCTTTGGGATCATGTCCCAATCCAATGATGATTTCTTCTAATGATTTTATTCTGTTATCCTTAGCTAGGGAGGAGGCTTTTTCTAAGTTCAATTGGGCAGTTATATTATCCAAAGAATTTTGTAGCCTGTGAGCCATCAATGCTTTACTAGTTAAGGTAGAATCGACCATTTCTCTAGTTTGCTTGTGAAGTTCAATCTGATCCAAAGGATTAATATCCTTAGCCAAGACTTCCAAATTTGTTCTGATATAATCTGTTGTTGTTTGAGGTTGCTGAACCTTTCGCTTGAAGTAGCTCATTATCATCTTTCCCTCTTGAATGTCATAGGGTGACATTAATCTCTGCTATTTTGTGGGGACCATTCTTAAATACTGATTGTAAATTTGAAGTCTTTCTGGATCATTTTTTGCTTTTATTTATGTGAATGTCTTCTTGATATCTAAGGCCTCCTTACTTTGTGGTCTGGTGGATGATAGTTCTACACTGTGTTTTCTTTCTAGCTCCTGCCTCTGTGAGCTAGTGGATGTTCCTCCCAATGGGGAAGTTTGCTGACTAACTACCCTTTCTATTCTCTGACTATTTGTAGTTTCTTCAATAATTTCCTCTTCTGAAAGAGGATTCAGTCTTTTCCTCTTTGTCCCAAACTGTCCTGTAGGTCCACTGATGGGGGTAGTGGTTTCCTTGTCCCTCTTTTTATTTCTTTTGTCATTTAGAGGTGTTTTCACAATTAGACTTTCTGCTAATTTAGTTTGATCTAGAGGAGTTGGTACCCGACCCTGTTCTTTTGAAATTCCAGGTTGATCTGTCATTGTAGACCGTTTTGTGGTCACTATTTCCTTTCCTTTGGATGTTCCTGTGGTTAGTATGTTGACTTCCTATGGAGGCCGTTGAGAAGTTCCAGCAGTGGATGTACTAATTGCTGATTTTTGAGACAACTTGAATGGTACCTGCCGAAAAGAATCCCAGTCAAGGGTTTTCCTAAGATCTCTAATAGCATTTTCCATATTGACTTGTTCACTATCATGCTCTACTAGGGTACCTTCCCTCCAGTCATCTATATTTGCATATTTTTCAATTTCTGGAATTCTATGATGAATATAAGGGGACAACCTGTTCTTCGTTCTCCTATCACATATAAAACTGTTGGGATCATATGGTTTCAATTCAAAACTCTTTTGTAACTTAAGTTGTTCTTCTAGAACTTTTTCCGGTTCTTTCCATGCTTCCCTAGTGTTGCAGACGAAAGGGCGTAGCTGGTTCTTTATTCTAAGTTGAGCTTCCTTCTTAGCATTACAAAAATGGACTAGGTCTCCATTTAACATTTGTCTGAAATATTCCAATGCAAAGAGTCCCATTGGAACATATTTTGGCAGCTTGAATGGGCAATGTTCACATCCATAGATTCTTATTTCAGTGTGATTCTTATATAAGTACTAGTCACCTATCCTGTACTGCTTGGAGAGATGGAGGATTTTCTTCATGTCACCATTGATCCTGGGAGGGGAAACCCCTGTTAACAGAATGGTTACTGGATGTACAAATAGTCAATGAACTTATTATAAGTGTAAGGGGTCTCAAGGGATCTATGGAAAATGGGGCTACAAAAAATGACAGACCTTGGATTGCCTCTAGTATTAAGTTTCTTGACAGGGAACGGGAAGCTGTCTGACTGGTAATACAATAGAAGATGGTATATGAAAGTAGTGTATTTGAAGACTCCTTCATTGTCTAGTCTAATAATTGGTCATGAATTTTGTTGGTAATATAAGAAGCATAATAATATTTAACAGCAGGGGGCTGTCCACGAGTAAAAATAGACAATAATACCAAGGTTATCTCATCAACATACTCTTCGGAGTTGAACCCCATGATTGAGGCTATCATATCAATAATGATCTTTCCTGTATGTATAAAGAGAACCTGTAGATAAGGAGGTGGGCCTTTAGGCTGATATTCAGGGTCCACGAACATTTGACAGATGCAAGTAAGTTCAGCTTGAGACGATTGGGGAACTTTTTCAAGTAAGTATCCCATAGAGAAGGGAGTAAGAGCATGACTGGAATGGAATTGCAGCATTTCATTGAAGGACTGAGCAGTTATGGAAAAAAGGACTTCTTGGCTTGGAGACAGGACTGCTCTTTGAGTAGGGTCATAATTAGCACAACAATGATGAATGATATCTAGGAAAACATGGACTGCGGGGAGGAGGTACACGGGAAGATTTGATTCCCACAGTCCTAAAATGTCATAGCCATTAAGATAGCTGTCTCTAGCTTGGCAAAATATCTTAAGGTGGTTTTCATTACTTGATAAATCTTTTATCTGAAAATATTTATCGGCCAGGGGTAGATAATCCAAATCTTTGTGAGGAGCATTCATGGGTGCTACATTCAAGGCTATAGGGGTTTCCATATTTGGTTCTTGTGGATTCAACATGGAATTCAGAATTTTTATAGGAAAATAGACCAAATTGCAGTTTTGGGGACTTTTTATGACAACACAGATTGTTTTTAGACTTGAATTTGGCCCTCTCTGGTAGAATTTTCAGTAGAAAACCGAAATTATAGGGTTGCAGGGTAAACTGGATAAATACTTGTGTTTAGGAGGTAAATTGTATAATGGCAGGTTGAATGATAGGCTACAGAGTGCATCGCTATAGATTTTCTGGTCAAGTGGCCGCTGGGAAACTGGAACAATTGACTTGGACATTGTTTGCATGGGAGTAGGGGTCGCAGCATGCTACAATGAAAATGACACTTTATTCATTTATTCAACAAAAATGAGGTTGGCGGGTCTTTTTTGGTTTTATCAGGCATATGAAATAAGCGGGATGTGACGTTTTGTCACTTGCAGAGGGTGGTAAGCGGTTCGTATCACACTGCTTTTGAGGCTGGACGGTTTTGAGTCGGGGGCAAGCGAGCATATGGACAGCGCGACACGTGGCGGGAGTATGGGCCGAAAACTACTTGGTGATTGTGAGTTAAAGCGCAGTCACCATGGGGGGTGCAATATCATCGCCAACCGTCAGATGAAAGGAGATTGATCAGATGACGAATGGGTGTGGGACATGGTGGGGCATTAACTGTAGCAGACCCGACACAATAAACAATGTTTTAATCGTATTGGGGGCAGTGTGATTGGTCAAGGGGTGGTTATTAATTAACCTAAAGGGTTAATTAATCCCATTGTCGTGTAGCAGGGAAGGTTATTAATAAATTTAGGATAAATCTATTAATCCCTTTTAAACAACGTTTATGGTTATATTTAACCGGGGTAGGAACATATAATACTTTAGGGATTTATATATATTTAACTAATAAGGGAAGGGTTATATGGTGTGGGAGTTATATATTTATATATGTTAATAGTTAATATGACTATGAAATATAAAGCGCTAAGTTAAAACATTTTACGTATATTCTACTTAGCCTAAACTGAAAGGGGCTTTATGAAGTATTGTTCATTATTCCTAAGTAAAATAGGATTTTACTTAGGAAACTTTATGAAATGAAATGAACGGTTTATGGATGAGTCTAAGTACTTAGGCTTTTAAATTATTGGGCCGAGGTTCTGGTCCCTCCAGAAGTTAGAGAAATGCTCTGAGCCTCTTTGATTTTCAAAGACCTTAATACTTTAGGGGGAATTAGTGGAATCTTTAAGGAAAAATGTGAAGGGAAGTTAATAATTTAACCTTGTTTTGCTTGTACTCCATCAAGTAAAATGTTTACCCTGTACTTGTGATAAAAGTGAAAATTGACACATTTCAGAGACATTATCCATCACAAGTAATTCTGCAACACCATCTACCTACCCTACCTACTTTAACCTAGCATTTTTTCTTCTTTATTTGGGTGCACTTGGACTGGCAAACCCTTATCACACTTTTTATTTTACATATGGAAGTCTATCTAAATCTGACCTTATTATATCCAAGGGCCCAGATTAAACTGTTGAGATCCTTTTATTCACTCTACCTATCTACTTATCTACCAAGATTAAATAGTTTGGTTAGATTTTATTCTCTATCTCTATAGCATGAAAGTGAAAAATGAATGAGCCAAGTTTAAACAGTTTGACTCTTCAACAATTGTGGCATAAGATTTATAGGCTGCACACAATTGCTTATTACAGAAAATGAAATAGTAGTGGCATTTAGATTTGCACACTTTCCTAGTCTATTTTTGTTGGGGTTCATTTCTTCTCATTTTTTCACCATTTTATTCTTTTCACCCTTTGATTTTTCTTTTAGGGTATACCCTCTTTACATTTTTTAAAATTTTTTGATTTTTTTGACAATATGGAAAACCTTTGCAACAAGGAAAGGTATGAACATATTCACAGCTCCTCAAGTCAATCATGAAATATGACACCTATTGGTATAGAAGCATAACACGATCCAACCCGCCGATTCAATCATCGGAGGTCGTTGATCGGGGGTGCCTTTCGCCTGATATTAAGTCCTCCTCTTGGGCTCATGCGATGCAATTTTCCCTTATAAGGGTATTTTTCCTGTTTGAAGGATTTTTCCTCTTTTTTCAAAGAAATTGGGCATCCTCCTTAAGCAATAACTTCTTCATCTGAAGATTGTTTTTTCCCATTCAAATTGCATTGGATTCTGAATGAGGAGATATCTGCAATGAGATTATTTCTGGGAGTAGCCTACAACTTTCATTTTCCTCTTATTTACAAAGGATTTGTGCCATTTGGCACCTTTTACCTCTTATATGAAGTCTTTTAGATGTAGAGGTTTATCCAGGATCCATTTTTGGATCACGCCTTCCCACTAAGAGAACTTTTGATCTCCAAAAGACTGATATACAGATCTGAGAAGTAAATGAGAGTTACTCACCCTCTTCTTTCAGCCTCACTACACTTTCCTTTGCATAGTGCCTCTGAACCAAAGTTTCTAATCACTTCCCTTATCTGGATGGGCTGGTCTTCTTGGGAAGAATTGTCTTCCTCTTTGCCTTCCTACAGAACTTCTACTGAAATGGTCACAGAAGGTAGTTTGAATTTCTTTGCCTTGATCATTAATTCAAGGTGGCTTAAACAAATTTGAAGTACATCTACTCCACACAATTTCATTTGTACCTATTTGACAAGCTACCCACAACAACTGTTAGCAACAACAAGCATACAGACAACAACTAGATGGACCAAACTCCTGCTTCAACAAAAGAAACAGATTTCACATTTTTTGAATGACTCAATGTCTTATATCTGCATACAAATTATGGATTAGATAACAAGCCCACAAAACATGCCTTTAACAAATGACCGTTCAAGTCAAGCATGTCGAAAAAGACCATTAGGACTCCTTTTCAAAAGATGAAACTTTCATCATTATCTCCATTTGGAGACCAAGTTAACTTCTTCCATGTCAACATGGCATCACATGCATGTCAAAGCAATCAACATTGCAAGTTAATTACACATGAATGTTCAAAAACAAGGAAATCATCAACATCCCTGTGTTCATGCATCTCAAGCTCATGCATGGATTTCATCCTTCAACTTTCACTTAAGCACACTGTACTTTTGAAGCTAAAATCAAATATAATGTACGTGCATCAATAGACATGCAATCTCAATCAGATAAGAACTGTAGCCATTCCTTACCAATCCCTTTCAAAGGTACTACCTTTGTCTGCACATCAGCATCACCATGTGAATCATTCTAAGACACATCATTCATGGAATCTTCACTTCCATTTCTTCCATCTTCTCTTTCCACTTTCTTCAGCTTTTTTGGAAGCATTGATGGATTCAAAGTCCAACATTTTATAGCAAGGTGTCCTTGCTGATGGCAGTAAGTGCACTGTGCGTGCATCATCTTGACATCATGATTTGCCTTGTCCAATGGACCTTTGGCTTCTTGCTTCTTTTCCTTCTTCTGCTTCCTGTATGTGGCCATTCTCTTCCAACATCTAGAAACATGATGGTTATCCAAACCAAAAAAGGAAAAAGCAATTATTTTTCCATCTCTATGTGGAGATTTACCATGCTTTGCACAATGAAAAGGAATATGATTAGAACCAGATTTATACCTTTTTCTTTCACCTTTATTGCCTTCATGAGGAGGTGAAGGAAATGAAGAAGTGGCCCCCTTTGGAACACCATAAATCTCTTTAAGGTTGTTGGAGTCTCCCCAACTCTCTGGTTCAAGTGTGTTCTTTTGAACACTTGCAACTTGCATTGACGTTTCAAGCTATTACATTCCTCCTGAATACAATCTTCACACTCTGTAATGAAACCCCTTCTTGGAGATGTTTTAATGGCCTTCATGGTAGCTTTGGAACTCTCTCCATAAGACTGTCCATAGCCAAGACCCAAATACTTCGGCCTTTCCTCTTCACCTCAGCAAACTTTAAATAATAGTCAGTCTGGAACAAGCATATATCAATCAGAAAATTAACATTTGACTGCCCAAACACCTTTCAGACAGGCAATCTTTGCTATGTCAATCAGGCATTTTAACATAACCTTCCTTGAAGGTGGGGTTAATCAATCTTAAGCTCTAATACCACCTGATTTGAAAATGGGGCACTTAGGCTTCTTGTCTAACTTACAAGAACCTCTCCCACCTCCAAATCTTTAAATTTTCCCAAGTCTTATTGATTAACCAATGCGGAATTAAGAAATGCTTGAAAATATAAGTGTATGCTTATAGTTGTTTTCAACTGATTATTTGCTTTAAAATCCATTGTTTGTGTTGATATGTGAATGTGCTTAAATTGGTATATAAATGCATATAACAGTGAATAATGGAGGAGTAAAAACAAACACATAAGATAGATAATTAATTAGGAGTTCACCCACAACTCATGGGCTACAAATTTGTGCGCTCTAGTTAATTCAACTAGACTCTCTAGGATTATGGTATAAGTCTTTTTTTTTTACAAGCTCTTGGCTCAACTCCTACTATTTACATAGAAATAATGGGTTCAGACACCATTTTATCCCATGGCTCTTAAAGCTCTAGCTCTTGGCTCTGGCTCTTGGCTGTGGCACTTGGCTCTTAGTTCTAGCTCTTGGCTCTGACTCTAGCTCTTTGGCTCATGGTTCCGGCTCTTGGCTCTGACTCTGGCTCTTTGGCTCTAGCTCTGGCTCTAGCTCTTTGGCTGTAGCTTCTTGGGCCCCTACAACTTTGCAACTATCAGCTCTTTGGCTCTCTATACTTATTGCTCTTTGGCTCTCTACAACCATCACTCTCTGGCTCTCTGAAGCTATCACTCTCTGGCTCTCCGGCCTCAAGCTCAAACTCATGAGCTCTCTGTCCCTTCCTCATCTTGAGGAGACATCCCTCGGCAATTCGTCTCTAGCCTCTGGTGGCTTCTCTGGGCCTCTATCAGCTCTGTGGCTATGGGATGCTACAACGTGAGCTTTGGGGCTCCGCCTCTATCCGGCACTCCGGCTGCTCCATTTTTGCGAGAACTCCTTTGCTTTCAGCACCCTTTGATTCTCTTTTGGCCCTCTGGCGTTGGAGCTCTTTGCAACCTCTGCAACTCTGACTCCTCGAGCTCCAAAAACCATTGATGCTGCTACATTTTTGGTGAGCTCACTGGTTCACTCGACCTCCGAGTGACTCCATAACTACCCTGCTATCTTAGCAATAGTGCTCTCTATATTTTGTGGAATCTTTCGACTCTGCGACTTCCACAGCCATTTCTTTGTGCATGATCATTCCTTTGCCTCTCAACTGGCCCTCTGGCTCACCGCCTCTATGGCTCTGCGTCTGGCCCTCTGGCTCACTTGCTTTGTGGCTCTGCGCGTTACATAACACATTCCTATTCAAAACACATCATTATTTCACAACACCCTCTTACAATGTGGCCCAAGGGATGGAGGCCGTTACAAAGAAAATACAGAGGAAAACACTATAGGGTGTGAAATCCAGACGTGAAAGTCCATTAAATCGCCCCTAAAATCCCTGTAGGGTCCACTTTCCATGGCATATCGCAATCGCTTCAATGGCATGGCTAATGGACAAAAATACATTGAAAAGTCCAAATTTCTGGACTTCAAAAGTCATGAAATCGAGATTATGATCCCTATCGGGTCTAGCCTTTATCGCTAGTCGCAAGTCACGATAGCCCGAGGGATTCCCATTTGGGTGTGTCGATCATTGGTCTGCCAATCGACCGATCACAATCACAAATCACACTATCATATCTACCTGGGGTCCCGCCCTTTGCCTAGTGGTATCACTGATTTTGGCGATGGCACCATTGCATTGGTCCAGGATCTTTGCCTTGGGTATACACTGCATGTCTCCGATCCAATCATCAGAGGTCGGTGATTGGGGGTGCTTTCTGCTCGACATTAAGTCCTCCTCTTGGCCTCATGTGATGTGAATTTCCCTTATAAGGGTCTTTTGCCTTTTTGAAGGATTTTTCCTCTTTTTTCAAAGAAACTGGGCATCTTCCTTAAGCGATAACTTCTTCATCTGAAGTTCGTTTTCGCTCATTCAAATTGTGCTGGATTCAGAATTAGGAGATCTCTGCAATGAGATTATTTTTGGGAGCAACCTACGACTTTAATTTTGCACTGATTTACAAAAGATTTGTGCTGCTTGGCACCTTTTACCTCTTATATGAAGTCTTTTAGACTTAGAGGTTTATCTAGGACCCTTTTTGGATCACCACTTTACACTAGATAATGACCTAGTAGAATATCATCCATCGATTTTTAAATTCATTAAAATAATTTTTTTATGCAATAATTGATATGTTTTCATATTCGAAACTAGACAACACTATCCATGCAATCTGATAGACAAACTTCCCAAGATTTCTTAATAGGAAATAATGCTACAAAATATGCATCTCAGATTATACAATTGTCAATGATTTGAATATATTGCTAGATATCATTTTATTGAAACCAATTATCTTTGTACACAACAATATCACTTACCAGTACCACTTAGCCATCCAATATGGTTTAAGTATCCTATTGATTTAACAAGAAGTTGTTGCATGATTTATTATTCTCTCTCTTCTAGAACCTTTTATATGTCACACCTTACTTGGTGCATGTATTATTTTACTACTATCATAATATCTCTAGATCATCATAAATTGTATTAATATGAAACCTTTTGGGTTTACCAAGAATTTGTTTATTAATTCAGACAATCATGTTTCGAACCTAGTGTACAATTCTTGTTCTTCATTAGGATGCTTTGAATTGCTCTACCATATCTAATCTATTTTTCAGTTCTATTTTTTGTAAAGCATCTATACTTCTTTTATATATAGTAGAAACATACAGATTATTTCAATCTTATATGCTTCCTAGAAAGTACAGTCTTGAAATCTATGATCATTCTAGTAGAAACATCTTTTCCTTGTTATATATTTGAAAGGTTGCTATTTGTGAGATATTATTAATGGAACCCATCTATTCACATCAAGGTTGTGGATTTTTAGGTTGCATATTGTTAATTATAATAATTGACACATTAGAATTGGAGTTAATTTGAGAATGTGCCCTTGAGCTTGTATTTAATATTGTCTTACTGCTATTAATCGAGAATCACTATGAGTTGCTTTCACACTCCCATCATGTATTTACTCTAAATTTACTTTTGGGTTCTAGTCCCATTGACCTACTTATGAAGAACATAAAATTATTAATGTATTTTGTCTTCTTCCACATGTATACAAATAAATTGTATTACATGTGTATCACAATTTTGCCCCTAGTTCAGTGTATATTGGAAATATAAGTTATGCCTCTTGCATATCTTAGCTACAATTATTAGAATATTTCTTTATTCAAACATAAACTTGTAGGTTCCAAACTATGCATATCTAATTACATATGCATGTTACTACTGAATATCAGAATAATGACCTAGTAAAGTTTAGTTCCCTTCAATGGTGTATATTTGGAGTATTTTCCCCATAAGGGTGAATTAGGCAGTTCAATCAATGGAAAAACCACATCCAAAAATGAACTGCATCCTTACATGTAGATGCATTGATTAACACAAAAATATTAAATTGAAATACTATTTTAAGAATACATAGTCTCATACAACATACAGAGACCTATCTTTTAGGAACTTTACGATGTTTCATGGGAAAATTCATGAATAGATACAATTTATAGAAAACCTTTAGAATCTGTTCTAGGATGGTAACCAATTAATTAACCATCAATTTCTGTTAATATTGATAGAATGTCATGAACTTCTTTAGTATGACTTATATAGATTCCATCTGTATAATTTTATTTTTTATTTTTCCTCATGTTGGCCATGATCTATGGAAAGAGCACTTGTCATTTTATCTATTTTTGTTTTCCAATTACCTCATAAGAGTTCAACATTTCTTCACATTATGTCACATCCCTTCCTAAGATCTTTATAAGTATAAACTTCATTCCATTAATCTATTTCCTTGGATGGACTATCTTTACCAACATTAGTTTGTATTTTATTCATCTATGTCCTTGCATCACAATCATACAACTCATAATTTAATTTTAATATGGGAAAATAATATGATGACATTATGGAATAAGAGATCTATTGGCCCATAGTTAAACATAGGATTTAAACTTTCTTTATCCACCATTACTTCTTCAAACCCTTGCATTCATATTTACAAGTCATGATGACCACACCACTAAACTCCATCATCTAAACTTTCAATACAATAACCATACTTTAAAAATCACTTATTCACCACCATTATTTATTCATAACTTTCATTACATAATATATCAATTATTCTTCCTAAAGTTGTTTATACACTTTACTCCTCTTATGTTGAGGCATTTAGTATTTGAGCCTTCTCTTACCTTAATTTCAGTGATATATATATATATATATATATATATATATATATATATATATATATATATATATATATATATATATATATATATATCTATATATATATATATCTATATATATATATATATATATATATATATATATATATATATATATATATATATATAGATATATATATATATAGATATATATATATATATATATAGATATATAGATATATCTATATATATATATATATATATATATATATATATATATATATATATATACTACATGTTATCTAATTGGATATGTTATTATCACTGTGGGCATAACATCACACTTAATTGCATGTAATTCATAACACTCAATAAATAGCACAATAAAACAATCAATTTATGGTTGACCATTTCTACTTATTGAAATAATCAACATGTTAATTATTGTCCTTTCTTGGCATTACTCTCTACTTCATTACAACACTGCAAGGTTCTATGTTATATAACACATTATAGAATTATTTTTTCCCATATAACCTTACAGGGTTTCTCCTCCCAACAATGCTACTATAGCTATCCATCATGGTGTATGAAATATAATACTTAGAGTTGAGAAATTCAATAATAAGTTCAAATATTACTATGAAGTGCATATAAATAATAAACGTCTTATAATGTTGGCATAGGTGGCTATTATAATAAAAAAAAAACAATGCACAATCGTATCTCTGGAAATTTGGCCTACGTATCTCTGAAAATTTGGCCTACAATATTAGGAAGGAAAATTATTACCGTGATGCTAAAATCACTACATTAATCATTCAACAATGATGTTGTCTATACCAATTCCCTCCAAGCATTAAGTGAAGGATTTCATGGATGAGCTTCACCACGAAGCCAACTTGCAATCCCAACTACCCTCGAATTTCTGATTGTGAGACAACAACAAAAAAGAAAAATGTACTCTGAAACTTTGAGCCAAGTCAAGGTAGAAAGTATACCTCAAAAATTTTCGCAGGGAAACATGTTCCATAACGAGCCATTCCTCCACCAGAATAAAAAAACAAATTGACTTTGGATATGTACGTAACGCCAAAAAGAACAACATCTTGTATATTGTTCACCAGGGGCTAAACCATAAATAGGTTTACTTCTTTGTTTTTTGGGAAATGGAATGAAATTTGTATCATCTTCATCCTCCTCATCATCATCCTTCTCATTTATTGATGACAAATTTCAACCTAAAATGATAAGAGCAAGAGAAACACTAAAAGAAAAAGAATTTGTAGAAATGAAATGATGATAAATCCACATGCATGTGACAAACATATCCACTCTTTTCAATAACCAATAGGTCTCAACGTAAAGTAAATAAAGTAACCTAAGTTAGAAGTTCCAATCATGAAATGGAAGACCCTCCATCAAATGAACCTTGCAGTTCCTGAAATAATATTTTGGAAGTGAAAATTAAAAAAATGCATGGTACTGTAATCACTCGCAAAGAGCTTCTGATGAGTCCATCCAACATGAGGGCTTCACAATTGAATCCTTAACTCTGTACAAAGGAGACCATCAAAATGAGGTCATCAATAACGGGAAAGGAAACATTAATGGTGGACATAACTGAAAATGACAGTGACTAGAGATCGTCTTGCTGAACTTCAACCTCAACTTCATTTCCCCCTAGAAATTTACTTAAGTGCAGGCCCCATGGTTCCCCTTCAATATTGAAGGAATCCTCTAACTAATAAATGAAAATTTCGGCACCATTTATACTTAAGAAACATATCCACATCACCAAATTTCAACTTCCATAGTCGTAAGCCCCCTAGATACATGAAAAGTGAAATGCAGAGAATTTACGACAAAGTTGGTTATTGCCTTCACTCATCAGCCTTTTCTATGTTGAGTAGCCCACTGACATTATGATATTTAACAAACATAGATTTTCAGATGGAGGCAAAATAGAGTTTTACTTGCAATCATGGAAATCCTAAATGATTTACGTTGTCAGATGGGAGAAATATGGATAAACATTATCCATCTAAATGGTTTTATGGCATGATAACCAGGACGACCATTATTGAATGATTGCTTTTGTGGGGTAGAATATTCCGCAAAAATTTAGCTATTTCCAAAATATGTATGTACATTTTTGCAACTCGATAAGCCATTGCACCCAAACATCTCCCACCTAGTGGATAAAGCATGCAAAAAGATCGACATGATGGATTGAAAAAGGAAACCAGTAATCCTTACTGGGATTTTCTCCATCCATTCAATTGAAAAGGTGTTGTTATGCTTTAAGTCACACACTTTCAAAATCTTCCATGACCATAGAGCTGAATGGTGCGGGGTTTTGAAAAAAATCTAGAACCATTCACTCATTTCAAGCAAAAAGCGGAAAGAACGATAGGTTAGTAATGCCATTCCATCTCTCTGGCAGGTCATAACCTCCCACCATTTGGAAAAATTACAACTATGAGAAAACCACAATAGTTATGCACACTATGCGGTTAACATATGTTCAAGAGTTTATTGTTTGGTTGCAAACTTCCATAACCCTATTTCACAATTTCTGAATTTTGATTCATCTAGACATGCTTGCCAATATAAGGAAGACACCCATGAAATGTTATGAGCCATCGCCTTGTTTCCACAATATCTGCAAGTATGGTATTTATATCCACAAATCTGCTTGCAACAAATCTCAGTGTGTGATCGCTGCATTCACCATTTTCTTGTAAAGTACATAAGAAAATATACCAATGGTATACATCAGCCATTCAGATTGTAAATCACTCTTTACTTGATAACACTCTTAATCCAGTTACTTAAACCAGATTGTGGTCTCCAGGATACAGGGAGGAGCACGATGTTGATTATTCAGGCTAGGTACTCGTGGTGACATAATACGTTGGGCGTAACTCCTTGTTTTGTTTTCATGTAATACCATTCAAGTATTGACCATTACATATAGTTATAACATATATCATTTATGTCGATCTTTGAAAGATAAGATATCAATTGGCCTTCAAGCTTATGCACATAATTCTCATGACACTTTGACCCTCACTATTTTTAGTGATCCATCCACACAGTAATCCTTTGTTGTTTCTAAAACTCACTCCATAAAACCTTGCAACGTTCATTAAGATATGTACTTTAACTCCATATATATAGTGGCTACATTATATCAAACAATGTGGACTTTTAGGTCCAAATTAATAGATTAATTTGCTACATTCCAAATCAACCCTTTTGCCTTTACTATGCATACATTACATCCCAAAGGAAAGAGACAACATGGGAATTCAAAATATTAAGATTATGCATTTTGATTTCATTCCTTTGATAACCAAAACAAAAACTAATGCATTCCATACAAATCACAACTTCATATTCGATGGGTATGCTGTCACACACCATGCTTACATTGTCATAGCTAAAATGAGCCTCAGTGGATGCAATTCAACCCATGATGCAAAATGCATTTCATAGATAACATGAGCCACATGTTATACCATTGAAAAACTTAAAGATATAAAGAAATTCACATATTTTTCTTTGAGCATAGCGATGCCATATGAAGAATGCAAACCATAGGTATCATTCTTGTAGCCTTCACAGCACGATGGCTAGGATTAGTTATTCTCTTCTAATTAACTATCTAGTGATCCAATGGACTACTTTTGTTTTTAATTGATCCCTTTATGAAATTGGAAGACATAATTAGTTACATACTTGATAAGAAATATAGAAGATTTCAATCCTCATTAAAATATCAACCTTTAGCTCTTTCAAAATCCATAATATCAAACAACCTTAGTTCAAAATTACCTTTGATTGTAGGTAATAAATATAATATCCACATGATATGGCTTCAAAGTCAACCTCCAAACTATTTTAAGATTTAGTTTCAACCTTTATGGATTCTAATGCCTTAAGGCACTATCCTAAAGCTCATTGGAATATTTTTTTTTATAGAAATTTGATGACCCAACCCTTCAGCGAAATCTGTTATTCATTTACGACCTAGTTAAGGACCTACAACCCATTCATATCTTACCGATGCGGGTTGGACCATAGGCATAAAAATTTGAAATTAGAGCTCTGGTAACATTTGTCACATACCTCCTTGACCCATTATCAACAAGCACCTACAAATGCTCCAATCACTACATCTAACTTTGATTTCTATTATATATACAGTAATTGTAACATGCTTGAGTATTCAATCATTTTACGCAGCAAGATATCACTTGAAATTATACTCATATGCTTAAATATTTAACAACATAACATAAATAGTAAAGAGTCAACATACAAAACATTTGATGCACTTAAATCAACTTGGATTAGTAGAAAGAATGTCACTTGGAAAAACGAGCATCACCACCCAACCTAAAACTGACTTCTTCCAATTCACACCTAAGTCGACAGTTCTTGCCATGGATCAACTGCCTCTTGTTGATCTCATCAATGGAATTCAATTCCCTCTTTCATGATATGGTTTCGTTTAGCGGTGCCCTTATTTTATGCATCCTTTTATCCATTTGCCTAGGCTTTTCCCAGAAAGGCTCACCTTTCTCTCTTGTGCTACTTTTCCTCAAAAAATATTTCATTTCTCTCCTGCAAGGCTTTTATTTTTTTATTAGACTTAGCATATTTCTATGGCTAAGTAAATTAATCAATATTTATCACCCAATCCATTAAGCTTATCTAGATTTGGATCTAGAACTCTTATCATTAAAGAGTTATCCATTCGCATTCACCAATGGGATTTCATTTGGCAAGAATCTCATCTCTTCATGTCTCATTTCTGAAGTGATTACATTATATTTATTATTTATTTAATAATAAAGTAATTTCTTTCATTGTTATACCTCAAACCAAGCTTTTCTTAGCTTATGTCAATATAGTATTACATACAACGAAGGGGTGTTACATAAATAGTTATGTCTATCGAATATCATGTAGGGAATTTGATCTTGGCACAAAATATGCTCTTACGTGAGATCCATATGTTGGTACCCTACAAACTTCCTTTGTCGCTCCATCAAATCTAATAGATCAATTGATATGGTCATCAAACCCCTATCGGGGATATCTTCCCAATCACTGTTGCTCCACTATTGTGCCACAAAATAGGCCATAACCTACTCGTTAGTGGGGAAAGATGCTATGGAATCTTAAATTCCTTGAAAAGGCCAAATATTTTATGAGGATCCTTTTAGATAAAAAAGTATTACATGGGACAACCTAAAAATGAAATTGTTCCAAGTTCCTAGAAGACTTTGCATCTATTGTTTGGAAATTGGTAGAAAACATTCACTTGTTTCTTGAGTGTTCAATTTCTAATACAATATCAAAAATAAAAATAGGTGATGTTTGGGTTGTCCTATGAGTAGAATGGTGCATCCACTAAAGATACTTTAAAAATTGGATCAATTCATTGCACCCATAAAATCATAAGGTTATTCTTATCATTGTGACTTCATATATTTAGATTGCTCAAAACCATGTTACCTTTGAGAATATTTCTCCTCCTCTCAATGAATTTTCATTCAAGGTATTGCAATTACAGAACCTTTTCTAATGTCCAATCATAAACATGAGAATAGCGTGACGCATGGAAATTCCAATTCAATGTAATCTCCTATATGATTTTATTGATGAGAAGCCCAAAGAGATTCCCTTATTGCGGGTATGTGGGTGGGGGGTTACAGATAAAGGGATTTCATATCTTTATAAATCTCACTCCATGTCCTTCTATATGATTTTAATATTGGCTAGAAATAATTTTGTTAAGCCTATGGCCCTCAATTTTCTTTTTCAACTTCATATAGAAAGGAACATCAATCACATTCATATTTATGGAGAGATGCACACAGTCATAGATGGGATTAATGGATTATATATTATTAAAAACTATATGATTTTGGCTCTTTTCCAAAATATGAATTTAAATATTTCAAATTTCTCTTATATCTCATTTGATCATGTGATCTGTGAGAGGAACCAATTATAAGATAAAATCCCAAAAAGTAGACCGGAAATGAGTAGAAGTATATAGATGATAAAAGAAAAATACTAAGGCATATCCATAGGATACTTTCATGCATCTTGAATCTATTGAGTTTGATTCGAATATGCATATAACCACCTCATTTTCTTTCGTTTTTTCAAGACGCATGCATATGAATGTTCATAGTGGTATTAAACATAAGTTTTGGATATAGATACCTTTATATATATGGATCATTTGAATATAGTATATGTTGAAATTGTAGCAAGGAATGGCTTCTTTCACTTGTGCCTTAGTCAAAGATGCTAGTTCGAATTCAATCTCATAGATTTGAGTTAGTTGTCAATTAACATGTGTGATGTGGCCTATCACTGAGTCATTTTTAGTTAATTTGAGTTAGATGGATTTCAGTGATTTTTGTACTATATGATAGCTAAAATCTAGGTATATAGTGTAGTTAAACTCTAGTGTCTATTAGTTAACGGATCTCTAGTTCTAGAATAAATATAGACTTGAGTTCTTGAGTTTAGTTGAGTAGTTTAGCTTTTTTTAACACAACTGATTTTCAATTAAATAGTTGTAGATACTAAATTTAGCCCTGGTGGGTCATGCAATTAGAATTTTCTATTGAGATTGAATGAAGGCACAAATATATTTATTCATTGTACACATTTTTTTTTGTAGAAGATTGAGAAGAGAGAAAATAAACTTGTCTTGGAAATTGTGTAAGGAAATACAAGAAATTCCTATTTTATAGGGGAAAATTTGCACCAGGAGATAGGAGCTCCATGTAGGCCTTATTTTCTTATGTGCCGGGAAACCCTTGTCTTGTAGGTTTATCAGTATTGTAACAAAGCTTAAGGGTTGAAGCAATTTCTATGTAATGAATCATATTTCATAGTTGATTCAATACAAGAAAGAGGGTTTTTTCCCAATTGGGTCCCCTAATATATTTTGTGTTCTATGTGTGATTGTGTTTCTATTGATTGTTTTCTTTCCACAAAATTTTGGTAGAGAAATATTATGCCTTTTGGAGATCAGTTTTCTCTCATTGGAAATTTCAAGATTTCAAGGATTTTCTACATGGCCTAAGAGCTAAAAACAATATAGCTATTGAGTTCCTTGATTAGATTCAAAGCGCATTGGACAGAAGATTAGTTAGTGTAGGAATTCTATAAGTGTAGGAATCATTTCATCCTATGTTTTTAGTATAGAGCATGCCCTAGAAGGGACCTTGAACTTTTTTGCATAGAAGGACATAATGGAGGTTGTGTTAGATGACAATGGGGTTTTAAAATACATCAATACTGATATTCCTAAATATCATGCAGAATATGCATAATACCTAACTGAATGGAAGAAGGGCATTGCCAAAGCTAGGAGGATGATCCTCTAAGGATTTAGAGACATAAGTATTCCAAATTTGCATGGGAAGGAAACACCATTCCAAATGTGGAAGGTCCTTACTCATTTGTTTGAAAGTAGTAGTGATGCCAGAAAAATTTCCATGAAGAACAAATTGAGGAACATTCGAATGGGCAAGGATGAGCCTATTTGTCCATGTTTTCTCAAGTGAGGTATCAACTTGGAATTGTTGGAGAGACAGTTCCACCAGTAGATATTGTGAGCCTTACTCTTTTTGGGATTCACAAATCTTGGCATAGTTTCGAGGATGCAATGAATGACACAGATAAGCCCCCTAACTGGGAGATACTATGGTTAGTTATTGTTCAGGAAGTGATAAGGAGGAACACAAGGGATAAAATTTCATTTAGGACCGAAGATGAGGAGACATTTGCTTTAGATGGAAAAGGGAAGAAAGCTAAGGGCAACAAGGCCGAAGGAAAAATCAAATATAGTCAAAATAGAGAAAAGGAAAAGAAGGATCTTAGAAAGATCAAGTGTTTTCATTGCGGCCATGAGTTTGGACATTATGCTACAAAATGTCCAAACAAGAAATCTAACAAGCATGTTGAAGAAACAACAGGAGGAGAAGCACTCTCTTCTAAATTTGAATTGGATTTCTCCTTGATATATTGCATGGAAAGCTCAATATGAGGTAATGTGTGGTACATTGACTCAAGGGCTTCATTCCACATGATAGGGAATACAAATTTCTTCAGCAGTTTGCAGTAAAAAGAAATACAATTCCATATCCATCTTTGAGATGACGGAATATATGGACAAAGGTGTTAGCACAATAATATTTAAGAGGGTGTCTGGTTCCCTTCTCCATCACATGAATGTGATGTATGTTCCAAGATTGAAGAAAAACATTGTCTTAGCAACAATAATTGAAGACAAAGGGAAGTCCTACCTCAAGCATTCTTCTTTAGGACAAGTCAATCAGATTAGTGTCAGGATCTGGAACCTTTACATAGTTGATTTTGATACAAGTGTAGCCTTGAGAAAAGGGTAGAGAGTTCCCAAACTATAGATTTAGTGTTTGAACGAGAGAATGATAGAGATATGGAGATGGAGCCTCAGCTAGTATCTAAGTTTTAGTCTAAGATAGTTGGGTTGACCAGTAGGATGATGATGATGAGGACCATAGCCCAAAAAAAATGGAGGCATCCACTCTATCAAAGAATTCAAGTATAGGGAAAGTTCGAGACCAGCAGGTAGAAGATTTGGTTAAAGGAGATCAAAAGAGAGTTGAGTCTCCCAACTTTAAGAAGCAGAGCATGATGAGAAAGAATTGGTCTTCAAAATAGGTTTTCCAAAATAAAACATAGAAGTATTCTACTTAAGAGGGAGAAATTGTAGTAATAAAGAACTTGGTAAAGATGAAGACAAATCTAGGTTGACAAGGTTCTTCTAAGAAGCTCATCCTTCCTAAGAGAGAGTGTTGAAATTGTAGCAAGGAATGGCTTCATTGAATTGTGCCTAAGTCAAAGATGCCAATTCATATTCAGTCTAATAGATATTTGATTTATTTGTCAATTAACATGTGTGATGTGGCGTATAATTGAGTTATTATCAATTAATTCAAGTTATATGGCTTTTAGTGAGTTGTGTACTAGTTGATAGCTAAAATTTAGCTATCTAGTGGAGTTAAACTCTAATGTCTCATTAGGGGAATTATGAGGTCTAAAATGGGCCTCCTACGAAAAAATTACAACCAAAATAAACTTTATAAGAACCAATAGGATTCAAGGTGATGATGTCAACCATGGGGGATGATTCAACATTTTTAGAGTAAAAAAGTAAAAAGATTGTTAGTCACCAAAATTATTCTACTTTTGATTTGAAAATGGGGCTCTTACACTTCTTGTCTAACTTACAAGAACCTCTCCCACTTTCAAATCTTTAAATATTCCCAAGTCTTATTGATTAACGTAGAATTAATAATTGCTTGACATTAAGGTGTATGCTTATGTTTATTGGTGACTGTTTATGTGCTTTAAAATCTATTTTTTTTGCTAATATGTAAATACATACAATAATAACTCATGCAACAATAAAAAAAACACACAGAACAATAATTTAATTTGGAGTTCACCCAAAACTCTTCGGGTATGTCTCCTTGAGCTCTAGTCAACTCGACTAGGCCCTCTGGGATTATGGCAAAGTCCTTTTTTTACAAGCTCTTGGCTCAACTCCTGTTGTTTTACACATAAACAGTGGGCTTAGGCACCATTTTATCCCTGGCTCTTGAAGCTCTCAGCTTTCTGGCTATCGAATCTCACTTTGGCTCTTGACTTTGGCTCTGGATCTTCGGCTCTGGCTCTTGGCTCTGGATCTAACTCTTCGGCTCTAGCTCTAGCTCTGGCTCTTTGGCTCTAGCTTCTTTGGCTCTCTATAATGTATAGCTCTCTGGCTTTTCATTTGACCTCCAAGTGACTCCCGCGGCCGCTCTGCACTTAAGCTTTGGCTTTCTGCATTTCCTATTTTCACTCTACTCTTTCAATTGAGCTATCTAGCCCTCTTTGAGGCATTTTCTAGCTTTTTGGCTTCCCTGGCCATTTCTCTGTAATTCATTATCCTTTCTGTGGCTCTGTGGCTTCTCTGCTCCCTGTCGGTTAGACTAACCATCTGGCTCTGCAACTCTGTGGCTTAAAGACTCATCATTGACTGTAAAATGCCTGCTACAGCATGGCATGATGATTAGGAGCGTTTATAGAAGGAACCAAGGCCATTTCATAGGCAAAACCTGAAAACTAAGAAAAATAGAAATACACAAAGTTTTCCAGAAAATACACTATCGGGCATGATTTTCGGACATGAAAATCCATTAAATCGCCCCTATAACCCTATCGGGTTTGCCATTAGGCGTAATATCACAATTTAATCGTCACATGGCCAAAAGGCCAAAAATCCATTTACACGAGAAGATTTGAATTTCTAGATTCCAAATTTTATGAAATCAGGCTTTGAAATCCCATTCCATCATTTTATCGCTTATCTCTATCGGCATATCATAGTGTGTTTGCTCTTTGTATCATGGTTTTTCCGATTGTGAACGCCAATTTAATCCTTGCTGTCAATATGATCTCGCATTCTGACGATCCAGATCACATCGCATCGCTTTGGGGCCTTTCTCCTTTGTATGTCGGTTTTTTCACTGAAACGTGTTAATACATGGAAAATCCATTTTAACGGAACTCAAAATTTATTAAGTTTCATCTATACTCTTATCAGGTCTAGCTACCGCAGCCGCCAATTTAATCCTAGCCGTCCATTCCTATCGCGATCTAACGACTGAGATTTCACGTCATGATCGTTATCGCATATCGCGTCGCATACGGCCCAGGGCTTCTGTATATAACTAATGTTGATTCACCGATCTGATCATCGACGATCAGCATATCGCATGATCGCAATCGCCAAGTCCAGGGTCTCGATATTCTATACGGTCCTGCCTCCGATTCGATTGATCGGATTGGCCGATCAGGGTTTCTTCCGCCTCTGGTTAAGTCCAACCCTTTTACCTTTTTCCAATGCTATTTCCATTTTTGAGGGTTTTTTTCCATTTTTAGGGGAATTTTCCTCTTTTCCTAAGTCCAATGTTTCCCATTCAAGTTGCAGTAGATTCAAAATGAGATGATCTCTGCAATGGGGCTATTTCCAGGAACTTCCTTGGACTTTTATTTTTCCTATATGAGGAACACTTAAACTTGGGAGTCTATCCAAAATCCATTTTGGATCACGCCTTCCCACTAAAAGAACTTTTGGTCTCCAAAAGGCTGATATACTGATCTAAATAGTAAATGAGAGTAACAACACCCTCTTCTTTTAGCCTCCATACACTTGCTTTGCATAGTGCCTTTGAACCAAAGTTTCTAACCACTTCCCTTCTTGGATGGGCTAGTCTTCGTGGGAAGAACTGCCTTCCTCCTTGCCTTCCTGCAAAACTCCTGCTGAAATGGTTATAAAAGGTAGTTTGAACTTCTCTGCCTTGATCATTGATCCAAGGTGGCTCAAACAACTGTGAAGTGCACTTGCAACACAAATTTCTCATTTGTACCTATTTGAAAAGCTGTCAACAACAACTATTAACAACAACAAAAATACAAACAATAACTGGATGGCCTAAACTCTTACTTCAACAAAGAAACAAATTTCACATCTTGTGAACACCTCCATGTCTTACATCTGCATACAAATGATGGACTAGACAATAGGCCCACAAAACATGCTTTAAAACAAATTACCCTTCAAGTCAAGCATGTGAAAAAAGACCATTTGGACTCTTTTTCAAAATATGAAACACTTCATCATTATCTCCATCTTGGAGACCAAGTTACTTCTCTCAAGTCAACATTACATGCATGTTTACAACAAAGCAATCAATCTTGCAAGAAAATTACACATACATGTTCAAATACAAGGAAATCATCATCATCCCTATGTTCATGCACATCAAGCTCATGCATGCATTTCATCTTTTAACTTTCACTTAAGCACACTATTCTTTCAAAATTGAAATGAAATATAATTTTGCAACAACAAAGTGAGTCTCCTACTCAACTTTTCCATTCACCTTTCTTGGTAAAATTGTGCAACTTTCATTCCATTAATAATGAAATGCAGATAGATGCATCAATAGACATGCAATCTTAACTGGATGAGAACTCTAACCATTCCTCACCAATCCCTTTCAAACGTACTACCTTTGTCTGCACATCAGCATCAACATGTGAATCATCCTGAGACACATCAATCATTGAATCTTCCTTTCCATTTCTGTGATCTTCTCTTTCCACCTTCTTCAGCTTTTGTGGAAGCATTGTTGGATTCAGAGTCCAACACCTTTCAACAAGATGCCCTTGCTTGTGGCAGTAGGTGCAACACATGTGCATCCTCTTGACAACATGATTTTCCTTGTCTTGTGGACCTTTGGCTGCTTGCTTCTTTTCCTTCAAAAGTTTCCCGTATGTGGCCATTCTCTTCTAACATCTAGAAACATGATGGTTATCCAAACCACAAAAGGAACATTCAATTCTTTTCCCATATCTATGTGGAAATTTACCATGCTTTGCAAAATCAAAAGGAATGTGTTTAGAACCAAATTTAAACCTACCTCTTTCACCTTTATTGCCTCCATGAGGAGGTGAAGCAACTGAAGAAGTGGCTCCCTTTGGAACACCATCACTCTCTTCAAGGCTACCAAAGTTTCCACAGCTCTCTAGTTCAATTGTGTGCTTCTGAACACCTCCATCCTACAAATGATGTTTCAATCCATTGAATTCCTCCGGAATACAATCTTCACACTCTACAATGCAACTCCTTGGAGTTGTTCCAATGGTCTTCATGGTAGCTTTGAAACTTTCTCCATAAGACTATCCATATCCAAGACCCAAATACTTAGGCCTTTCCTAAACCATTATTGGTTCAACAATACCTTGTGTATGCTTACCCAAGCCTTTTCCTTCATAGCCCATCTTGGACATTAGCTTGGAACCTATGCCTCTAGCATGTTTTTCAAAAGAACCAATATAATAATTCTTAGAGGAATTCGAAGACAAACTAGAATGGTTTACCTCTTCTTCAAGTTGATACTTGACCAAGACTTCTTTTGCAACAAAGAGTTGTGGCTCCAACTCATGCATCCTTTTTAGGTTCTTATTTGCAATATGAAGTTGCCTCTCCATTTCATGCAGTCTATCAAAAAGCAATTACTTATTTTCCTTCATTGAATTCAACTGCTCTCTATGTATGCTACTCTTCCTTCCTTCCTCACACATTTGTCTCACTTGGTTCATCATAATGAACAAGTCTTGCTGCATATCTCCATCAAAGAGTTTTGTGATGCAGGAGTAATTTGAGGACTCACTTGTACAAGTTGTCATTATACCAATGAACAAAAGAACTTCAACAATATTACTAAAGAGATTATTTAAGAAACCTTTTGCAACAAACCTCTTGTGCTTCAAGGATTTCTTTGAGGTCCTTTGGGATAGAAGAATGTCTTCATCCCTTCTTCCCTCTTGTCCTTCCTGGATTGAGCTATCAATAGCTTTCCCTTCACCTTTGCAAACTCAGAAAATAGTCAGTGTGCAAAACAAGCATACAATCAACCTCTGACTATTTAAGCACCTTTTAGACAAGCAACCTTTGCCCTATCAATCAATCATTCTAATATAAACTTCTTTAAAGGTGAGGTTAACCAAACTTAAGCTTTGATACCACCTGATCTAAAAATGGGGCTCTTAGACTTCTTGTCTAACTTACAAGAATCTCTCCCACTTTCAAAGCTTTAAATGTTCCCAGGTCTTATAATTTGATTAACCAATGCAGAATTAGTAAGTGTTTAACATCAAGGTGTATGCTTATGTTTATTGGTGACTGTTTATGTGCTTTAAAATATGTTGTTTTTGCTGATATGTAAATACATACAATAATAACTTATGCAGCAATAAACAAAACGCACAAAACAACAATTTAATTTTGAGTTCATCCAAAACTCTTGGGCTACATCTCCTTGAGCCCTAGTCAACTCGACTAGGCCCTCTCGGATTATGGAAAAGTCCTTTTCTTACAAGACCTTGGCTTAACTCTTGCTGTTTTACACAGAAAAAGTGGGTTTAGGCACCATTTTATCCCTAGCTCTTGAAGCTCTTGGCTTTCTGGCTCTCCTCTCTAGCTCTAGCTCTTGGCTCTAGCTCTTGGCTCTAGCTCTGCCTCTTTGGCTTTGGCTCTAGCTCTGCCTCTTCAGCTCTCTGGAATGTATAGCTCTCTAGCCTTTCACTTGACCTCCAAGTGACTCCCTCGACTACTCTACACTTTAGCTTTGGCTTTCTACGCTGCCTATTTATGCTCTGCTCTTTCAATCGAGCTCTCTGGCCCACTTTGAGGAATTTTCCAGCTTTTTAGCTTCCCTGGATGTTTCTCTGTGATTCATTATCCTTTCTATGGCTTTGTGGCTTCTCTGCTCCCTGTCGGTTAGACTGGCCATCTAGCTCTGCGACTCTTTGTCTTAAAGACTCATCATTTACTATAAAATGCCTACTACAGTGTGGCATGATGATCAAGATCATTTACAGAAGGAATCGTGGTCATTTCATAGGCAAAACCTGAAAACTGAGAAATATCCCAATACATAGAGTTTTCAGGAAAATAAACTATCGAGCATGATTTATGGACCTGAAAATCCGTTAAATCACCCCTATAACCCTACCGAGTCCACCATTAGGCGTAATATCACAATTGCATCATTGCGTGGCCAAATGGCCAAAAACCCATTTACACGAGAAAATCTAAATTTCCAGATTACAAATTTTATGAAATCGGGCTTTGAAATCCCATCAGGTCTAGCACTTTATCGCTTATCGCTATCACCATATCGTAGTGCATTTCCCTTTCTATCGATGGTTTGCCAATTTCAATCGCCGATTTAATCCTGGCCGTTGATCTGATCCTACGATCCGACGGTCTAGATCACATCGCATCACTTCGGGGCCTTTTTCCTTTGTATTTTGGTTTTCACACCAAAACACATTAATACATGGAAAATCCATTTTAGTGGAACTCAAATTTATTAAGTTTCACCTATACTATTATCAGGTCTAACTATCGTAGCCGCCGATTTAATTCTGGCTGTCCATTCCTCTCAAGATCCGACAGCTAAGATTTCAAGTCGCATATCGCGTCGCATACGGCCCAGGGGTTCTGTATATCGCCGATGCTAATTCACCGATCCGATCACCGACGATCTGTGTATCGCATGATCGCAATCACCAAGTCCAGGGTCCCGATATTGCATACGGGCATGTCTCTGATTCGCTTGATCTGATCAGCCGATCGGGGTTTCTTCCACCTCCGCTTAAGTTTAGCCCTTTTTCCTTTTTCCAATGAGATTTCCCTTTTCAAGGGTATTTTACCATTTTTAGGGGATTTTTCCTCTTTTTCTAAATAACATAGGGCATCTTCTTTCTGTGATAACTTATGCATCCTAAGTCCGTTTTTGCCCACTCAAGTTGCAGTAGATTCAGAATGAGACGATCTCTACAATGGGGCTATTTCCAAGAACTTCCTTGGACTTTTATTTTTCCTCTGTGAGGAACACTTAGACTTAGAAGTCTATCCAAAATTCATTTTGGATCAACTTTTAACCTCAATTTCATGATATTACGACATCCAAGCCCTTTATTTTACCCATGGGACCTAACCCTTGCGCCTATTCCTCTACTCCTTCATGGTTTTTAATATTGTGGGTTATATGAACTTAATTATTATCTAAAAAGGTTTAAACAATTTATTGTCTTTGCAACTCATATATTTTCTTTCCAAAGGAGGTACGATAAAGTGAAAGTATTAATCGTTATAGAAAATGATGAGTGCAGGAACATTCTTGTACCAAACACCATTCATGTACTTGTGGGACAACTGGTAGCATTATCATAGCTCACCACCAAATATTATTCCAGTCAGCAATCCACACACATTCCTTGTCAAAGATTAGTTTCACTCTAGATTAGGCTTTGAGCATTGAAGAAAATGCAGAATATGGAAGCTAGGTTTCCACTAGTTTTAGCCTCTGCTAACAGTCGAGAGCCTAAGTTGTAGTCTTGTTAATTTATGTTAACAGCCATGAGCTAAGCGATGTATTTTTAATAGGTTTTTAGGTTAGCACAGGGTTGATACTCTGTATAATTTTTTCTTGCACTCTAATTTTTTCACCATAATTCTAGGTTGGATCTAGTAATCCACGAGGTATAATTGCAATTGTTGAATTAATATAAGGGGTTATGCCAGTTGATTTATTCCTGTCTCAATATTTTATGTGATGAGTTATCTGGGTATTTGATTTTCTAGCTCTTGTAAATAGAGAAACGAGATGGTTGGCTAGGGCCTAGCCAACCCAACGCGTTCTCGCTCTGTCTATAAGGTGTTAAATATATATATATATATTATGCTAGTTCAACGCAAGAAGTATTTCATTTTAGTAAGCTAACAGATCTATGTTTTCTTCATAAATTGCGTGTGACTCCGATCCAAGCTTTGATAGTGTGGGAGTGCTCATGTATTAGTATTACTGTAGTAATTCTTTCTTTTAATGAATTTAGTGAAATCCTTTCTACAAAGGTGTGTTTCAAGTGCATTTCAATTATGCGAGAGTGAGTTGTTTCAGCAAGAGTCTTTATTCTTGCAAGGCGATTTATTTCCTTTACGCAAGTGTGTTTCATTTTTGAGTACAAGTTTGCAAGTATTCTTAGCAAGAAATTTTGACTTAGGATTGATTCATTAGTTATATTTCCCTGAGTCTGAATGAAACCATGTTCACCTTGGGAGGATCTGTAACTGTGTCTACTTCCTTGTGGGAATAGCCTAGTTGAGAACTAGAATCCATTGTGGGCTGAGTGACCTTACTTGATACTAGGCTTATGGATTCCAAGGTTGAGTAAGGTCACTCAGTCTAGGAACTGAATATACTTCTGGTACTAGAGCTTAGTTTTAGTACAGGAATATCATTCCAATACAAGAACTCTATTCCAGTGCAGGAATGCTGATTCAGTCTAGGAAGGAAATTTTTTAATAGATACAAATGTACCAAAAGGTTTGATTATTTTTTATATCTCATAACTACACTGATACTCATTCTCAGATGTTTTCTTTCCTTTTTTTCATTGACTATGATATTTTATGTTGATTTGAATTCCCTTCACTAAGCTTTTGCAAATATTTCCTTTTGAATGATTCTGGAACTAGAAATCTCATGGTGTTATTTTCTTTTCATTCTCTTTTATTCTGCAAGCATAGTTAGGAGAGATAGAAGTGGATTTGACTAAAGTTCATACCATTAGTCTTGGTATTTCCTGTGCTATGCATGTAAGCTTACGTAGCCCCATGTTGACAATTAAGTTTTGAAGGAGTTTGTTGAATTACAACTCCGACACCCAACATTTTGGTGTCATTGCCGGGGAGGTGTTTAAGATTCGATAAGAATTTTTTTATTTTTTTGTAAAGTAGGGGTGAGTCTACTATTATTTTTTCTACAGTGTGCTTCTATTTCTTGAAGGATTTCTTAGTGGTAATCTTTTTATTTTGCAGCATTTGATTTGAGATTTTTCTTTCCTACAATTTTAAAATGGGTTTTTTCATTCTTTTGGTTAATTATTTTTTGATGAATGCCTAAAAAGGGTAGGGGTTGAAGCCCAATAAGGGTCGAAAAAACACTGATAGATCCAATGATTTTTCTCATTTTGGGCCTTCTTTTGCATGCAGAAAGTCCAAACACACACAGACTCACTACGCAAGAATTGCCCACTTGGATTATGGAAACAGTAGTTCCAGTGTGACACAACACAAAAAGGAGAGGAAGGAAACTAGTGGTGATAAAAAGCCTAATTTAAACCATAGTCAACCTTCTGATCCTGTTGGGATTGGTTTGATTGGAGGTACAAAAATGGTAGAAAATGACGATCACACTAAAGGGATAGGTGAGAATCAAGTAAATGAGGAACAATTCAACTTTTGGTTTCCAATCATGAATTCAGAAATAGCTGCACAAATGAAGAATATTCTGCATCAAATCTCCCTCATTTCCATCGTAAGATACATGCGGTTCCAAATTCTTTTCTATTTGAATTTGATATATTATGCAGAAGCTATGATTGTTCTATAGATGCCCAAAAAATAAAACAATTTCTTACAACTCACAGGGATTCGGCGTTATGCTAGTTTATGGGATTAGGAGGAAATACTATAATATATTGGGACCAAATGAAGAGATTCTTTTTGACCAAATACCAATAATATTGTAAAACTAGAGAAATGCGGGATGATATCTTCAATATTGTGTAAGATGATGATGAGACATTGGAAGACTATTCGAAGATGTTTCTATATATCCTCCAAAGGTCAAAACATAAATTTGACATAAGTACTGTTAGAACCTTGTTCTTACGTGGCGTTAGTAAAGATTGAAGACATAATTTGAATTTGTTAGGACAAGGGGGTATTTCTCAAAAGGCTTTTGATCAAATTTGTGACTTGTATAAGAAGTTCTCATAGAATCAATCTAGATTGGTAGAGGAGGCATAAGTAGAAATAATAAACTTGGATTTACAGATGCTATGATCATTGGTTTGGAAAATAAATTGGACAACATGAAAATTGAAATTATGAATATTGTTAGCAAACAAATGGAATTTTTGAAATTTCAACATAAAATGGTAGAAGAACAAGAGTCGATGTCTATTTATTATCTAAAGTATAGGAATAAATATCTTTTAAGGGAATGTCCTTCTGATGTCAAAGGTATTAACAAATGTGTGATTTGTGTAGGAAAAAATACTAACAAGCAGTGCCCTTCTATACTAGTATCAAAAGCAGCATTCGAATGAGAGCAATCCGAACCTGAGTCATTTCATAGCATGGGAGCAAAAAGAAATTGGCCTCAAGTAGGTACAAATATGGTTCCTAAACCTCCATATTTTTATGGTTATAATGCATCACCATATTCCTATCATAATTAAAATCACTCTCAACCTTGTCAACATGGGAATCACTTTCAGTATGGAAAACCTCCTCAACCTTGGCAAAAAGGATGGAGGGGGTCAAATCACTCTCACTCTTCCTATGTTGCACCTATCCAATCATATCCTACAATAGATACACCTTATCCCACGTCACAACCATCTTTACCTTCCTTACCTAAGTAAAGTCAGCCAATGCCATCATTAATTTACCACCACACTTTCAACCACCCTAACCACCTGCTTAACCGGTACCAAAGCCTAATAATGATGTGGCACAATTGATTCACTCTATTGAACCACTCCCTTCTCCCATCTACCAGACCTTTTCTTTTGGCATCCATGAGCTTCAATTGTGATCGAGAAGGGTAGTAAAATCAGAAAAACAAAAATAGTCCACGGTGATTATCGAGGAGAAAAATGAGGAGGAAACTCCTAATCATTCGAAATAAGCTGTCACCATTCAAACCGTTCCCACACATTTTGATTTTCCATCTTCTTCAAAACAACCTCCCTATCCAAAGAGGATAGTTATGGAGAAAAATGACTCCACTCCCAAGTTTAGTCTGGCTTCTAAGCTTAGGAATATTTGCATAAAGGTCCCTTTGCTTCAGGATATTAAAGAGATCCCATTATGTATAAAAATCATTAGGGAACTCTGTCTTAAGAAGGTAGGAAGGAAAAGAGTAGAACCTCAAACTATTCGGTTTGTTTGAAGAGCAACCAAGTTGATGACAAGATGTGCACAAATGGAGAAATATATTGATCCTTGAAACCTGGTTGTTTATGTCCAAATATGTGATATCCTTGTCCCCAATGTGTTGACAGACCTGTTGGTGGCCATTAATGTTATGACTAGGAAAACCATGGATTAACTTGGGTGGACCCATATTCATCCTACCCCTACTGTGCTTAAACTCACAGGCAGATCTAAAATCGAGCCAGAAGGTGTGTTGGATGATGTGGTTGTTTCAATTGATTCTTGGGAATACCCCATAGATTTTATTGTGCTTCAACCAAAAAATCATGTTGGTGGACATCTCTTGATTTTGGGATGACCATGACTTTCCACAACTGATGCTTATATTGGATGTCTCTCTACTGATATGTATATTTCCCATCGAGATACTAGGAGGAAAGTCATATTGTATCCACCTGCTATATCTATTCAGGAGCTGCGAGATACCTTAGGGATATACTATGACAGTAGTGATGAGGAGACTCGATCTATTTCTTTGATCCACCATCGTATCGAGTCAACCTAAGAGGGGGAGATATGAAACTTGAATAATCTAGATACAATGCCAAATTTTGACATTCTTCATCAAAATTTAGTTTATATTTTCAAGAGAGTTACAGTTCTCAACCTTCTTCATCACAGACTCTAGCAGCACCTCCCTGTACTATCGAGTCCGAGACCACTCTTGTTGACATTAGTCTAGAAAAATCTCTACACACCAACTCAGAACTTGATCCATCCCATCAAGGGCAGATTGTTATTCTGTTGCGAGATCTTCTTGATGCATTTGCATGGAGTTATGAGGACATGAAAGGTACACCTCATGAAACTTGCACTCATCATATTTGCATTCACGAGGGAGCTCAACCTGTTCGACGATGCCAAAGATGCATGAAGCCTATGCTAAGAGAAGTTGTGAAGGAAGAATTACAAATAATCTTAGATGCTTATTTCATTTATCCTATATCTGAAAGCCAATGGGTCTCACCATTAGTTATAGTCCCAAAAAAATATGGGAGATGGCGCGTTTGTATCAATTATAGAGAATTGAATAAAGCCACTCTGAAGGACTATTTTCCCCTTCCTTTTATTGATTATGTCATAGATACCCTAGCCGGTAAAAACTATTTTTCATTTTTAGATGGCTTTAGTGGATATAACCAAATTCAAATCGCACTCGAGGATCAAGACAAAACAACCTTGACAGGCCCATGGGGGACATTTTCTCACCGAGTGCTTCCCTTTGGGATGTGTAATGCCCCAGCTACCTTTAAAAGGGAAGTTCTGGCTATTTTTGTTGACCTCGATTGTGTAGAAATTTACGTGGATGATCTTTTAGTATTTGCTAATTCATTCCAAGAAGCCCTGAAAAATTTAGAAAAATAGTTTTTTCATTGCCAAGAAGCTCACCTTGAATTGAGTGATAAAAAATCTAGATTAATATGTGCAAATCCGAAGTGGTGGTTGGTCATTTGATTTCTGGGAAAAGTATCCAAGTAGACCCATCTAAAATAGAAGCTATTTTGCATCTTCCTACACCTAAAACACAAAGGGAAGTGAGAGGATTCCTGGGGCATGTAGGCTATTACCAAAGATTCATTGAGAAATTTTCTAGGATAGCTACCCCCTTTTCCAATTGTTAGCTAAGGATAGTGAGTTCTCTTGGTCCACAACATGCCAATAGTATTTTGAAACATTAAAGGAAAAGTTAGTATAGGCACTAGTTTTGAGAGGACCTAACTTGTCCCTTCCATTCCATATTTCATTTGATGCCTCAGATACTCCCATTGGTGCAACTTTAGGACATGAAGAGAACCAGCAACCCTATGCTATTTACTTCATTAGTAGAAACTTATGACCTATTGAACTAAAGTAGATAGTAACTGAGAAGGAGTTTTTAGCTATGATTTTTGCTCTAAATAAATTCAGACACTATATTATAGGATACAAAGTATTTGTACAATACATACTGATCATTCCGCTATAAAATACTTACTGAATAAACCATTGACTAGTGGTAGAGTGAGTAGGTGGTTACTTTTGTTATAGGAATTAAATGTCACTATTATTAATAGACCATGAAAATATAACGTTGTAGTTGATTATCTTTCTAGATTAGATAATCCTGGTGAAGTAAGTCATGTTGATGATGATTTCCCCGACGAACATCATTTTTCTATGTCAACAAACTCCCCATGGTTTGACGACATAGCCAATTATTTAGTCATAGGAAAGACACCAACTCACTTATTTGCTCGTGAAAAATGGAATATCATCCAAAAGAGTGCTTTGTATTCCTGGATCCAAGGGGGTCTCTTTTACACCGGACAAGATCTTATCATTCGTAGATGTGTAAGAGAGGAAGAAGTGTTTGACATTCTGAAATCTTCCCATGATGAACCTTGTGTGGGCCATTTCGCTGGCAAGAGAACTGCATATAAGATCTCATCAGCTAACTATTTTCAGCCTTCCTTCTTTAAGGATGCCAAACAATATGTCAAGTGATGTGATAACTACCAAGGAATGGGCGAGTGTGTCCAAGCCAATGAAATGCCTTTATGTCCTCAGGTTATGATTGAACCCTTTGAAAAATGTGTTATTGATTTTGTAGGAAAAATAAATCCAATATATTTAAATAAAAATCATATCTTGGTTTTTACATATTTTGTTACAAAAGGGGTAGAGTCTAAATTTGTTTCTTTCGCTACTAAAAATGTTGTTGTTGAATTTTTGTTTAATGAAATTTTCACTATATTTGGTGTTCCTAGAGAGTTTTTTATTGATAATGGATCGCAGTTTATTTCTAATCTGGTTCAGGGAGTCATGGATCAATATAAAATTTAGCACACAAAATCTACACTGTACCACCTGCAAGCAAATGGCCAGGTGGAATCTACTAACAAGGTGATTGAATCCATCCTTACCAAAATAGTAAATCTTCATAGAAAGGATTAGGCCACTAGGTTACATGAAGCCTTATGGGCTTATTGAACCACCCAGAGGAATAGTATGGGGCATACACCATATGAGCTAGTATACAGGAAACAAGTCCTTTTGCCAATCCAGTTCTAGATAAATCATTTTGAACTCTAGTCCAATTGGTTTTCGATCTCTAAGAAGCAAAATAGCAACATCTATTGCAGTTAAATGAGTTTATAAGGGATGATTTTCAACATAATGTGTTATTACAACGACAACACAGGAAGTGGCATGACAAGTGGATGAAGAAGAAGTAGTTCCAAGGGATTGGGTACTCCTCTATGGCTCTAAATTTAAACATTTTAAAGGGAAATTCCATACATGCTAGATGAAGCCTTATGAAGTGATAAAAGTTTTTGAAAATGGTGTTGTAGAAATCAAAACTATTGTTGGGTGAGAATTAGTATTTGTTGTGAACGGACATAGACTTAAAGTATATTTTTAACCCCTTACAAAGAAAAATTTTATGCAGAAAGTACAACAACAGTCTTAACTAAGGATGGTAGGTGGCCATGCCAATCTATTGCAAGTCTAGTTTTTCATTTTCCAATAAATAGAGGGAAAAAATGATGACAAAAATTAGAAAAGAAAAAAAATATTTTGAATGTGATTGTCAAAATCAGTTTACTGACATGATCACAGAAGGATCAGCCTCAAAACCAGCATGCTAGTAGGAGGATCAATCTCTAATAAAATGGGAATGTTGCTTGAACTTCATAAATGTTAACTTTCACTGAGAAGAGGCAGGTTTTTGTGAAATATTTGGTGCAATAGAAAAATTAGCAAAACTAAGCCCTTATCCAAGTTCTGGACAGTCAGCATGGGAAATCGTGTATAAGCAGCGCTCAATTCCCACTGCAGTTATTTTTGTTTAGCACTATTTGGAATAATTAGAGGTTAAACTATGCCTTTCTTATTATTCCTCTTTTGTAATTTTCCTCTAAGAATTCTTCTTTTTTTCCTATTGAGTTTAACCATCCCTTTCTTCAAAAAGAAAAATTTCCCTATCCAATTTCGTTTCTCCCTCTATTTTCCCTAGAAAATTTTCCCTATCCCTTTTCCTTATGTCCCTCTTGGTTTGTCTCACTCATGGATTCCCTAATGATTTCCTTCCCATTCTAAAAATTTATCCCTCTCACGCTTCTCTCTTCCTTCATGAGTTTGATTGCAGGATATGATGAGCCATCAAATATTTTATGGATCATATCAAGAAGAGCATGATAACATCGGGAACTAGTGAATAAAACTCCTCTTCAATTATGCAAATCTTTGAGATCCAGCTTGTATATTATATTTTTGTAAGAGACCTTTTTTTAAGTAAGTTGCAACACATTTGAGTGCAGGAAGATGTATTTCAGTATAGCAACAACAATATTTCTTAGTACAAGAATGAGTATTTTAGTGCAGGAACCACAGGTCTCCTTAGTACAGGAATATGCCTAGGAGTACAGGAATGCATGCCCCTAGTGTAGGAATTCATGCCCAACATCGAGAAGATGATCCAGGAATAGGTATTTTGTTTAGTACAGGAACCTTATCATGAGCATGAAATGGATGCATCACTTTGAGTTATGACATGCAATCATAATTTGTATATTTGATTAGACTTTTGCTTAATCATTGCTTAATAGGAATGGCATTTCTAAAGTACAAGGGAATTATAGACATTTAACCTTATATTAATTTAAGTGTTATATATACCCCATGCAAAGTCATGAAGTGATTGGGATATGCATGAAACCTCTCCATAATTAAATGTTAAACCATTTCAATTATTAACGATTGAGTCAATACCATATCATACCTTTTCTTGTTTTGATTTCAATCCTTGCTATAACCGCTACCCTTACGAGTCATCAATTCTCCACATACATTAGAATCATGCTCGTATCTGTAGCTTTTTCAAGACTGGATTTTTCATAAAGAAGGCATGACCATTGAGATTGCCCATATAGGAATATGCAGTGAATTCGGTATTGTGAATTCCCCAAGACATATAATGGATTTCTTTTTTTGAATTGGCACTCTTCAGTATTGTAGGAAAAGATTTTAATTTTTGAGTCATAATGGCACTTGTTCGTATAGAATCATGTTCCGTGAAGGTGCTGGAGTGAAGATTTTATTACAAGGACAGTCTACCCTTGTTGCAGGAGTCAGGATTCCTCCCCTTTCTACTTAAATTAGATGAGTATGGCTTGGCTGTCACGCTTGAATTTACTCTCACCTTTGATGGAAACACTCCGAGAGTTGGGTCCTTGGAATTTCAAGTCACTAAACAATCCATCTCACAAGCTATGGGGCTAGCAGCCACAGCAGAACAATGGTTCAAGAAGGGAGAAATTGAGAATGGAGCTTGGCGACATTTTCTTCTTGAAGAGAATAAAAACATAGATTGGAACACCGATTTGTAGAGGAAAGCCATGATGGAAACGTGGAAGCACCTATTGTATATTTTGTAGAAATTCCTCACCTGTGAAGGGAGGTATTTGATGACATTCCTGTACCACATCCACTTACTACTTCAATTTAAGTCTGGTAAGTTAATCAACTTCGCTTATTTTTTTGTTGAAGAGAGTAGAGAAAATGTCAAAAAGTGTCCAAAAGATTCAAGAACATCAAATAGGGTTTAAACATTGTCACTACGGTCTGATTGTAATTTTAATTAAGAGGGAATTAGAAGAAAATGGAATGACGTCGAATGCGTTTTTGGAAGCTTTTTAGAGATAAGTCACGGTGGAGCAACCAGAGAAAAATGGCAAGGCTATTAAGAATAATTTTGGCCAAAAGAATAGGTTACCAATCCCGAAGAATGGTAAAGATCCAGAGATCAAGGTCAAGAATCCCCAGTCCAAGAAGTCGACGTGTAAGGAATAGGAGAAACCTATAATTGAAACCCTTGACCCTTCGAAGAGATTGACTAGGAGGTCTTTGAGAAAACGATGTGTCCCCTCAAAAGGAGACCCTGCTATATCAACCTCCCTGATCATCATTGGTGATTTGGAGGAATGTACCCCCTCTATAGACTCTCATGCAGATAACCCATTATCTAATTCACCCACTTAAAAAAAATCTCTCTCTCCTATAAGACGTTGCAGTTCGTCTAGTGTTCAGTACAAAACATGTGGATGAAGATAACATTCGTCTAGAAACTCTGATTAAGAAAGTGAAGAAAATGAAAATGTCTAAATTATAGGATGCAAATGCAGAAAAGAAGCCGACAGTAGACCAGACTAAGGGCATTATTCCTCTGATTCTAGAAACACATTATGAGACAACCCTTGTTGAAGGAGTTCCAACAAAGGAAGAAGCCAAGGAGGAAAATCCTGCTTTTTATATGCACAGTCGAATTGAAGAATTGAAACAACAAATTTTTTCACTTGAAGTATTAAATCAGACTATGGAGGACCAGAACATGATGATGCAAGGCAAGAATGTTGAGTTGATGAAAGAGGTGCAGGAAAGGAAACAACAAAAAAAGATATGGAAGTTTCGAGCATCTAAGTGCTACATTTTCCTTAGGAAGGTAATGAAACACCTGACGAAGGTCCACAGTGGAAAGACAAAGATAGTGAAGACTGGGATTAGCATTCAAATTCAAGACTAAGGGGAGTCTTCCATGTTGTTTTTTGTAGAAGGTAAGGTTGTGTGAGGACACACAATGAGATGGGGATGGGAGGCTTTTGGTCACCAAAATTTATCTACTTTTAACCTGAATTTCACCCTATTACACCATCCAAGCCCTTTGTTTTACCCATGGGACCTAACCCTTGCACGTATTCCTGTACTCCTGCACGAATTTTGATATTGTGGGTTATATGAACTTAGATATTATCTTTCTTTTTTTTTGAAGCAAGAGATTTTCCTTCTATTTGAAAAACCCAAAAGTATAGTTACAATAAGTACAAAAGGCCTGCAGAAATGTGGGCCTATCAAACCATCGATAACGAACAAACAAAGAAGAGAGCCACTGAACCAACTCAAGTCCAAACTAATGAACACACTGTCCCTACGTTAACAAGGAGACACAAGGACAAAGCCCGCGTCACCTCCCATACAAAACACTCAAAGGATGGACAAACGTGCAACCCACCAACTATCCCGGTGAGATTTGACCGTTGATTGCCCTCGCCCAAGAAGGACGACGCAGAGAGAAATCGGAGAGCTAAGATGCGTGGTCTTTATGGTACAACCCCACCAACTAGCACCGTCGATTTCCCTCGCCAGAAATGGACGGCGTGGAGAGATATCGGAGAGATGAGATACGAGGCCTTTAAGTCACGATCGAGGGTGGTTTTAAGACCCCCCCCCCCCCCCCTGCCACGTGTAAAGAACTGACTGGAATCTCTCTCAACAAGCGAAAACCACTTACCATCCGGGGGCCTTGTGATCAAAATAAAACCGTTGCTATCCTAGTTTTCCACACCAAAAGAAAAAATGCAAGGCAAAATCATAGAGGGAGCTGACCTGCCTTTCCATCTGCTTAACCCAAAAATGACGCTAACTACCGAAACATTCTGGAACTGCATAGGAAACCTTGTGTCGTCTCTCAAGGAAAGAAGGAGATAAGGTTCCATACCCCAAAGGAATAAATCACCAATGCAGAGAAAGCCCTAAATCAAGGAGCTGACCACCAAATTGAGAAAAAGCAGGCAAAAAGAGCATTAATCTTGGTCTACTCCTCATGCCCAACAATCAAAAATTTCTTTGTCCTCTGTGGCTTGAGCCCTCAGAGAGATTTTAGCCTGCTTATATGCATCTCCTGCCATTTCATTTCTATTTTACAATCTAGATTAGTCACTCTAAGGTTGGCCAGAAGATCTGCAAGTTTGTTGGCCTTCCACCGAACATGGTTGAAGCTAACCATTTGTAGACTTTGGAGATGTCTTTGGATTCTCTGGTACACTTGTATTAGTCTCCATTGTTTTGAGACTCTTTCAGGAGTTGTACCATAGCTGATTTTCTTGACTGCATTTATAGAAATTTTGGAGTCTGCTTCGATGAGAATATTTGAGTTGTTATTGAGTTTAAGAAGCTCTAGACATTGTTCCAAAGCCATTAATTCAGCCATGTTATTGGAAGCTTGGCCTAAATGATAGTGGAAGGAAAAAATTATTTTTCCATCTTCATCTCTTAGGACACCTCCATAACCTGCAGTCCCCGGGTTGCTTTTAGAAGCCCCATCAATGTTGCATTTTAGGTAACCATTTGGTGGAGGATGCCAGAACTCCTTTTCCCTTTCCACCATTATTTCTTTTTTCCTCAGACAATTGAGGATGATCTCATGCATTCCCAACTGCTTGAGAGTTCTCAATTCAAGTGCCGTGGGAGGATTCAAGGGATAACTGTGCAGAGTGGTGGACACAGTTTCCTTTATCTGCTTTAAGATCAATTCCATCAAGCAAAGCGGAGTAGTTTTTTCATCCTTGAAAATTCTTTTATTCCTTTTTTTCCAAGCATTCCAGATAATGAAGCTTGGTGTAAAGGTCTAGGACAAATTAAAGATCTCGTTCTCTGCAAAGTCTTTTCTCCACTCGTTCAGGGTGTTAATAATTCTACCTTTGTCTCTGTCTCTCTGTTGAAAAATGGTTTTGAAAGAATCCCACAACTAAGAGGTATAGGTGTAGCTATTGAGAATATGCTCCATAGTCTCCTCTTGAGCCTCACATAATTGGCATCTAGAAGACCCCGTCACTCCCGTCTTCTAAATGTTATTCCAAATTAGTATTTTCTTGTGATGAACTAACCACATAAATAGTTTGATCTTCACCCATCCTTAGTGATTCCAAAGCTTTTTCCAGGACCTAGCCAAAACGCAGGGCTCTATGTTAAGAGAAATTCTTTTAGCCTCCTTAATATTAAAGATTTCTTCTTTGTTTTGGCCCCATATTAACTAATCCTGCCCATATGTAACAAGAATCTTCCTCTGTTCCAATATTTTCATGAGTTCATATGTTTTTTCTTTTATGGGGATGTCCGCTCTGCAATCTATTTTCCTCCAGTTTCTCCATTTCTCAGTGTCCTGAGGAAGATTCCAGAAATCCCTGACTCTTATTAGCCCTTGGAGATTAGTTTCTTGCTTGATGCCTAGAAAGTCCTCCCTTAACAACATCGGTTCATGCTTCCATTTATCTTCATAGAAGAGAGCCTGATCTCCTACTCTGATTTCCTAGAAGCTGTTGTTTTGAACCAGGCCTCTATTTTCCCAAGCTTTATTCTATATGCGAGAACCTTTTATGTTCCCTAACATTCTGATGAGCTCACTCATTTGCCAGGAGCTTGCATATTTCTTTTTCCAAGTATTAGCCCATTGTGCCCCTGGTTCTTTAACCCATCTCCACAAAAGTTTAGCTCCTAAAAAAGTACTTAGAATCTCCTGATCATCTAAGCCTAGGCCTCCATGTCTTTTGGGCTTGCGAATTTTATCCCAAGACACAAGGGCCCATTTCTTTCTGGTTTCCTCCTTGCCCCAAAGAAAGTCTCTCTAAATGTTCCTGAATTGTTGTAAGACCCCTTTGGGAGCTGGAGGGCTGATAAGAAGAAAACAATGATAGATTGAAGAATTTCCTTCATTAAAATAAATCTACCAACAAGGTTCAACACCCTATAAGTCCATCATTTGATCTTGCCTTGCATCTTGTTGAGCACCGGTTCCCAGAAACTTTTGTGCATTAGTTTATCTAACAGGGGGATACCCAAATATTTTGAAGGGAGGACCTCGCTTTGGAAGCCCAGAATTCTAGATATGTTCCTTTGGATAGCAATGTTAGTGTTTAAGAAAAAAAAATTGATTTGGAGAGACTGACTTCCATACCTGAAGCTGAGGCAAAGTCATTTAAGATATTCTCTTATACTATAGCTTCCTTGATTGTGGGGATGCCCTGCAGCATGGTGTCATCCACAAATTTTTGATGAGTCAAGGCTTGGTCGTTCTCCATTAAATGGAGACCTTTGATCTTCCCTAAGCCTTTGGCCTTTTTAATGGTTCGGCCCAATCCTTCCATCATGAGTATGAAGAGGAAGGGAGAGAGGGGGTCACCCTGCCTGAGACCTTTGGAAGGTGTGAAGGTCTCTTAGGGCGAGCCATTTACTGGAATTGAAAAGCTGGGTGAAGTAACCAAAGCCATAACCCATCTGATCCATTCATGATCAAATCCAAAAGCAGAAAGGACCTTTTTGATGTAAGTCCAGTTCACCTTGTCATACGCTTTTGCAATGTCTAGTTGTATGATCATATTGACTTGCTTTTTGCTAGTGAGAGAGTGAACAACCTCGTGGGCCTGAATAATATTATCCAGGATTTGCCTTCCTTCAACATAACCAGACTGTTCCCCAGAAATAAAAGAAGGAAGAAGAGGTTTGAGTCTATTGGCCAAGATTTTGGAAATAATTTTGTAAACATCATTACATAAAGCAATGGGTCTGAACTTATCAAGAGTCAGGGCAGAGTCCTGTTTGGGGATCAGGGAGATGAAAGAGTTGTTGAGTGCTTTCATAATGGATTTACTTTTCTGGAGTCCTCTACCACTTCCAAGATGTCCTGTTTGACCACCTTCCAACAAGCTTTGAAAAAATCAACATTGAAACCATCTAGACCTAGAGCTTTGGCATTCTACATGTCTTTGATTACCATATTGACCTCTGCTTCGGTAACTAGTTTGTTCAGGTTAAAGTTATCTTCTTTTGACACCATCCTAGGAATATTTTTTATAATTTCCTTGATGTGTTGTTCTCTATATGGATTATTTTCATTTGTGATGCCTCTAAAACATTGAACCAACACACCTTCAATATTCATGTGAGAGGTCTAAAGCTCCCCATCATCATTCAGTATTGAGGAGATTCTATTGTGCTTTCTATTGGTAATGGTGGAACGGTGGAAAAAACAAGTGTTTCGCTCACCTTCTCTGAGCCATTGCACTCTTGACTTTTGTCTCCAAAAGATTTCCTCCTGTTTGCATAAATTATCCCAATCTAGGTTGAACTTTTCAGCTTGCTCACTTTTGGTTTTATCAAAACCATCTATGATCATTGCTTGGTGTAGTTCGTGCAGTTTGATCTCTACAAATTTTTTGTTCACAAAAATGTTACCAAAATCCTTCTTGTTCCATTCTTTGAGTCTGACTTTTATGTGCTTTAGTCTTTTATGGAGGAGGAACATCTTGGATCCCTGAACCTGAAGCTATTCAGACGACCATTTTTCAATGTTGTTGATGAAGTTTGGGTGAGAGAGCCAAATATTCTCAAATCTAAAGGGTCTGTTTCTGGGAGCATCAATTCCCTTGATTTCTAGTTGAATTGGCCAGTGATACGAGCCTCCGAATGGGAGAATACTTGTAAATATTTCTGAATTTGTGAGCATCAGCTTCTCAGAGATCAAAAATATGTCTGATTTGGAGGCAACCTGAGCATTGCCTCCTCTTTTGTTGTTCCAAGTAAAAAGACCGTTATGCATTTCAGATTCAACCATTTTCATGTCTTCTGTGAAAGAATGGAATCCTACTGAGTCTCTACTAAGGATTCTGGTGCCTCCTTTTTTTTCCGAAAGAGATTTAATCATATTAAAGTCTCCTCTAATGACCCAAGGGATTTCTTCATGTCTGCTTCTGAGATATACGAGGGAGTTCAGAAACCTAAGCTTCTCATCAATTTTCTGAGGACCGTATACATTCGTAACCAGGAAGGTCTATGACATTCCCATAGGTTGAATGGTAGTTGATAAGTAGTTTCTTGTCACCTCTGCATCTACAATGCTAACTTTTTGGGGGTTCGAAAGGGTGAGAATACCACCCGCTATGTTCTCTGCTTTGACTTCTAGAAACTCAAATTTCCTGAGCCATTTGTTATGGATTTGCTTTATTTTTTGAATGGAGAATTTTGTTTCTTGAATAAAGATTATGTCTGGCATTGCTAGTTTCATTCTATTACTTAGCATTCTATGTTTTCTTTTACTTCCTAGACCTCTGATATTCCATGATATGAACTTCGTAAATAGAGATTTGTAAAGGAGTAACTGGTTAGATCTTTCATCTTACCCGAATCTATCATTAGCTTTTCGCACTCCATCAGAAGCTCATGTTTCTTTTTCCTGCCTCTCTTTTTGCCTGGATTTCTGGTGGCTAATCTTGGAATTAATTTCATGGTTTTCACCCATCTATGCTCCTATTTGTGGATGTTTGTACCTTTCTCCATTCCTCGTTCCTGAGTCTTCCATAAAAACAACTAATGTATCATGTATCATTCTTCTTGATGCAGAGATTCTATTCCTCCTTTGGTTCCCTACTCAAGAATCCTTCCAGATCCAATTTTTCCTTGTCAACGATTTCTTGTAGTTCATGATCTTCCATGTCTGTTTCACTTTGGGTCATTTACTGGTCCGTTTCCATCTCTGTTTCACTTCTCATGGCTTCTTTTCGAGAGTCAATACCTGGAGACGGATTTGTGTTCTCTTTTTTTCATTTTACCTTAGCATCATCCTCCTGACATTGAATCTCTCTTGTACTTTCTTCAGGCTCTTCTAGCACTTGAAACTTATTCTGACTACCCTTTCGCCCCTTAGTGTGTTGTTGTTTTGGCCCTTTTTTTCCTCCTCTTCCTCTGCTAGCCACTTTCTGGAAGCTTTCAGTATCCTTCATTGTATTAGATTTTTCTTTGTTATCTTCTTTGCTGAGACGACATTCTCTTAGTAAATGCCCATGTTCATGGCATCTTCGACATCTGAAGGGGATGTGTTCGTAGTCTACCATCTGCACCCATTCTTCATCGTGAACTTCAAGGAGGACTTCATCTGGAAGTGATCCTGATAGATCCATTTCTACACATATCCTAGTAAAGGAGGTGTATTTTCCTCTTCTTGTGGCTTTAGAAGCTTTGACAAAGTGTCCTAGTTTATTGCCAATGGCAGCCAACGATTCAGTTTGCCAGTAGTCAAGAGGTAGAGAGTAGAGCCTTACCCACTCAAGAACCAAAGAGAAATTCTCCCTCTTTGGGACAAATTTCATCCTCCAAGGTCTCATATAGAGACCTGCCGCAGCGAAAAAATAGGGACCTCCTTCAAATATTTTGTCTTTATCTTCGATGTTTGAGAACACTACTGTGAAGAATCCTTTTGACCCTAGATGTAAGTCAATGCTTCCTTTGGGTTTCCAATGATACTTGATCCATGTCTGTAAAGCCTTTTCTATGGGCCATAGTCCCATAAATTTATAGATAATGGCATAGGTTCCCCTGTGTTCCCTGTGCTCCTACAGAGCAGGATCATTTAATATTACTCGAGTAATTTCTGCTTTCAATTTGCAAGGTCCTTTCTAAGTTTTATCTCTTGGGCCTAGAATTTTTTCTTCTTCCTCTTTGTCCTTTGTGCTGCTACTTTCTTTTTCTCTAGTCCCATCCGTGTCTTTTTCAATGCCCATGTTACTATTGTTCATATCGCCTTTACTAGTTTCAGCTGGTGATTTATTTCTGCTGGCCACTACATCATTGTAGGAGGGAGCCGAGCTCCCTCCCCTGCCGGCCTTCATTAGAATCGAACCCTACTCGCTATGGTCGCCCTGGTCGCTACGTATCTCCCACCTCCGCTTCCCTTCTGAATTTAGATATTATCTAAAAAGGTCAAAATGGTTTATTTTTTCTTTGCAACTTATATATTTTCTTTCCTAAGGAGGCATGATAGAGTGAAAGTATTAACCATTATAGAAGATGATGGGTGCAGGAACATTCTTATACCAAACCCATTCGTCTACTTGTGGGACAGCCGGAAACATTATCATAGCTCAATGCCAAAGATTATTCTAGTAAGCAATCTGCACACATTTCTTATCAAAGATCAGTTTCACTCTAGATTAGGCTTAGAGCGTTGAAGAAAACACAGAATATGGAAGCTAGGGTTTCGACCAGTTTTAGCCTTTTCTAACAATAGAGAGCCTAAAGTTGTAGTCTTGTTAATTTATTTTAACGAAAATGAGCCAGGAGATGTATATTTAATAGGGTCTTTAGGTTAGAATAGGGACGATACTCTGTAGAAATTCTTCTTCCATTGTAATTTTGTGCCACCATAATTCTGGGTTGGATCCACTAATCCACGATGTATATCTGCAACTATTGAATTAATACAAGGGGTTATGTCAGTTGATTACTATAGTAATTCTTTCCTTTGATGCATTTTGTGAACTACTTTTTGCAAAGGTGTGTTTTGAATGTATTTCAATCCTGCAAGAGTGAGTTGTTTCGATAATAGTTTTTATTCTTGCAAGGCGATTAATTTCGTTTACGCAAGTGTGTTTCATTTCTGAGTACAAGTTTGCAAGTATTCTCGGCAAACAAGTTTGACTTAGGATTGATTCGTTAGTTATACTTCCCCGAGTCTGAATGAAACCCTATTCACCTTGCGAGGAACTATAACTGTGTCTACTTCCCTATGGGAATAGCCTAGTTGAGGACTAGAATCCATTGTGGGACACTTTGAACTAAAACCTCCATTTGATAAAGGCATAGATTTGGTTTATATGGTGACAGTTGTCTAAAAGAGAAGGGATGCTCTGATTCTTAGACTAGACGTTCATGCTTACATGAAGAAGCTTTCTATAATTGCAACATATATTTCCTTTGATTCCTAAAGTGCTTTTTCTTTTGAATTAATAATAGAGGAGTCATGTGATTATGTGTGATTTATTCTCTGCTATGATTTACTTTGCCATCAATTCATAGTTAGAACCCTTTACATTTCATGCAAGTGCTTTGGAAGCTTGGTACAGGAATATTGGTTCTCTAGTACAGGGATATATGTCTCGGCCTAGGACTCGATACCTTGGTACAGTAACAATGCACCCTGGTTCAGGAACCTAGAGGCCTAGTATTAAGTAAGGTTACTCAGTGTAGGAACTGAATATACTTCTGGTATTAGAAATTCATTATAGTACAGGAATATTATTCTAGTACAGGAACTCTATTTCAGTGCAGGAACGTTGTTGCAGTGCAGGAATGCAGATTCAGTCCAGGAAGGAAAATTTGTAATAGAGACAAATGTACCTAAAGGTATGATTATTTTTTCTGTTTCATAATTTCATTTGATACTCGGTCTCAAATGGTTCTTTTCCTTTCTTTCATTGACCCGGATTGTTTATGCTTTTGAATTCCCTTCATTAAGATTTTGCAAGTATTTCCTTTTGAATGATTGACACCAAAACTCTGGTGGTGTTATTTTCTTTTCATTCTTTTTTATTCTGCAAGTGTAGTTACCAGATATAGAAGTGGATTTGGCAAAAGTTCATAGCAATATTCTTGGATATTTTGTGCTACGCCTCTAAGATTACGTAGCCCCGAGTTGACAATTAAGTGTTGAAGGATTTTGTTGAATTACAAATCCAGCACCCAACAAAGATTAAAAAATAATAAAATAAATAAACTATTTTTTCAACTCGTATTTTCAACTTATCTCCCTAAGATTTTACTCAAATTTCCAGCGGAAGTACTCTCAACTTATCTCCCTAAGATTTTACTCAAATTTCCAGCGGAAGTACTCATTGGATGCAAAATTTAATTCCTCATCCAAGAAGTACCCATGTTGTATACTTTCGATCGACCTTGCTACACAAAAAATGAGAAATACATGGAAAAAATGTGATTGCAATCACGTTTTTCATGTATTCATATTTTATCATGTAGTAAACTACATCGAAAGTATGCGATATGGGTACTCATTGGATGAGGAATCAAATGTTGCATCCAATAAGTGTTACCATTTGAAACTTGAGTAAACCAATAGGGAAATAAGTTAGAAATACGAGTTGAAAAAATAGTTTTTTTCTTCTTTCACTATAAAATTTGATGATGTAATATAATTTTATTTTATTATTTCTATTATTATTTTATAGTTTCCTTAGAAGGCCCATTTTAGAACTCAAAATTCCCCTAATGATCAGTTAACGGATATCTAGTTCTAGAATAGAGAGAGACTTGAGTTCTTGAGTTTAGTTAAGTAGTTTGATTTTTTTTAACTCAATTGACTTTGAGTTAACTAGTTGCAACTACTAAAATTAGCGCTAGTAGGTCATGCAATTTGAATTGTCTATAGATATTGAATGAAGGCACATATCTATTTATTCATTGTACACAATTTTTTTCTATAGAGGCTTGAGAAGCAAGCCGAGAAATTCCTATTTTTTGGGTCCATATTTGTGCTAGGAAATCGAAGCTCCTAACAGTCCTTATTTTCCTATGTGTTGGGCAAGTGTTGTGTCGCGGGTTGATCAGTATTGCAACATAGCTTCATGCTTGAAGCAATTTCTATGTAATAAATCGGATTGCTCAGTTGATTCAAAACAAGCAAGATAGGCTTTTCCCACTTTAGTTCCCCTGATATATTTTTTGTTTTATATGTGATTGTGTTTCTATTCATTGTTTTATTTCTACAAAATTCTAAGAGAGAAATCTTATATATTTTTCTCTCATTAACCGTTTCAAGATTTCAAAATTTTCTACCACATAATTAATATTTTTTTGGGGGTTCCTTCGTATTTGTTGATTGTACTTTCAATGGTTCTAGTAATTTCACTAGTTTGTTGATTTTGTTATTTTAACTATAAATTATATAAAATATTTAATAACATTTATATGGTTGGTTTTTCTATTTTAAATATGAAATAAAATATTTAATAATATTTATATTGAAATTTGGTTTGAAGTTAATATATTTAATAATATTTATATTGAAATTTGGTTTGAAGTTAATAAAAAATACAAACTATTTGTAGTAAATTTATTTTATAAAAATTAAATTTTGTTTACAGATTATAACTAAAGCATATACGAGGCACGTGATTTTAAAAGTCAATTTGAAACAATAAAATATTAATAACATTAATGAATTTCCGAATATTCGTTAACAAAGTAATTAATTTTAATGGAAAAAATTTATCGTCAGAAAGTCAGAGCACACTCACATCAACCCCAAGAAAACCAAAGAGGTGAAAAGCTAATATTTTACTGTTACTATTCATCTTATTTTGATTCAAAAAATTCAATGTCTTATTATATTATTCAATACAATTAATAATAATAATAGTAATTATTATTATTATTATTATTATTAATATTTTTTTTTTTTATTATTATTATTATTATAAATGTATACAAATTAATTTATGGTAGATTTTTCAAAAAAATAATAGGTATTATGGTGAAGAGCTTAAATAAAATCAGAAAATTATTTTATTTTTGTTTTCAAATATATATTTAAGAGTAGTCACAAATCAAAGGTTAAAATTAATTTTAAAAGTAGTTTTACACTTTTGAATTTCGTTACATATTTTTCTAAATTAAATTTTTATATAATTATATTAATATGCATGTTTATCATATGGGAGTTTCACTGGGAGACCAATACCATACCACCTAGGTTCATATTGGGGGATATATATTGAGGAAAAAAAATGGCATAATATATTAGGGAGTATATAGGGGGTGAAGGGTTGGAAACCAATACCATACCAGGTGGATTCATATTGGGGGATATATATTGAGGAAAAAATGGGATAATACATTAAGGAATATATAGGGGGTGAGGGTTTTATACTGGCAGGTATAAAAAATGGCGGTCAAACTTAATGAAAAATAAAAAGGGGTATAAAAAATGTTAATAAAAAAATAGATACCTACAATATCTAGTGAAATTGGGGGTATTTTAAATTGGGAAGGTGTATTGGGTTTGTATTGGTAGGGGGTTAAATAATGAGTCAAATTAAGGGTATTGTTTAATATGCCATGAATGCACGAGATATGTTAGAGCTTCATTGAGTGAAGCCCCAGTGGTTTATCTTACTTTCAAAAATTTAATTTACTTATCGATATTTATTAAGTAGATAATAGAGATTTAACCTCTTTGAAATATTTAAATATTCTTAGTAGTATAAAAAATTCAAAGGTTAAGATTATTTTCAATTTCGTACTATATAAGTTATGGTTTAGGTTCATTGAGTGAAGCCCCCGTGGTTTATCTTACTTTCAAAAATTTAATTTACTTATCGATATTTATTAAGTAGATAATAGAGATTTAAACCCTTTGAAATATTTGAATATTCTTAGTAGTATAAAAAATTGAAAGGTTAAGATTATTTTCAATTTTGTACTATATAAGTTATGGTTTTTTGGGCATGTGGTATTGATAAGCCATGCTATTGACCCATAGTATTTTAACAAAACCTATTTATAAATTAAAAATCTCCAAGGTAAAGTGGGAATAAATCTCCATGAATAAGAATAATCTTCAAAGTTTTTTCAAATTTATATATGTTTAACTTATATATTAATCATTTTTATAATATTAATAATGATAATTTAAAGTAAAATCATTATTATTATTATTATTTATTAACAATTTAGGACTTATTATGAAGTACCATTTTAATTTATGTGGATTTAAATAATAATTTAAAATAAATCTACTTTTATGACCCCTTTTTTAAATTTTGACAATGTGACATATATCATGGAATGTTTATTTTGATAAGATAAGAATTTATTTATTTTAAGAAACCAAAGGTAGAATTAAAATAACAAACATATGTTCCTATGACAACTTGAAAACAATATTATTAAAAAGTAGCACTCTATTATAGTTATCTTATTAGTTGTTGAGAAATTCAGAATATGGAAACTTATTATTATTATTATTAATGACATTAGTGTTTTTCTTTAAGTCGAAAAGTTACTATTAATCAAAAAGCATATAGAAAGATGTCAAAATGCATGTGGTCTCATCCTAACTACATTTTTTAGCCAATGCAATAACCATAGAACATATAAGAAGCAAAATTTCCAGCTGAGAAGTTCGTAGCATGAGAGGCCTAACATACGAAAAACGAGAAGAACAAGAAAAACACTAGTGTTCATAATCAGTCTTTGGAGGTAACAGAATTGTCATTATATGGCACTATACCTGGAGGAGGAGGAGGGCAATACATGCGATTGATATGGTGCTCAAAGTGAGAAAGCCAAGTTTCCAATTTTTCAACTTTCTATGTCAACAAATTTTACTTGTGCCACATAACCACCACCCTTTCATGAACATGGCATTGGAAGTAATGGAGTTGTTTATGTTTTACCATAATAACCTCCCACTCCTCCCTTCGGCCTTGACCGAGAGTCGTGGTGGTTACTATATGCCTGGAAGAAGCCCAACGTATTGACCTTGTCTATCCTTGACAGCTCCGACCCTGAGAGTCCATAGCACAACTGTGACCCTGTCCTCGGCCACCTCTTCCTATGCCACAACCACATTGAATTAACATATTGTTGCGACTAGCTTCCATGGAAGCTGTAGAGGCTCTATTACCCCCATGCCCCACACCCCTCATTGAACCTGCACTGCACCTAGATGTTCCACCACACACAATTGTGACACCAACCCAAGAACCTACAAGAGTAGGTAAATCTTCCGACTATGGTAGGGCCAAGGTGTGGGAGGGACGAGGGCTAGGCTTCATGATAGAAAGTAGAAGGAAGCCAAAGTCTTGGAGATTTGAGAACCGCAATGTGTAACCGCCTTCCACTCGTGACAAAGAAAACCCCACTACATACCAAACAAGAAAGATTATCCAACACAAAAATTCCCACCATAGGAGATTCACCACCAAACTAGAACCAAACCAAACCAAAACACACAAGAGAGACCAAAACGAAAAAGACCGGATGGGAAATAAAAAATAGAGCAGGAGAGAAAATTGAAAAGTCAGTTCCTAGATTCCAAACCAACACCAAATTCGCAGTGGGATGCTGGAGAGAGATCTGGAACTACTGACCTCGACAAGGAAGAACCTTGAGGTGAGAACGCCCAGAGACCAACATTTCCCTTGAGCCAATTCCATAACCCAAAAGGAGACAAGACCACTAGAAGAACTAAAGCTGGTAAAACAAGAAGTGGACACCATCCATAATCCACCCAAGAAGCACCCACCAAAATACCAAGGTGAGAAACCCAGAGAGTGTAAGGAAATTAAAGCCAAAACCAACCAGAGCCGCAGATGACATGCCCTCCAGTTTAGGACAGAAAGGGAAATATTCTAAAAATGCAGGAATGAACGAGAGAATTTCGGATTAGGCCCGCAAGAGGGACATAAGAGAGACAACCACCACCCTAGCCCAGGTACCAGACGAGATAAGAGCAGAGAGGGGTATGCAATACTTGAGGAGTCATAGAACAACCAAAGAACTTTACAAACCATGCAATATAATTTAGAGTAAGATGATGCCATTGAGTCTCATATCTAAGTGAATCGAATGCACACAGACAAGGATGAATGGTTCGCACAAGCAAGCACAGAAAAAATTATTGTCATGTGGTGAAAAGGCTAACGTCGTACCCTCCCAAAATTAACCAAAGCCATCTATCAATATTTTATAATAATTTTTGAATATTTTTGTCGATTAATATTTTTAACTAATATAATTACCATAATTTAATTTTTAAATACTTATTAACTAATTACCATTATTAATTAAATGACCATAAAATATGTTCAAAAGGTTCATGAATCATTATAATTATGTGAACGTAAGTTTGTTTTAAATTTTAGATTATTTAAATTTTATTTTCTTCCAATCGTAATCTTACTCTGTCATTGTGTTGTATAAATGTTGTTAACTTATTTGTGATTACTTCTTGTAGAAATTTTCATATTTATGTTGAAACGTATTCCGCTAAAATATTGATTTTTATCTCTCATATATATATATGTCTAAACGTGTCGTTTTTTTAATACTTGGAATATAGATTTTTTTTCCCAGTACGAAAAAAGATAATATTGTATTGATTTATAATAAAGGTTGTACATAATCCTCATACATAATTATCATAAGTCCATATCATATGCCAGTTTGGTAATGACTGAAAACCAAACATATGATGACCATATCAGCAGAAAGTAGGGAGGTCCATATATCCTCGAACGAGTTTGAAAACTGAACATTATCCATATACAAAATAGTATAAATAGAGTTGTGGATATTAATATATACAAACACCCATCAACTGAATGATAAGTTATAAGTAGAGACATTCCAGAACCAAAAAGTGCTCCACAGAAATGTGCGAGATATCATAATTACAAAATATAATACTATATATGCATGGATGAAAGATCGCCTGTAGGGTCTACAGGGGTCTAGTATGAAATCACCATCTAACGAGGAGGTTGAATCAGAATATATGTCATTTGGATTGGGTGAAGCTAGCCTCGTTGAGGACACTGTTTAGAGACCAATGGCTAGGCATACAATAATTACAATATTATAAAAAATATAACAGTCATCCAATATTATGTCAAGAAACTATATTCACATTATAGACCTACAATGTCATCAAGGAAAAAACAAAAGTTAGCAGGGAGGATTTATTTAACCGCGGAGAGGAAAATATTCTATAACTATGTTTTTCTGGTTGATAGTAATAGTAATGTGCATCATGCCTATAGGACCAGTTAGTCCCCTCTTTGATAGCTCATCTGCAGTCATATTTTGTTCTCTATGGACATGTTCTAAAGATGAATTATTAAGAGGGGTCCATAAATTTTCAATTCTTGTTAATCATCCAAGAATTAGGGGGTTGGTGATTCTAGCAGTCCCGAATATGTGTTGAATTATTACTTTGGAGTCCCATTGATGTGGATTAGGGGAATATCTTTAAAATGGATGAGCCATAACAGACTCCATAGGGCCATGGCCTTAGCTTTTGTGTCGTTGCCTCTACCTCCATGCAAGAAGACACTATAGCTCTGTTCCATAGATATGACCAGCCAAATACCATAGCGACAAACCCACTGTTGAGCAATGGCACTAAAGAACCCCATCGGGTATCTCGGTTGAAATCCATTATTGCTTTGACATGATATTGCCTTGGATATTTTTTGTTTAGGAGAATATAAGCAGTGACAGGTAAGAATTTTGTGAAAAACACTGTGAAAGTTCCCAGAGTTGTTTTAAAAAATGTATTTGTTCTGCCACTTCCAGATTTTGCAAAAAAGGATTGGCGGAAGTATTCTCCATTTAGCCCTTTGGGATCGCCACCATTGAAGGCAATCCTTAATGCAAACATATTGTAGAAAAAGGAAAACCAAAATGAGAAGAGAGACATTTCCAGAGATGTGTGGTGTGGGGGCATGAGAGGAAAATGTGATTATTATTTTCAATATCTATCTTGCAAATGGCGCAGATTCTAGGGCCATGCCAAGACCGCTTTTGCAGATTATTCCAGGTTAGATTCTTGTTATGGAAAACAAGTGAAGAGAAGAGAATAATTTTGTTGGGGATGTTGGTTTTCCAAAAAGTAAAGAAAGTATGTTCCTCAGTAATGTTTGTGGTCTCAGAGCAAAGAGAGAGATATATATCAACGACATTAATATTATCATGTTTCATCCTCCCTGTCTAGATAATCTTATCTTGGTTCCCCTCATGACATAACCTGAGTTGATTCATTCTAGTCACAATGTGTTTCCATTCCATTCCCACATATGTGACAAACCCACGTCTATAGCATATTTCTAGATAGGATGCAGACCCCTCCAAGTAGCAATGACTTGCCCCCATTAAAAAATGCCTCTATTGTTAAGTGATGTGATGAGGTTCAAGGATATTGTCAGCATCCCCATATCCTAGGATCTGGTAAGCTTCAATAAGAATTTGGTGTCCCGTGCCAAACACCAAGCCACGTATTGCATAAAAATCTTGGATACCTTTTGGAAGTTGAGCCAGATGGTAGGTCACGATTTTGTCCCAATAGTTCCATTTCGAAACCAGTATGTGAAATCATGGTTTTTGAGATATTTTTGTTTAATGAGTAAGATCCAAGTGTCGGTAACGAAAACACCTCCCCAAGAGATCTGATAAGTAGTTCTTGTCCAAAATTATGAAGGTCCAGGATACCCCATCCCCCCAAGGCTTTTGGTAGAGTAATCAAAGGAATTTTGGTGAGATGGTATTTTTTTGTATATGGTTGCTTTCCTAGATGAAATTGGCCATGACTCAATTTAAAGAAAGGATGGTAGCAGTGGGGATATGGAAAAGGTGGGCCCTGTAGATAGATAATTGATTTAGTACAACTTGTGAGAGGATTAGTCGCCCCCCAGAGAGAGGTTTCTATGCTACCATCCAGAGATTCTTTTATAATATCTATCAACTGGCTAGTTGTAATCAACATTTATGTAATTCCCAGGTTTAATATGGAAACCAAAATATTTAATGCCTTGCCGCATCGACTTTGCTTCAAACTCAAACAAATTCTTAATATAGATAATAATGTCTAGGTCATACGTATCATGGTATATGGTAGATTTATGTATATTCATGTAAAGTCCAGTTGCATTGGAGAATTTTCTAAAGATATGAAAGAAACATAACCAGGAGGAGTGGAGAAACATACCCACAATCAATATGTCATCTGCAAAAAGTCCATGTGGGATGTTGATATGGTTGCCCATCTTGAGCGCTTGAAAATGATCTCATTCCACAGCCTTTGAGATGTGTAGGTTGAGCCATTCCATTGCAAGAATGAATAATAATGGCGAAAGAAAGCAACCTTGCTTCAGTCCCCACCCAGCTCGAAAGATTTTCGAGGGATAGCCAATTTATGATCGCCGAATAATCAACATTGATAACACATACCATGATCCAGTCTACACACTTTGCATGTAGACCAATTTTAAAAAGAACGAGTCTGAGGTATCCCCAATCTAGGCAGTCAAAAGATTTTTTCAAATCCACTTGGAGGATTGCAACATTTGTGTTTTTTTTGTGAACAGAATGTAGACATTCCTATGCATTTGCAACCGCATCTTGTATTTGTCGGTCTTTCAAAAAACCATGTTGTTGCGGAGAAATATGGCCAGAGAGAGAGTCCCTCAAATGCCTCGCAATGGTTTTGGAGATAATTTTATATATAAGATTGCAAAGCGAGATGGGTCTATAGTCTCCAAAATTGTTTGGAGGATTCCACTTTGGAATAAGAGCAATGTAGGTCGACTTAATATGGTGGTGTATATACCCAGTTTCTCTAGATTCCTCCACCATATTATTAAGGTCTTGCATAAAGAGATTAAAAAAATGTGTGAATATCTCCACAGTCCGCGCATTCAGACCAAGGATTTTGTCTCCATGAAAAGATTTAAGGACGCAGAGAAGTTCATCTTCCAAGATACATCTGAAAAAGTCTTCGTTCGAGCCATGATCGAACATAACTGGGTAGTGTTCGATCCCCCAGATGAGATCCTCTGCCACAATGTTGTCTTTTCTTTCATATGCAGATTTGAAGTATGTTGTGGCAGATTTTGTGATATTAGCCTATGATTGGAATTGTGTGCCCATTTCATCATATAGACTCCAGATATAGTTTACCTAGCGCCGGTGATTTGCAAATCGAGGGAAGAATGTGGTGTTCCTGTCTCTGCATTGATCGAGATGGCCTAACTTTTTATGCACTATGAGGCTTCCTCAATATCTAGAATATGGTCTCTTTTAGCCTCAAGTTCTCGAATGTGCTTTCTGATGGGAGCAGGATCAATGTCAGAGGCCAGTAGCGGGAGGAGATTATTGAGTTCACTTTGAATATCCCTGATATCTTTGGACATAGATAGTTTTTTATTTTTCCGCCAGGTTTTCACCACCCCATGAAGAGATTTCAGCTTCTCGAGGATTAGTTCCATTGGAGTGGTATCAAGAACATTCTGATATTTCCAGGATTCACGAACCAGAGTATTGAAATCTGAATCTTCTAACCAAGTCCTGTTAAATTTGAATGGCATACCAGGGCGCATAGTCGGCTTCTTCCAGGCCAGAGTGATAGGCCTATGGTCAGATATAAAGTTGCCAATAATGTTTGTTTGGACCTCCCCTAGACGGTCGATTAAAAGTTCATGAATTATGAAGCGGACTAATCTTTTGGCGACGTATGCTTCACCTTCCCACCCATTGTCCCAAGTAGGTTCCATATCCCCTGGATGAACATCAACAAAATTATGAGTAAGAAGCACATCCCGAAACGTATCCGCCAGTGGATCGAGTCTTCTCGTCTGACCCCAAGTTTCCTCCTGAGAGATGGTATAGTTCAGATCTCCTGCGATGATAAGGGAGGCTAGTTCCATAAGCCCATAAGAGAAAAATCGATTCCAGAATGTGGCTCGGTTCCGGTAAAGAGCGTATGTGTTTAGAATGTGAATGTGTCCATCTAGACCCCGGATGTGTCCCTCAAGTAAGATACCTGCAAAGAAACTATAAGTTTTGAGACATACCCATGTAGGGTCCCATATTGCCACCAGAGAGACCAATAGCGGCGGTGGTAGATATATGCGAGGTAGGGAACATTTTTCTGAAGTAAGAAATAACCTAAGGGAAAGCATGCATAGATTCTTGTAGCAAAATGATAGAAGGGCAGAGCAAGACAAAAGGACTCTTTAGGCCCCGAAATTTCGGGCCAGCCCCAATCCCCATATGTTTAGGGAAAGGATGAAGGTCATGGGGACTCCAATTTGGGTTGTCGTGCTCTAAGGCCCCGTGAGGAAGTGACGTAAGAGATAGGAACATCTACTAAGAATCTGTCCATAGGGGAGGCTATGGGGTTGCTGTTGGAATTTAATTCCAACTACAACAATGAACAACTAGATTTGCAGTAAATACTCCAGCCTGTTCGAGGCCTTAAAGTCAAGCCCGATATTTTTTCACATTAATATGCATTAAAGTTTCAATTGAATTCCCCTGCAGACAGCCGACTTGCTTTTTGATAGAAGCATCACCGCCTTGCTGCATTAAATACAGAGATAAACATTAGAAGATATTTTGTAATATTTTACGGTTTTAATCAGATATGTTTTAGCATATAAATACCACACAGCAGTTCTGTTTTAAGGTTAGCAGCTGAAGAATCACACAGAGCAGAGGAGAGCACGCAGTAGCGTGAAGAAGAAGAATAATTTCAGAACAGTGAAACACACAGTAGTGCACAGCAAAGTAGACGCAACAGCGTAGCAGAGATCAGCAAGGAAAAAATGCACAACAGTGCAGATACCTTGAATGTAATTTTGTTTTATGGTTGTTTGCTGTGAGAGAAGGACAAACCTTGTAACAGTTAGTTTTATTTTTAATAAATACAAGTTATTTTCCTGTTGTTGTTACACCAAAAGTTATTGCGTCAAAAATCCCCGTTGCTGTTACACCGTAACTCAAAAAAATACTTGATGTCAAAAATTTACGTTGCTGCAACATCATGAACAACGTTGCTGCAACACAAGTTACAGCAACTGAAAAAAACTGCGTTGCTGCAACACCATTTCCAGAGAACGAATTTTTCTATTTTTTTTGTGTTAAAAACAGAGTGTTATTCTGCGTTGCTGCAACACCAAACTCAGTTGCTGCAACACCAAATGGTGTTGCTGAAACACCGTTTCCAGCAAGCGATTTTCTGTTTTTCTGTGCAAAAACAGAGCAATTTTTTGTCTATCTGTTATGGAATTTATCAAAAAATTCCAACATGGTATCAGAGCTGGTCTAGGCACTCAGTGAGTCAAAAACAGAGCTTGTTTTTCACTGTAGGAGCTATAAGAAGCTTGTTGAGCAGATTTTTCCAGCAGAGAAAGTTTTTGCTTGTTTTCATTTTACAGTCAATATCTCTTCTTTACCAATACTGGTTAAGATGGCAGATGCTGGAACAGGTTTGACAAATCCCCAACTGCCACAGTTTAATGGGAAAAATTACAGTTATTGGTCCATAACAATGAAAGCATTGTTTGCTTCTCAAGGAATATGGGAGCTGGTTGAAAATGGCTATGCTGAACCTGCAGAAGCAACAACACTGGCTGCTTTGACAGTAGCAAAAAGAGACCAGCTGAAGGGTGACAGAAAGAAGGATGCCAAAGTCCTCTTTTTCCTCTTCCAATCAGTACATGAAAGTGTCTTTCCGCGGATTGCAGCAGCAACAAAATCTAAGGAGGCATGGGATATTCTCAAAACTATCTATCAAGGCATGGAGAAGGTGAAGACTGCAAAGTTGCAGATGTTGAGGAGAGACTTTGAAAATCTCAGCATGAAGGAATATGATACAATAGATTCATTCTTCACTCAGGTTATTGGCTTGATAACCCAGATAAGATCTCATGGTGAGATTCTTGGAGATAGAAGAATTGTAGAGAAAATCTTGAGATGTTTACCCTCAAGGTTTGAATCTATTGTGGTAGCAATAGAAGAAACAAAAGATCTCTCACAGTTCACGGTAGATGAGCTGAGTGCTTCTCTTTTGTCTCATGAACACAGACTGAGTAGAGGAACAGATTCCTCTTTTGAGCAAGCATTCAAGACTCAGATGTCTTTTGGCCGAATAAGAGGTAGAGGCAGAGCAAATAACAGAGGTCGTGGAAGAAGCCAAAACAGAGGCAGAAATTATCCTGCTAGCACAAGCGGAAGGAGCTGCAATCAGAACCAAGCTGAAGGTTCAAGCAAACAGCAAGCTCATGGACAAAGGTATGACAAATCCCAAGTCCAATGTCATTATTGTAAAAAATTTGGGCACTATGCCAATGAATGCAAGAAAAAACAAAATGACATGAATAATAGGCAGAATGCTAATTTTGCAAATGAAGAAGATAAGAACCCAAAGAACGTGTTGTTAACATGTAACATAGCACAAGACAAACAAGAAGATTTTTGGTTCTAAGACTCAGGTTGTAGTAATCACATGACTCGAAATATTGCAATGTTTGCCAATCTAGATGAAAATGTGAAATCTGAGGTAACAACAGGGACCGATGATAAGATAATTGTCAAGGGTAAGGGCAGAGTCAGTATTTGAGCAAAAAATGGAGAACAGAGGATTGTGCCAGAGGTATACTATGTACCTGGTCTGAAATGTAATCTTTTGAGCATTGGACAGCTCATAAACAAACGTTACAACGTGTTCTTCAAAGATTATTTGTGTACTATCAGAGACATACCTCCAAGTAAGAAGATCATTGCACAGGTGCAGATGACCAGCAATAGAATGTTTCCTCTCAAACTAAGGGCAGATTTGAAGGAAGGCAGAACTATTGCGGCTGTAACACAAGAAGTCTTTCAGGAACAAGTGAAAGATGTGAATTGGTTGTGGCATTTGAGATTTGGACATCTCAATTTCGGAGGCCTGAATCTGTTGCACAGAAAGGGAATGGTAAAGGGATTGCCGTTGATTGAGAAACCGGACAGCCTTTGTGAATGATGCATCTTGGGCAAGCAACACAAAGAAAGCTTTCCAACAGGAAAGAGTATAAGGGCAAAAGCACCCTTGGAAATTGTTCACTCTGATGTGTGTGGACCAATGCAAATACCATCATTTGCTGGAAATAAATATGTTTTAACTTTTATTGATGATTACACCAGAAAGACATGGGTGTATATGCTGAAACAGAAGAGTGAAGTGTTTGAGAAATTCCGCCACTTCAAAACCCTTGTTGAAAAGCAGTGTGGGCATTATATCAAAGTGCTCAGAACAGATAGAGGAGGAGAGTACATCTCCCAAGACATTCTGCATTTTTGCAGAGAGAATGGCATACAAAAGCAGTTTACCGCAAGGTATACACCTCAGCAAAACGGTGTTGCTGAAAGAAAGAATAGGACCATTCTTGACATGGTCAGAAGTATGTTGAAGGCAAAACATTTGCCGCATGAGTATTGGGCAGAAGCTGTTACTTACGCAGTTTACATCTTGAATAGATGCCCAACTAAAGCTGTCATGAACAGAATACCAAAAGAGGCATGGAGTGGTCAAAAACAAATTGTCACTCACATGAGAGTATTCAGTTGTGTAGAATATGCACATGTACCGGATCAGCTAAGGCAAAAGCTTGATAGTAAGGGGGAGAAGTGTGTCTTTATTGGCTATTGTGATGAGTCAAAAGCATACAAACTCTATAATCCATCCACCAAGAAATTAATAGTAAGCAGAGATGTGCAGTTCATTGAAGATGAAGCTTGGGATGGAAGCTTGGAAAAAACAGTGAATGTGAAGACAATTGTGTGTCATGAAGAATAAGACGAAGGGACAGCAGCAAATAATCCTTCCTTGGTGGCTCCTCCTCCACCACACCAAGTACAACAAACCACACCACAAGCTGGAATTCGAACAGCCTTGAGAAGTCAAGGAAGAACAGTCACTGTTACACCACAAACAACTGTTGTTGAAACACCACAGGGATCAGATATACCCTCAAGTTCGGGTGGAACTCCAAGCACAACAAGAAGACCAAGATTCAGAAATCTGAATGAGATTTATGAACAAGGAGAGGTAAGTAACAATACTGGTCTGAATTCATTATTCGCTTTATATTGTCATGTTGATGACTCAATTCATTTTGAAGATGTTGTAAATGAAGATAAATGGATTGAAGCAATGAATGAAGAAATTGGTGCAATTGAGAAGAGTAAAACATGGGAGTTAGTGGATCTCCCTGAAGGCAAAGATGCCATTGGAGTTAAGTGGGTCTATAAGACCAAAAGCAATGCTGAAGGCAAGATTGACAGGCACAAAGCAAGACTTGTTGTGAAAGGCTACAAGCAGCAACAAGGCAAAGACTATGATGAAACCTTTGCACCAGTAGCAAGGATGGAAACAGTGAGAACATTGTTGTCTATTGCAGCACAACACAAATGGAAGATTTATCAGATGGATGTTAAATCTGCATTCCTAAATGGAGTGTTAAAATAAGAGGTTTATGTTGATCAACCTCCGGGCTATGAAGTTGAAGGCCAAGAGCATAAAGTTTGTAAACTGAAGAAGGCTCTTTATGGGTTGAAGCAAGCTCCATGAGCATGGTACAGCAGAATTGATGCTTATCTGATTGAGAATGGGTTTGATAAGTGTGAAGGTGAACCCACACTCTACATAAAATAGAATGACGGTAAGATTATTATTGTTGTTTTATATGTAGATGATCTGATTTTTACTAGCAATGATGCTTCTCTCATTGCTGATTTTAAAGCAGTCATGAAGAGTGAATTTGAAATGACTGACTTCGGCTTCTTAAGATATTTTCTTGGAATTGAAGTAGACCAAAGTGAAAATGGTGTTTTCATTTCTCAAAATAAATATGTAGAAGCTGTGTTGAAGCGATTTAACATGCAGAACAACAAGGCTGCTGTGACTCCAACAGTAGTGGGGCTGAAATTAACCAAAGAAGATGGCAGCAAATATTTTGATCCAAAATTGTACAAGAGCATAGTTGGCAGCCTTATGTACTTGACTGCAACTAGGCCGGACATTATGCACGCTGTGAGCTTAATCTCCAGATTTATGGAAACACCGAAAGAGAGTCATTGGCAAGCAGCCAAGAGGATTCTAAGGTATGTGAATGGAACAAAGGGGTTTGGTATTTTATACTCATCTTCTGAAAGTTTCATGTTGACAGGTTACACTAACAATGATTGGGCTGGAAGTGTTGATGATAGGAAAAACACATCGGGATATGTGTTTCATATGGGATCAGGAGCCATCTCATGGGCTTCCAAGAAGCAACCAGTTGTGGCTTTGTCAACAGCAGAGGCAGAGTATGTGGCAGCAACGGCAGCAACATGCCAAGCAGTATGGCTGAGAAGAGTTCTCAAAGATTTGTGTCATGAACAAGAAAAGGGCACAACCATTTACTGTGACAATAACTCAGCAATAGCATTGTCTAAAAAATCTGTTTTTCATAAAAGAACAAAGCACATAGACACCAAATTTCACTTCATACGTGAATTGGTTAATAATGGTGAGATTGTTTTGCAGCACTGCAGAACAGAGAATCAGCTTGCTGACATCTTGACAAAACCATTAGCAAAGAAAGGTTTTGATCATTTCAGGAAATGTCTGGGTATGCAGCAGTTGAAATTAGGGGGGAGTGTTGGAATTTAATTCCAACTGTAACAATGAACCGCTGGATTTGCAGTAAATACTCCAGCATCTTCGATGCCTTAAAGTCAAGCCCGATATTTTTGCACATTAATATGCATTAAAGTTCAATTGAATTCCCTACAGACAGTCGACTTTTTTTTGATAGAAGCATCACCGCCTTGCTGCATTAAATACAGAGATAAACATTAGAAGATATTTTGTAATATTTTACTGTTTTAATCAGATATGTTTTAGCATATAAATACCACACAACAGTTCTATTTTAAGGTTAGCAACTGAAGAATCACACAGAGCAGAGGAGAGCACGCAGCAGCGTGAAGAAGAAGAATAATTTAAGAACAGTGAAACGCACAGTAGTGCACAACAAAGTAGACGCAACAGCGTAGCAGAGATCAACAAGGGAAAAATGCATAGCAGTGCAGATACCTTGAATGTAATTTTGTTTTATGGTTGTTTGCTGTGAGAGAAGGACAAACCTTGTAACAGTTAGTTTTATTTTTAATAAATACAAGTTATTTTCCTGTTGCTGTTACACCAAAAGTTATTGCGTCAAAAATCCCCGTTGCTGTTACACCGTAACTCAAAAAATACTTGACGTCAAAAATTTACGTTGCTGCAACACCACGAACAGCGTTGCTGCAACACAAGTTACAGCAACTGAAAAAAAACTGCGTTGCTGCAACACCATTTCCAGAGAACGAATTTTTCTGTTTTTTTCTGTGTTAAAAACAGAGTGTTATTCTGGGTTGCTGCAACACCAAACTCACACCAAACTGTGTTGCTGAAACACCGTTTCCAGCAAGCGATTTTCTGTTTTTCTGTGCAAAAACAGAGTGCAAAAACAGAGCAATTTTTTGTTTGTTTGTTATGGAATTTATCAGAAAATTCCAATAGTTGCGTCTAATTCTAGGTAGACCCCTAAAATGTCTCCTACCCCTGTTTTGAGTGCGTCTCACAGTGATGTTTTTAGCTGATGTAGGGCTGATGTGGGGGGTGGGCGAGCCACTAGGTTTGTGAATAGTGAGGGTACACAAATCCAATGATTTTCTATTGAGTAGGAGATCGCCTATAGAGTTTGCTTGTGAGTTTAGTGGTGAGTTGGGTGGGGTGGTGTTGGTGGCAGGGCCTTTACCATGGTTGGTAAATAATGAAGGTGATGAGGATGGGATGTACGTGAATTGTGAGGTGGAAGGTTGCTCATGAGTCTGCTAATGTGGTGGGATGCCCAGAGGTGGTGTAGAGGCTTTTGGAGTAGATTTTTGTGGCTGAACTGCAGGACTCGACACATTCGAACCAAAACCGCTTTAACCTCCTCGCAGTCATACAAAATGATATTAAGCTGTGAACGAGATTGAAATGGAGTCGTATGATTGCTCAAAATATTTTCAATCCGAGCTGCCTGTAACTGCTTCTTACAACCCGGGAAAGCCTTTTTCAAAGCAAAATCTGCATACTCAAAGCTGGACACTTTAAACATGATAACTTTTAAAAAAAATATATAAAATCTGCAGGTTGAAATCCATACATTTTAAATATTACAACTTTTTATAAATTGTAATGATGGACGGTCGCAAATCAGCGTACCCAACCCACTGTCAACAACATCAAAAGGCGTGCGAATCTCCTCCGAAATGTTTAATAATTCATAACAAGAAAGTGCGCTGGAAATGCCAACGATGAATTTGGATTAGTGAACTGTCCTCCACCGGAAACAGCCCGGCACTGACGTTTACAGTGTACTTTGTTATTATATTGGATGCCCATTCTCTCAAAAATATATATATATATATATATGAGAAACGGTTGCTCATTTGCGCTCAACTCTAACTTTCAAACTTTCCTCTGCATTCATTTGTTTTATTCCATTTGCCAATTTTTCTCTTAGTATTTTAATTTGTGAGAGAAATCCTCACGAATTAGTTTCTTCTCAGTAATTCATAATTGAATACATCTATTTTGTCCTCTTGTAAGATGGATGGAAAGTGGTTATTTAAACTGATACATGGATGCAGCCCAAATAATTGCGTGAAAGCACAGAAAAATCGACAGCGGGGACAATCGACATCCATGGTGAAGCCAGTAGAGGAGAAGCTGCTAAAACCTGTTTACGATTCCTCTTCTAATTTGCAATCGGCAGAAGCAAGTCCTGCAATTAATTTTCAAAGTGGCATTCACGCTGAGGATGGAGACCAGGATGTGAACCGGGCTGCAGGAGCTTTCATCGACAAGTTTCACAGGGACTTGAAATTGTAGCGAACGCTGTCTGAAGCTCGATATTATGACTACCTGGCAAGATCTACGTGAATAATTACAGTTGCATAGGCCCAGAGTTTCCAGTTTTTATTAAATACTTGGTCTGTGATGATGGAGATAAAGATTCCTTTGCAGGTCCAGGATAGTAAACTGTTTTGAATATTTTATTTACTGTTGTTGCTCAACAGAATATAAGAAAGTAGATGGCAATTATGAGTTATAATATTGTTACTAAAGCATCAATTGTTATGTCAGAAAAGACCATTTATGTTTTTTACTGTTGTCCTCCTCGGTGGAAAATCCTATATCTCCGCCAAATTCTTCATTTATAATTAAGTTATTAAATTACTTTTCAAAGATATGTGGTCGAAATCCTCCGTTTATAATTCAGCTGTTATTATTTTTATTTATTATTGTGCGCCTGCGAAAAGTCCTACGTCTTATTATATACTAAATTATTCAGGGCAATCTTTGGACTTTTTTAGTCTGGTGCCAGATCATCCTGATATCGGTTTAGCAGTTTACAAAGAAAAGCCGTTTACATGAGAGTAAACGTAAATGACACGCTTTCTTATTCAATAGGTCATCTTCTGTGTTGTTTCCGCAAAAGACCTATGCTACAAAACTCTGATATGAAAGGGATTTTGTTAATGTGCAACGCAGAGGTTTTGTGAATATGGAATCGTAGAGTTTTTAATTTTTTAAATATATTATTTAAATAATAATAATAATAATATTTTTTAAACAAAATGTCAGAGTGAGTTGAAATTTTTTAATTTTTTGGGTGAATATTTTATTATTTTTTTCTTGTCTCTAAATATTATATGGGTGAAGTGTTTACTTCAAAATACTTTTTCACTTTTGTATACAATTGTGGAAAGGCATTGGGCAAAAAAATTCAAAAAATCTTGTAGAGGCAGTGTTTGAATGGTGTTTTTGATAGTGGAAATGGATTCAGTGCCATAAAAAATGTCTAGGACACCTAAAATTTTAAAGTTTAACAACTAGAATTTGGATTTACAAAAATCCTCGCTGGATTTTCTCTAAATATAACTAGAATTTCCATAACTTTCCTCGAAATTCCTCCGGCTAGTTAGACTATGGCATTGTGGAAATCTACATTCCAAAATTAAAAATATTTTATTTTTCCTTGTAAGAAAAATTATATATATATATATATATATATACTGCGTTTCTTAAATTTAAGGTTTACAAGTTTTTTTAGCCTATGATTAAAGGAATAAATCTCTTCACTTTAAAAGTGCAAAAGATCGTACTCACAAGGTTACTAAAATCAAAATCGCTACACTATTTGTTGGGACTTTTAGGACATTTTTAGATAGAAAATTACATAGCTTAACAATAAAAAGGTTGAAAACATAGAAAGAGAATGACCTTTAGACAGATTTATATCAATTGATGACTTCAACTGGCATGGGACCTTTATTATTATATGGGGAGAAATTAATTGAATAAGCGGGAATGCATGTGTTTATGAAAATTACCCGATCATTGATCCATAGCTATCATGCATTGTTGCACCTTATTTAGAGTAAAAAGAATGTCCTCCTTGATCCCATTTCTGTCGACCAAAACTTTGCCAAGGAGTAACTTTATGTGCCATTAGGTGTCTCTTGTGTACATGTATTGGTTATAACGACCTCTTGTATGCCCTATATCTAATCTCTAATTTGTTACTTCCACTAACACTTTAGTGTCCATGAGAGTGTGTATCTCATCAGTAAGTTCCTTCTCTATCTGAGTGATTTCATGTTGAACTAGCTAGGGAGTGAGCTTCGTGAACCTAACCATTGAAATTTTATCTCACAAATTAGCGAGAGTGCATCACCTTTCATGATAGTAAGCCACTCCATGGTGCACTCGTGCTCTTTCACATGGAATTGTGAGTGTCGAAAGAGTATTTTGAACCTAAGGGTAATTAAGTAAAAACTCCCTCCTTTTAATTAAAGTTGTTGATTAGGCCATGACTGTGGGAATGCCCAATCACGAAGAAGAACCAATCTACCTCAAAATCAATGGAAGATCAAACACCAGAAGAACTAAAATAACAAAAAATTTAGAGATGCTCATAAGGGAAAGGGGTCACGGATACCACCTAGGTAGCTTTCCTAGGAGGTCTAGGATTAATTGTAAAGGTTATGTCCATAGAAGCAATTTTACACATGAGCCCATCTTAACCGCATGGAAAATACTAAAAATCCTAGAGTAAATCTAAGTGACATAGGAAGCGAGAGAAAAAACATAGACATAAACATAGGAATAAAGGGAAACAACAAAACCATACCTAATTTTCCATCAAAATCCCCTTGAAGTGGAACCAGCATGTTTAAAAATGCAATTTAATGACCATTCAGAGTTTTGGATGGGATTGAGCTTTATACATTGCATAGAAATAAATAGAAAATTCTAGACCCAAGAGAGATGAATAAGGACCATCATAGTGTTAATGCACTGTGATCAGTCTCTACAACCAAAGAAATGATGAAAAATGATTAACATGATTGAAATTTAAGCATTAACCCATGCCGCTTGAAACTAATTTAATGTCAAATTAATGATTTGAGGTGGATTGGCAACCTTGTATGGGAGCTTTACAGATTTTTCATCCTTATCACTTTGAATATGCAAAGAAGATTAACTATGTATATCATTGGGTGGTGGATCAAAAGGCTAGCATCTATAGTTTTCATGTCACATGCATAAACAATTAAGGGACATGTTGCCACATCCCATATATTTCTATCGTTATATGTTGTTCCAAGTTATTGTTTTTGATTGGACTAGGAGCCATACAAATATTAATACTTTTGGCCATAATTTTCATTTCTAGATGTTGCTCCAAATATAAGCTTTTGGAACTTCTTTCAAATTTTCTTCTAAACTATAGGATTCATGAAGGAGAAGGTGCCACTTGACCCATATCCTCATCACAATTTATCCACCCTTGTGGAAGTTGAGATGGTCCTTCCTTGGATCTTTTGCAAGAAATTTGTCAATACTTCCTCACTAGGTTTGGGATACCATTCGTCTAAGGTCAGCCATTTATGCCACGTACAGAAGGTGTTGGGGTTCCCCGAGTAATAATTGAAATTATGCAAGCCTTGAGAGATCATATTACGTAAGATACTATTTAAATCATTTTTGTCTTGGAGCTTAGGTAATTGTTACCATGACTCCTAAGTAAGCATGGCAGTTTTACCATCTCAAATCTCCCAAAAGAAATGTTGTTGGATTATGTGCATGCCTTTTCTTATGAAGTTCCAAATAAATCACCCTTCGTAATTAAAGGTTTCTTAGACAAGATATTGTATTGGGACATGTATTTCATATTTTATAAGCCAAATATGTTTTCATAAATCTTGGCTATCATCTAGCGATCTCCACTAGGCCTTGTCTCTTAAAAGTATGGCTAGGGTTGATGGTTCTCTTAAACTGGGTTCTCCCTTAAGCTTGGTTCTACAAAGTTTTTTCCTAGTCACTAGTGAATATTTTATTTTCATCTTGGATCCAACACACAATAAGGAACATTGCATGTTATGAATGGACCTAAAAGTGGAGGAAAGCACCATAAGTGCATAGAAAAGTTATGTTGGAAGTGCAAGAAAAACAAACTTCAAAATAACTAATATTATGGCTAAACTGAGAGAGCCAAAAGTCTAGTAGCCTATATTGTTATAAATTTTCTAAGAAGATCCATTAATAAATTGTGCTTTAGAGAATTGTCTACTAGTGAAGCTCCTAGGTATTTTGAGGGAAGGTTTCTCATCTTAAAACCAAGTAGCTTTACTATATGGTTCTACACAACCAGTAGTTTTTTAAATAAAAATACCTTGACATTTTGATTTATTTATTCCCATACACGAGGAAAGAGAAAATTCCTTGAAAACATGAGATAAGACTCTAGCCTCATGAATTGTTGGGACTTCCATCCACATGGCGTCATCTACAAATTGGCGATGTGATAGTGGGAGGTATTTTCCGAAGAGACACTAGTCTTTGATCATTTTTTTCTGAAATCATTATTTTGAAAGGCATTCATAATCCATTATTAGCCAATATGAGGAGGAATAGGAATACAAGATATCCTTGATAAATTCCTGAAGAATAAGTGAAGGGAATAGTAATAGATCCATTGAGGACAATAGAAAACATGTAGAGGAAATAAGACCTGATGCAACCCTAAGGCTACCACACTAATATACCTTATTGGGACTTAAATTCCCCTTAATGGCCCCTTTTTAAGCTTTAAACCTCCATGCCCTATATATATATATATATATATATATATATATATATATATATATATATATAGATCGGAAGCGTTTTACATAGTTAAAACCCCAGAACCATAATCTTTCTTGCTAATATATTAAAATACACAGAAATTCCTAAAAAACCTTGCTTTAGGCCTTTACCTAGACTTCAAAAACATTTTAACTGCGTGCATAACCCTATTGGTCCACACATCACCCCTTTTTCCATCAGCACGCTTACCGTACGCGAATAGTCAATGCACCAAGCATTCATGACCATTGATCTGGAGCACGAGATCTGACGGTCCAGATCAAATCGCCTTATCGATGATTGGGGCTCTCAATGGTCAGCAACTATCGGTGCTTTCCTTATTAGAGGTCCATAGCCCATTTATAATATATAACTCCCACTCCTATGTGCCGATGCGATTGGCATCGGCAATCGCAATCACAAAGGGATTGGGGACAAGCTTCGGTCGTGCGCCAACACAACTATGCGATGTGATAAATAAGCTGGACCCAATATGACTCAAAGCTTCAATGCATAATTTTTCAAATCCGCCTTCTTAACTCTGCTAGTGGTTTTTCACGATTTCTCTGTGTAAATGGAACTTTCGCTCGCGGGTTTGAAACCACGCAAACAGGCTTTATCGACCTGTATGAACGATGATATTTCGAAAGCAAGTCTCGACTTCTATCAAACATATGATTCTAGGTGTTTACACATAACAAAACTAAGGAATATTCATTCGGCCATATAGACAGAATCTGAAAGCATACAAGGGTGTCCGCAAACCGATGATCAATTAAAAACATGGCAATCCTTCATTACTTCAACATAACATGATTATAGAGTCTCACTTTGGCCTATGATACCAATTCAAAGGACCTCTGTTTCATTTACAATCCACACACTATTCTACTCTCACTCCACTCAAATCCTCTTCTAAATTCTTCCTCTCTAGCCTAATACTTCTGTTTAATGGCCTTTTTCCACTACGATGCCTGTAGGCTTACAATACTCTCGATCCTCTCCCTCTCTGTCTCACCTATCTCCTCACTCTGAATTATACAAGAAGATACAATTTATACAAATAAATGGATTCATGAACCATTTTTGGTTTAGAACCGGAAATTTCTCAACCTCTCCTAAAAAGTCTCTTCAAAACCACTCTTTTCTAAACCAACGCTAAATCAAGCTTTCACATTTCCTCATATTCTATTCTAGTCAAATAAATCTAACTGTTTGGCCTGATCTCCACACAGGGAGGATCAATTAGCCACATAAACCCTTTTCTCATATTTTCCAATAAATCGACACTCTCATATACATAAATAAATAAAATTAATTAAACTATTGTCTTCCAACCCCTTGTTAGTCACAACATGTGACAATGCCATCATATTGTTGACTAGGCCTGAATGTTCCTGCACCAGACTCCAAAAGTTGAAAGTTTCCATGACCTCCTGGTCATGTGTTTCTTCTGTTGTCCATCCAGTATCCCAAACTTTACTTTGTAACTGGTCATCACTTCCATCCTACTATTGATTCAATTCTTCTGCCACTGTCGCTTCTGTTTTCCCAGATTTCCAAATCTTATTTTGTTGTTGTCCTCTGTTCTCGTTGATACAAAATTCTTGTGGTTAATTTTTCCTTCTTGTTGTCCCTCTTCTCATCTGATTTCATCTTCCAAAATTTCTCAATTTCCTTCTTACCATTTGTCTTTAACTGAACTCTACTGACATCTGTCTGTTGTACATTCTCCTTTGCCATATAAATTATAAGATTTTTGTCCAAATCTTCCTTGCCTCTGCCATTTACAAACTGTTGTTTGTATTCTACAACTCCCCTTCCATTATCATCAAAGATAATCTTTTCCCCTATGTTATCAGATTTATCTAATAACTTTTCTAGCAAAATGTCAATTCCTTCATATTCAATGAGCATGTCGTTTGTATATGACTCCTCTTTCCTGTATATGACAGATTTTCCATTACAATTGTTAGATTCAAAATAGCTATGGTTTTCCATAATCACAGGTGATTCTGCCATCAACTCTTTATATTGTCCTTTTGCAAAATCTATGAATCTTACATCAATTCACTTTCCAATACTTTCGTCTGCCCTATACAGTATTTCTTGTTTTATCACGAGATAATCATTCAGCAATTCAATAGCTAGGATTTCTTGGAGCATATCATTATGAAGTATCTTCGCATCCTCTATACTTATACCATTGCAACAAAATGATGTTATGGTATCTTCTCCTACAACCGAAACAAAATTCTGGTTTTCTAGAGCTTCTTCATGGTTTACAGATTCAATAAAATAATTCACTTTAGAATCACATAATTCCTGATCTTTTGCCTCTATCAACATCATCATGCATCCCTCCATAGTTTCATAATATTTTCATTTTGGTTTTTTACTGAAAATACTTCATTCTGGCTATCATCACAAAGTTTCATTTGTTTATCTTCAGCTTCTTTAGTCATGACAAATTCCCTATCAATACCATCATTCTTGAGATTATTAAATACATGCTCAAAATATCTTTTTGTTTCGGCCATTTCTTCCAGTAATCTCACTTCTTCATCAACATGCATAAGAACATTGTCCATTTGTTGTTCACCACCTTTCAAACCTGAAAACATACACGAGTTTCAAAGTTACAAGGCTCTTCATTTGAAGCCTCAGTGATCAGCTCCTCATACTTCCCCGAACTTTTCTGATAGTTCACTAAATTAGTGAGAAATTTTTCCTCAACATCTATGATTTCTTCCTCATCAAAGAAAGCTTCTAGGATTACAACTCCTTGACTATGCTTGGCAACTTCATCATAAGTTTGTAAAATACCTTCCTGCTCTACACAATTTCTTCCAATACTACGTTTGTCCAAATAAGACAATAATGCCTCTTCCTCTTCTCTGATAAGATTTTGATCTTTCAAAGATTTCCTTAGATTACCTTCTTCATCTAAGTTCTCTGTGTCAACTTTCCTTCTCTTCATTCCACAGGTCTGCAATGCATTTGTTTCCTTCCCTGTTTCCATTTCCCATTGGTCTTTTATCCATGCTAAAATTCCTTAAAATATGATCCAATAAGTTTTCACTAAAAGAAGACACAACCATTCAGCCATACCTTTTAGTTTCCTCAACCAATTGAAGTCTTGAAAGTCCTTATGCATCTCCTTTCTTGTTTGTCTTGCCTTTTCTCCTTTCACCTTTTCATACACAGGTTCAAAATCATTAGGCTGCATACCTATAATTTTACATTCACAGAAGAAATTAGTCCCAAAAATATGAGATCCTCTTGTCTGTGAGGATGTTGTCAACAAATTCCTCTCATTCTGATATGCATAGATCAGTTCTTCATCACTATCTTCTTTCCCAAGGGGAGATCCTTTCTCTGGTTCACAGATGTATTCTATCCCTTCATTCCCAACAGTTCGAAGAATTAATTTCTTAGTGAACAATTCTCTGACAAGCCATTTAACTCTTCTTGCCACATAAAATCCCTGTTTCCATTTTTCTCTAATTCCTTTTAATACCAGCTTCTCCAAATGACTGAGTTCTGCCTTTATCCCAGCCAGCTCTATGTCCCTTTCTTCTTTACTCATTCCTTTGAGTCCAACTGCTTCAGCACTCCTTTCCCTATGTCTGTGACTTTCCTTTGTACCCTGGTCATAACTATCGATAGTCAATTCCTTTCCTTCCTCTGGTGAACTTTCCTTGTTCACTAGTGAGTTGCAACTATCTTTCTCCATTTCACCTATAACAAGTCTCCTTCATGCCTCACCAAACTTTCCTGAGTTTAGCCTTTTGGCACCTATTAGTTCTTTCCTTGAACCTTTCACTGACTAACAATTCTACCCAGTGCTCCTCTTGCTGAAATTGTTATCTCCTATCCACAATCACAATTATGGAGCTACCTCAACAACTTCTACCCAACCTCAGTTGGAAGTTGTTCTCATCTCCTCTTGAATACTCCTTGATTTAGGCTCTTCATCTTCAATCACTCACTTCCTTCTTCATTCAGTAAATTCGTCTACTGTCGGGTACTGTGACCTTTACTCATGTGAGAATTCTTCTTGCCTTATCTTTCTTTACATAGCTCATATGTTATGATGTTGTTACCACTCATTACACCTTTCAACAAATCCACTGCTTCCACTGACCTACACAATCTTATCTCAAGGCACATCACAATATCTTTCAAACCTGCAATATTTCCTTCAAAGATGTCTTAAAACTAATTCCAATTCCGTCAGTAAAAGGGCCCACTTGTTCACTATTTCATTTAGACTTTCCATTCAATAGGACTCCATACAACCAACAACTATCTCCCATTCTATCTTCATAATGGACTCTAAAATTTTCAAGACCAATTAATATTAGATCTGAGTTTCAATTATATTTGCAAATTTATGACAGATACTATCAATTCCTTCTGATAACCTGTTTGTAAGAAAATCCTGCTTTGGTTCTACAAGTCCCAAAATTCATTCCCTATAGTGGACCTTCTTTCAGCCCTATTAAACCCAATCTCTATTTCATAAGATTCTTCAAACTATTCAAATGAATTCAATGCTATAGAAAACCACTCTTCTGTTCAGCTTTAACTTCTAAACCTTTTACCTCAATCAAATCAGTCATGAAATCAAATTTTCCTAAAAGGAAAACACTTCCTCCTTTGAAATTTCAATTCCCTGCTATTATTTAGACATTCAAATACATCTCTGCAAAATTATCAAATTAAACATTCTTACCAGACCTTTTTGGGCATTTTCTACTTCTCCATTCTGATCTCAGCATTCTTTGTAGTCTGATCCTCATCTTCATCAAACTTACTTCAAGGAAATTATACATCTACTGAAATTAAAATTCAGTTCCCGAAAACAATTTTTTCGGAGCGTTAAGCTAGCTCTGATACCAAAAATGATGCAACCCTAAGGTTAGCACACCAATATACATTATCAGGACTTAAATTCCTGTTAATGGCCCCTTCTTAAGCTTTAAACTTCCATTCCCTTTATATATATATATATATATATATATATATGTATATATATATATATATATATATATATATATATATATATATATATATATATATATATATATATATATATATGTATATATATATATATATATATATATATATATATATATGTATATATATATATATATATATATATATATGTATATATATATATATATATATATATATATATGTATATATATATATATATATATATATATATATGTATATATATATATATATATATATATATATATATATATATATATATATATATCAGAAGCTTTTTACATAGCTAAAACCCTGGAACCATACTCTTTCTTGGTAATATATTAAAATACATGGAAATGCTTGAAAAACCTCGCTTTAAGCCTTTACCCAGACTTCAAAAACATTTTAACCGCATGCATAACCCTATCGGTCCACACATCATCCCTTTTTCCATCAGCGCGCTGACTGTATGTGAATAGTCAATGCACCAAGCATTTCTGACTGTTGATGTGGAGCATGAGATCTCATGGTCCAAATCAAATTGACTTATCGACAATCGGGGGTCTTAATGGTCAGCAACTATCGACACTTTCCTTATCAGAGGTCCAATGCGATAGCGTATCGCTATCAACGATGGTAATAATCCATTTATAATATATACCTCTCGCTCCTATGTGCCGATTCGATTGGCGTTAGCAATCACAATCACAAAGGGTTTGGGGACAAGCTTCGGTCGTGCGCCAACATAACTACATGATGTGATAAATAAGTTGGACCCAATATGACTCAAAGCTTCAGTGCATAATATCTCAAATCGCCTACTTGACTCCGCTAGTGGTTTTTCATGATTTCTTTGTGTAAATGGAATTTTTGCTTGCAGGTTCGACACCACACAAACAGGCTTTATCAACCCATATCAATGATGATATTTCAAAAGCGAGTCCCAACTTCTATCAAACATATTATTAGGAATTTACACATAACAAAACTAAGGAATATTCATTCAGCGCATACACAAAATCTGAAAGCATACAAGGGTTTCCGCAGACCGATGATCAATTAAAAACACAACAATCCTTCATTACTTCAACATAAAATGATTATAGAGTCTCCCTTTGGCCTATGATACCAATTAAAAGGACCTCCATTTCATTTACAATCCCCACACTATTCTTCTCTCACTCCACTCAAATCCTCTTCTAAATTCTTCCTCTCTGGCCTGATACTTCTCTTTAATGACCTTTTTCCACTACGATGCCCGTAGGCCTGTAATACTCTCGATGCTCTCCCTCTTTTTCTCACCTATCTCCTGACTCTGAATTATACAAGAAGACAAAATTTATACAAATAAATGGATTCATGAACCATTTCTGGTTTAGAACCAAAAATCTCTCAACCTCTCGTAAAAAGTCTCTTCAAACCCACTCTTTTCTAAACCAACACTAAATCAAGCTTTTAAAATTCCTCATATTCTATTCTAGCCAAATAAATCTAACTGTTTGGCCTGATCTCCACACAGGGAGGATCAATCAGCCACATATACCCTTTTCTCATATTTTCCAATAAATAGACACTCTCATATATTTAAATAAATAAAATTAATTAAACTATTGTCTTCCAACCCCTTGTTAGTCACAACATGTGACCATGCTATCACATTGCTGACTAGGCCTGAATGCTCATGCATCAAGACCTTTGATCCAACAAAACCAGTCATGGCCAAAACCAAATGCTTGACGTATTTGAAAAATATAATTTAGTTGAGTTTTTCAAAATATTTAGAGAGATCTAATTTAAGTAGCATGCCTATATTTTTTGAATTTTGGAGAGACTTAATGTTGTCATGAGAAATCATGGTACCATTCAAAAAAATATTCCCTTCAACATATCTTTTTTTCTTAACCAATATAGGAAGTGGGAAGATAGGTTTAAGGTGATTGGTAATGATTTTGGTGATTACCTTGTAGGCTACGTTGCAAAGGGAAATAGGTTTGAAGCCACTTGGGACCTCCACTTTATCCTTCTTTGAGACTAAAATGAAGAATGTGGCATCTAGATATCTTAGTCTAGATTTTGACTTCTTGATTCTTCCACTGATTCCCATAGCTCATTACCTATTATTGTACAGAAATCCTCGAAGAAATTTAAAATTAGAGGAAAAATTAGCCTAAAAGTGGTCTCCTATAAAAAAGAATAAAAACAGCTAAAATAATAAAATACGAGTTATGAATTTTGGAGGGAAAAGAAGAAAACTACTTTTTAATATTATATTTTTTGTTTATCTCCTTTATTAATGTATCTTCAATTTTAATCAATATTGGTCTTATTAGAAGTATGGATAATGTGTACTCGTTGGATGCAAAATTTAATTTTGTATCCAACGAGTGCCTACACATGAAATTTGAGTAAACCTAGAACAAGATCAGCCATTTTACAATTTAAAAAAAAATAAATTTCCTCTTTTCTTCCAAATTATTTGCAAGTACGTCTTTTTAAATTTAAATGATTTTGGTCGGTTTGCATATTACGACATGGAAATTACATGAAAATTTCATTTCCACTTTTATGTTGAAATTTCCTCTAATGGTTATAAAATAGTTTAATGTAGAAAGTTTATTTTCGGAATTTATTTGACCATGTATTCAACTTCTTCGATGATGATTTCATGTAATAGGGTCTCATTTTATTCCTTGTTGTCTGGTGAAGGGATGTACTACAAAATTTTTTGTGTGGCTTCATTTTGATGTGGTAGAAGGTCCGATAACATGTCTTTGTAGAACCTCACAAGAACCTCACAAGATTTTTCACCATATCCTCACGGTATTGGATCTTGGAGGCTTCCTATTTTCTCAAGGATGTGATTTGATTATGATGGTGTGTTTAAGCATAGATTTATGGAAGAAGGAAACATTTTTGTCCCCTTCCTTCAACAAGTACATTTTGGACTTCCATTGCTAGAGGATTTATTCCTACTTTCTTTGATCCTTTAGTTGGGTGAGGATTCTATATTTATCCTTGATAATTTGTCTAACCTACCTTGGTGAATGCATTCTTATTGGGTTCTCTCTTCTTAGGCTTCCAAGTCTGATTTGGATTGGAGCATATTCCCAAAATTTTCCTTGTTGTTGATCTTGTGTTGGTTTTTCAGGTGTTTTAATTTTTTATGCAATCGATATAGATCGATTCCTTCTACGTTTCTTCCTTTATCCCACAATTCCCTGAAACTATTGTTAAAATATAGCCATTGGATCCAAAAAAAATTCAAGTGAAAAGGATGATTCCTTAGACAAGTTTTCGTTCCTATTTATAGCTTGTGTTGAACCTCAGAATTACCCTCTCCTTGACATTTTTTCTCACATTTTCTCCCTCACATTCTCATAACATTACAGACCCATTCAATGATAAATTCTAGGTTTTGTCTGAAGGAAAGCATTAAAATGATTGACATATTATATTTTCATGTTCTTGCTATTTTAATAGATTTTTTCAAATTAGCTATAGAACGTAACCTATTTTGTAGCTAACTATGGATTTTGTAGCTACTCTCACGGTTTGGTAGGTTCTAGGTGTCAAATGGAAAATTGGGCCACATGGGCATTTTTAGAATCATCTCCTAATGGATTCTATCATATTCACTCAGTCCATATCTATGGAAAAGCAAGCTTAAGGTCATGGTCAAATATGGAGTCAAAGTACGTTATCCAAAAGCAATAGGTGTAGGAATTTGCAGGGTAAGTTCCTCAGACAGAACACCAAAGGACACTGCTCACAAATAGATCACAGATCAATACACCAGTATTTTGACGAGGTTAAAACCCTCAAAGAGGGAAACAGTCCACGGCCTGAGCCAATGCGGCCACTTCAAGCAATTTATTAATACAAGAATGAAAATTTACATATGCTTCTCTCATAGATGGATTACCCTACAAATGACCCTCCATGCTCTTTAAATAGAGATCATGGACCAATTGGGTGTTAAGCCACGGATCAAGTGTCAGTAATACCGAGGAGAGAATGAACCGTCAGATCACTACATATCGTGACCGTCAGATTGTAAGTTACAAAATGTACATAGTAAAGAAACACACTTTACCTAACTCTATACCTAACTCTATACTAGACCAAGTTGTACTTAACTATTTCCTATGTGTCGGAATATCCTAACAATAGGGCTCTTCATTTGCTCTTTCGTAGCTAATCAAGAGTCTAACAGGTCTATTGCAAATCTAATTTGAATTAGCCACTTGTAGCTAATCAGAAGGTCAAACAGTCCTATTGCAATTCGAATTAGCCACCTGTAACAAGTTTATCTCAGAAAAAGTCATGTTAGATTTCATTTGAATTAGCCACCTGTAGTAAGTTTATCTCATAAACAATCATGTTATTTTCCTTTAAATATTTGTTGCATGGAACCGAGAGAAGCTAGAAGGAATTACGTTTTAAGTTCAGTATTTTTTCTGATACTCTGTATTCAGACTTCATTTTTTCCATAATACAAATTTCGTGTTTCCAATGATTGTTTAAAGTGCATCCTTAACTAGCTAGCATTCTAGCCACGTCAGTTGCAGAGGGCCCCTACACTGAAGGAGGTTTTTCATTTTTTGTTTCTAGTTCAATTTCCATTACTATTTTTTCAACAAATCCGTTTTCTAAATTACGATGATATTTCATTTCAGTTTTTAATCATTAGCATAATGATAAATCACAACTATGCAGCCTTGTTCTTTTAAGATACTTTGTGGAGAAAAATGACTCTATTTCCAAACTGAATTAATATTGAAGTAAAAAGAATACACAGTTTCTTAGTTTTCTTACTATTTTATCATTCATTTTTCATAGAACATAATTGACAATTAACTGTATTAATGGATGTTTTCAAATGCCATTTCAAGATGATGATGATCCTAAACTAAATGGTTAAATGTCTACTTCATAGAGTGATTGAATTTACTCAAGTTAGAGTGATTGAATTTTCCTAGGAACTTACGAACTAAAGTATAATTGATTTTTTCCATAACACTTCAAGAGGGTAATGCTTCACATTTGAATTTTAGATAAAGTAAAAAATACATTAGTTATTTACAGTTAGTTTTACATGCTTTTACCTTTTTTCTTTCACATCCTCACTTAGTTGCATCACTGATATTCCCAATAATCATTTCAAGGAGATTGATTTAATCACATCCCAAAATTGAATGGTTGAATGTTTAATGAATGCAATTACTGAGTTACCTTCTGCATCAATTTAATTCTTGGTTTTAAGAACTATATCCATGGATTAGGACTAATGATAAGATAAGATAGATGCTCTGTTTTTTTATTAGGTTCTAACTAGCCAACAATTCTTGGTCCATTTTTAAGAAATTAGATTAACTTAGGAACATTTCCTTTCCTTTAAAATTCATTAGATTCACTTAATTTTTCTCATAGTTTCAGGTTGTACATTCTTATATATCAAAGAACAGAAACCCACCAAAAAAAACAACATAAACTATAAAACAACGAAGTAAGAAAAAGGTTAACTAAGCACGTATAGTGCACCACACTTCATCAGCTTACAAACCTCGGTTGATAGTTTATGCAAGCAATTTACGACAATAAATTGAATAAAAATTTTCGCGTCATTGTCAAGGAAGTGTAATTAGGTAGCCTCATCTCTTACATCTAAAAAATGATATGCATGGAGAAGGAGACTCTAGGGGTAGATTCATAGCTAGAGGCAAGAGTTTAATTCCTACAACACCACTTACTCCACCAAGAGTAAGAAGAGACACACCTCCATATAAAACTCATATTCCACATTTCACTATCCATAGGCTTCCTGAAGTTCTAAGGTCATAAATCCAATTAAGAGGATCTCCTACTTCATCTATTGAGGCAGTCCTAGAGGAAGAAAATCTTCGATCTCCTACAAAAGGAGTAGCCTTTTTCACCTCTACAAGGGAACATATTTTAGTTGACGAATTAGAAATTTCTAGTGGAGAGGGAGAAGTAGAACCTGTCTTCCACATACCATTGATAGATGAACTAGAGGAAGAGCAATTAACCTTTCAGGTTGAATCTTATATTAACTTTGAAGAATCTATAATGGCAAGAAGAGAAGAAGATTGAGAGGGAGTTTTGATGGAGAATTTGCACTATTTGGAGGAGGAAGAGGTAGAGGAAATGATGGAGAAGGTAGAGGAAATAGGGAAGTTGATAATTCTTTTGGATTCCCTATAGTTGATGGAGAAACAGATGCCACAATGAAAAATATCTCACCTTCTGTCCTCCAAAATTTTCATGGATTAAAAAGTGAAGATTCTCAAACCTTTTTGGAGAACTTATGATTATTTACAAGACTCTCAAAAACTTAAATTGTTTCCTTCAACATTGAAAGGAGCTACTTTAAATGGTTCATGGGATTGATCAATCAGTCTATTAGAACATGGAATGACGTGAAGAGAGAATTTTTGGACAGGTATTTGGATTATTGCATTCCTATCAATCACAAAGATGAAGTGTTTAAAATGATGTAAAGAGAGGATGAAATTTTGGAGGATTTAACTGAAAGATTCAACTATAACTTAAAAAGAGCAAAAATGGATAACTTAGATCAAGATACTTTAAAATCTATTTTATTAAAAGCCATTAGAGATGAGTGGATAGACATCCTTAACATGATGGGGAAGGGAGATATCTTTCAACTACCATTGAATGACATTGGAGAATTATGTGTTCATTTCTCAAGAGGAAAATCCAAAATAGGGAAAGGTCCAGGAGATCCTTCTCTTGCTAGAGTGAATAAATATACAACTGGACCAGTGAGTAGGGCAGAAATTGGAAACATGCTTGATGAATTTAAAATAGATATTCTAGGGAGCCTTAGTGAATATATAGACACCCTCAAGTTACAAAACAAGCAGAAAGTTGAGACTGATGCTTTACCTATTTTCTGTCCCAAATGCAGAAAGAGGCATGCTTTTAAGAGAGTGCCCTTTGGATGCGAAAGTCATAGAGACTTGTGTGATTTTTTCAGAAAACCATGAGACCAAGAGTTGTCCTTCAATTCCTGGTCTTAATACTGTTTTTCAAGAGGAAACAATTTCAAATCCAACAGAATCTCTTTGCTTTGTCTCTAGAAGACCTTAGAAGGGGCCACAAAACCAGGTTTTTAACAACCAAATGTATATTCCGCCCCCACCAAATTGGAATTCTTGGCAGTAATCTTGGCCTTAATCTCAATCTCGATATCAACCTTGGGCTCAAGGAATGTAAAATCCCTATGGAAGATTCTCCCAATACTATCAATATTTTCCATCATATCCAAACTATCCTCCCCAACAAATTCCTCAACTAAATCAACAGCCCCAACTTCAAAACCAAAATCCTCAACTTTCACTGCCATTCCCATAGAGACAAAATCAGTTACATGCCCAACCATTACCAAACTCCAACAATAAAAATCCTCAGAATACCTATATGGTGGAGGGAAAACAATTTCCAACTTATATGATCGCTCCTCTAGATCTCAATGATTTCCAACTAAGATCTAGTAGGATATTAGAAAAGAAAAAGCCTTCTATATTTATTCAAGAAAAAGACAATTCTGAGGAAGATTCTCTACAACCATATAAAAGTTTTAAAGGAACATCTCTTCAAAACTAGAATACTGAAAATGAAAAACCGAAAGAACCAATACACTCAACTCCTATCATAGAGCAACCACTAGTATCTACTTCTACACCTCCTTTTCCTGAAAGATTACAAGTTGATAGAGGGGTAGAAAAGCATATTATGTTGCCTAATTATGATTTTCTAGATGAATTGAAAATGGTCTGTATCAAAATCCCTTTGTTACAAGCCATTAAGGAGATTCCAATTCTAGCTAAAACAATCAAGGAGTTGAACATGAAGAAACCAGGAAGAAAAACAAAAGAAATAAAAAGAATTCAACTGGCAGAAAAAATAGCAGACATAATGATGGGAAAATTTGCCATACAAAAATATGTACATCCAGGTTCCAGTTGTAAAAACACATATCAATGGAGTTGAAATTCCAATTACATTGATTGATTTAGGAGTAGTAATAAACATCATGAGCGAACAAACCATGGAAGAACTCAAGCTTCCTAATCTTCCTTATACACCTAAATTACTGCAATTGGCAGATATATCTGTAATCAATCCAGATAGTGTGTTAGGAAATATTTCAGTGTCCTTAGACTCTTGGAAGTACCCTATTGATTTTATGATCTTAACCCCTAAGAACAGTCTAGGAGGACATCCATTTATATTAGGAAGAGCTTGGCTATATCTACAGTTGATGCTTTCATTAGCTGTAGATCTGGTGATATGTATATCTTTGATGGTAACTCAACTAAGAAATTCACTCTATATCCTCCAACAAGAACAATCATAGAGATAGATGACAAAGAATGGATTGATGATGAAAATGATATTCAACCTCTCTTTTACTATTTCAATCATTAGTGAAGATAGTCAAATCTTAAATATAATGGAAAATTTTGAATCATCTCCAAAATATGAACATGATCAATTTCAAGAAAAATCCAATATTGAATATTTGTCATCAAGGCAGATGTTTCTTTATTCTATGGAAGAATTTGGTAGCTCTACAGTTGAAATCTTTCCACGGAAAACATTGAACATAAACAATAACTTGGAAAAATTACAACAACATTCTTATGCATATGCATGGGAATACACTGACATGAAAGGAATTATTCCTAAGACTTGTATACATCACAACTACATTGAGGAAAATTATAAACCTATTAGAACCTAAAAGAAGGATGAATCCAAATCTTAGAGAAATTGTAAAAGAGGAGTTGCAAAAATTGTTGAATGTAAACTTCATTTACCCAATTTTAGATAGCCAGTGGGTTTCTCCTGTAGTGATTGTGCCTAAAAAGAATGGTAAATGGAGGGCATGTATTGATTATCGAGAATTGAATAAAGCTACCATAAAAGATTATTTTCCTTTGCCCTTTATAGATCAAGTGTTAGATACATTAGCAGGTAAGAAGTATTTCTCATTTTTGGACGGTTTTAGTGGTTACAATCAAATTCAGGTAGCACCTAAAGATCAAGATAAAACGACATTCACCTGTCCATGGGGAACTTATGCCTACCGAATACTTCCTTTTGGATTGTGCAATGCACCTACGACATTCTAAAGAGCAGTACTAGAAATTTTTTCTAATATAATACATGATTGTGTAGAGGCGTATATGGATAAGTTTATAGTTTATGGGAATACATTTGAAGAAGCTTTAGAAAATTTGGAAAAAGTTCTTAAAAGGTGTAAGGAAGAAAACCTTTCACTAAGCCATGATTTTTTTTTTTTATGGTGTTTACAGAAGAGATTGTTTTAGGACATCACATTTCAGGAGATGGAATTAAAGTTGATAAATCTAAAGTTGAAGTCATCTCCAAACAATCAATTACAAGTTGTCAAAAGGATGTTAGAATTTTTCTAAGATTCATAGGATACTATAGAAGGTTTATAGAAAATTTCACTAAACTAGCATCCCCACTCTTCAAATTACTCACCAAAGATTGTGAATTCAATTGGAATCGTCATTGCCACTTGGCATTTGAGACTTTAAAAGCAAAAATTTCTAAAGCACCCATCTTAAGAGGTCCAAACTGGAAACTACCATTTCACATTTCAACAGATGCTTCAGATACAACTCTGGGAGCTGTATTAGGACAAAAAGATTTGATCCCCTATGCCATCTATACACAAGAAAGAATTTGACTCCCACTAAGTTAAATTACATTGTAACTGAAAAGGAATTCTTAGTTGTTGTTCATTCTATCAACAAGTTCAGACATTACATAATAGGCTATGAAACCTTTTTTTCATACAGGTCACTTTGCAATTAGGTACTTAATGAATAAACCTATTACTAATGGCAGAGTTATAAGATGGTTATTACTCTTGTAAGAATTCAACATCACTGTTCTAGATGGACCCGGAAAACAAAACACAGTTGTTGATTTCTTGTCTAGAATTCAAAATATCAAAGATGACATTGCAATTGAAGATAAATTTCCTGATGAATGTCTTCATGCAGTAACTACTCAGACCCCTTGGTTTGCAAATATTGCCAATTACTTAGTCACAGGAAATTTACCTTCACATTCATTTTCTAAGGAGAAAAGAAAAATCATTCGAACAAGTGCAAGTTACTCATGGATTACTAATGAATTGTATAAAACAGGTCCAAGTATCATGATCAGAAGATGTGTTTGAGAAGATGAAATGCCTGAAATTCTTAAGGGATGTCATGATGAACCTTGTGGTGGACACTAACCTGAAAAGAGGACAACCTATAAAATCCTTCATTTAGGATATTATTGGCCCTCCATCTTCAGAGATGCCAAAGAATATGTCAAAAGTTGTGATAGTTGCCAAAGGTTAGGAAAACTTGCTCCTTTAGATGAAATTCCACTACAAACTCAGGTACTCATTAAACCTTTTGAAAAATTGGCCTTGGATTTTGTTGGACCAATTAATCCTCCATCTAAAAAAAGAAGTATATTTTGGTATACACTGATTATGTCACTAAATGGGTAGAGGCTAAAGCATTACCTTTTGCTCATGAAAAATCTGTGGTTAATTTTACTTTTGAGGACATCTTCACTTTTTTCGGTGTTCCAAGACAAATTGTGACAGATCAGGGATCTTAATTTACATCTAAAATGGTGGAAAGGCTTGTGGAATATTACAAGATCAAACACAAAAAGTTTACTCCTTATCATCCATAAGCAAATGGTCAAGTTGAATCTACCAGTAAGGTGATTGAAGGAATTCTCACTAAGACTGTACATCTACACAAAAGAGATTGGGAAAAAAGGCTTCCTGAAGCCTTATGGGCCTACAGAACTACATGGAGGAACACAATAGGACATACCCCTATGAGATTTTTTATGGGAAGAATGTCCTGTTCCCTATAGAGTTTCAAATTAGAACCTTCAAGATGGCATTCTAATTGGGACTAGATTTATCAAAAGCAAAAAAAGATAGATTAGATAAACTCAATGAGCTTGATGAAATCACGAAAGATGTAGTTCAAAGAACTAGTATAATCCAGCAGCAAAGGGCTAAATGGAATGATAAGTATATCTAGCAGAAGAAGTTTCAAGCAAGCGATTGGGCACTTTTGTTCGATGCAAAATTCAAATATTTTCAAGGAAAGTTTCAGACTCATTGGCTTGGTCCATATGAGATTGAATAAGTCTTTAATAATGGAGCGGTGAGAATAAGGGCAATAGATGAAAGAAAGGTACCTCTTCGAATGGTCATCGGTTGAAGATATATCATAATAATAAAATGTATAAGTATGAAAACCAATCATTAATTGGACTACTTATACAGAAAATACAAGGTGAAAATCATAGATTTTTGACATCCTATAGTTTCCATTTCCTTTCTGTAATAAGTAGTGACATAAAGCTACATTCATTTTTAGTTCATAATCTGCAAATTCATTTCATTTTACAGTCTCATTCCATCTCACCCCATTTTCATTTTATTTTACAGTTTCATTCCATCTCACTCCACATTCATTCCATTTCACTGTCATATTCCATTTCCATTTCATTTCACATTCATGTTCCATAGCCATACTTCATTTTTTTATCTTATTCCGTAGTTGATTCCATTCTATAGCTAATTTGATTCTTTAGTCATATCTCATTCAGCAACTCTGGCATAATTATACAGCTTACAAACAAATGATGATTGCAGGAAATTGAAGAATCTTGATTTGAAGACCAATATGCTAAAAGGGTATCTACGGATCAACAACAAAGAAAACAACAAATGTAAAGGTTGAGTTCTAAAAGGTAAAGTGAAAAAATTTAATTTAAATAGCAAGGTTAAGACATAAAACATATATAATATGTATATTCATATGTTTCCTTAACGAATCATCATTTGATTTGATTGCAATCTCCATCATACTACATATCTACCACATCCCTGATATTTTGTCACATAACGGTCCATAATTAACTCCCTCGTTGGTTATTAACGGTCATGACTATGGCATGACATACTTGTCTATGTTTCTCCAGAACCCCTACCATCTATTTATTTCATACAAACTCACAGTTCCTTTCACCATATTCACAGCCAATTCATTTCATAAAAGAAAGAAGGGTAATTCTAAAGGTTGAGAACTCTGTGTAGTAGAAGGCATGGGGCTAATTATCAGATTAGAACAGGTAGGAAAAAAGTACATGGAAGGATACCCATGACTCAAAGAAATGTTGCAGAAAGCTGGATGGCTTAAATTCATCGCGAAATTTGATGGTTTTCATAAGAAAATTACAAAATCCTTTGCTCGATCTTGTGGTGGCACAGAGGTAGAAATTGGAGATATCAAGTTTGCAGTGACTGAGTCATTCATGACTGAGGCCACAGAACATCCAAGGCATGGTTAAAGATGGTTCAAGAACAAGGTGTTCCACAATGAATCATGGAAAGTAATACTCAAAAACCCAGGTATGGATGTCTCTATTTTTAGAAAATGTATTCCCATTTCGGCTCTTAAAAGTAAGTGGAGGAACATGCTCTTGGTTTTACAGAAATCTATCACTCGTGGGGGGGGAGGTTTGGTTACATGTATGTATACCATATCTGTTTACTGATGAATTTCTTAGAAAATGGTGAAATCAATCTTCCTTTCTTCCTACTAAATAGTTTAAGAAGGATGGCCTCAAATGTGCAAAAGAGAATATAGTTCATAGATATAACCATGTATCATCATGGGTTGATAAAGATATTGATTGAGTTTTATTTAAAAAGCATAGGAGATACCTGGGAGAATTTCGTTATTAGAAACCATTTCCAGGAAGCACCAGAGTCACCTAAGGAAGATAATGTTAGAAGAAGTAGAAGAAAGAAGACTGGTATAACTATTGAAAAGAAACCCGAGTCTTCATTACAGAAAGATGATGAAAAGTTAATCTGTGAATAAATGACAGAAATCAAGAAGAAGATCAAGGCAAGTGTGAAGACAAGAAAGGAGGAAAAGGTCACAAATGAGGAGAATGTAAGTGGCAAGTGGGAAGACAATAAAGGAGGAAAAGGTCACAAATGAGGAGAATGTAAGTTCTCCACAACTTACAAGGAGCTATAAACTCCGAGGTTTGGTAAAGAAAACATCATAAAAAAGGACAGAGCTTATAAATTTAGATGAGGAAACCCCAGAACCATCTCCTATTAACATCCCTTTTGCACACAGTCCTCAAAATTCTCCTATTCATGATTTTGAAGGTAGCCCAAGCAGAAGATCTCCAGGCATAGACCTAGTGCAACAACAAATATATGACTATATAGAATCACTAGAGAAGACAAGTGCCTCAATGAACCCAGAACCTTTTGTCAATCCACAAGAACCTCTAATTGATGCTCTTAAACAAGAAATTTATGAATTAGATATATTGACAAGATATATCAAACAAGACAATGAGACCTTGAATGAACAAAATAAATTGGACAAGGAAATTCACGATAATACCATTATGCATCTAGGATTGTGGTATAAGAAAAACATGAAATTGAAATGAAAGAATAAGATTTTGAACAGAACAGTGATTAACCTTAAGTAAAAGCTTCTTATGAGAAAGCCCAAAATGACAGTCACCTAAAAGAAGAAAAAAAGAAGGAAATTGGATGTACTAGCAGAGGTGTCTACAAAAATGTGGTAGGGAGGAAGAACTCACATTTTTGGCAAATTGCATGAGGAAATGCAATGATTTTTTAGTGGGGGTATGTTGAACCTCAGAATTACCCTCTCATTGACATTTTTTCTCACCTTTTTTCCCTCACTTTCTCATAAGATTACAAACCAATCAATGATGAATTCTAGGTTTTGTCTTGAGGAAAGCATTAAAATGATTGCGATATTATATTTTCATGTTCTTGCTATTTGAATGGATTTTTTCAAAGCTACAGAACGCAACCTATTCTGTAGCTAACTATGGATTCTGTAGCTACTCTCATGGTTTGCTAGGTTCTAGGTTTCAAATGAAGAATTGGGCCACATTGGCATTTCTAGAATCATCTCCACATGGATTCTATCCTATTCACTCGGTCCAGATCGACTGAAAAGCAAGCCTAAGGTCATGGTCAAAGATGGAGTCAAAGTATGTTATCCGAAAGTAGTAGGACTTTTGATTTTGTCTTTCGTAGCTAATCAACAGTCTAACAGTTTTGTTGCAAATCCAATAAGAATTAGCCACCTCTAGGTAATCAAAAGCTTAAACAGTCCTATTGCAATTCGAATTAGCCACCTATAGGAAGTTTATATCATAAACAATCATGTTAAATTTAATTCAAATTAGCCACCTGTAGCAAGTTTATCTCATAAACAGTTATGTTATTTTCCTTTAAATATTTGTTGCATGGAACCAAGGGAATCTAGAAGGAATTACGTGTTAATTTCAGGCTTTTTGATGATACTCTGTAATCAGACTTCATTTTTTCATAATACAAATTTATTTCTGCCAATGATCATTTAAAGTGCATCCTTAACTAGCTAGCATTCGAGACACGTTAGTTGTAGAGGGCCCTTGCACTGAAGGAGGTTTTTCATTTTTTGTTTTTAGTTCGATTTCCATTACTCTGTTTTCAACAAATCTGTTTTCTAAATTAGGATGATATTTCATCTCATTTTTTAATCAATAACATAATGATAAATCACAACTATGCAGCCTTGTTCTTCTAACATATTTTGTGGAGAAAAACAACATTGTTTCCAAACTGAATTAAGATTGAAGAAATAAGAATACATATTTGGCTAGCTTCTTACTTTTTTGTCATTCACTTTCTTAGAACATAATTGTCAATTAACTGTGTTAATGGATGTTTTCAAAATCCATTTCAATATGATGATGATCCTAAACTAAATGTTTAAATGTCTAATTTATATAGTGATTGAATTTACTCAATACATTGCTATTTTCCTAGGAACTTAGGAACTAAGGTGTAATTGAATTCTTGCACAGCACTTCAAGAGGGTAATGCTTCACATTTGAATGTTGGAGAAAGTCAAAATTACATTAGTTGTTTACAATTAGTTTTACATGCTTTCACCTTTTTTGTTTTAGATCCTCACTTAGTTGCATCACTCATATTAACAATAATCATTTCAAGGAGATTGATTTAATCATATTCCAAAATTGAATGGTTGAATGTCTAATGAATGCAATTATTGAGTTACCTTCTGCATCAATTTCATTCTTGGTTTTAAGAATTGGATCCATGGATTAGGACTAATGATAAGATAAGATAGATGCTCAATTTTTTTTTATTAGGTTCTAAATAGCCAAGAATTCTTGGTCCATTTTTAGGAAATTAGATTAACCTAGGAACATTTCCTTTCCTTTAAAATTCATTAGATTCACTTAAATTTTCTCTTAGTTTCAAGTTGTACATTCTTAGACATCAAAGAAAAGAAATTGTTAGGCCCCTATACTACTAGTGTAACCCCTTATTGTTATTAGTACAACCCCCTTATTATATTGTTGTGCCCATGTAGTCCCCATATTTTTATTATTATGTCCCATAGAAGCCCACTATTGCTATTATTGTGCCCTTACATTATTATTTTTATGTCCGCTTTGATTATATTATCACCCCTTAGACTCCTATATATAGAAAGGAGGTCTTGACAATTGTATCATCCAAGAATTGTTCATCTGTGTAATGTAAAGGAGGTTTCCCACTCGAAGAGGCTAAATTCTAAGGTGTTGATCTATCTTTTCTATCTTTTTATGAGCTGGTTTCATAACATTTAGTATCAGAGCTTTGGATTCTAGGGTTTCGCTACTCCAAATAGGCCATCGTGGCATTTTTTCTATAATTCCTTTTTTGCGACATTTCAAACACGAACAAAAAACCCATTTGAGACGAAATCGTGCCAAAACTTGGGTCTAAATTTCAGAGCTTTGTGCACTATATTTGCAGAGATATGATCTGACGAAGTTGGTCTTTTTGCAAAATCCTGAATTACATTCCAAACAAGTGACCTGGGGAAAATCATCATAACTTTTGCTTTGGGCATCAGATTGAAATTTTGTAAGAAGTTGCAGAAAGAGAACTGATTGTAGTTTCCTGTGTATAATTTTTACATCTTAAGGTTAAAACAGTGACACGTGGCACTTCATACAAGTTCAATCTTCTAAAAAGGTATATAATCAGGTCATCTTGGGAGATTGTTCATAACTCTTTCTTGGAGAATCTAAATTTGATCAGACTAGTGGCATTGGAAAGAGGACGCAGAGGGCTACTGTAGGTTGTAATTTCAGAATTGGAATAACCAAAATTACAGAGTTATAGTCATTTCAAGATCGAGCTCCTGAAATCAAGAAAAGGTGATATGAGGAAGTTTGATGGCAAGGATCCGGTAAATTGGATACTACAGATGGAGAAATATTTTGATCTACATGGTGTACCACTGTTACAAAGGTTATGTATTGCATCTAATTATTTAGAACCGAATCAATTTTTTTGGTATAAAAGGCTTTGTTCTCGCAAACCACTTGTCACATGGTCAATTTTCACGACGGAAATGATGGCACATTATGATGATACAAAGAGAAACTCCTTCTTTAGCCAATTGATAAATCTCAAACAAAAGGGTTCAATGGAAGAGCACATTGAAGACTTTCAAAAATTGAATAGAAGGGTAATTTATATTCCAGAGAAGCAAAGGATTGATGTCTTCATAAGGACTTTAAAGGTTAACGTTCAACATGAGGTTCATTTTTGGGAACCTGATTCATTGGAGGAGGCATTCAAGTTGGCAAGAAAAATTGAAAGAAAAATTATGAAAACAAGGAATCCCACCACTCATGAATATAATTATGGAAGTGTTTCTTCTCCTAGCCATCCACAACCTACAAGGCTTACACCACAACAATTGGAAGAAAGAAGAGAAAAAGGGCTTTGTTACAATTGTGATATAAAATGCACTAAAGGTCATAAGTGTGCTGAGAAGAAATTATTTTACATAGAGTATGAAGAGGAGGAATAAAAGGATCAAGAAACATCAAAAGAAGAGGATATACAGTAGGACCCAACCCCAGAGAAAGAAGAAATGAAACCAACCATATCTTGTAAAGCATTGGCAAGAATTACCACTCAAACTCTCAAGATAGAAGGACATATCAAGAAGAAAAGGTTCAAGAAGTGAAAGATCACATCGAGAAAGAAGAAATGAACCCAACCATATCTTGTAATGCATTGGCCAGAATTACTACTCCTCAAACTATCAATATAGAAGAACATATGAAGAGGAAAAATGTTCAAGAAGTGGAAGATCACATCGAGCATCAAGAAATGAATCCGGGCATATCTTGTAAAGCATTCGAAGAAATTACCACTCCTCAAACTCTCAAGATAGAAGGAAATATCAAGAAGAAAAAGGTTCAAGCAGTGAAAGATCACATCGAGCATCAACAACAAGTTCTCCAACCTTTAAAGGATAACACCACTTTGGTGCAGAATCAAATGGAAAAACAGCTAGATCAACATCGCAGTGAATTTTTTTTTGATGTAGGTGATTGGGTATTTTTACGGTTACATATCAAGCAAGTTATTTATGAGAAGGAAATGTTGGCAATATTACATGCACTTAAGAAATGGAGACCTTACCTAATGGGAAGACACTTGAAGGTAAAAATGGATCATGATAGTCTTAAATAAATACTTTTTAGAACAAATATTATCTTTAGAAGAACAGAAAAAGTGGGTCACAAATATGTTGGGTTATGACTTTGACATCATCTGTAGAAAAGGGAAGAAAATTTTTGTTCCAGATGCACTCTCAAGAAAGTATGAGGATATGGAAGCATGGTTTTGTGCTATTTCTATTATCCAACCAGATTGGATAAATGAAGCAAGGGATGAATGGAAGAAGGACAAAGAAGTGTGGCCACTCATTCAAAAGTTGCAGGATATCCCAATTCAAACAATATTGCTAGAACTTGAAGAGGAAGGAAAAATCATATTGGAACCTTGAGCAGTCACAGAAACATGAACTCGATAGCTACAAAATCAATCAGTTTCAGAGTATCTCATCAAGTGGAAGAGTATTCTAGACAATTCTGAATTTGCTAAGAAAAACTATAAATGGAGAATCAGGAAGTTAATTAGGATGGTTTTCAAACTATGGTTTCTGGTAGAAGGAACCCTAAAAATTCGCAGGGTCCCATGAACGCTAATCCCACTCCAAACCAAAACAAGTACATGGTGTTGTGAAATCCTAATGAGGATACCAATCTACCTAAATATATTACGAATCTTGGATCGAATTTTGGTGAGGCTTAGTGCCAAGCTAATTCGAAGTGAAGAACCCCAGAAACACCTCTTGAAATCTTGACCATGGAGGAAACCAATGTGCAAGAAGTAGTGGATATGGGTGTTAAGGAGGAAGTTGAGACTTTAAGCCATGGGCTTCCTCCTTTTCATCTCATTTATGTTGTTATGGTAGTGCTTTCAATTGAATGCAAGAGACCCCTCTCTGCTTACAAATCAAGCATCTGCATAATTCCACTAATATGGCACAACAATTAGTAGAATTAGAATGATATAATGAGGACTATTCTATTTCCTTGTGAGCCATTGAGACTATGAAAAAGTTCCTTGAGACCCACTATGATTGGTAAGGCTTCTTTAGTGAAAGGGGTGAGATCGACCTAGTGAAAGGGGTAATAGAAACCACATCGTTGACATTGATGATTCCAAGTAGAAGATGTGATTTGCAAAATTTGAATTGTTATGGGATAACCATTGCATTATCAAAAAATTGTTTGAAGATGGGGGCAAATGATTTTACTAACCATGAACATATCCCTTTTAATTATTCCCTTAATAGGCTCTACATTAAAGTAATTTATGTATAATAAAGTATTGTAATCATTAAACATATGTTTTGATTTATTTTCATTTGCATTCCTTTTCTTATTTTTAGGTATTCATTTTATTTTATGCATCATGTTTTTTTTGGTAAATCATGTCAGGATGGTCCCACTCCCTATTATGACATTAGCTATCTTAATGGTGATATTCATTGGATGTACCAAAAATCCTTAATCATCTGGGCCATTTAATCACCATCCTAAGTTGAATTACTTAGTCCTACAACCATTAATTAAGTTGAAAATGTTGCAATAACTACTCTACCTACCATAACTCTTAAGAATTTTTTTTTACCTCTCAAGTGTTCAAATTCACCTAGATTATTTAATTATCACATACCTAAATAACTTTCCCAATATCCAAAGACTTCAGATTTAAAAAAATATATACATACTAAATTTTATGATACCAATTTAATATCCATATTTACACAAACAAACAAACAACAAAAAAAAATTAATATATATATATAATTTAAAAATTAATACATTTCATTTTGAATACAACTCTGATAACAAGGTAATTAGTTGTCTAAATCATAATAATCATATAAAATGAAACCAAACATGTGACCTAATCACGTCTACACTACATCATCACCATGAATACTTTTTGTATAATGACACTTCTAATACATTAGAGGGTGGACACCTTTTGTCGGGCCAACATCTCTATCACTAATAGTATTAGCAGCGTGATAAGGGAGAAATAAAAAACAATTCATTTAAATAATTATTATTAAATTTTTATTTTTTTAATATAAAATATTTTATAAATTTTTTAATTTAAAATACTATTTATTTTTATTAATATTAAAAAAAATTCTAATATAAAATATTTATAATCATATATAATGATGACAAGGTTATATTTTTTTTTTAAACTCATCTTTCTTACCTTAAAACACCTTATAATTCTATGTCAAAATTGATGTTTTCAAGTAAGAATCGATGAATAGAAATAATTCAAGAAAGGCCAAGAAAATCCAACATATACCTTATTTCCCATCAATATAAAAAGGAAGAAACAGGTCACGAACCATGAGAGTGGATGCGTAAATATAATTCAAGGGGAAATGTTGACTTTGATGAACAATTGTGTTTTACACCGAAAGGTAAACTAACATAATCACATTTACCAATGTGGTTGATATACATCGATAGGTTTATATCAACCACATTAATAATTATTATGGGTATTTTTTTAAACACCAACTAATTAGGATGAATAATAACTATATAAATATTAACAACGAGATTATTTATGTATATTATTATATGAATATTATAATAATAATATAAACTCCTAATAATATTAGTAATATTAATTAATAATAAGAATAATTCATAATAATATTAGATTATCATTATATTATTAAATATATATATAATAATATATTTATTATTATATTATTATAATAATAATATAAAATTATAAAAATAATAATAACAATTATAAATATAATAATATAATTATTATTATATTATTATAATAATAATAACAATTATATTGTATTATTAATATAATAATAAAATATATATATTATTATAATAATAATATCTCATTATAATATTATAATAATATTATATTATCATTATATTCTTATAGTAATATACAAATATAATAATTAATATAATTAATATTTTTTTTTCCCTATGGAAAAAGTCGTAATTTTCATTATTAAGAGAAAATTACATTTTGTAGATGCTGAGCATATGCAGAGTATAAGGCATTGCCTGTCCAAAATAATATTAAGCAGTGGTATAATGCTCCACATATGGAGTAAACAGATCAAAAAAACATTATGGTCTCTACGTAGAGAGAGTGTAGCTTAGCTTAGTTCTATAATTGCATGTATAAAAACATAGATATCTACATATAAACAAAATGAACCTCCTGACTCAAATTCAGCCTTCAGTTATGCTTCTGGATCTATGAATAGTCTATGATAGTGTTGATAGGTAACTCCATCCTTCTCCTCATGTATCAACCAAGTACCATCATCCCTGTGCACTGCCTCCTTGGATAGGTGATCGATAGCTGAGTTTCGCTCCCTGTAAATGTGATGGAAAACAAAGGAGTCAAAAGTCAAAATGAGCCCATGAATATCATCCAAGATATGCCTCAATGAGTATGCATTGCAATTAGATTTATTTTTTATCGAGTTGCATAATACTTTTGAATCACCAAGGGGTTGAAGGTTCATGCACTGTTTGTTCAGGGGAAAATGAATGAGGTATTTGGCAGTTATGAGTTCAGCAAAGTTATTGGTGCCTCTTCCCAGACCCATTTGTATTTTAAAAGAGTGGGTTTCTGATATATGTAATATGGCTCCTGCCCGACAGCCTATCTCCTGTGTCGATCCATCGAAGTAAGCCCATGGCATGGAGGTGTTTATGGATTCCATCGTCATGTTCCTATGATGCTGTTGAGTGGTCTCTTCTGGAATAGAGTGATAGTCGGCTATAGTTCTAGACAGTATAAAGGGCTCGTGTGGAGCCTTCTGCTGAAAAATATTACTGTTCCTGGCTATCCAAATAGCCCAGCAAGTGAGTAGTGGTAAGTTTCTCTCCTTTCCAGTGGCGACCTTCCACCAATTGTTCCATGCATATTTTATGTTATCACCATGCCACCGACATGTTATGGGAAGTGATGTGTGTAGGCTATTCTATAGATCTTGGGTGGTAGGGTAGTCCAGAAATAGGTGGTCGTTGTCTTCACTGCAATTTCTACAAAGGTGGCATCAAAATGGTCCTAAAAAGGATTGCTTCAACAAATTTTCACCCATCAGGATTTTATTGTGCAGAATAGGCCACATTAGTAGCCTCGTTCTAGGGGTTGCTTTTAGCTTCCACATAAGGTTCCCCAAGGCTTAGTTTCTTGGGGCTTATAGGGTTCCATCAATACCAGATATCCTATCTTGGGTGCATATGAGCCATGTTTGGCATATGCCCAAATTAGTTCATTGTCCCCTTCCATGATCTTGATGTGGGCCTCTGTTGATTCAGTTAGGTAGTCACGCTAGTTCTATTGCCAGTGCAAAGGGATATTTAGGAAGGTCCCTAATTTCCAGGCCTGTTGTGTCAAGGAGGAATGAGCATTGTCAGCAATATGGTAAATATGTGTGATGCCTTGATCAACGACGTATGTTTTCAACTCCGCGGGTATCCTATGAGCATTACCACAACCAAACGAGGGGTCTTACCCTATGCACACCAGAGACCCAGATCAGATTCTCCATGTCAGTCCATTTCATATAAGACTCATAGCATTTATTACATCCTTCCAAATGATGGATATGTTTGATGTATTCCTTTGTGCTTGTCTGATCCAGTCAAGAGGATTGGAAGGGCTAATATATTTAGAGACCGCTACCTTTGTCCATAGGCTACGGTTGTTGAGCAATTTCCATCCTAACTTTTCTATCAATGCTTTGGAGAAAATATCCAGTCTCTTGATCCCCCAACCTCCCCACCATTTGGGCAGGGCAAGAGTTTCCCATCTGGCCCATGCAAAAATTCTCCCACACTATTTCCCCTTCCATAAGAACCAACAACAGATGTTTTGTAATCTGGCCAATATTCCTCTATGGATCCAAGCCAAAGTCATCTAGTATACGGGCGTTGCTTCTAGAACACAACCTTGATCAGGACCAACCTACCTGCTCTTGACAAATATTTGTGGTACCAGATATTAAGGTGTTTTTCTACCTTGGTGATTAGCCAGGTCCAATCAGCGATTTTATATCCATGTTTCTTTAATCGATAACCTATGTACCTTAGCCCTTCTTCCAAAGATGGGAGAGTAAAGGAAAATCTCCTGAGCGCATACTATATTTCGTGTTGTGAGCACCCTGTAGCTGTGATAGTGGATTTTTCTTTGTTCAACACCATTCCCATAGCTTTTTGGAATATTCCGAAAGCATTGTACAGAGATGTTAGGTTGCCAATGCCTCCATTGGGGAAGATAAGTACATCATCAACAAATAGCAGGTGAGTCAGAATGCAAGAGTCAGTGGTCTTAATTCCCATAATCCATCGTTGCTTGTGGTCTTCTCCGATAATTCTACTAAGGCCCTCCATTATGAGTAGAAATAGAAGGGGGATAGCAAGCATCCCTACCTGAGCCTTCTTTCCACATGAAAAAAGGGTGATGCCGAGCCATTGATTAGTACACTATAAGAGATGTTGGTTATACAACACATGGTCCACTTGATGAAGATGTAGGGGAAACCCAAATGAGTTAACAAAAATCAGATGTAGAGCAAGCTGACTCTGTCGAATGTTTTTGATAGGTCTACCTTCAATATCATACCTTTTAGCTTTTTGAGCTGAATAGTGTGGAGGAGTTCTTATGCAGTGCACACCACCTTGTGAATCTATCTGTTTTGAAGGAAGGAAAATTGTTCTTGGGAGATGTACAAGGATAGGATTGGCCTTAGGCCATTAGCAATAATCTTTGTGATGATTTTGTAGATACAGATACATAAAGATATAGGTCTGAAATCATCAAAAGTTGATGGTTTGTCTATTTTGGGGATGAGAGCTATGAATGTGGAGTTAAGGCCTTCCGACATCCTTCCGCATCTTTGCCATTCTTCAATAATCCTTAATAGATATGCCCCTATGATATCAAAGAAGGTAATGTAAAATTCCATTGTCCAGCCATCTGACCCCGTACTCTTATCCTTCTTGAGCCATTTTAAGGTTCCTTCGAGCTCATCTAGAGTGACTTCTTTTGTAAGATCCAAGTCTGCCTCCTAGTCAACAAATTTGGGGAATAGCTCGACAGTGTGCATCACTTCAGCCATAGTGGCGATAGGGGGTGGTAGCTCTCGAAAGGATTGTATGGCTTGTCCATGTTCATTTTTAAGCTCCCATATTGTATTGATGACCTTCCTCCCGTTAGCATCTTTATTGATCCAAAATGGATCTTGGATAGACTTCTAAGTCTAAAGTGTTCCTCACAGAGGAAAACGAAAGTCAAGGGATGCTCCTGGAAATAGTCCCATTGCGTAGACCTTTTCATTTTGAATCTACTGCAATTTTAATGGGCTAAAATGGACTTCAGATGGGGACGTTATCACAAAAAGAAATTTGCCTTTATCCTTTGAAAAGGAGGCAATTTCTTATAAGGGGAACTTAAGGGAAAATGTGTTTTTAAATATAAAATCCCTTAGATTTCATTGCATCATATTCTGTTATTGCATCGCAATAAACCAAGGGAGAAGACTTAAAACATGTGCAAAGGCTTTCAACAGACCAGACAAATTTATGAATAAAACAAGTGAACCTTTTGAGTTCTGGAAGGAGGGTAGTAAGTAGTATTTTGGGTAGGCTTCAAGCAGTAAGCAATACTGGATGGGCTCCACCCGATTCCATACATTGGCCGAAACGTAGCACATAGGAGGAGAGAGGAAACCACTTTTTTGGAAGGTTAATCCCTGTGCAACTTGTGTGCCCGAAATGAGTGTGAGTCATTGGATTATAGGTTGTGAATCAACAGTCGAGATGCGATTGGTGATCGCTGATCACGGGATGCAAAGGGAAGACCCTCAGGTTGTAGCACTGCGATATGCCGATATGCGATTAGTGATAGCAACGATGCAAGGGGGCTGATAGCGCTATGCCGATGTTCCGATGAGCCGATCGGTGATATCGACAATCGGTGAACCCCCAATACTAGAGCCAATGCACATTGCCATTGTGACTTGCAATATGCCGGTAAAGGGCAGACCTTATGGGAATTATAAGTGTGAATGCATAAAATTGGAAATCCAGTTTATTCAGATTTTCTTTGTATTTCCCATATATTTAGGTTTTGTCCTCCCACCTAAGCGATTGTGATATGCCGATAAAAGGCGGACATGATAGGTTTATAGATGCGATTCTATAATATTTGAAGTCCAGGTTTTTGGATTTTCTATGTATTCCTTTGTATTTTGGTTTTTGACTTCCTGCATATGTGATCATGATTTACGATGACAAGATGGACCCGAGAGGGATATAGATGTGATTGAATGCATTTTGAGATCCGGTTAAATGCTCCAATTATGTGTTTTCGACAGTTTTCTTGTGTATTGCATTATGTGGCTATTTCCATAGGAGGAAGGCCGAATGGTTGGGTTTTCCTATGCCCGCCAATTCATTGCAATAGGAAACTGATTCTTTTGTGGAAACAGTCGGGTTCTTCAGTGATGGAGGACTATAACCAATGCATGATAAAAACACAGAGAGGGCAAAGGACGAGAGGGAGCTGGAGGACTCAAAAAGGTTGCTGGAAGGTTGCTAAGAGTCACTTGGAGGTCAAGCGAACTACAGTAGCACGTAGAGGCCGGGATAAGCTCAGAGAGCCAGAGCCAGAGCTCAAGAGCTAGAGCCGGAGCTAGAGCCAAGAGCCAGAGCCAGAGCCAGAGCTGAGAGCCACAGTGTGAGCCAGAGCTAGAAAGCCTGAGAGCTTCAGAGCTAGGCATAAGATGGTGTTCTAAGCCCATTGTTTCGGTGTAATCCAATGGAGTTGAGCATGGAGCTTGTAAAAGAACTTATGGTATAATATCAGAGAGCCTAGTCGAGTTGACTAGAGATCAAGGAGACGTAGCCCAAGAGTTTAGGGTGAACTCCATATTAATATTGTTGTTATGTGTTTTTGTTTACTTGCTACATTATTTACTATCACATGTATTTAAATATCATCATAAGCAACAGAACTTAAAGCACTTAATAGTTAAAGGAAAACATAAGCATACACCTATTTCAAGCACTTTTTAATTCCTCAATTGGTTAATCATAAGGTCTTGGGAATATTTAAGCTTTGGAAGTGGGAGAGGTTCTTGTAAGCGGACAAGAAGCCTTTAGTGCCCCATTTTCAGATCATTTATGGAAGAATTTGGTATTGTCGACCCCTTCCTTAAGCCATATTACCCGACTCCATAGTCTCCAGCTTTCTTCTCTGCCCTTCAGGATTTGTGTCCTCTTGTGCATTAGTGAGGCAATTTTATCTTTTTGTTCTAGAGACATAATTATCCCTCCGGTATCCTCCTCGAAGGTGAATATTTCCTCCTCTGCTATTCTAAGCAGTTGTTCTTCCAGTTTTTTTTCCTCTCAGCCTAGGCTTTGGATAGGGTTTTCAACTCCTTCAGGTTATGGACAATGTCTTCCACAAAGTTCCCATCAGTACCTGGAGAGTGGGCCTTCCGAAATTCATCCACCATCCTCATGTAATAAGCATTGCTTAGCCATGTGGAGTTAAATTTGAAGGGAGTCTTTGGCTTATCAATGGCATCCTGCATTTCCAGATAGATGGGTCTGTGATTAGATAGGCCCACAGATTCAACCCATTCTCTGATGTGGGTACCTCTGTTGACCAAAGGCTCTTTAATTAGGAATCTATTGTGCCTTCTAGCAAGGCTTACCTCACTACCTCTATTATTCCTCCAAGTGGGCTGAATATTGGCCGAGGGGATGTTAATAAGGTTGTGGTCCTCTAGAAGATTGTCAAAGAATGCTGATAGCATATACACTTGTGGTTGTTGGCCCCATGAATCCGCATATCCTATCGAGAAGTTCAGATCCCCTCCCAGGATTATGTTTTCTTGCTGGAGGGATTGGTGAATTAAGTAGTATCCTCCAGTAGTCGGCCCTATCATGATAATGGTTAAATACATTTATGATTCTGTAGTCAGCTTCAAGGGTGGATGAGAAAATATCAGCTCCCGGGTACCCTTGTCCCCCCCAAACATTATTTAGCTTAATAGATCAGTTGTGAATACCTAGGGCTACCCCTCCAGATCTTCCCGTGGCATCAAGTGAGTTACAAGACCATCCTGGTAACCAAGACTTGAGTAAGGGAGTGATAGTGCTGGCGAGACAAAGGATTTCTTGGAGAAAAAGGATATCTACAACTTCTAGAGCAATTAGTTGTCTCATGGCTAGTTTTTTCCTAGGGCTAGCCAACCCTTGGCATTTAAAGGAGAGCATATTCATGGAGGGGGGAGATCTAGGGTTTTCTCTGCTCTAAGAACCCAAGTTATGGTTTTTTGTTTGCCCGTGAAAATCTCCTCCCTTGCCTAGTGCTTGGATTTGGATAGAGAGGAGTGGTGCCCCCGAGATGGTTTAGGTAGTGAGGGGGTAGGGTCAAGACCGAATCCCATGGCATGAAGACCTTGTGAGCATAATCTCGAGGGAAGGGGGTATCGAGGTTCGGTGCTTAAAGGATGGTTAGGAGAAGGGTGCAAAGGGGCCTCTGGAAAGGAAGGTTGGGAGATAGTATAAACAAGAGGAGGGGTCAAGATAGGGCAATGCTAATTGATAGAGGCAATCTAGGTGGAGCTGGGGGGATAAAGGGGATCAAGATCATGAGCAGAACATAGGGGTTCGCATGAGATATAAGTAGAGGCTCTAGTATGAGAGTGAAATGTAGAATTACTTGGAGATTCAGATGTAATGAAAGCAAAGGAGTGAGAAGGAGTTGTCATACCCGTGGAAAATGAATCCCCTATAGCCGCCCGAGCTCTCGTATGTGGTGTAGAGGATGGCTGAAGTGGATCTTTCCCACACTTCTTCTTTGCCTCTTTCTCATGTGCCTTGCCTACTTCTATAGTAGCTTGTTGTGGCTAATCTTCTACTTCCATTGCAAACTGCAGCTAGTCCTAAGGGTTTGAAGTTTCCGGTTCTTTTTCAGATGACCTCTGACCCCCCTTGTTGTTGAAGGGACAATCCCTGAATACGTGGCCAACCTTGTGGCATCTTTGACATCTATAAGTGTTGGGTCCCTATAATACTAGTGATTACCCCATTACTATTGTAGTTATACCCCTTATTTATATTGTTGTGCCCCCATTACCCCCATATTGTTATTTCTGTGCCCCATAGAATCCCTCTATTGTTATTTTTATGGCTTTATATTATTATTGTTAGGTCGGCTGGATTATATTGTGACTCCTTAGACTCCTATATATAAAAAGGAGGTTTTGTCATTTGTATCATCCAAGAATTGTTCATTTATGTAATGTAAAGGAGGTTTCCCCCTCGAAGAGGCTGAATTATAAGGCGTTGATCTATCTTTTCTATCTTTTCTTGAGCTGGTTTCATAACATTTGGTATCGAAGCTTTGGATTCTAGGGTTTCGCTGCTCCAAACAGGTCATCGTGGAATTTTCGCTATAAGTTTTTTTCTGTGACGTTTCAGAAGTCGCAAAAAAAAACCCATTTGAGAAGAATTGGCGCTGAACCTTGGGTCCGAATTTCAGAGCCTTTCGTGCGATATTTTCGGAGATATGATCTGAGGAAATTGGCCTTTTTGCAGACTCCTGAATTGCATTCAAAACAGGTGACCTGGGAAAAATCGTCATAACTCTCTATCTGAGGATCGGATTGAAAATTCGTAAAAAGGTACAGAAAGAGGACGGACTGTAGTTTCGTGTGTGTGTGTTTCAGATTCAAAGGTTGAAACAGTGACTCATGGCACGTCATACAAGTTTGCTCTACTGAACCAGTCTAAAAGCAAGTCACTGTGGGAGATTTCACATAATGCTTCCTTGGAGAATCCAATTTGGCTCAGACTTGTGGCGTTAGAAAGAGGACGCAGAAGGCTACTACAGGTAGAAATTTCAGAATTGGATGACCCGAAATTGCAGAGATACATCAGATTCAGTATCAGGCTTCTATAAAGTAAAAAAAGGTGTGTAGATTTTTTTAAATTTTTGTGTAAGCTTGGTTTAACGGAATTCAAAGGGCATAGTAAAGCATTATTATCGGTAACTGATGCCCCGAGGAAAGAAAATGCAAACACCTAGTAAGGAACCTGAAAGCTCTAGCATGACTCATGAAGAAGAAGAAGAAATGCTACATGATATATCAAAATTACAAGAACAAGTGCAACAAATGTCACGCTCACAAAAGCTAACAGAAGCTAAGATAAGTGGTGTGGAATCTAAGATAAAGGGCATGGAAGCTAAGATGGATGATTCGAAGACAGATTTGAAGAGAGACATGGAAGATTTGGAGACAGATATGGAAGAATTGAAGAAGTTGCTACAAGAAAGGGTCACTAATGGTGAAAAGGTAGTAAAGGAAACTGATGATGAGAACAAAAGAAATGTTAATCATGATACCGTAGACGCTAATGTTGGATTGAAGAACAACCATATTCCAAAAATCGATATGAGGAAGTTTGATGGCAAGGATCCCGCCACATGGATATTACAGATGGAGCAATTCTTCGATCTCAATAATGTGCAAAACACACAAAAGGTACGTATGGCAACTGTATATTTGGAACCAAATCAGTTTGTATGGTATCAATGGCTTTGCTCTCGTAAACAATTTATCACTTGGGCAATTTTTACGGAAGAATTGATAGCACATTATGAGGATACAAAAAGCAACACTTTTTTTAGCCAATTGATAAGTCTCAAACAAAAGGGTTCAGTAATGGAGCACATTGAGGAGTTCCAAAAATTGAACATAAGGGTAAAAGATATTCCAGAGGAGCATAGGATTGATGTGTTCATAGGGTCTTTAAAGGATAATATCCAACATGATGTTCGCCTTTGGGAACCTGATTCATTAGAGAAGGCATTCAGGTTAGCAAGAAAAATGGAAAGCAAAATTATGGCAACCAGGAAGCATACCACTCACAACTATAAAGACGGAAGTGTTGTTGCCCCTAGTCTTCCACAACCTATAAGGTTGACACCACAACAATTGGAAGAAAAAAGAGCAAAAGGGCTTTGTTACAGTTGTGATAGCAAATACACTAAAGGTCATAAGTGTGCTGAGAAGAAATTATTCTACATAGATTGTGAAGAGGAAGAAGAAAAGGAGCAAGAAAGGTCAAAAGAAGAAGATATACTCCAGGAACAAAGCCTAGATGAAGAAAAAATAAATCCGACCATATCTTGTAATGCATTGGCGGGAATTACCACTCCTCAAACCATCAAGATAGAAGGACAAATCAAGAAGAAAAAGGTAATAGTGTTGATTGATTCAGGAAGCACCCACAATTTTATTCATTGTAGGGTAGCAAAAGAATTGAATTGCTTCCTATATCCAGCACCAGAGTGTCAAGTGATGATTGCAAATGGAGGAACAATAAATTGCTCTGGAAAGTGCCATAATATCAAGCTATCCATGGGAGAATATGTATTGACTAGCCCAATGCTTTCCATTCCAATGGGAGGTGCTGATGTTGTACTAGGAGTCCAATGGCTACAATCCTTGGGTACAATAGCTTTTAATTTTCAAGAACTTTTCATCAAATTTTCTTCGGAAGGAAAGGAAGTTGAATTAAGGGGTATTGCAGGGAAACCAGGAAAGATAATCAGCTCTAATGGTATGACAAAGCTTCTAAAAAAGGAGCAAAGAGGTGTAATTGCACAATTATGTTCGCTAGATGTTTCCACATTGGAATCATCTATTTCTCCAGATCTCCAAAAAGTCTTGGACAATCATTCCAAGGTATTTGAGACTCCCAAAGGTCTCCCACCTATGCGTGATCATGATCATGCTATTCATCTGATTCCAGGAAGTGTTCCTCCAAACATCAGGCCGTACAGATATCCCTATGTCCAAAAAAGTGAAATTGAACGTATGGTTGCAGAAATGCTAGAGGCTGGTATAATTCAACCGAGTCAAAGTTCTTTCTCAGCTCCAGTAGTATTGGTGCACAAGAAGGATGGATCATGGCGCATGTGTCCAGATTATAGGGAGCTCAACAAGCTCACTATTAAAGATAAGTTCCCCATTCCTGTCATTGATGAATTACTGGATGAATTGCATGGATCAATTTACTTCACCAAGTTGGATCTTCGTTCAGGATATCATCAAATCAGAATGAAGATTGAAGACATTCCAAAAACGGCATTTAGAACTCATGAGGGTCATTATGAATTTTTGGTCATGCCTTTTGGCCTTACCAATGCACCTTCAACATTTCAAGGTTTGATGAATTCAATTTTCAAACCATTCCTTAGAAAATTTGTGTTAGTATTTTTTGATGATATACTAATCTACAGCAAGTCTTGGAAGGATCATGTTGAACATGTTGACAGGGTGCTACAACTATTGGAGGAGAAACAATTATATGCAAAAAGATCCAAATGTTTCTTTGGAGTCCAGGAGGTGGAATATTTGGGTCATATTGTATCTCATGAAGGAGTTAAGGTAGACCCTAGCAAAATTAAAGCCATTAAGGAATGGAAAATCCCCACATCCATAAAGCATCTGCGAGGATTTCTTGGGTTGACAGGGTATTATCGCAAGTTTGTTAAGAATTATGGGAGAATAGCAGCACCTCTAACAACATTATTGAAGAAAGATTCATTTTCATGGACTCCGGAAGCAACAAAGGCCTTTGAACATCTTAAAGAGGCAATGTGCCAAGCACCGGTCTTAGCTACACCGGACTTCACAAAAACCTTTATTGTGGAATGTGATGCTTCAGGAAATGGAATTGGTGCTGTTCTAATGCAAGATGAAAGACCCATTGCTTTTGAAAGTCGTCCAATCAAGGGAAAGTTTTTAAGCAAAGCTATTTATGAGAAGGAAATGTTGGCAATACTCCATGCACTTAAGAAATGGCGACCCTACCTAATGGGAAGACACTTCAAGGTAAAAACGGATCATGATAGCCTTAAATACTTTTTAGAACAAAGATTATCCTCTGAAGAGCAACAAAAGTGGGTCACAAAGATGTTGGGTTATGACTTTGAAATCATCTACAAAAAAGGGAAGCAAAATGTGGTGGCAGATGCACTCTCAAGAAAGGATGAGGATGTGGAAGCATTGTTGTGTGCCATTTCTATTATCCAACCAGATTGGATAAACGAAGCAAGGGAGGAATGGAAGAATGACGAAGAAGTGTGGGCACTTATTCGAAAGCTACAACAAGATTCCAGTACTTCTGATACATTTAGCTGGCAAAATGATTCGTTATGGTACAAAGATCGCTTATACCTCTGTAAGAATTCCCAGCTAAAACAAAAGATTCTTATGGAATTGCACACTTCTCCCTTAGGAGGGCACTCAGGATTTTTAAAAACTTACCACAGGGTTAAGAAGGAATTTTTTTGGGATGGCCTTAAATCAGATATTCAAAAGTTTGTGGCGGAATGTTTGGTTTGCCAACAAAATAAAGTTGAAACAATTAAGACACCAGGTCTATTACAACCTTTATCCATTCCAAGCCAACGTTGGGAGGAGGTTTCAATGGATTTTATCACAGGTTTACCCAAGTCTGAGGGAAAGAGTGTCATCATGGTGGTAGTTGACAGACTTACCAAGTATGCACACTTTTGTGCATTATCACATCCATTTAAAGCCAGTACAGTTTCTACTGCATTTATGGAAACAGTTCAAAAGCTACATGGAAACCCAAAGATTATTGTAAGTGACAGAGATCCCATTTTCACTGGAAATTTTTGGACAGAATTATTTTCTTGTCTTGGTACTCAGTTAGCTCATAGCTCATCTTATCATCCTCAATCTGATGGGCAAACTGAGATAGTAAACAAATGTTTGGAAGGATATCTTCGTTGCTTTGTATCTGATAAACAGACACAATGGGTCAAATGGTTGCCTCTGGCTGAATGGTGGTATAACACTTCCTTCCATACAGCAACAAAAATGACCCCATTTATGGCACTTTATGGGTATCAACCACCATCCATCACATCATATTTAAGAGAAAATTCTAAGGTTCAGGCAGTGGAACATCACATCGAACATCAACAACAAGTCCTCCAACTCTTAAAGGATAACCTCGTGTTGGCACAAAATAGAATGAAACAACAGGCAGATCAACATCGCAGTGAAAGAAGTTTTGATGTAGGTGATTGGGTATTCCTACGGCTACAACCATATAAGCAAATGTCCCTAAAGCAAGCTAAGAAGGATAATAAATTATCACCAAAGTATTATGGTCCGTACAAGGTGTTGCAAAAGATTGGTACTATGGCATACAAATTGGAGCTTCCTGCAGCTTCTCGATTGCACCCAGTTTTCCATGTTTCATGTTTAAAGAAGGTTATAGGTGACAAGCTCCCAATTCAAACAATATTGCCAGAACTTGACGAGGAAGGAAAAATTATATTGGAACCGGAAGCAGTCACAGAAACAAGAACTCGACAGCTACGAAATCGATCAATTTCAGAGTATCTTATCAAGTGGAAGAACTTATCCGCTGAAGATTCCACATGGGAGGATGAGAATTTTATGCAGAAGTATCCAGAACTACTCAAGCGTTGAGGACAACACTTTTTTGAAGGAGAGGGGCATGTTGGGTCCCTATAATACTAGTGATTACCCCATTACTATTGTAGTTATACCCCTTATTTATATTGTTGTGCCCCATAGAATCCCTCTATTGTTATTTTTGTGGCTTTATATTATTATTGTTAGGTCGGCTGGATTATATTGTGACTCCTTAGACTCCTATATATAGAAAGGAGGTTTTGTCATTTGTATCATCCAAGAATTGTTCATTTATGTAATGTAAAGGAGGTTGCCCCCTCGAAGAGGCTGAATTCTAAGGCGTTGATCTATCTTTTCTATCTTTTCTTGAGCTGGTTTCATAACAATAAGTTACTCCTTCACTGTCCAACAACTGTTTCTGAGAGTATGTCCTCCATTTTATGGTGATGTGTCCCTATACACCCCCTCTGCTATCCATGTGCACCAAGATCCTAGCATAAGCCATCTTGCCAGTGCACAGGTAAGAATTTTTGTACTCCATATGTGTGCCTAGTGAGTTCCCAATGCATCGAAAGATGTCTTCAGACCAAAAAAGTAGTGGGAGCACCAACGATCTAATCCAGATTGGGCTGACCACTATCTGCTCTATTTCCGGGTTGAAAACTGGTGTCCATCTCTTCAGACGGACAGGCGCATGCTAAAAGTGCGAATATGAAGATAAAACCGAATTCGTGTGGTTAGGCCTAGTGAACCTTAACGCAAACCAGCCTCTCACCAAGGTCTGCACCATAGGCATATAGGCCAAATGATGTCCGCAAACCACAGAGGCCCATAACTTTAAATAAGCCTCAGTGTAGTTCCGGCCTCGGATTCTTCCAAACAAAACTCTATCCGTAAAATCCATTGTTTCCTCTAACTGAATGTCCTCCTCAAGCTTAAGAATGATGTCTTCAGCTTTAGATTTAAAGCATTTGGATTTCTTACAGGGCCTCGCTTGAGCAGCTGTATCCTCTTAGTGGTCAAAGCTTTCCCCAGAGATAGGTGAGTCCTCACGGGGGGGGAGGTAGGGCGTCTAATAAGGGAGGGATGTTCGAAAAGTTATCAGATGGTGGGGTAGATGAATGCGGCGTGATCAAGGGTTCGAAGGTGACAATTGTCGATGAGCTGGGTAAAGAAAAGTTGATACCGGAGGATGAGGGGAGGGAGGTTAGGCCAGCACATGTATCCATAGGGTTAGGGTTAATGCAACCCAAGGCAAACCCTAGTGAGGAAGGTGACAGTGGAGGAGTGGCAAGGGACGGCCTAGTCAGGGGGTCATTCGGCAGTATCACCGAGTGTTCCGAAGGGCCCGAGAACGGAGGTAAACCGATGATGGTTTTTGTCAGCGCACTACTGAATGGGGTCAAGCCTTCCTCGGGGGCATACGGGGTCATCCAGATAGAGCCTTCCACCAGCAGTTCCTCCGAGTAGTCAACAAGATTGAGGTCCATAGCTATCGGGAAATGCAGATCGCCAGCTACTTGAGGGTAACCATCGAGGGAGTAACAAGAAGGGTGGGAGGTAGTGTGACCGAAGACCTAAACTCCGGGCATGGAAGAAGGAGGGCTACAGGTGCAGTAACTTGGTAAAACCTTGTTACGGTAGTAGAGACGGAGGGTAAGGTAGAGCGACCAAATTGACTTATGTCCTATGTGTTCCTGATGTACACTGCCAGCTGCAGTGTCTCATACTGTATACACAAGGCCCTACCCGTAATCACATGCCTTTTCCATCCTCCATTTCTCCATCATCATACTGCCATGGCTCGTTCAATTTCCAACACTCCCTTATAATATATTATAATAATAATAATAATAATAATAATATAGCTATTATATTAATAATAATAATAATTACTATGATATTATTTTATTAGTATTTATTTTGATTATTATTATATTATTATACCAATAATATAAAATAATAATAATAACAATCACAATTATACTGAATTATTATTATTATAATGATATTAGCTCATAATAACAACCATGATCCAATAATAATTAGAATTGTGATAAGTGAATTATTATGTGTACTTTTTTAAAGGCCAACTATTGATGATCATTAATAACTATATAAATAATAACAACGATATTGTTATATATTTATATATTTATGATTATTATATTAATATTATTATAATCATATAAACCCATAATAATATTAGTAATATTAATTAATAATAAGAATAATTATTATTATTCTTAGGCTTTATTAATTCAACCATGTTTATTTTAGTATTTTTAATATTTATCTTAGGGTTTGTATACATTGGATTTATGACCCAATGTATACATCGTGTTTATTAACTAAGGGATTAATACTAAAACCCCAAGGGATTATGAACCAACGAGAATAATATTAAACAAAAGGGACTAATATTATAAACAAAATGAACTAATAAACCCAACTGTTTAATATTATAAACCCACGGAATTAGTGAACCCAATGGATAAATATTAAAAACCTAAGGGATCAAGAAGTGCAAGGAATTGATATTACAAACATAAGAGATTAATAAAGATGATCATGATTGATATTATAAACCCAAGTTAATAATAAACCCAAAGGATTAATACTAAAACCCCAAGGTATTATGTACCCAAGGACATAATAATAAACCTAAGGGACTAATATTATAAACTCAACATTGGTAAACCCTAATATAGATATTAGAAAGACTAAAATAAACATGGTTTATTTTCATGGCGAGACTATTTTTGTCACAATGTGACATTCAACCATGGTTGACCATGGTTGGTTATGATTGACAATGGTTGACCAAGATCGATATTATAAACCTAAGGGAATAATAAACGAAAGGGATTGATATTATAAACCTAAAGGAATAATAAAACTAAGGGATTAATACTAAAACCCTAAGGGATTATGATCCCAAGGGAATAATATTAAACCCAATCATTGTCACAATGCGACATTCAAACATGGTTGACCATGGTTTGCTATGATTGGCAATGGTTAACCATGATTGATATTCTTTCCCCAAAGGAATAATAAAATGAAGGGATTAATACTAAAACCCCAAGGGATTATGAGCCGCAGGGAATAATATTAAACCCATGGGACTAATATTATAAACCCAACATTGGTAAACCCAAATATAAATACTACAAACACTAAATAAACATAGTTTATTTTGATGGTGAAAAATCCTTGTGACAATGTGACATTCAAACATGGTTGACCATGTTTGGCTATGATTTATATTATAAACCTAAGGGAATAATAAACCCAAGGGATTGATATTATAAACCCAAATGAATAATAAACCCAAGGGACTAATATTAAAACACCTAGGGAATAATATTAAGCCCAAGGGACTAATATTATAAGCCTAACATTCGTAAACCCAAATATAAATATTACAAAAACTAAAATAAACATGGCTTGTTTTCACGGTGAGACAATCTTTGTCAAAATGCGACATTCAACCATGGGACTAATATTATAGACCCAAAATAGGTAAACCCAAATATAAATACTACAAACACTAAAATAAACATGGTTTTTTTTTTTATGGTGAGACAATTCTTGTCACAATGCGACATTCAACCATGGTTGACCATGTTTGGCTATGATTGACAGTGTTTTACAATGACTGATATTGTAAACCAAAGGGAATAATATTAAACCCAAGGGACTAATATTACAAACCCAACATTTGTAAAACCAAATATAAATATTACAAAGTCTAAAATAAACATGATTTATTTTCATGGTGAGCTAATCGTTGTCACAATGTGACATTCAACCATGGTTGACCATGATTGATATTATAAACCTAAGGGAATAATAAACCCAAGGGATTGACATTAAAACCAAAATGAATAATAAACCTAAGGGAATAATAAACCCAAGGGTTAATACTAAAATCCCAAGGGATTATGAGCCCAAGGGAATAATATTAAACCCAAGGGACTAATATTATAGACCCAATATTCGTAAACCCAAATGTAAATATTGCAAAGAGCAAAATAAACATGATTTATTTTCATGTTGAGACAATATTTGTCATAGTGGGACATTCAACCAGGGGATTAACATGGTAAACTCAAATATAAATATTACAAACACTAAAATAAACATGGTTTATTTTCATCGTGAGACAATCTTTGTCAAAATGTGACATTCAACCATGGGACTAATATTATAAACCCAACATTGGTAAACCGAAATATCAATACTACAAACACTAAAATAAACATGATTTATTTTGATGGTGAGACAATCCTTGTCGCAATGCAACATCCAACCATGGTTGACCATGATTGATATTATAAACCTAAGGGAATAATAAACCCAAGGGATTGATATTATAAATCCAAATTAATAATAAACCGAAGGGATTAATACTAAAACCTTAAGGGATTGTGAACCCAAGGGAATAATATTCGATGCAATGGACTAATATTATAAACCCAACTTTTGTAAACCCAAATATAAATATTACAAAGAATAAAATAAACATGATTTATTTTCATGGTGAGACAATCTTTGTCACAGTGTGACATTCAGCCATGGTTGACCATGGTTGGCTATGATTGATAATTGTTTTCCATGATTTATATTATAAACCTAAGGGAATAATAAACCCGAGGGATTCATATTATAAACCCAAGTTAATAATAAACCCAAAGGATTAATACTAAAACCCGAAGGGATTATGAACTAAAGGGAATAATATTAAAACCATGGGACTAATATTATAAACCCAACATTGGTAAACCCAAATATAAATACTACAAACACTAAAATAAACATAGTTTATTTTGATGGTGAGACAATCCTTGTCATAATGCAACATTCAAACATGGTTGACCATAGTTGGCTATGATTGACAATGGTTGGCCATGATTGATATTATAATCCTAAGGGAATTACTGACCGAACTTATTTACATTATAAACCAAAATTAATAATAAACCCAAGGGATTAATACTAAAACCCAAATGGAATAATATTAATCCCAAGGGACTAATATTATAAACCCAACATTTGTAAACCCAAATATAAATATTACAAAGACTAAAATAAACATGATTTATTCATGGTGACACAATCCTTGTGACAATGTGGCATTCAACCATGGTTGACCATGATTGGTATTATAAACGTGAGGGAATAATAAACCCAAGGATTTGATATTATAAACCCAAATGAATAATAAACCCAAGGGATTAATACTAAAACCCGAAGGGATTATGAACCCAAGGGAATAATATTAAACCCAAGGGACTAATACTAAAACCCTAAGGGAGTAATATTAAGCCCAAGGGACTAATATTATAAACCCAACATTTGTAAACCCAAAGACTAAAATAAACATGATTTATACATGGTGAGACAATCCTTGTGACAATGTGACATTCAACCATGGTTGACCATGATTGATATTATAAAATTGAGGGAATAATAAACCCAAGGGGTTGATATTATAATACCCAAATGAATAATAAACCCAAGGGATTATGAACCCAAGGGAATAATATTAAAACCAAGGGACTAATATTATAAACCCAAAATGCATAAACCCAAATATAAATATTACAAACACTAAAATAAACATGATTTATTTTCATTGAGAGACAATCCTTGTCGTAATGTGACATTCAAGCATGGTTGACCATGGTTGGCTATGATTGACAATGGTTTACCATGATCGATATTATAAACCTAAGGGAATTATAAACCCATGGGATTAATATGAGAAACCCAAAGGAATAATAAAACGAAGGGATTAATACTAAAGCCCCAAGGGATTATAAACCCAAGGGAATAATATTAAACCCAAGGGACTAATATTATAAACATTAAAATAAACATGATCAACAATTATTAATTTTTATATTGAGATAATCCTTATCAGAATTCCATTTTGGACCATGGTCGACATCATAATAAACCATGTTTGACTCGAGAATAATAAACCCAGGCAATTGATATTATCAACCCAATGGATTAATACTAAAACCCTAAGAGATTATGAATTAAAGGGAATACTATTAAAGAAAATGAACTAATAATATAAACCCAAGCGAATAATAAACCCAAGGGATTGGTATAATAAAACCAAAGGAATAATAAACCCAAGGGATTAATATTTTTTTCATGGTGAGACAATCCTTGTTAGAATATGACATTCAAGCATGGTTGACCATGGTTGGCTATGATTGACAACTGTTTACCATGATCAATATTATAAACCTAAGGGAATAATAAACCCAAGGGATTAATATGAGAAACCCAAAGGAATAATAAAATGAATGGATTAATACTAAAACCCTATGTGATTATGAACCCAAGGGAATAATATTAAATATGAGGGATTAATCTTATAAAACCAACATATATAAACCCTAAGACAAATATTATAAACATTAAAATAAACATGACATTAAAATAAACATGATCGACCATCATTGATTTTCATATTAAGATAACCCTTATCACAATTCCTGTTGGACTATGGTTGACATTATAACAAACCATGTTTGACTCGGGAATAATAAACCCAAGCGATTGATATTATAAACCCAAGGGATTAACACTAAAACCCTAAGGGATTATGAACCTAAGGGATTATTATTAAACAAAAGGGACTAATAATATAAACCCAAGGGATTGATATAATAAACCCAAAAGAATAATAAACCCAAGGGATTAGCACTAAAACCTCAAGGGATTATGAACCCAAGGAGTTATTAATATTAAAAATTTGAAGAATGAAGACACCTAAGAACTTGATATTATAAACCCTATGGAAAAATATTAGAAACCAATGGGATCAAAGATGGCAATGGATCAATATTAAAAATAGAAGGGATTAATAAGAATTAATTTTTTAAACCCAATGGATTGATCAACCCACGTGACTATGAATATTATAAACCTAAGCGATCAATAAAACATAGGGATTGTTAATATTATGAAAGCAACAAGTTAATAAATTGAAGGTATAAACATTGTAAATGTAAGGGATTAATATTAAACCTTACGACTATTATCTAAACCTTAATATTGGGGATTAATAAACCAAAGTGAGTAAATGATAAACCGAAAGAATTATTAATATTACAAACTTAAAGAAGAAATAAACCTAATCATTTAATATTATAAACCCAAGGAAATAGTAAACTGAGGCTAAGCCCTAAATCCATGGCATCAATGTTATAAACATAAATAACGCTATAACACAAAACAATAGTGAAAAGGATAAACTGAAACCAATATAAGAACCACATTGCAAACTATAAAGCATTAAAACATGATAAATAATCATTAAATTAATGACAACACATTTATATCATTACATTATAAATAATAAATAAATTTTAAGCCATAAATACATTGATATCAATACATGAATGTATTAATAGTACAAATCTCAAGAATATTAATATAAACACCTAGAACATAAAATCCCAACAATAATGTTATAAATGTAAACAATATTTTCATTTATGAAAGACGTGAACAAAGTGAAGGGATCCACACAAAAGACCACACCAATCACAAATGAAAGAGAAAGATATAAAACAGTAACACTGCCATTGGAGCAAAGCAACATAAATGAAAAAAACACATCTAAATTGCACAAACTGGATTTAAAGAAGAACAACATAATAGGAAATTTTAAGACTAGAGATATACAATTTTGTACGTAAAAACAACATTAGTGTTTAAAAAAAATCAAGTTAACCAACACTACAACCACAGAAAGAACATTTAGTCTTAACAGATATTTTTTGTTTTCTTTATATCAAATAATTCCACTACAAAATTGACCTTCAAACAATGTTTCAAAAGTCATCTATGGAGCAACCTCTTCCAACACACAACCAGATCGATGACGAAAGTAGCACCAATTCAAATAAACAGGATAATGATCACGATACTTAACAGTTTCCAACCAATTCCTTCTTGTTCTCCTCCCAGACTCCCTTTGGTACACATGTTTCAAGTATTTTAGATGTGTTTTTGTTTGATCTAGCTCACGAATATGATCATCAGTAAATGTAGGATGGAACCCATGTTTTCTATCAAACTTGTTTAGAAGATAGAAAAGAAAGTTTATAGCTCCAGCAATATCGCATATTGTTCTGGAATAATAGATAACATCATTATTGTCCATATATGCATTTGAAAGACACAAAAACAAAAGAAAACTCAATAGAGACATGCACAAATAAATAAGCACACACACACACACACACACATATATGTATATCCATAAAACATCACACCCATTTGTATTTATGTTAAAAAACTTAATGTTATAGTGTTACATGAAAAAAAACAATCTATTGTTACATGAACCAAATGATATAAAAAATTCTACAAATAAAGCCTCATTTCAAAATACAATAGAAAAAACTATGGAAATAGAATAAAACCATGGCTAATCTTCAAAAAATGAATACTGGCCATGGTCATGGCCATTATTCAAAACCTCGATTTTTTCATCTCATGATGTAATATGAATCCACAATATTAATATCAATATGAATGAGTTATAAAAATGATTTTGAATGATTGGTTCATATAACTCATTGTTTATGTTTGAATGGTCTATTCCAAAGAAAAGAGAAATAGGCACCAAAAAAAAATAAGTAAATTGAACAACATGAAAAATGATGTAAACAACTTTCTCAAATATTACTATGAATATGATGAATTGATTAATCTAATAAATATTTGAAAAATGATTATTATATTATAGCAAATCAAGAGGACCATAAAAGCAATTCAAAAAGCATACTATAAAGAAGGTCATAATGTTATTAGTTGTATGTCATAATGATATTGACTTCAAATGCTCCTCTTCCTTCTTCCTAATTGTAACATATGCGCTATCTTTCATCTTGGCATAACGTAGAAAAGAAAAAGGTGATGCAATGCGTAAACCATCTATTGATTTCACTCTTGATATGGTTGTGAATGTAAGGCCTTGCTGCTCTTTATTCCCAATATCAACTGACGCTCGTTCTAAAATCGATCCCTATGACTTGTGGATTGTAAGAGCCCATGCCATATTCCAAGGAATTTGTTTTTGATTTCTTCTTATCACTGGTGTGATAGGGACAATGTTTGGATTGCTTGCATTAAATGGAACACCAACATACTTATCAAGAACAATAGTTGTGAATATTGGAAGTTGAGGTGGCTTAGAGGTAGGCGAATAAAATATATCCTTAACATAACCAAGTGCCTCATTCATCAAGCCAGCTTCAACCCATAAATTACATGTCAACATAACACGTTGACCATGACACAACAAAACTTCATGGTCCAATTGATCATCATCAACACCACTAATTTCTGAACGCCTTGAATGCTCAGCAGCAAATCGTGCAATTGGAGAATTTAATTATTTTAACAGATGGCTATTATGGAATGAGACCAAATTATTTTTTAGAAACATGTGAACTATTGCATTAAATAAATATCTTTCTCTAGGATGTAACCTCATATCAGCCCATGACATAAGAAACTCCCAATCTTTAAGAACAGGTTCTAAATTTCTTATGTTATTGAGGACTCTATGAAAACAAGATTGTTTCTCATTATTCCCTTGTTGGCAAAATATTGTGTCAAGAGTGACAACAATGTTGAATTTGGTCCACAAGACTTTCCCTGATGTATTACCTGCATACAAAGGCTTATCTCTCATAGGATGCAGTTGGCCAAGGTCAGCCACAAGGATGATGGATCTACCACCAAAAGAACAATTCTTTTTGTCTGGAAATGCTTCTCGTAATCGATCATCTATTTGCATAAACAACCTTGATCCTACAAAGGTCATTTCATCAATCAATATATATCTAACATGTCACACTTCTTGGAATACTGCAAGTGACTACCCCTATAGTGGTCGCATATCTTTAATTGGAATTTTTAGAGCTGAGTGTATTCTTTTTGCATGTATATTAAAAGTTGCTATTCTTGTTGGGGAAAGAAGAATAAAAGGGATTCTTCCATTACTTGACGAATTAGAAAGACTTCCTAGTGCTCATAGTGCCCTGAATAATCATAAGAAGAGCTTCACAAATCTCATATTCAGCAAAGTGCCTTAAGACAATTTCAAAAGAAAGTCATTGTTTTTCCGACAAAGAATCTGCAGATGCAAATGCTCTATTTGAAAGGTCAATAATATCACCCCTTGATTTTGCATTCCTTATAAAATTAATAGCTTCTCCTGCAACATCATCAGAAATAGTTGTACTTTCCCAGTGAAAGGATATATCAAAGTCCCTTCGACCAAGGGTGTGAAGATCAGAAACATTCACATCATTTGGTGGAACCAAGCAAGAAAAAAACTGTCATTCTTGAAAATCATCTTAAAGATTCATTTCATGGTTAGAAAGGTCACCATCTTCTTCATCTTCAATATTGTCTATAATTGATGGATTTTGATCAACATGCCATGCTCAATATCGAAATTCCTCCAATTTTCAACATTAATTTCAGGTATTCGAGGATGACGAGCAGGTGAAAAGATTCATAGAATTTGTTGGGGAGTTTGCCCACTCCACCATCCATCAAGAAGCCACTTCGTGGAAAGACAAAGTGGTTGGGTGAAAAATTTTGCAACTAAAATGGAACACCATCCCTCGTGGACTCATCCCACTGGAAATACTTTTTAATAAATATGACATAGCCTCCAAACAATTGGCTCCTGAGATGGATGATCAAGTAGAAGACTGCAACATCGGATAGGAGGAGCAACCCCCAATGATCAGGCTATCAAAAGGAATCCCCTTGCAATGTAAACAAAGGTATTTAGATATTTTCCAAATCTACAAATACGTTTTTGCTTGGTCTTACGAAGATTTGAAATCATTTGATACTAGCATCATATAGAACAATATTCCTTTGAAGAGCGGAATAAAACCATGCAAGTAGAAACTTAGATAGATAAATCTTCTCTTACTCCCCTCCATTGAAAAGGAGGTAAGGAAGCTGCTACAGGCAAATATCATAGTACCTTTAAGATACTCTGAGTGGGTAGTTAATTTGGTCCATGTACGAAAAAAGAATGGAGAGAAAAGGCTATGTGTATACTTTCAGAATCTAAACAATGTGTCTTTGAAAGAAAACTACCCGTTGCCCAAGATGGATAATATATTGTAGAAGGTGGTTGGTTCAGCGAGAATTCCCATGATGGAAGATTATCTAGATACAACCAAGTGGCAGTTCACCCCGAGGATCAAGAAAAGACTGCTTTCACCACCCCGTGGGGAACATTCATGTATGCTCACATGCCTTTCGGGCTGATAAATGCAGGGGCCACATTTCAGAGAGCTATGGACATAGCCTTCATAGGGGAGCAAGAAAAATTCGGTGGTAGTCTACTTGGATGACATCACAGTGTTTTTTAAGATTGATGAAGAGCACATCCTCCACTTAAAGCTCACCTTTGAGAAATGCAGAAGGTATGGTCTTTCTCTGAATCCTAAGAAATATCAGTTCGCCCTGAGTGAGGGGAAGCCACTTGGACACATAGTAGTGTAGGAAGGAGTAAGTATCAATCCTAAATGAGTCAAAGCCATCAGCCATATTCCTCTGCCCGGGAATAAGAAATAATTCCAAGCCTTTTTGGGGAGAATAAATTTCTTGAGGTGATTCATACCCAATTATGAAGAGATAGTCAAGGGTATTACAGACATGCTTAAGAAGTATAATGAATTCAAGCGGGGCCCTATCCGCAGTGACTCTTTCATTAGAATCAAAGAATCTTTGGCTGAGGCCCTAGTGCTAGTCAGCCGCGACTACTCAATGCCTTTCTACATCTTTTCTTTCACATCTCCGCATACTATCATTGTTGTGCTAGTACAAAAAAATAAAGAAGGTTATGAGTAGCCCATCACCTTTTTGAGCGAATTCCTAAGGGATATTGAGCTGAAATATAAAATATTGGAGAAACAAGCCTATGTAATGGTCAAGGCTCTGAAGGAATTTTGTATGTATGTGCTGCAATCAGAAATCACTGCTTCCCAATGATAGTAGTCAAGTACATCCTAGTGTAGGGAGACAACAAAGGAAAGAGGGGCAAGTGGATAGCTAAAATAAAAGAATATGAACTAAAAATGAAGTCTGTCAAGCTAATCAAAGGCCAGGGGTTGGCCAAGATTTTGTCTGAATCCAACTGCCAAGCTCTAGGGATAAACATGATCATAGAGGAAGGCAGACTAGAGGATCACTAGAGTGGAATTAAAACATCTGAGCAAAAGATCTATGCCAAATATGAGGGATTGCCCTGGTATAAGAACATTGTTCATTACCTCTTATTCCTAAGGAGCATGTTGGGGCTGGATAGATCCAAATACCAAAGTCTGATATTGCAAGTGTAAAATTGTATCCTATCCAATGGCCTACACTACTAGAAGGACCCGGTGGGGATATTATTTCTATGTTTGGTAGAGGGAGAAACCCATAAAGTGATTGAGGACTTCCATAGAGAAGTTTGTGGGAAACACTACAGCTGGAAGACCACATCACATAAAATCCTCAAGGCAGGATTTTAGTAGCCCACATTGTTTGGATATGTTTATTCCCAGGTCAGGTCATGCCAAAAATGCCAATTGTTTGCTGAGAGACATAAATTTTCTCCTCTCCCCCTGATTCTAGTGCATGTGGAGGAACCTTTTAGACAGTGGGGACTAGACTTCATAGGAGAAATGAACCCATCGTCTAGTGGCCAACACAAGTGGATATTAACAGCCACTAATTATTTCACCAAGTGGGTAGAGGCCATCCCAGCTAGAAATGCTACAGAGTCAGTGGTGATAAAATTCATGGAGGAGAACATACTATCCCGCTTTGGTTGTCCTTTCAAAATTATCACTGATAATGCTCAGGTCTTGAAATCTACCAAGTTCACCAGTTTCTTCCAGAAGTTTAATATCATCATCAGGCACTCCACTACCTATTATCCTCAAGGTAATGGCTTGGTTGAGTCCTCAAACAAAACTATGGTGAGGGTGTTGAAGAAGACCATCACCATGAATCAAAGGAACTGGGACTCCCAACTGAAGTTTTCTTTGTGGGAAAACCAAGTAACGCCTAAACGATCCACTGGGAAATCACCTTTCGAACTAGTGTATGGCAAGGTTGTTGTCTTCTCGATCCAACTAGCGATGTTAGTGGTGAAGTTACTACAAGAAGTTGAGGAAGAGCCAAGTGCCTTGATAAGAAGGATAAATCATTTGTTTGAGCTTCATGAAAACATAGAATAGGTGGGGGCCAAATTGTTAAATTACCAACAAAGAATGAAATCTCTGTTTGACAAGAAGGCCAAGGACATACCTCCTCAACCAGGAGATTTAGATCTCCGATGGGACATCCGACGTGAAGATAAAGGCAAACATGGAAAATTTTATCCATCATGGTTCGGCCCATTCAAGATTGCAGAAGAAAGAGAAAATAACACATACTTGCTTGAAAACTTGCATGGTGAATCATTGGAACTGCTGGTAAATGGTCAGTTCCTCAAATTTCATTTTCAAAATTAGAGATATATGTCTTGCACTCATTGTAAATATCTGGTGTGTGTATTGTAATTGTTATTTGAATTTTTTTCATTTATGATGGGAAAAGTCCATTTTCACAGACTTATATTTTGTTTAAGAATGACTCCATGCCCAATGGAAGGAAAGCTACTGGTCTACAGGTTCTCAACACCTTGCCAGCTAGGCATTGTCCCTAGTTGGAGCCAATGTTGGCACTCACTACATTGTAGGTTTCAATTGGTCAAGGTCTCCCAAAGGCAATGAAGTTTGAAGCCACCTTCCCAGGCCACAGAAGATCTATGGGATTAATCTGGCCCTCTTCATTGCATAGTGTAAAAATTCTCAGTGTAGATTACCTGATAATGCAATATACTAAAGCAAAATACTTAATATACTTGCGGAAATTTAATCCATTTGAGCAAGATCAAACAAAACACGTATAACAAAGAAGGAGAATCAATACACATGAAACACAGAAGAATACTCTAGGAAAGCCTCAGCTAAAAGCCCCGCTATTTGTATTATCATAGAAGTGGAAATATCTTAGGATTATACACAGTTTTATCTTTCACAACTATCCATCTCTCAGTACATTCCCTCACCACTACTCATAGACAGAATAGACAGCTCATATGTCTTTCCCTCTGCCCTCCAAGACTCCTATTCCCTTGCGCAGTTTTCCCTCGGTGTTCCTGCTGTAACCTTGTGTGACACTAAACTCAAACACTAGTCCAACACACTGTAAAGCTGTACAAATCTCAAGGAATGAATTCCTTTTGCGTGGAAGAGATTTTCTTATTAGAAAATTCTTGAAACTGATAGTACATTGTCCCTACCTTTAATCTCAACAGGGTCTTTGTCTGGACTGACATGCATGAGTTATTTATGAGAGAATATTCAGTTATTTGGAGTACACTAGTTTCATGCATGCATGCATTAACTAACTGAACTCACAATTAGTTCCTCCAACAGTTTGGAACTAATTTAACTGGACTTAACTCAGTTAACTGAACTAACTAATTACAACTCAAATACAACTCATCCTTATCTCCTCAATTAATGGATAATCTCCTCAATCAAAAGAATAACTCTTGCATGACTTCACAAAGACTTCTAGCTTGAATTTCTCCAACTAATTAACTCAAGATGGATTAATTAATTATTTTCCAAGCAGTTGGTGAGACTAAATTCGAATTTTAATTCAAGGACAAATTAAAATTGGAATATTCTTGTTTCCACATTTCAACACTCCCTCTCAACAAGAAAGGGATTATCTGTGTTATGAAACCAGCTTAAGAAAAGATAGAAAAGATAGATCAACGCCTTAGAATTCAGCCTCTTCGAGGGGGCAACCTCCTTTACATTACATAAATGAACAATTCTTGGATGATTCAAATGACAAAACCTCCTTTCTATATATAGGAGTCTAAGGAGTCACAATATAACCCAGCCGACCTAACAATAATAATATAAAGCCACAAAAATAACAATAGAGGGATTCTATGGGGCACAGTAATAATAATATGGGGGCAATAGGGGCACAACAATATTAATAAGGGGTATAACTACAATAGTAATGGGGTAATCACTAGTATTATAGGGACCCAACATGCCCTCTCCTTCAAAAAAGTGTTGTCCTCAACGCTTGAGTAGTTCTGGATACTTCTGTATAAAATTCTCATCCTCCCATGTGGAATCTTCAGTGGATAAGTTCTTCCACTTGATAAGATACTCTGAAATTGATCGATTTCGTAGCTGTCGAGTTCTTGTTTCTGTGACTGCTTCCGGTTCCAATATAATTTTTCCTTCCTCGTCAAGTTCTGGCAATATTGTTTGAACTGGGAGCTTGTCGCCTATAACCTTCTTTAAACATGAAACATGGAAAACTGGGTGCAATCGAGAAGCTGCAGGAAGCTCCAATTTGTATGCCATAGTACCAATCTTTTGCAACACCTTGTACGGACCATAATACTTTGGTGATAATTTATTATCCTTCTTAGCTTGCTTGAGGGACATTTGCTTATATGGTTGTAGCCGTAGGAATACCCAATCACCTACATCAAAACTTCTTTCACTGCGATGTTGATCTGCCTGTTGTTTCATTCTATTTTGTGCCAACACGAGGTTATCCTTTAAGAGTTGGAGGACTTGTTGTTGATGTTCGATGTGATGTTCCACTGCCTGAACCTTAGAATTTTCTCTTAAATATGATGTGATGGATGGTGGTTGATACCCATAAAGTGCCATAAATGGGGTCATTTTTGTTGCTGTATGGAAGGAAGTGTTATACCACCATTCAGCCAGAGGCAACCATTTGACCCATTGTGTCTGTTTATCAGATACAAAGCAACGAAGATATCCTTCCAAACATTTGTTTACTATCTCAGTTTGCCCATCAGATTGAGGATGATAAGATGAGCTATGAGCTAACTGAGTACCAAGACAAGAAAATAATTATGTCCAAAAATTTCCAGTGAAAATGGGATCTCTGTCACTTACAATAATCTTTGGGTTTCCATGTAGCTTTTGAATTGTTTCCATAAATGCAGTAGAAACTGTACTGGCTTTAAATGGATGTGATAATGCACAAAAGTGTGCATACTTGGTAAGTCTGTCAACTACCACCATGATGACACTCTTTCCCTCAGACTTGGGTAAACCTGTGATAAAATCCATTGAAACCTCCTCCCAACGTTGGCTTGGAATGGATAAAGGTTGTAATAGACCCGGTGTCTTAATTGTTTCAACTTTATTTTGTTGGCAAACCAAACATTCCGCCACAAACTTTTGAATATCTGATTTAAGGCCATCCCAAAAAAATTCCTTCTTAACCCTGTGGTAAGTTTTTAAAAATCCTGAGTGCCCTCCTAAGGGAGAAGTGTGCAATTCCATAAGAATCTTTTGTTTTAGCTGGGAATTCTTACAGAGGTATAAGCGATCTTTGTACCATAACGAATCATTTTGCCAGCTAAATGTATCAGAAGTACTGGAATCTTGTTGTAGCTTTCGAATAAGTGCCCACACTTCTTCGTCATTCTTCCATTCCTCCCTTGCTTCGTTTATCCAATCTGGTTGGATAATAGAAATGGTGCACAACAATGCTTCCACATCCTCATCCTTTCTTGAGAGTGCATCTGCCACCACATTTTGCTTCCCTTTTTTGTAGATGATTTCAAAGTCATAACCCAACATCTTTGTGACCCACTTTTGTTGCTCTTCAGAGGATAATCTTTGTTCTAAAAAGTATTTAAGGCTATCATGATCCGTTTTTACCTTGAAGTGTCTTCCCATTAGGTAGGGTCGCCATTTCTTAAGTGCATGGAGTATTGCCAACATTTCCTTCTCATAAATAGCTTTGCTTAAAAACTTTCCCTTGATTGGACGACTTTCAAAAGCAATGGGTCTTTCATCTTGCATTAGAACAGCACCAATTCCATTTCCTGAAGCATCACATTCCACAATAAAGGTTTTTGTGAAGTCCGGTGTAGCTAAGACCGGTGCTTGGCACATTGCCTCTTTAAGATGTTCAAAGGCCTTTGTTGCTTCCGGAGTCCATGAAAATGCATCTTTCTTCAATAATGTTGTTAGAGGTGCTGCTATTCTCCCATAATTCTTAACAAACTTGCGATAATACCCTGTCAACCCAAGAAATCCTCGCAGATGCTTTATGGATGTGGGGATTTTCCATTCCTTAATGGCTTTAATTTTGCTAGGGTCTACCTTAACTCCTTCATGAGATACAATATGACCCAGATATTCCACCTCTTGGACTCCAAAGAAACATTTGGATCTTTTTGCATATAATTGTTTCTCCTCCAATAGTTGTAGCACCCTGTCAACATGTTCAACATGATCCTTCCAAGACTTGCTGTAGATTAGTATATCATCAAAAAATACTAACACAAATTTTCTAAGGAATGGTTTGAAAATTGAATTCATCAAACCTTGAAATGTTGAAGGTGCATTGGTAAGGCCAAAAGGCATGACCAAAAATTCATAATGACCCTCATGAGTTCTAAATGTTGTTTTCGGAATGTCTTCAATCTTCATTCTGATTTGATGATATCCTGAACGAAGATCCAACTTGGTGAAGTAAATTGATCCATGCAATTCATCCAGTAATTCATCAATGACAGGAATGGGGAACTTTAATAATAGTGAGCTTGTTGAGCTCCCTATAATCCGGACACATGCGCCATGATCCATCCTTCTTGTGCACCAATACTACTGGAGCAGAGAAAGAACTTTGACTCGGTTGAATTATACCAGCCTCTAGCATTTCTGCAACCATACGTTCAATTTCACTCTTTTGGACATAGGGATATCTGTACGGCCTGATGTTTGGAGGAACACTTCCTGGAATCAGATGAATAGCATGATCATGATCACGCATAGGTGGGAGACCTTTGGGAGTCTCAAATACCTTGGAATGATTGTCCAGGACTTTTTGGAGATCTGGAGAAATAGATGATTCCAATGTGGAAACATCTAGCGAACATAATTGTGCAATTACACCTCTTTGCTCCTTTTTTAGAAGCTTTGTCATACCATTAGAGCTGATTATCTTTCCTGGTTTCCCTGCAATACCCCTTAATTCAACTTCCTTTCCTTCCATAGAAAATTTGATGAAAAGTTCTTGAAAATTAAAAGCTATTGTACCCAAGGATTGTAGCCATTGGACTCCTAGTACAACATCAGCACCTCCCATTGGAATGGAAAGCATTGGGCTAGTCAATACATATTCTCCCATGGATAGCTTGATATTATGGCACTTTCCAGAGCAATTTATTGTTCCTCCATTTGCAATCATCACTTGACACTCTGGTGCTGGATATAGGAAGCAATTCAATTCTTTTGCTACCTTACAATGAATAAAATTGTGGGTGCTTCCTGAATCAATCAACACTATTACCTTTTTCTTCTTGATTTGTCCTTCTATCTTGATGGTTTGAGGAGTGGTAATTCCCGCCAATGCATTACAAGATATGGTCGGATTTATTTTTCTTCATCTAGGCTTTGTTCCTGGAGTATATCCTCTTCTTTTGACCTTTCTTGCTCCTTTTCTTCTTCCTCTTCACAATCTATGTAGAATAATTTCTTCTCAGCACACTTATGACCTTTAGTGTATTTGCTATCACAACTGTAACAAAGCCCTTTTGCTCTTTTTTCTTCCAATTGTTGTGGTGTCAACCTTATAGGTTGTGGAAGACTAGGGGCAACAACACTTCCGTCTTTATAGTTGTGAGTGGTATGCTTCCTGGTTGCCATAATTTTGCTTTCCATTTTTCTTGCTAACCTGAATGCCTTCTCTAATGAATCAGGTTCCCAAAGGCGAACATCATGTTGGATATTATCCTTTAAAGACCCTATGAACACATCAATCCTATGCTCCTCTGGAATATCTTTTACCCTTATGTTCAATTTTTGGAACTCCTCAATGTGCTCCATTATTGAACCCTTTTGTTTGAGACTTATCAATTGGCTAAAAAAAGTGTTGCTTTTTGTATCCTCATAATGTGCTATCAATTCCGTAAAAATTGCCCAAGTGATAAATTGTTTACGAGAGCAAAGCCATTGATACCATACAAACTGATTTGGTTCCAAATATAAAGTTGCCATACGTACCTTTTGTGTGTTTTGCACATTATTGAGATCGAAAAATTGCTCCATTTGTAATATCCATGTTGCGGGATCCTTGCCATCAAACTTCCTCATATCGATTTTTGGAATATGGTGGGTTTTCGATCCCACATTAGAGTCTATGAAATCATGATTAACATTTCTTTTTTTCTCATCATGAGTTTCCTTTACTACCTTTTCACCATTGGTAAGTATTTCTTGTAGAAAATTTGTCAAATTTGTCTTCAAATCTGCCATGCCTGTCTTCAAATTTGTGTTCAAATCTATCTTCAAGTTGTCCATCTTAGCTTCCATGCCATTCATTTTAGCTTCCACACCATTCATCTTAGCTTCCACACCATTTATCTTAGCTTCTGTTAGCTTTTGTGACAGTGACATTTGTTGCACTTGTTCTTGTAATTTTGATATATCATGTAGCATTTCTTCCTCTTCTTCATGAGTCATGCTAGAGCTTTCAGGTTCCTTACTAGGTGTTTGCATTTTCTTTCCTCGGGGCATCAGTTACCGATAATAATGCTCTACTATGCCCTTTGAATTCCTTCAAAATAAATTTTCAAACCAAGCTTAAGCAAAAATTTAAAAAAATCTACACACCTTTTTTCACTTTGTAGGAGCTCGATATTGCCTCTGATGTATCTCTGTACTTTCCAATCATCTAGTTCTGAATTTGTGACCTGTAGTAGCCCTCTATGTCCTCTTTCCAATGCCACAAGTCTGACCCAAATTGGATTCTCCAAGGAAGAGTTATGTGAAATCTCCCACAGTGACTTGATTATAGACTAGTTCAGTAGAGCGAACTTGTACGACGTGCCACGAGTCACTGTTTCGACCTTTGGATCTGAAAAATGTATACAAGAAACTACAGTCTGTCCTCTTTCTGTACCTTCTTATGAAATTTCAATCCGATCCCCAGAGAGAAAGTTATGACGATTTTCCCCAGGTCACCTGTTTGGAATGTAATTCAGGAGTCTGCAAAAAGACCAACTTCCTCAGATCATATCTCCGCAAATATAGTGCGAAAAGCTCTGAAATTTGGACCCAAGGTTCAACGCGATTTCTTCTCAAATGGGTTTTTTTTTAACTTCTGAAACGTCACAGAAAAAAAGTTATAGCGAAAATGCCACGATGACCTGTTTGGAGCAGCGAAACCCTAGAATCCAAAGCTCTGATACCAAATGTTATGAAACCAGCTCAAGAAAAGATAGAAAAGATAGATCAACGCCTTAGAATTCAGCCTCTTCGAGGGGGAAACCTCCTTTACATTACATAAATGAACAATTCTTGGATGATTCAAATGACAAAACCTCCTTTCTATATATAGGAGTCTAAGGAGTCACAATATAACCCAGCCGACCTAACAATAATAATATAAAGCCACAAAAATAACAATAGAGGGATTCTATGGGGCACAATAATAACAATATGGGGGCAATAGGGGCACAACAATATTAATAAGGGGTATAACTACAATAGTAATGGGGTAATCACTAGTATTATAGGGACCCAACAATCTGCCACCCCGATCCTGTCTCTATGGAACTCAGATTTACACTTTGATAATGCCTTAGTCAAAATGTCAGAATCTTGCTCCTTGGTCGAAATATATTGCAACAACATGATCCTTCTCGCCACACAGTCCCTGAGATGATGATACCGAATGTCGATATGCTTCGAGCTGTCACGAAATACTAGATTTTCAGAGAGTTTGATACAACTCTGATTATCACAATAGATCACAGTTGGATCCATCCTCTAATCAAACAACCCAACTAGAATTTTCCACATCCAGATGGCTTCACATGATTCCTGAATTGCAGCCATGTATTCAGCCTCTGCCGAGCTGAGTGCAACTGACCTCTATTTCCTGTTGTACCAAGAAATTGTCACTGACCCAAGGTTGAAAATTCCTCCTGATGTGCTCTTCCAATCTGATGGACTCCCTACCCAATCTGCATCAGTAAAGCCCTGTAGCTTCACTCCCTTTGTTAGTTTGTACCATAATCCATACTGAGATGTGCCTTTGAGGTATCTCAAAACATGCTTTGTCACCTTCCAAAACAGCTTGGTAGGCCGAACCATAGCTTGACTCAGTTGGTTCACCACATAGCACAAATCTGGTCGTGTGTTTAGTAAGTACATCAATGAACCCACAAGCTACCTGTACACAATAGCTTCTACTACTTCTCTTGATGTAGCATCCTCCTTCCTCCAGTTACCTGGTAGAGGAGTCTACATGGGCTTGTACTTCTCCATGTGGAATCTCCTAAGTATCTCGTTGGCATACTTTCCCTAAGAAACAAAAAACTCGCCATCCTTCTGCCACACCTCCATGCAAAGGAAGTAATGCATGATACCCATGTCTTTCATCTCGAGTTCTCTTACAAGATCCTCCTTGCAAGACATGATCAACTGATCATCGCCTGTCAATATGAGATCATCAACATAAAGAACAATGATCAACTACTTACCTTCCACAATGGTGTGGTATAGGTTTTCATCCACTTCACTCCTTTTGAAACCCAACCCGGTGAAGTAGTTGTCAATCCTCGTGTACCAAGCACGAGGTGCTTGCTTCAGCCTATATAAAGCTCTCTTGAGTCGGCACACATGCCACTCACGATTGAAGGTCTCAAAATATTCTGGTTGCTCTATGTACACCTCCTCCTCAATCTTGCCATTGAGGAATGTAGTCTTCACATCCATCTTATGGATCTTCCAACCCATCTGTGCTGACAGTGCCAAAATTGATTTGATAGATGAGTACCTTGCAACTGGAGAAAAAGTCTCATCATAGTCAATCCCCTCCGACCTGTGAGAAACCACGGGCAACAAATCTTGCCTTATGTTTCTCCACACTACCATCAGTAGCTTGCCTTACCTTGTAAAGCCAACAGGACTCACAACTGACTTGTTCTCTAGTCTTGGAACCACATCCCAAACATTGTTCCAAACTATGGAGTCATACTCCTCCACCACAGCATCAACCCAAATTGGATGTTGCACTTCTTCCTCAAAGGAAGATTACTCAGTCTCAATACATTCCCTAACAAGGGCCATGTATCCAGTGTACCTATCATGTGACCTCCTCTATCTGCACTGAGAAGATGGTTCTCCCACATTCTCTCTCGCATCCAACAACAATCTGTCAGCTTCTCTTGAGCACTTTTTCCCATCTCTGGAAGAATCTTCTTGAGTGGATGCCTCCACTCCTGGAACCTCAACATGCGGCTGCTCCGCATTAGTCTAAGAATCCTCCTCCTTAGGAACCAAAATTTCCTCCACAGCCTGTAGTTGGAGCTCCCTCTTAAGGGAAAATCGCATGGTCTTCTACTCATAAAACCTTAGATCTCTACGTACCACTATCCTCCGATTGGTAGGCAAGCACACCTGATAGTTGTGAGGTGTATCTGTGTACCCCAAAAGTATCCCCAACTCATATGTTGACTCAAGTTTCTTCCGGGCATCCTTGGTCACATGGAAAAATACCGATGAGCCAAAGATCTTGAGGTGACTCACATCTGGTCTCTTCCCAGAGAAAGCTTCTTCTAGTGTCTTCATCCCAAGTATGTGATGTGGGCTTCTATTCTAAAAATAGACTATTATGTTGCATGCCTCAGCCCACAAATGAAGTGGTAGGCCATGGTCATGCAGGATCGCCCGAGCTGCCCCCACAATCGTTCTGTTCTTCCTCTTGGCCACTCGATTCTGTTGTGGATTATGAGGTGCTGTCAATTCCCATTTAATTCTTTCTGCTGCACAGAAGTCCTTAAACTCTTGAGAGACATACTCTCCACCATTTTCGCTTCTCAAGACCTTGATCTTATTCCGTGATTCTTTCTCAACCAAAGCTTTAAACTCACAAAACGTTGATAAGGTTTGATCCTTCTCCTGCATGAAATAAATCCATCATTTACGAAAAAAATCATCAATGAAAATCACATAATACCTTTTCTTCATGGTGGAGGCTGTCGAGAATGGTCCACACACATTAGTATGAACTCGCTGTAAGATCGCATCAGCTCAACTGTCTCGATCATGAAAAGAAGACTTGGTGTACTTTCCCAAGGTACAACCCTTGCATGTGTCCACTTGCTCAAGTTTACCTTTGGGAAGTCCGGTAGAGATCTGTTGCATTATCTTCAAGGCCCCATGATGCAAGTGGTCCAACCATCTATGCCATAACTCTCCAATGTCTTGGCTTTGCACCAATTCTACTTTCGAACTCAGTGAAGCACAGTCATCTGCCTCTAGTTTGTAGAGATTCTTCACTCGAATCCTAATCCTCTTTATCTGACCTATAGCTATGTGTCTCAAAAACGCCATTCCTTTACTAAAGACAACATTGTAGCCTTTGTCTTCCAACATCGTGACCGATACCAAGTTCTTCATCAGTCCAAGCACATACTTCACATCTGTCAAGGTGAGAGGAGCTCCATGCTCCCTCTTAAAAGTAACTGTGCCCACTCCTGAAACACTGTACTTCTCATCGTCACCCATCTCTATGCACATATTGAGGTCTTTCTCCTCCAATGTACTGAACAAACTCTTATTGCCAGTCATGTGGAATGAGGTTCCACTGTTAAGGTACCAAACACAACCCACCATCAATGAAACCATAGATGCAATGAGGGTAAAATCCAATTCGAACTAAGAGGATAATGCCTCACCTTCTGATCCATTTGAGGATCCCTTCTTGGATTTCTTCAATGGGCAAGTAATTGCATAATGACCCACCTCATGACAATTAAAGCATCTCACTTTAAATTTTTCAATCTTCTTCCCTCCATGAGAAGAATTCAATTTGGAATGGGAAGCCTTCCCTTTCCCTTTCCTTACCTTACTTACTAAGGTTAGATTTTCTTCATCATCATGCTTAGATGAAGAACCATCTCGGGTGCTCCTCTTGATCTCCTCCTGCATCAAATCCAACCATAGTCGTTCCCAATTCGGTAGTTTCTCTCTTCCACTCATAGAGTCATGGTAGCTATGCCATCTCTTAGGAAGACCGAGGAGATTAAGACTCAGCAAGTCATCATCAGTTGTAGTTATTCCTACACTACCAAGCTCATCTCTGCAATTTGAATGGGCTAAAATGGACTTTAGATGAGGACGTTATCGCAAAAATAAGTTTGCCTTTGTCCTTTGAAAAGGAGGCAATTTCTTATAAGGGGAACTTAAGGGAAAATGTGTTTTTAAACATAAAATGCCTTAGATTTCATTGCATCACATTCTGTTATTGCATCACAATAAACCAAGGGAGAAGACTTAAAATATGTGCAAAGGCTTTCAGCAGACCAGACAAATTTATGAATAAAACAAGTGAACCTTTTGAGTTCTGGAAGGATTGTAGTAAGTAGTATTTTGGGTAGGCTTCAAGCAGTAAGCGATATTGGATGGGATCTGCTCGATTCCATACATCGGCCAACACGTAGCACGTAGGAGGAGAGAGGAAACCACTTTTTTGGAAGGCTAATCCCTGTGCAATTTGTGTGCCCGAAATGACTGTGAGCTATTGGATTAGAGGTTGTGAATCAACAGTCGAGAAGTGATTGGTGATCCCTGATCATGGGATGCAAAGGGAAGACCCTCGAGTTGTAGCACTACGATATGACAATATGCGATTAGTGATAGCACTGATTCAAGGGGACTGATAGTGATATGCTGATGTTCCAATGAGCTGATCGATGATATCGGCAATCGGCGAACCCCCGATACCAGGGCCAATGCACATTGCGATTGTGACTTGCAATATGTCAATAAAGGGCATACTCGATGGGAATTATAAGTGAGAACATTTGCATAAAATTTGAAATCCGGTTTATTCAGATTTTCTTTGTATTTACCGTATATTGAGGTTTTGACCTCCCACCTAAGCGATTCTGATATGCCAATAAAAGGCAGACACGATGGGTTTATAGATGCGATTATATAATATCTGAAGTCCAGGCTTTTGTATTTTCAATGTATTCCTTTGTATTTGGGTTTTTACCTCCTGCATATGTGATCGTGATTTGCGATGACAAGATGGACCCGAGAGGAATATAGATGCAATTGAATGCATTTTGAGATTCAGTTAAATGCTCCAATTATGTGTTTTCGATAGTTTTCTTGTGTATTGCATTATGTGGCTATTTCCATAGGAGGAGGGCCAAATGGTTGGGTTTTCCTATGCCCGCCAATTCATTGCAATAGGAAATTGATTCTTTTGTGGAAACAGTCGAGTTCTTCAGTGATGGAGGACTGTAACCAATGCATGATAAAAACACAGAGAGTGCAATGGATGAGAGGGAGCTGGAGGACTGAAAAAGGTCGCTAGAAGGTGGCTGAGAGTCACTTGGAGGTCAAGTGAACTACAGTGGCACGTAGAGGCTAGGAGAAGCTCAGAGAGCCAGAGCCAGAGCTGAAGAGCTAGAGCCAGAGCCAGAGCCAAGAGCCAGAGCTAGAGCCAGATCCGAGAGCCAAAGCGACAGCCAGAGCCAAAAAGCCTGAGAGCTTCAGAGCTAGGCATAAGATGGTGTTCTAAGCCCATTTTTTTGTGTAATCCAATGGAGTTGAGCATGGAGCTTGTAAAATAACTTATGCTATAATCCCAAACAACCTAGTCGAGTTGACTAGAGGTCAAGGAGACGTAGACCAAGAGTTTAGGGTGAACTCCATATTAATATTATTGTTATGTGTGCTTGTTTATTTGCTACATTATTTACTGTCACATGTATTTAAATATCATCATAAGAAATAGAACTTAAAGCACTTAACAGTTAAAGGTAAACATAAGCATACACCTATTTCAAGCACTTTTTAATTCCACAATTGGTTAATCATAAGGTCTTGGGAATATTTAAGCTTTGGAAGTGGGAGAGGTTCTTGTAAGCTGACAAGAAGCCTTTAGTGCCCCATTTTCAGATCATTTATGGAAGAATTTGGTATTGTCAACCCCTTCCTTAAGCTAGATTGTCTGAATCCATAGTCTCCAGCTCTCTTCTCTATCCTTCAGGATTTGTGTCCTCTTGTCCATTAGTGAAGCAATTTTATCTTTTTGTTCTAGATATGTAGTTATCCCGCTGGTATCCTCCTTGAAGGTGAAGATTTCCTCTTCTGCTATTCTATGCAGTTGTTCTTCCAGTTTTGTTTTCCTCTGAGCCAAGGCTTTAGATAGGGTTTTCAACTCCTTCAGGTTATGGACAATGTCTTCCACAAAGTTCCCATCAGTACCTAGAGAGTGGACCTTCCAAAAGTCATCCACCATCCTCATGTAATCAGCATCCCTTAGCCATGTGGAGTTAAATTTGAAGGGAGCCTTTGGCTTATCAATGGCATCCTGCATTTCCAGATAGATGGGTCTGTGATTAGATAGGCCCACAGATTCAACCCATTGTCTGATGCGGGTACCTCTGTTGAGCAGAGGCTCTTTAATTAGGAATCTATTGAGCCTTCTGGCAAGGCTTATCTCACTAGTTCTATTATTCCTCCAAGTGGGTTGAATCTTGGCTGAGGGGATGTCAATAAGGTTGTGGTCCTCTAGAAGATTCTTAAAGAATGTTGATAGCATATCCACCTGTGCTTGGTGGCCCCATGACTCTGCATATCCTATCGAGAAGTTCAGATCCCCTCCCAGGATTATGTTTTCTTGCTGGAGGATTGATGAATTAAGTAGTATCCTCAAGTAGTCAGCCCTATCATGATAAGGGTTATATACATTGATGACTCTGTAGTCAGCTTCAAGGGTGTATGAGAAAATATCAGCTCCTAGGTACCCTTATCCCCCCAAAACATTATTTAGCTTAGTAGATCAGTTGTGAATACCTAAGGCTACCCCTCCAGATCTTCTCATGGCATCAAGCGAGTGAAAAGACCATCCTGGTAACCAAGACTCGAGTACGGGAGTGATAGTGCTGGCAAGACCATGGATTTCTTGGAGAAAAAGGATATCTACAACTTCCAGAGAAATCAGTTGTCTCATGGCTAGTTTTTTCCTAGGGCTAGCCAACCCTCAGCAATTAAAGGAGAGCATCTTCATGGAGGGGGGAGATCTAGGGTTTTCTCTGCTCTAAGAACCCAATTTATGGTTTTTTGTTTGCCCGTGAAAATGTCCTCCCTTGCCTAGTGCTTGGATTGGGATAGAGAGGAGAGGTGCCCCCGAGATGGTTTAGGTAGTGAGGGGGTAGGGTCAAGACCGAATCCCATGGCATGAAGACCTTGTGAGTATAATCTCGAGGGAAGGGGGTATCGAGGTTCGATGCTTAAAGGATGGTTAGGACAAGGGTGCGAAGGGCCCTTTGGAAAGGAAGGCTGGGAGGTAGTATAAACAAGGGGAGGGGTCAAGATAGGGCAATGCTGATTGATAGAGGGCATCTAAGGGGAGCTGGGCGGATAAAGGGGATCAAGATCATGAGCAGAAGATAAGGGTTCATATGAGATAGAAGCAGACGCTCTAGTATGAGAGTGAAATGTAGAATAACTTGGAGATTCAGATGTAATCAAAGAAAAGGAGTGAGAAGGAGTTATCATACCCATGGAAAATGCATCCCCTATAGCCGCCCAAGCTCTCGTAAGTGGTGGAGAGGGTGGCTGAAGTGGATCTTTCCCATGCTTCTTCTTTTCCTCTTTCTCATGTGCCTTGCCTGCTTCTACAGTAGCTTTTTGTGGCTGGTCTTCTACTTCCATTGCAAACTACGGCTGGTCCTGAGGGTTTGATGTGATCAGTTCTTTTTCAGATGACCTCTGACCCCCCTTGTTGTTGAAGGGACAATCCCTGAATACGTCGCCAACCTTGTGGCACCTTTGAGATCTGTAAGGTACTCCTTCACAGTCCAACAGTTGTTTCCGAGAGTATGTCCTCCATTTTATGGTGATGTGTTCCTGTAAACCCCCTCTGTTATCCATGTGCACCAAGGTCCTAGCATAAGCCATCTTGCCAGTGGATAGGTAAGACTTTTTGTACTCCATATACGTGCCTAGTGAGTTCCCGATGCATCGAAAGATGTCTTCATACTAAAAATGTAGCGGGATCCCCAACAATCTAATCCAGATTGGGCCGACCCCCAACTGCTATGTTTCCGGGTCAAAAAGTGGTCTCCATCTCTTCAAAAGGATAGGCACATGCTAAAAGTGCCAATATAAAGATAAAACCCAATTTGTGTGGTTAGGCCTAGCGAACCTTAATGCAAACCAGCCTCTCACAAAGGTCTGCACCGTAGGCATATAGGCCAAATTATGTCCCCAAACCTCAGAGGCCCATAACTTTAAACAAGCCTCAGAGTAGTTCCGGCCTCGGATTCTTCCAACCAAAACTCTATCCATAAAATCCATTGTTTCCCCTAACTGAATGTCCTCCTCAAGCATAAGAATGATGTCTTCATCTTTAGATTTAAAGCATCTGGATTTCTTGCAGGGCCTCGCTTAAATAGCTGTATCCTCTTGGCGGTCAGAACTTTGCCCAGAGACGGATGAGTCCTCAGGGGGTGGGGGGCAGGTATGGCGTCTGATAAGGGAGGGATGTTTGAAAAGCTATCAGATGGTGGAGTAGATGAATGCAGCGTGATTAGGGGTTCGGAGGCGACAATGGTGGATGAGCTGGGTAAAGAAAAGTTGATACCGGAGGATGAGGGGAGGGAGGTTAGGCCAGCACATGTATCCATAGGGTTAGGGTTAATGCAACCCAAGGCAAACCCTAGTGAGGAAGGTGACAGCGGAGGAATGGAAATGGACAGCCTGGTCAGGGGGTCATTTGGCAGTATCACCGGGTGTTCTGAAGGGCGTAAGAACAGAGGTAAACCAGTGATGGTTTTTGTCAACACACTGTTGAATGGAGTCAAGCCTTCCTCGGGAGCATGCAGGGTCATCTAGATAGAGCCTTCCACCAGCGATTCCTCCGAGTAGTCAACAAGATCAAGGTCCATAGCTGTCGGGGAATGCAGATCGCCAACTACTTGAGGGTAACCATCGAGGGAGCAGCAAGAAGGGTGGGCGGTAGTGTGATCGAAGACCTAAACGTCGGGCGCGGAAGCAGGAGCGTTACGGCTGTAGTAACTTGGTAAAACGTTGTTACGGTAGTAGAGATGGATGGTAAGGTAGAGCGACCAAATTGACTTATGACCTACGTGTTCCTACTGTACACTGCCAACTGCAGTGTCTCGTACTGCATACACGAGGGCCTACCTGTAATCACCTGCATTTTCCATCCTCCATTTCTCCATCATCATACTGCCATGGCTCGTTCAATTTCCAACACTCGCTTATAATATATAATAATAATATTAATATTAATATAATAGCTATTATATTAGTAATAATAATCACAATTATACTGAATTATTATTATTATAATGATATTAGCTCATAATAACAACCATGATCCAATAATAATTAGAATTGTGATAAGTGAATTATTATGTGTAATTTTTTAAATAAGAACTATTGATGATCATTAATAACTATATAAATAATAACAATGATATTGTTTGAAAGAAAAACTTCGGCGTAAATCACATGTAGACATACATTTGTCGACGCGTTTCGAACCAACTAGTGTGGTTCATCGTCAGGACAAGTTGAAGAAACAGATCCAGCTTAGCATGTTAAATAGTCTGAGCAGAGTCTCCAACGGCTAATTTTGACCTTAGGACCTAGGTCAAATTCTTATTTATTAATTTAATATTATTATAATTATTATTTTTCTTATGGAAATAAGTTAAATTAGGTAAAATGGTTGGTTTAAAAGGGAATATATTTATTTATTTAAATTTAAATTTATATATATATATATATATATATATATATATATATAAGGTTATTAAGGTAAAAGTTAGGATTAATAATTTCCATGGTTGGTTTGAAACGATAATTTATTTATTTATTCAAATTATTAAATTATTATTATTGGTATTATACATATATATATACATACATACATATCTATATATATATATATATATATATATATATATATATATTTTAATTAAAATCATAATATTAGGTTGACTAGTATTTTTATTCAATAATAATTCAATGGTTAGTTTATTTTTATGGAAGTTAGTTAAAATATAATTTTAAGGTTAAAAACGTAATTATTTATTTATTTAACTTATTTATTAACAATTGTATATATATATATATATATATATATATATATAATATATATATATAATATATATATATATATATATATATTCTATAATTAAAGTTATGATGATGATGATGATGATGATGGTTAACGTCCGCTGAGACCAAATATATTAATTTAAATTTATATATTAATTTAAATTTAAATAAATAAATATATTCCCTTTTATAACCAACCATTTTACCTAATTTAACTTATTTCCATAAGAAAAATAATAATAATAATAATAATAATAATAATATTAAATTAATAAATAAGAATTTGACCTGGGTCCTAAGGTCAAAATTAGCCGTTAGTCAATTTAGCCGTTGGAGACTCTGCTCAGACTATTTAACATGCTAAGCTGGATCTGTTTCTTCAACTTGTCTTGACAATGAACCACACTAGTTGGTTCAAAACACGTCGACAAATGTATGTCTACATGTGATTTACGCCGAAGTTTTTCTTTCAAATATTATGGATCACAGAAGCCTCAATTCAACTAACGATATTGTTATATATCTATATATTTATGATTATTATATTAATATTATTATAATCATATAAACCCATAATAATATTAATTAATAATAATAATAATTATTATTATTATTATTATTATTATTATTCTTAGGCTTTATTAATTCAACCATGTTTATTTCAATATTTTTAATATTTATCTTAGGGTTTGTATACGTTGGATTTATAACCCAATGTATACATTGTGTTTATTAACTAAGCGATTAATACTAAAACCCCAGGGGATTATGAACCAACAGGAATAATATTATAAACAAAATGAACTAATAAACCCAACTATTTAATATTATAAACCCAAGGAATTAGTGAACGCAATGGATAAATATTAAAAACCTAAGGGATCAAGAAGTGCAAGGAATTGATATTACAAACATAAGAGATTAATAAAGATGACCACGATTGATATTATAAACCCAAGTTAATAATAAACCTAAACGATTAATACTAAAACCCCAAGGTATTATGTACCCAAGGAAATAATAATAAACCCAAGGGACTAATATTATAAACTCAACATTTGTAAACCCTAATATAAATATTAGGAAGACTAAAATAAACATGCTTTATTTTCATGGTGAGACTATTTTTGTCACAATGTGACATTCAACCATGGTTGACCATGGCTGGTTATGATTGACAATGGTTGACCAAGACCAATATTATAAACCTAAGGTAATAATAAAGGCAAGGGATTGATATTATAAACCTAAAGGAATAATAAAACTAAGCGATTAATACTAAGACCCCAAGGGATTATGAACCCAAGGGAATAATATTAAACCCAATCGTTGTCACAATGCGACACTCAAACATGGTTGACCATGGTTTGCTATGATTGGAAATGGTTAACCATGATTGATATTCCTTCCCCAAAGGAATAATAAAACGAAGGGATTAATACTAAAACCCCAAGGGATTATGAGCCGTAGGGAATAATATTAAACCCATGGGACTAATATTATAAACCCAACATTGGCAAACCCATATATAAATACTACAAACACTAAAATAAACATAGTTTATTTTGATGGTGAAACAATCCTTGTCACAATGTGACATTCAAACATGGTTGACCATGTTTGGCTATGATTTATATTATAAACCTAAGGGAATAATAAACCCAAGGGATTGATATTATAAACCCAAATGAATAATAAACCCAAGGGATTAATACTAAAACACTAAGGGAATAATATTAAGCCCAAGGGACTAATATTATAAGCCCAACATTCGTAAACCCAAATATAAATATTACAAACACTAAAATAAACATGGCTTATTTTCATGGTGAGACAATCTTTGTCAAAATGTGACATTCAACCATGGGACTAATATTATAGACCCAAAATAGGAAAACCCAAATATAAATACTACAAACACTACAATAAACATGGTTTATTTTGATGGTGAGACAATTCTTGTCACAATGCGACATTCAACCATAATTGACCATGTTTGGCTATAATTGACAGTGTTTTACAATGATTGATATTATAAACCAAATGGAATAATATTAAACCCAAGGGACTAATACTACAAACCCAACATTTGCAAAACCAAATATAAATATTACAAAGTCTAAAATAAACATGATTTATTTTCATGGTGAGCCAATCCTTGTCACAATGTGACATTCAACCATGGTTGACCATGATTGATATTATAAGCCTAAGGGAATAATAAACCCATGGGATTGATATTAAAACCCAAATGAATAATAAACCTAAGGGAATAATAAACCCAAGGGATTGATATTAAAACCCAAATGAATAATAAACCCAAGGGTTAATACTAAAATTCCAAGGGATTATGAGCCCAAGGGAATAATATTAAACCCAAGGGACTAATATTATAGACCCAATATTCATAAACCCAAATGTAAATATTTCAAAGAGCAAAATAAACATGATTTATTTTCATGGTGAGAAAATATTTGTCATAGTGGGACATTCAACCAAGGGATTAACATGGTAAACCCAAATATAAATATTACAAACACTAAAATAAACATGGCTTATTTCCATTGTGAGACAATCTTTGTCAAAATGTGGCATTCAACTGTGGGACTAATATTATAAACCCAACATTGGTAAATGGAAATATCAATACTACAAACACTAAAATAAACATGATTTATTTTGATAGTCAGACAATCCTTGTCGCAATGCAACATTCAACCATGGTTGACCATGATTGATATTATAAACCTAAGGGAATAATAAACCCAAGGGATTGATATTGTAGACCCAAATGAATAATAAACCCTAAGGGATTGTGAAACCAAGGGAATAATATTAGATGCAAGGGACTAATATTATAAACCCAACTTTCGTAAATCCAAATATAAATATTACAAAGAATAAAATAAACGTGATTTATTTTCATGGTGAGACAATCCTTGTCACAGTGTGACATTCAACCATGGTTGACCATGGTTGGCTATGATTGAAAATTGTTTTCCATGATTGATATTTTAAACCTAAGGGAATAATAAACCAGATGGATTCATATTAAAAACCCAAGTAATAGTAAACCCAAAGGATTAATAATAAAACCCCAAGGGAGTATGAACTAAAGGGAATAATATTAAACCCATGGGACTAATATTATAAACCCAACATTGGTAAACCCAAATATAAATACTAGAAACACTAAAATAAACATAGTTTATTTTGATGGTGAGACAATCCTTGTCATAATGCAACATTCAAACATGGTTGACCATAGTTGGCTATGATTGACAATGGTTGACCATGATTGATATTATAAACCTAAGGGAATAATAAACCCAAGTTATTTACATTATAAACCCAAATGAATAATAAACCCAAGGGATTAATACTAAAACCCCAAGGGATTATGAACCCAAGGGAATAATACTAAACCCGAGGGACTAATATTATAAACCCAAAATGCATAAACCCAAATATAAATATTACAAATACTAAAATAAACATGGTTTATTTTCATTGGGAGACAATCCTTGTCACAATGTGACATTCAAGCATGGTTTACCATGGTTGGCTATGATTGACAATGGTTTACCATGATCGATATTATAAACCTAAGGGAATAATAAACCCATGGGATTAATATGAGAAACCCAAAGGAAAAACAAAATGAATGGATTAATACTAAAGCCCAAGGGGATATAAACCCAGGGGAATAATATTAAACCCAAGGGACTAATATTATAAACATTAAAATAAACATGATCGACCATTATTAATTTTTATATTGAGATAATCCTTATCAGAATTCCATTTTGGACCATGGTCGACATCATAATAAACCATGTTTGACTCGAGAATAATAAACCCAAGTGATTGATATTATCAACCTAATGGATTAATACTAAAACCCAAAAGGATTATGAATGAAAGGGAATACTATTAAAGAAAATGGACTAATAATATAAACCCAAGCGAATGATAAACCTAAGGGATTGGTATAATAAACCCAAAGGAATAATAAACCCAAGGGATTAATATTTTTTTCATGGTGAGACAATCCTTGTTAGAATATGACATTCAAGCATGGTTGACCCTGGTTGGCTATGATTGACAATTATTTACCATGATCGATATTATAAACCTAAGGGAATAATAAACCCAAGGGATTAATATGAGAAACCAAAAGGAATAACAAAATGAATGGATTAATACTAAAACCCTAAGGGATTATGAACCCAAGGGAATAATATTAAATCTGAGGGACTAATCTTATAAAACCAACATATATAAACCCTAAGACAAATATTATAAACACTAAAATAAACATGATCAACCATCATTGATTTTCATATTGAGATAATCCTTATCACAATTCCATGTTGGACCATGGTTGACATTATAATAAACCATGTTTGACTCGGGAATAATAAACCCAAGCGATTGATATTATAAACCCAAGGGATTAATACTAAAACCCCAAGGGATTATGAACCTAAGGGAATATTATTAAACAAAAGGGACTAATAATATAAACCCAAGGGATTGATATAATAAACCCAAATGAATAACAAACGCAAGGGATTAGCACTAAAACCTCAAGGGATTATGAACCCAAGGAATTATTAATATTAAAAATTTGAAGAATGAAGACACCCAAGAATTTGATATTATAAAACCAAGGGAAAAATATTAGAAACCAACGGGATCAAAAATGGCAATGGATCAATATTAAAAATATAAGGGATTAATAGGAATTAAATTTTTAAACCCAACGGATTGATCAACCCACGTGACTACGAATATTATAAACCTAACGGATCAATAAAACCTAGGGATTGTTAATATTATGAAAGCAACAAGTTAATAAATTGAAGGGATAAACAATTTAAATGTAAGGGATTAATATTAAACCTTACGACTATTATTTAAACCTTATTATTGGGGATTAATAAACCAAAGGGAGTAAATGATAAACCGAAAGAATTATTAATATTACAAACTTAAAGAAGAAATAAACCTAATCATTTAATATTATAAACCCAAGGAAATAGTAAACTGAACCTAAGCCCTAAATCCATGGCATCAATATTATAAACATAAATAACACTATAACACAAAACAATAGTAAAAAAGATAAACCGAAACCAATATAAGAACCACATTGAAAACTATAAAGCATTAAAACGTGATAAATAATCATTACATTAATAACAACACATTTATATCATTACATTATAAACAATAAATACATTGACATCAATACATGAATGTACTAATAGTATAAATCTCAAGAATATTGATATAAACACCTAGAACATAAAATCCCAACAATAATGTTATAAATGTAAACAATATTTTCATTTATGAAATACATGAACAAAGTGAAGGGATCCACACAAAAGACCACACCAATCACAAATGCAAGAGAAAGATATAAAACAATAACACTGCCATTGGAGCAAAGCAACATAAATGAAAAAAACACATCTAAGTTGCACACAGTCGATTTAAAGAAGAACAACATAATAGGAAATTTAAGACTAGAGATATACAATTTTGTACATAAAAACAACATTAGTGTTTAAAAAAAATCAATTTAACCAACATTACAACCACAGAAAGATAATTTTGTCTTAACATATATTTTTTGATTTCTTTACATCAAATAATTCCACTAGAAAATTGAACTTCAAACAATGTTTCAAAAGTCATCTATGGAGCAACCTCTTCCAACACACAACCAGACCGATGATGAAAGTAGCACCAATTCAAGTAAACAAGATAATGATCACAATACTTAACACTTTCCAACCAATTCCTTCTTTTTCTCCTCCCAAACTCCCTTTGGTGCACATGTTTCAAGTATTTTACATGTGTTTTTGTTTGATCTAGCTCACAAATATGATCATCAATAAATGTAGGATGGAACCCATGTTTTCTATCAAACTTGTTCCAAAGATATGAAAGAAAGCTTATAGCTCCAGCGATATCGCGTATTGTTCTGGAATAATAGATAACATCATTATTGTCCATATCTGCATTTGAAAGACACAAAGGCAAAAGAAAACTCAATAAAAACATGCACAAATAAATAAGCACACACACACACACATATATATGTATATACATAAAACATAACACCCCTTTGTATTTTTGTTAAAAAACTTAATGTTATAGTGTTACACGAAAAAAAACAATCTAGTGTTACATGATCCAAATGATATAAAAATTTCTACAAATATAAGCCTCATTTCAAAATACAATAGAAAAAACTATGGAAATAGAATAAAACCATGGCCAATATTAAAAAAATGAAACTAGCCATGGTGATGGCCATTATTCAAAACCTCCATTTTTTCATCTCATGATGTAATATGAATCCACAATATTAATATCAATATGAATGAGTTATAAAAATGATTTTGAATGATTGTTTCATATAACTCATTGTTTATGTTTGAATGGTCTATTCCGAAGAAAAGAGAAATAGGCACCCAAAAAAAATAAGTAAATTGAACAACATGAAAAATGATGTCAACAACTTTCTGGGATATTACTATGAATATGATGAATTTATTAATCTAATAAATATATGAAAATGATTATTATATTATAGTAAATGATTATATTATTATATTCATTTCACGCTTGATATGGTTGTGAATGTAATTCCTTGCTTCTCTTATTCCCGATATCAACTGACGCTCGTTCTAAAGTCAATCCCTATGACTTGTGGATTGTAAGAGCCCATGCCATCTTCCAAGGAATTTGTTTTTGATTTCTTCTTATCACTGGTGTGATAGGGACAATGTTTGGATTGCTTGCATCAAATGGAACACCAACATACTTATAAAAAACAACAATTGTGAATATTGGAAGTTAAGGTGGCTTAGAGGTAGGTGAATAAAATATATCCTTAACATAACCAAGTGCCTCATTCATCAAGCCAGCTTCAACCCATAAATTACATGTCAACATAACACGCTCACCACGACACAACAAAACTTCACAGTCCAATTGATCATCATCAACGCCACTGATTTCTGAACGCCTTGAATGCTCAACAACAGATCGTGCAATTGGAGAATTAAATTATTTTAACATATGGATATTATGGAAGGAGACCAAATTATTTTTTGGAAACACGTGAACTGCGGCATTAAATAAATATCTTTCTCTAGGATGTAACCTCATATTAGCCCGTGACATGAGGAACTCCCAATCTTTAAGAACAGGTTCTATATTTCTTATGTTATTGAGGACTCTATGAAAACAAGATTGTTTCTCATTATTCCCTTGTTGGAAAAATATTGTGTCAAGAGTGACAACAATGTTGAATTTGGTCCACAAGAATTTCCATGATGTATTACTTGCATAAAAAGGCTTATCTCTTACAGGATTCAGTTGGCCAAGGTCACCCACAAGGATGATGGATCTGCCACCAAAAGAACAATTCTTTTTGTCTGGAAATGCTTCTCGTAATCGAGCATCTATTTGCATAAACAACCTTGATCCTACAAAGGTCATTTCATCAATCAATATATATCTAACATGTCACATTTCTTCTTGGAATACTGCAAGTGACTACCCCTATAGTGGCCGCATATCCCTAATTGGAATTTTTAGAGCTGAGTGTATTCTTTTTGCATGTATATTAAAAGTTGCTATTCTTGTTGGGGCAAGAAGAAGAAAAGGGATTCTTCCATTACTTGACAAATTAGAAAGACTTCCTAGTGCCCGTAGTTCCCTGAATAATCATAAGAAGAGCTTCACGAATCTCATATTCAGCAAAGTGCTTTAAGACAATTTCAAAAGAAAGTCATTGTGTTTCTGACAAAGAGTCTGGAGATGCAAATGCTTTGTTTGGAAGGTCAATAATATCACCCCTTGATTTTGAATTCCTTATAAAATTAATAGCTTCTTCTGCAACATCATCAGAAATAGTTGTACTTTCGCAGTCAAAGGATATGTCAAAGTCCCTTTGACCAAGGTTGTGAAGATTAGAAACATTCACATCATTTTATGGAACCAAGCAAGAAAAAAACTGCCATTCTTGAAAATCATCTTAAAGATTCATTTCCTGGTTAGAAAAATCACCATCTTCTTCATCTTCAATATTGTCTATAATTGATGGATTTTGATCAACATTCCATTCTCAATATCGAAATTCCTCCAATTTTCAACAATAATTTTAGCTGAAAGGCCAATTTCTACAGGAATGTCACGAAATGGCTTGTACAAGAGAAATTTTGTCTAGCAAAAGGTTTCAAATTACTCTGAACCATCACTACGAATAGAATAAAACTGTGGCCAAACCCGAACAATAGCATGAACATCTCTAGGCTTCCATGGATCTTGTTTATGCTTGCTATTAAATGTCCAAGATCTTGCTTTTTCTATCAAAGATAGATGTTAAAGGAAAAAGGGTCTCTTTTGATAATGTTGAACAAAAGTATTATCAGATGAACATTGCAAGCCATCCCTTGAGATTCTCCTAAAAACCTTTCTTCCAACATTTAAGGAAACAAATTTTTGACTACAAACAAAAATAGGTAGCTTAAGCAACATATGGCATGTTTCTTGTGTTCGAACGTAATGGTGAACAATCGTTTCTACAAGAAACTTTCTATATGCACATAAAGCATGATCCTCAGTGCCAATAGTATTTAAAATTCTAGTAAACAAATGCTGATAACTTTCAAACCTTGTTTGTCTGCTTTTGATGCATACTTAGCAATGTATTTCAACACAACATAGCGAGAAAGCACTGGTTGGCAATAAACATTTTCACACCAAATTGTTAGAAGGTCAATGTTATGTACATTAAGCCTGTCATCATTTCTTGCTGGCTCATATTTTTTTCTTCGTTGATCATCTATGAACAATCTTGATTCATCACAAATATCCCATGGAGCATTGTATCGACATGTTAGAATGGTTCCCTTTTTGCACAACCAAGAATATACAGTACATTTTGTGTGCCTTTGGAGACAGTTTAACAATCCTTCGTAATCATTACAAGGATTAGAAGAGAAAATCTAACCAGTATTCAATAGGAAAGGTTCATCATTGAGGCTTTGTGGAACCATTATGTTGCGATGATGTATGTCACGCGGGATCCATGCAGTTACATATTTTTTGAAGAATATCTTTGCAAGTTGTACATTAGAACTATTTGACCAATCAAGTATTTCCATGTCAGGAGCACCTTCTAACCATAGGAAACCATGGATATGTTCTGAACCTCTATGTCGCCACTCATATCTGAAAAAAATGAAGATATAGTTACTACAAAAAATATAAATAGAAACATAATAAAAGTTGAAAAAGTATAGAAACAATTGAACACAAACCTGTACCAAAAGTCTTTAACTTTAAGATATTTTTGGATAACTTCCTCTCGAAAAATATTAAATCTGTGGTGCATAAATGTTGCAACAATACGAGGGTACTGGATAAAATTCTCAATTTTCATACGATGCTCATTTGAAGAATGAGAATGTGAATGTATGGGCATGAGGTTATGCAACTCTAGCCACTTTATGTCAGCTGCACTAAAAGTAAAAAGAAAAGATGGATATCCTAACTTAGTAATCATGTCCATCAATTCAGATTAACACATAGTCTAGTATGCCCTTGTACCTCTCAAAGAAGAACCAAACCGCATAAGATGCTCATCCAACTTATTATCTGGTAAATCGGATAGTTGGTGACGCAACTACTCAATTGTTGTAGGTGTGTTATCATGTAAATATTTCTTTGCAAAAACTGCAGTAGTTGCTTGGCTCTGATTTTTCATTATCATGTATAATAGGTAATATTGAAAGCAAGGATGGCTTCCAAATCTCTGATCATAGTACCTAAGAAGATGCAATGCATACTAATGGAGTTCAACACTACAAATATGTGGTTGCAACCAATTAGCATCACTAATGGGGAACAATGTTGGGAATGCCATATCTAACAACCCCTGTGTATTATATTCACTCACTGGATAGGTTCCAATACTCAGCTAATCCATGTCTTGAACATGTGAAGAATCAACATTATCAAGAAATGCTCTAATTTCTTCCACTTCTCTTCATTAGTATGATAGGCGAGCAACAAAAGAAGAAGGATGAGAGGGAAAATGCTCAGCAGGAAACCCTTCATTATTAGTTTCATTGAGCTCAGATTCTTCAATATCACAATCAACAAATTTAAGCTTGGAGTAGACATATGTTGATCTTTCGGGTAGAGCATTCACTAAATCAGAATCAATTACAAAAACTCGATAATATTGATGATTTTTTATTTTGAAAAGCAATGCAGCCATCACTTGAGATCTTTTGACATAACATTAATAATATTTAGACTGAGTGCCATGTCTCCTCATAATTAGAAAGTCAAAATCTTCAACAAAGGCTTTGTGCAATTATAGAAATATATTGAGGAAAGCTAACTGTATGACCACTGTACTTATATTTCCCACCTCAAGCATGTGTCACTTGCAAAATAGGGTTCACGTGTGCTATTAGATTTTCTTCAACTTGAGTAAGAACTGTTATGAAACCAGCTCACAAAAAGATAGAAAAGATAGATCAATGCCTTAGAAATAAGCCTCTTCGAGGGGGAAACCTCCTTTACATTACAGAAATGAATAATTCTTAGATGATACAAATGAAAAGACCTCCTTTCTTATATGAGAGTCTAAGGGTTCATAATATAATCAAAGCCGACATAACAATAATAATGTAAAGACACAATAATAACAATAGTGGGCTTCTATGGGGCATAATAATAACAATATGGGCACTACATGGGCACAACAATATAATAAGGCGGTTGTACTACTAATAATAAGGGGTTACACTAGTAGTATAGGGACCTAACATGTACCTCTCCTTCAAAAATTGTTGTCCTCAATGCTTGAGTAGTTATTGATGCTTTTGTATAAATTCTTGTCCTCCCATGTGCAATCTTCAGTGGGTAAGTTTTTCCACTTGATGAGATACTATGAAATTGATCTATTTCGTAGCTGTCAATTTCTCGGTTCTGTGACTGCTTCAGGATCCAATATGATTTTTCCTTCCTTGTCAAGTTATCGCAATACTGTTTGAACTGGGCTCTTCTACAACTTTTGAATGAGTTCCAACTCCTTTGGGCATATGGATATCTGTAAGGCTTGATGTTTGGAGTAACACTTCTTGGAATCAAATGAATAACATGATCATGTACATGAATAGGTGGGAGGCCTTTGGGAGTCTCAAATACCTTGGAATGATTATACAAAACATTTTAGAGATCTAGAGAAATACATGATTTCGATGTGGGATCCTCCAGTGAACATAATCGTGCGATTACGCCCTATTTTTCTTTATTTAGAAGATTTTTCATGCTATTAGAGTTGATTATCCTTCTAGGTTTCCCTTCAAAACCCCTCAATTCAACTTCCTTTCCTTCCCAAAAAAATTCAAGAAAAGTTCTTGAAAATTAAAAGCTATTGTACCCAAAGATTGTAGCCATTGGACAACTAGTAAAACATCAGCACCACCCATTGGAATGGAAAGCATTGGGCTATTCAATACATATTCTCCCATGTATAGCTTGATATTATGGCACTTTCCAGAGAAATCTATGGTTCCTCCACTTGTAACCATCACTTGACACTCTGGTGCTGGATATAGGAAGAAATTCAATTCCTTGGCTATCTTACAAGGAATAAAATTATGGGTACTACCCGAATCAATCAACACTGTTACCTTTTTCTTCTTGATATGTCCTTCTATCTTGATAGTTTTAGGAGTGGTAATTTCTTCCAATTCATTACAAGATATGGTCGGATTCATTTCTTGATGATTGATGTGATATTTCAATTCTTAAACATTTTTCTTCTTGATATGTCCTTCTATATTGATAGTTCGAGGAGTGGTAATTCTGGCCAATGCATTAAAAGATATGGTTGGATTCATTTCTTCTTTATCGATGTGATATTTCACTTCTTGAACGTTTTTCTTCTTGATATGTCCTTCTATCTTGAGAGTTTGAGGAGTGGTAATTCTTTCCAATGCTTTACAAGATATGGTCGGATTCATTTCTTCTTTCTCTGGGGTGGGTTCCTAGTGTATATCCTCTTATTTTGATGCTTCTTGATCCTTTTCTTGCTCCTCTTCATAATCTATGTAAAATAATTTCTTCTCAGCATTTGATATCACAAATTGTAAAAAATCACTTTTTCTCTTTTTTCTTCCAATTGTTGTGGTGTAAACCTTGTAGGTTGTGGAAGGCTAGCAGAAAAAATACTTCCATAATTATAGTCATGACTGGTGGTATTCCTTGTTCCCATAATTTCGCTTTCAATTTTTCTTTCCCACCTGAATGCCTTCTCCAATGAATCAGGTTCCCAAAGACGAACCTTGTGCTGAATGCTATACTTTAAAGTCCCTATGAAGACATCAACCATTTTCTTCTCTGGAATATCATTTACCCTTATATTCAATTTTTGGAAATCCTCAATGTGCTCTGCCATTGAACCGTTTTGTTTGAGATTTATCAATTGGCTAGAGAAGGTGTTTTTATTTGTATCCTCGTAATGTGCTCTCATTTCCTCCATGAAAATTGACCACGTGACAAGTGGTTTACGAGAACAAAGCCATTTATACCATAAAAATTAATTTAGTTCTAAATAATTACATACCTTTTGTAACAGTGGTACACCATGTAGATCAAAATATTTCTCCATCTGTAGTCTCCAATTTATCGGATCCTTGGCATCAAACTTCCTCATCTCACTTTTTCTTGATTTTAGGAGCTCGATCTTGAAATGACTATAACTCTATACTTTCATATCTTTAAGTTCTAAAATTTCGTTCTATAATAGCCCTCTGAGTCCTCTTTCTAACCCCACAAGTCTGATCAAGATTTGATTCTCCAATGAAGGGTTATCCCAAATCTCCCATGATGACATGAGTATAGACTGGTTCAGTAGAGCAAACTTGTACGATGTGTCATAGGTCACTGTTTCCACCTTAGGTTCTAAAATCAATACCCAAAAGAATATAGTCCATCCTCTTTCTATAACTTCTCACGAAAATTTAATCTGACGCTCTGGAACCAAAGTTATGATGATTCTCGCAAGGTGACCTATTTGGAATGTAATTCAAGGGTTTGTAAAAACCCTAACTTCTTCAAATTATATCTTTGAAAACATTGTGAGACAGGATCTGCAATTTAGACCCGAGGTTCATACCGATTTTTTCTCAAATGCGTTTTTTAATTAGCTTTTGAACCTTCGTAGCAAAAGAGTTATAGCGAGAAATCCACGATGACCTGCTTTAGATGAAATTCTAGAGCTTGCAAAAACCCTAACTTCCTGAGATCATATCTCCAAAAATATAGTGAGACAAGATCTGAAATTCGGACACAATGTTCAGAGATATTGCATCTCAAATGGTTTTTTTTTTTTTATTTTTTTTATTTTTATTTTTTTTTTTATCTTCTGAAACGTCAATGAAAAAAGTTATAGTGAAAATTCCACAATGACCTATTTGGAGCAGCAAAACCCTAGAATCCAAAGCTTTGATACCCAATGTTATGAAACCAACTCACAAAAAGATAGATCAATGCCTTACAAATAAGCCTCTTCGAGGGGGAAACCCCCTTTACATTACACAAATGAATAATTCTTAGATGATACAAATGAAAAGACCTCCTTTCTATATATAGGATTCTAAAGCATCATAATATAGTTAGAGCTGACATAGCAATAATATTGTAAGGGCACAATAATAAAAATAGTAGGCTTATATGGGGAATAATAATAACAATATGGGGACTACATGGGCACAACAATATAATAAGGGGGTTGTACTAATAACAATAAGGGGTTACACTAGTAGTATACGAACCTAACAAGAACTATGAAAATATGAGGTTGCTCACCAGGATCCATGTTACTCTATCAACAAAAACGATGGGCTCCTCTTTCACTCTTACATCGTCTGCAAACATGTCCTTCAAAATGTCTCACAACATGGATTCTAGGTTATGATTCTTGGCAAATTTGGCATGTTTGGATAATTGACAAGCTATCTATCTTTGCTCGAAACCTTTTATGCACTGCAATCATGTTTTCATCAAAATGAATATGATCTCTACTAGCCGAACCATGTTGAAACCATTTGGATGAGTAAAATTTCTTCTAACATTTACTTCATCTTCAAGAACATGAGATTCCTTTCACAAATTTGAATCATGTGGAATGGATCCATGAGAATGTCTTTCCAAATTTATGGTGTGCATTTCACGAACCTGAGAGGATCTAAAAGTCTCTTTGTCATAAAAGACTTTGAATTTTAATTTCCAACTAATTATAAACGAAGAAAATGAAAAAGAATCAAATGCATTCAAAATTTACATGTGTGTCTTCATGTGGATGATGGTTATGAGATGGTTGGTCTTGGATTCTAAGATCAGTGGATGGAACATTTTGGGATGTAGTTTCTAGGCCTCTATTCAAATGAGTTGTTTCTGGTTTCAAAAAAATAAAATACTTTATAAAACTAAATGTACAAAAAATAACGATTGGAAAAGTGAAAATAAATCAAATACATTGAACATCTACATTAGTTTTACAATTTGATGTTTTGGATTACAATTCTCCAACCTAATGAGATGAGATCATGGTTTCTCCATGAAAGGTTACAAAATACAATTTCCAGCCAATTGTAAATGAAAAAATGAGAAAAATATCAAATGCACTCAACATTTACATTTGTTTGGCGATGTGAATGAATGTTATGAGATGGTTCCTCTTCACTTCTAACATAAGTAGATGGAACATCTACAAAGTTAATTTGTATGGCTCTATTGAAATGACTTGTCTCATGTTCAAAGAAAATAAGATACGCCATAAAATTCAATGTCCAAGAAACTAGAAATTTAAAAATTGAAAAGCAAATCAAAAACATTGAAAATTTACATTAGTCTAGCAATTTGATCATCGAGGACAATGCACAGGAAGAGTATGACATGCTTCATCTTCACTTCTCATATTAGTAGATGGTACACTTTGGGAGCTAATTTTTATACCTCTATTAAAACAAGATGTATCTTATTCGAAGAGAATAAAATAACATAAATTTAGTAAACAAAACTTTGTAAATATAGGAATGTAATAAAACAACCACTGTTGCAATGAAAATCAAAATATAATTGTGTTACCTCCATTGTTCCACGTAAAATGCTATCAGGGATGACTGATTCTCTTGGTGGGACCACATTACTTTAAGAAGCGGGATTTGAATATGTGATGTTTCGAGCAACTGGATCCAAATTATCAAACAAATGGCCAAGTAAACTATCATCCAAATCATCACACAAAATGTCATCATTACATCCACCATGGTTGTTTTTCAACCTTTGGCCATCAAAACATGCAATTGGACACACGTAAGTGTTAGGGTGGACATTTACGTCCAAAGTATCAATATGGCGTTCTTCCCAGTTGCAAGATGTTTCCCCAATGTTATGAACATTTTAGAAGAGCATCGAACAACAAGATTATGCTGATGAGGAGCATATCCTGATAATGAACTATCAACAAGAAATGTTCTTTCCATTATATCATCCGTAGTACGATACTTACGAGGAATTATAAAATCATTTTTTAGAGTAACTTCACTCATTTTTCTATTATATGTAGCTCTCCTATACTCATTTATGGAATCCTTATTTTGTTGATACCATAAACGACGACTTTCATTAGACCTCTCATGTGATTTTGGTGACAAATTTTGTTTTCTTGTATGCTTGCCTCTACCTTCAGATGACATGTCTACAATGAATAATAAAATATTCTTTATGGAATCATAAACATGGAACATAACAAATATCTAATATAATAAACATAAAATAATGAAAAAGGCATCAATTTTTTTTTTGGAAATTGTAAAAAACATAAAAAGTGTATATGTTATTTGTTTTGAACCATATAAACTTATAAAAATGTATAAGGATTTTTCCAAATGGCTAAAAACAAAAACAAAAAATTTCAAAATGGCAAAAAACAGAAATGAATTCTTCGAAATGGCTTAAACAAAAAAGTCCAAATTTCCATGTATCATATTAGAATCAAAATGAAACCCATACTATTGGGACACAATACTCTAAGAATTATATGAATTGGAAGTATATCTAAAATTTGGAACTATATACTATCAAAATATAAATGTGAATATTAAAATGAACATAAACATATAACATTGTTTGAGAATCAATGACAAAAACCAATACAAATAATATGTATAACATAACTCATAGAAATTATAATTATACAAACAAAGAAAAATTCATAACATCGAGAAACATTTACATTTAAATAAGAAAAATTGAAGGGAAAGAATATGAAATATTTTACATCACAAAGATCGATACAAACATAATTTTAAAATATTACCATAAAGACCCATAGTATGTATAGAGAAAAAAATATAAATATTTTCCACAACCATAGAGAGTATATAAAATGGAAATATTTATAAGAACTCCTAAGAATACTAATATCCTAAGAATCCATATCCATATCCAATAGTGGAATCTCATCAACATAATCCATGTGGGGAGCAATTGAAAAAACATTTCCATATTCAATTAAATCATTGCAATCCTCCAATGTTGGGTACCAAAACCGAGACATCTTCTCATTAGTTCAATTATCAATATCTATTGGAAAACAGATGTGAGTCATTATGTCATATAATAGGAAAGGAACTTCACTACAGTTGCACATAAGAACTAGACCATGGACTATTCAAAACAAAAGATAACCGAGACATTTCCTGTTTGTATCTGCAGAAATTTCTTCCAACAACTTCCATTTGAAACCCCAATCATCTTCAAAGTAGTCAATTCTTCATTCAACACATGGTTGACCAAATTGGAAATGATCTAATTTTTTAATTGACCATACAGAAGTGGAGCCATCATTGACAAGGCATATCAACTAATTCATGTATATTGTTAACGACATACATCGTATGTCATTGATTGGAACAAATCGAAAACCCCACTCATTTCCTATTATGTCAAACCAGTAGATTGTATACCTCTACAGAGGATATTCCCCATACTCCTTGTCGAGATAAATCCAAAACAATTTACTTTTTTAAAACACTACATTCTTAGGGGGTGAAGTGCCACCAAATGGAACAACAACCCTTTTCCATACCCTATCAAGACTACTACGAATATAAAATTTAGACTGCATTTTGTCATACATATGTTTTAGAACAACCCAATCATTTTTTTTGTTTCTTACATTTTCCAATAATGAAAAGAATCCCCAGTCTCCAATTCGTATTGGCCCTATTTTTTTAAATGCCTCTGTAAATGGATTCATCACAAAATAGTTGTGTGTTTGGGAGAATTCTGTATAAAACCACCATTGGTCCAACAATAAACTCTACTCTGTATCTTGAATCTATGAATCGCAAATGAAATTGAGATATGTGGCCATTCTAATTAAGGTATTGAGTAGCAAAACAATTGTCTTCACTATTGAGGAAAGGAACGAGAAATCCAAATTTGTTTGTAGAGACATTCTTGCAATGTAAAAGGAAAGAAGGGTTTTGCAAATCGTTCTTCCTTTTTTTACAAATAGTGCTAAACTTTATCACAACCGATAAAGGGAGCCACAGGAAGACAAGTTCAAGAACATCAAATGGAAGACAACTCCAAATAGCTGGATCCATGATGAAACAATGAAATCACCTAATAGTAAAAAAAAACACATTTGATATCAACAAAACAATTTAATGTCGAATAAAATTAAAAGTAACATACATACATAATTTACCATAAACAATTTTCCATTTTGTTAAGGATAAAAAATGTTAATGGTTGTGTAAGAGTGAAATTTGAACTAATAAAAAATAGTTGGTGAACAACTTGTTTTTTTTTCTAGATTCAAGATCACATGGCTACCTATTTTTTATAGTAGTGAATTTATTTTAGTTATATGTTTCAATTATGTATATAATGTGAATGACCTAAAGAATTTATGGTTGGAAATTGACCAAAAAAAAAATTTACTCAATAATAATGAATCCAAAAATATCAAATTAAAATTATATTACTAAATTTCTAAAGCAAGACATTCGTATATATTAATTTTTTTCATATTTAGAAATAATCTAAAAACATTTTACTTATTTATTAATAAAACAATAGATTGTTAATATCATAAGATTTTTTTCATATTTAGAATTAATCTAAAATCATTTTACTTATTTACTAATAAAACAATAGATTGTTAATATCATAAGATAATCCTTGTAATGGACTGCATTAATATCACAACTTAAGCATTCTAATTGACTACATTAATATCTACATGATTATGATTATGTGGTATATGGAGGTTAAATTAATAAATATTAGGAAATTTAAATAATAATAAAATGTAATATGTTTTAAGTTTGTGAGATTTTTCAACATAATTATATATATATATATATATATATATATATATATATATATATATATATATATATAGCTTTTTTTATTTATTTGAATTTCTTATAGAATTTCTTATTTAATAATGTAATTTTTAATCATACACTAATCATAATTATTATAATTTAAATGCTCTTAACCATTAAGAAAATGTGTTTCTAAGATTTTTTTTTTTGATATCTAGCTGAATCGACAACGGCGGTGGTATCGTGCTCGTGTTACACAGGGGTTTTTTTTATATATCTAGCTGAATCGACAACGGCGGTGATATCATACTCGCATTACATGGGGTCGAATCCCATCAGCTACCAATATAACAGCTAGGAGGAGTCGCCTACCCAACAAGGTACGACCCCTCAGGGTAAGACGAGACTTGAACCCGTGACCTGCATAGCGGCACAAACGACTTAGCAGATCGTTCACTAACCACAAGACCAAACCCCTGTGGGCGTGTTTCTAAAAAAATTAATTCTATATGTCTCCATTGTTTTAAAGAAATAATGATATATAACTTCATCTTGATCTTAAAACTGAATTATTATTTTTATTTTATGTGTTTATAAATATTTTTGATGGGCTGTCTAACACGTAGATGTTCAGGAATTTTTGGGGAACTAACTACATTTTTTGTTGACTCAATCTTAATTTTTACTGTTTACTCAAATTTACTTCTATTTCCAAACAATCTTTGCAAAATTTACTTGTGATTCCAAACAATCTTTACTCAAATTTACTTGTAATTCCAAAAAGTTTTTGCTAAATTATAAATAATAGAAAATGTAAAAACACATGAATTTAAACATATATTAAGTAAGGTGTTTAAAGTTTCTCTAAAAAATAATTGAAAGGATTTATTTTATTGAATTAATCTATTCTTATAAATATTTTTATTATACAATGTTTTTTTTGTAATTATGATTTATGAAAAAAAATGGTTACAGTAAGAGATTTAATATAACTTTTTATAATATAATTTTCTGAAATCCGTATCTTATTTTTCTAACATATTGTAATATGTATGTAATATAATGAGAAGAGTTTTTTCATTATTCTCAATTCTCAATAACATATTAAATACATTTAATTATTTAAATTAATAAATTCTAGCTAAAGACATATACATTATAAAAATTCCTATAATAATAATAGCAACCAATTACATTACCCATATTACACATATACATTTTAACATACCCGGTAACCTCACATGTAAAAGCAGCGAGTTAGAATTTCTATACAGATTACTCACAAGTAATTATGAAAATCACAACTCCACATTCCTCATTAACCATTAGATATAATGTTCATTAGTGCATAAAGTAATTTGCAATAGAGAACAGTAAGTTGCATAACAATTGACAACCACTGTTGTAGTATATTAACATAAACTGTCTCATGAACCTTCCATCCATTTCATGATTTCCTTAACCATATTAATTAATCACATACTTGGACATTATGATTATCGCATAAAATAAAGAATCATCATCGTCAAGGATTCAACATTATCAAACTAACACAATAAGCAATCACATCATTGAACACAGATATACCCTGGAAACCCCGTAGGGTGAAAACCAGCAAACGTTTAATTTTATTATTAAATGCTCATGAGGTTTTTCACCCCTCACTCAATGTCTTATAAGGGATTCCATCCCTTAACCATTGTTATAAAATATTACAATGAAATATCATTAAATTGTCACATAACTAGCTAAAAGCTAATACATTTTCCATGAAACCCTTTACCTACATATCACCACTCTCTACATCCTTGTGGCATGATTGTTCTATTGAAGTACGATCCCGCAACTCGTACTCATGAGCATGGACCATTAGTTCTTCACCTACCACAACGTTAAACATCACTTTTCTTTGGCACAAACTGCCATCATCTCCCGTCATTATTGTTGTCAATAAGATTTGGCAACAAGACTAGATACAATATTAATTAATCAATAATCAACCTCTAAAAGTGATCCTTTAGCATCTACTCATGTGCATGAGTTGTAAATATATATCACAACAAGCTTCTTCTAACAACGTTGTTCACATGTCATAATAAATAACTAGTTCATTTATTCAATTAAATATTTGTTTTACTTTCCACAATTCTTATTCACACTAATGCATATTTCTCTTCAAATTATCTAACCCAATAACCAGACAAATCCATGTTCCTCTTTAAAATATATAACACAATAGTTATATCTTCATACATGTAATAAACTATTGTTTCTATGCTTTTGCATAAGTGTTCTTTTCACATAGTTATTTTTCAGGAACCCATCATAGCTTCTCTATCATTTATGTACAAAGATATTATGCATTTGTTTCCATGAAAGTATCATAACAAAGTTCTCGTGCATTTGTTTCAACATAGTATCATAATCAACCTTTCTTTTGTGCATAAGGACTAAGATAATAATATTGGTAACCGTTTATGCATTAAACCATGTAAATAAATAAAACCAACATGCAACAACCAAATCCTTTACCTATTTACTCACAAACATGTAACATTTGCAAACTCTTGCAAAGGGATTAACACCATTAACTTATCTTTCATGCATAAAAAGATATATTCTTTCCAAGAAAGTTCCTATGACTTATCTCTATGCATTTTATTTATGTACAGGTTATTATCTTTCTGATAACTAAGTATTCTTCTTCAAAAGAACTTTCTTACTCATGAGAATATTTCACTAATTAGCCTCTTTAATTTATATTCACTCCCAAGAAAATAACTTGGTTAAATAAGAGTATGCATCCTATCTTTTCTCAGATGAAAGGTATTTGTATTGTTATATAAAAACAAGAAAGATTAGTCACACATAACGTAGTTATTAGGAACTACATGCATTAATATATTTTCTTTACCAAGAAAACATATAAAATAATCAATCTTTAACTACATGCATTAACATATTTTCTTTACCAAGAAAACATATAAAATAATCAATCTTTAACTACATGCATTAACATATTTTCTTTACCAAGAAAACATATAAACTAATCAACCTTTTACTACATGCATTTAATATTTTCTTTACCAAGAAAACATATGAAATATTCAATCTTGAACTGCATGCATTAACATATTTTCTTTACCAAGAAAACATATAAAATAATCAATCATTTACTGCATGCATTTAGTATTTTCTTATATAAAATAATTAATCTTTTACTGCACGCATTTAATATTTTCATTAACAAGAAAACATATAAAATATTCATTCTTTAACTGCATGCATTAACATAATATCTTCCAACAATCCAAAAAACAACTTATTCTTCTCTGTAAAGGATGCAGTTACTTATCTGATGGTGTAATATATTTGGATAATCTCTTGAAGATGAGAGAAAATCATTGTGCTTTTCAATAGTCTTAAGTTTCTTGAGCTTAGGCGGAGGAAGCTTGGGAACTGTAACAGTCAGCTCCTCATCTTACTGCGTCGTCATTGTGAATACCAGCCACTCCAGAAATCACATATTCTCAGTGCCTCCATTGTAGGCAATATCGGTATCGATTACAGAAAGCATGCATCCCCGCGATTCTTCAAAAGTTTTCTTGTCATTGCCTTTGAGTGAAGAATGGACACATGCATCTCATCACTGAAGCCATTGGAATAAGGAGTCTACTTTGCTTTCTAGTTGCATCAGTGGCCGTCAATATGTTTGAGAAATAAGTGAATTTTCGCCTAATCAACATCAAAGCATGAGATGCTTTTAAAATTGTGGAATCCATGGAATTTATCCACGAAACATGCCCAACATCTTGATGCATAAAACACATAAATTGTTGTTGCTCCTCTCGTGTTTGTATCTCTTGGGAAATGAATAGGAGAAAGAAATAGTGAGTCTAGAAAATAAATGCCCAAAATGTGGGTTATGGACTAGACAAAATGGCCACCATGCAAAAGAAATTCTATCTGCCATAAAACACAAAGGACACATTCCCCTTTCTCGTCACTCCATCGATTATTCTAATATTCTAGAGGCAGATCAAAACACATGCAACCGAATCAAATGCTCCCCTCCCGTTGTTGCTATGAGGCAACCCGATTCAAACCAAATGTGTAACGATTTTCTTCCATACCATTCGTCATTGTGTGGGAGACTTTACTTGTTTATTGCCTACGATTCCCATTCAATTTCAAAACTACCAAGAATTATTTTTTGAACTGATTCGTAACTCTTTGACTTTACAATAAGTTATCTTAGGGATGTTACATACTCCCCCCTACCAAGAACAACGTCCTCGGTGCTCATCTCCCATTGGAACCTTAGATTTTCTCATGATATAACCATCTAACCCACACAAAAAGTGATCCTTCCTCTTAAACTCAAATATTTCATTCCAAGGAATGACAATAAACAACAATTTTGATGTCATAACATAAGAAAAATCAATAATCATAAGCATTTATAACTGCAAATATATGCAAGTTCTAATTTCCATCACTTGGCCCTTATTCAAATTATTAATATACAAAAACAAATCTCTATGTCAACTTACCATTACTTAGCATCTACTCTTGAAAATCATGAGCAATTTCACGTAAGCATTTTAATAGTGGTTGGACAACCCATCAACCCTCCATGGTAACTAATCCTGTAATGTATAACTAACAAATTCAATCGCATTAGTCACAATATTTTGAGTCAAATGAAATATTTTTAAATATCAATCAATTGTCCAATGTTAGATGATTTTTAAATCACAGTACTTTTACAAGTACTTAAGGAGCACTAACACTAATCATCAAAATGATAAATCACTGCTCCACATGCACACTAAATTAATTCTCACTAAAGACATCCACAAAGTACTTCTAAAAGTACCAAAAGAGCACCTAGCTCTCTAATCATCAAAACAATCAATCACTGCATCAAGTGAAAATGTCTTAGCCCCTACTAAGATGTTTGCAAGATTGGTAATACAACAAAGGAACTAAAATTACAATAACTCCTTACTAAGAATTAAGGTCCTTTCGTGTTAAATGTGCATAACATATTTTACACAACTATATATAGAATTCATTTTTAACATAACATATAGCTAATTAGTTAATTTCTTTAGCTATGAGAACCACAATAGGCTAAAGAACTCGAAACCCGTGGGAATTGGTTTCTACAACCAGGTGGAGTCATTTTCACATCCAAACAGTTTCTTTGATAGAGACTTTACCAGGTCTAGCATGGAATTCAACTGGCGAACCAACTCAAGAATTCCAATGACCACATAGGGTCCAATATAGGATTCCTCTTGGCAGTGTCATGCCTATTCCTCTAACAACGTGCTGTCTATGAGGAATTTTGGGCCTTCTCCAACAGGCTCAAAATCAATAAAATTGCCTCAGGCTTTTTACACTCTTGACCATCTTAGCAAACTCTTTTCCCTTACTGAGATCATTTATCTCTAAGGAGAGGAAATCCAGGTAGACAAGTACCATCAACCCCTCTGGGTAGGTAACTACCATCAACCCAAGGCATTCTAGCCTTTCACAACTATTTGCAACTATCTGGCATGTTATATTTCTCTTTTATCACTATTTCCCAAAGTATTTTATATAATGAACCATCTGAACATTATCATTAACAAAATAAACATGCATGTACACCATGCATTTACACTTAACCCTCAACATGGGCCCACAACATCTAGATTGATAGGAAACATAACTAGCATACATGTTGTATGCATTCTAATTTTCCAAATAACACAATCATGCATATCATATAACATTATGCTTTCTCATTTACCGTTGCAATTCACATTGCAACATTTTACGTGACGATTTTTCTTGTTGCCATTAAGCTACCACTACTTAATCTCATCCACAACGTTAGTTATACATATGCACCATTTAACAAGTGTTCACTTTCCAAATCATTTTAGTTTGAGGCACAATATTGTCATGCATAAAAGTATTTGAAAATATTCATTAGTGTGTAAATGCCAATGATGGTTGAGATAACAATCTAAACATTTCCAATTTCCATAGTGTATTGTCATCAACAGACCGATACATGAAGTAACTACCATAATCACTTGTTTACAGATTGTAATAATCTTAAATCCAATTCAATTAATGCATATAATTTCTTTTATTTAATCATACAACTCTAACCAATCACAACCACCAACCATCTTAATGCATCCATGACAAGACTTAATAAAAAATTAGTTATTACAGTAAAGTCTTATTACTTGACTCATTGTTTATTTTCAATATCTAAAGGGGTTCTTAGATTGTCTTTTTTTAAAACACTATATCATCATATTCAAGGACATTCCCCGCATTTTACATTCATGCATTGACCCCTTAAAATTAGTTCATTGTAACTTCAATCATGTTCATTTAATGTATCATTATTATTACCATATTTGCAAAGCAAAAGTTGGTAGTTGATTGTCACTTTCCTCAATGAGTGTTCAATATTGTTCTTAAGTGTGACAAAAGTTATATTGTCTTTTATCATCATCAAGAACCCAATGTCATGAACATAGTTATGCAACAAACTTTATTACTTACTACTCAAAGCAGTTATAAACATGAATCACACATATCATGTCAAAAGTAGTGTACTACATAAATCAATATGTAGATTGTTAAACTCACAGTGGCATACCTTAATTTCTTTTATGCTTACCAATTCCCAAAGGCACCTGTGCTGCAACCTTTAGCTCTCATACCACTTGCAACATACCCTGATAACCTCACATGTAAAAGCAGGGAGTTAGAATTTTTTATACAAATTACCCACAAGTAATTATCCAAATCACAACTCCACATTCCTCATTAACCATTAGATATAATGTTCATAAACGCATAAAGTAAAATGCAATAGAGGACAGTAAGTTTCATAACCATTGAGAACCATTGTTGCAGTATATTAACATAAACTGTCTCATGAACCTTGCATCCATTTCATGATTTCCTTAACCATATTAATAATCACATACTTGGACATTATGATTATCACATCAAATAAAGAATCATCATCATCAAGGATTCAACATCATCAAACTGACACATAAGGCAATCACACCATGGAACATCGATATACCCTGGAAACCCCGTAGGGTGAAAACCAGCAAATGTTTAATCTTATTATTAAACGCTCGTGAGGGTTTTCACCCCTCACTCAATGGCTTATAAGGGATTCCATCCCTTAACCATTGTTATAAAATATTACAATGAAATATCATTAAATTGTCACATAACTAGCTAAAAGCTAATACATTTTCCATGAAACCCTTTACCTACATACCGCCACTCTCTACATTCTTGTGGCATGATTGTTCTATCAATGTACGATCCCACAACTCATACTCATTAGCGTGGACCGTTATTTCTTTACCTACCACAATGTTAAACATCACTTTTCTTTGGCACAAACCGCCATTGTTTCCTGTCATTGTTGTCGTCAGCAAGCTTTGGCAACAAGATTAGATACAATATTAATTAATCAATAATCAACCTCTGAAAGTTATCCTTTACCATCTACTCATGTGCATGAGTTGTAAATATATATCACAACAAGCTTCTTCTAACAACATTTTGCACATGTCATAATAAATAACTAGTTCATTTATTCAAATAAATATTTGCTTTACTTTCCACAATTCTTATTCACACTAATGCATATTTCTCTTCAAATAATCTAACCCAATAACCATACAAATCCATGTTCCTCTTTACAATATATAACACAATAGTTATATCTTCATACATGTAATAAACTACTGTTTCTTTGCTTTTCCATAAGTGTTCTTTTCACATAGTTATTTTTCAAGAACCCATCATAATTTCTCTATCATTTATGTACAAAGCTATTATGTATTTGTTTCCATGAAAGTATCATAACAAAGTCCTCATGCATTTCTTTCAACAAAGTATCATAATCAACCTTTCTTTTGCGCATAAAGACTAAGATAATAATATCGGTAACCGTTTATGCGTTAAAAACCATGCAAATAAATCAAACTACCCAACATGCAACAACCAAATCCTTTACCTCTTTACTCACAAACATGTAACTTTTGCAAACTCTTGCAAAGGGATTAACACCATTAACTAATCTTTCATGCATAAAAAGATATATTCTTTCCAAGAAAGTTCCTATGACTTATCTCTATGCATTTTATTTATGCGCACGTTATTATATTTCTCATAACTAAGTATTCTTCTTCAAAATAACTTTCTTACTCATGAGAATATTTCACCAATTACCCTCTTTAATTTATATTCACTCCTAAGAAAATAACTTGGTTAAATAAGAGTATGCATCCTATATTTTCTCAGATAAAAGGTATTTGTATTGTTATATAAAAACAAAGAAAGATTAGTCACACATAAGGTAGTTATTAAGAACTACATGCATTAATATATTTTCTTTACCAAGAAAACATATAAAATAATCAATGTTTAACTGCATGCATTAACATATTTTATTTACCAAGAAAACATATAAAATAATCAATCTTTAACTACATGAATTAACATATTTTCTTTACCAAGGAAACATATGAAATAATCAATCTTTTACTGCATGCATTTAATATTTTCTTTACCAAGAAAACATATAAAATATTCAATATTTAACTGCATGCATGAACATATTTTCTTTACCAAGAAAACATATAAAATAATAAATCATTTACTGCATACATTTAATATTTTATTTACCGAGAAAACATATAAAATATGCAATCTTTAACTACATGCATTAACATATTTTCTTTACCAAGAAAACATATAAAATAATCAATCATTTACTACATGCATTTAGTATTTTCTTTACCAAGAAAACATATAAAATAATTAATCTTTTACTACATGCATTTAATATTTTCTTTACCAAGAAAACATATAAAATATTCATTCTTTAACTGCATTCATTAACATAATATCTTCCAACAATCCAAAAAAGAACTTATTCTTCTCTATAAAGGATGTAGTTACTTATCTGATGGTGTAATATATTTGGATAATCTCTTGAAGACCAGAGAAAATCACCGTGCCTTTCAATAGTCTTAAGTTTCTTCGGCTCAGGCAGAGGAAGCTTTGGAACTATAATAGTTAGCACCCCATCCTGCTGTGTCATCATTGTGAATACCAGCCGCTCGAGAAAGCACATATCGTTAGTGCCTCCATTGTAGGCAATATCAACATCGATTACAGAAAGCATGCATCCCTGTGATTCTTCAAAAGTTTTCATGTCATTGCCTTTGAGTGAAGAATGGTGACATGCATATCATCACTGAAGCCATTGGAATAAGGAGTCTACTTTTTTGTCTAGTTGCATCAGTGGCTGTCAAGATTTTTGAGAAATAAGTGCATTCTTGCCTAATCAACATCAAAGCATGAGATGATTTTAAAATTATGGAATCCATGAAATCTATCCATGAAACACGCCCAACTTCTTGATGCATAAAACACGTAAATTGATGTTGCTCCTCTCTTTCTTGTAGCTACTGGTCAATGAATAGGAGAAAGAAATAGTGACTCAAGAAAATAAATGCCCAGAATGTGGGTTATGGACTGGACTAAATGGCCACCACGCAAAAAAAATTCTATCTGCCATAAAACAAGAAGGATGCACTCCCTTTTCTCGTCACTCCATCAGTTATTCTAATATCATGGAGGCAGATCAAAACACATGCAGCCGAATCGAATGCTCCCCTCCTGTCGTTGTTGTGAGGCAACCCGATTCAAACAAAATGTGTAACTGTTTTCTTCCATACCATTCGCCATTGCATGGGAGACTTTCCTTGTTTATTGCCTGGGATTCCCATTCAGTTTCACAACTACCAACAATTAGTTTTTGCACTGATTCGTAACTCTTTTATTTTACAATGAGTTATCTTAGGGATGTTACATACATCATTGAAATTCCTAAAATATTAATGACAACCAATGACATTTAAAACCCATATTTTTTCATTATTCAATGAAATTTTTATTCATCAATACACATGTAAATATTCATAATTATACCTCACACCCTTATTTTGAATTGAACAACATTTCCTCAATCAAGAAACCACACACACATAAGATTTGACATTATCAATTAGCAGGAAAGTTGGATTTCTTTATCCACTTGATTATGATTATGGGGTATGTTATCTCAAAATCAGGCCCTGAAAGGCTGCAGACTAGGAAGACTTCAAGAAACTATTTCAAACCAATCTTTTAGCTAAGGCTTAGCCTCCTTAGCCTGAGAGGGCTCTCTCAAAGGATTTAAGGTTTGTGATTATAATTGAGATGGCTAACTCTTTACAAAAACAAATAGGAATGAGGCTGGTAAAATCTAAATTAACAAGCATCCATTGGGCTCATGGAGTCATATGTCATTTAGCATCAACAATGAAATGGCTTTGCAATAAAATCAAGGCATTCAAACTTCAATATAGATAAAGTACAACAGACACAGAAGGGACAGTATTTGAGCATATGAAGGAAATTAGAACACTGCAAGTGATTTCTAAGTAATCAAGTACTCATAATACTGTAGACAACATGAAAGACAACAAGAGGAATTCATACATTGAAGTCACTATGATTCTTGAGCAGCAGAAGCCATTTACTGTATTACCAAAAGAAATAGAGTCTTTACATAAGCTTGACAACAGAGCTTTTTTTTACATAAACTTCCAACCCTTTTTACATTTCTCTTTCTCCTATTTATAAAGTTCTTCTACCTGACTGAGGTTCCTCCCAAAACCTAAGGGGAACTCGAAATCTATTTCTAATGACACCTGTTCTACTTTTAACTGCCTATTAAATATAACAAACTGCAACTAGACTTTCTAGACATTTAAATCAAATAGGAGTCTAACTCCTTATTATGTTAATAATAGCCTTGATTACAAACATTCGCGTTCTTTGACATCTGGTCCCTTTTTAGTTTGGTTGTGATGAATGTTCAAAACTCCATGCTGGTCTTCAATGCCACATCTTCTCCATCGCCCTGAAACATAGGGAACTACCCTTGCTCATCGGTCTTTAGTTTGCCTCAAATTTTTTGAATCCAAAGAAGCATGTCCTTTATCCTTGATTATCCAAAATGTAGCAGATGGCCACGTCCTTGATGTGTTGTCCACCTCTTTTATGTGTAAAGGCAAAAACTCTTTCAAGATGTTTTGACCTATCCTGAACTGTGGTAAATGTGCTCACTTTATGACAAAGATTTAAAGTTGGATTCGAATCCATATTTTCTCAACCTGTCTTGACCTGGTTGAATGTTTATAGCTTCAGATGATGCCTTGTATATATTCCCCTTCCAAAATTCTCACTTGTGTTTCAAAACCGATTGATTGATATTGGATTATTTAGCTTCAGCAGTTTCGTAGCACGCTACGAAACTGCTGAGCTCTAGTCATCACCTTCAGCAGTTTCATAGCGCACTACGAAACTGCTGAGTTGTTTCAAAAATCACAGTTTCAACCCAAAACGTTTCTACTTGAGCACTTTGCTGTTAAAACATTCTTTCCACTATTCCAAGACCTTCCAAAACTGAATGGGAATGTTTGAAAAGATTATACCAAGCAAAACCATCAAAAATTTGAAACACATCCTTACTTGAAGTGAGATTTCTTTATGAAGATTCTTTTCACTGGCTCAATTGTATCTTTAAGTCTTCAATTTGTTTCTTCATTACTTTGATCCCAGACCTGAGGTTTGTATTGACTTTTCTGATAAATTGAGCTTCTTTTATTGCAGGAGTAGTCCAGCTACGGAATTGAACATTAAAATCAACCACCTCAGGAATTTGAAATGTTTGGTCCTCCCACTGAGCTTGCATTTGGTTGAAATAAGCCTCCTTAGCTGCAAATTTCCTAGCAGCTTTCTTCAATCTAGCAATTTCAAAGTTGGCAAATTCCAATCTCCTTTTCAAGTCTTCCACACTACCTTCTTATTGAGTGGCAATTGTTTTGCCTTTATCCTACTTTCATGAGACCGTGTCACCTCCCCTGTTTCATCAGCTATTGGTGGTACCTCCTGTACTTGTTTGAACTTCCTTGTTATGGATCTCCTGGGCTTAAAAATAGATTGAACAACTTGATCATCAAACTTGAGTTTCTTTGAGGCTTTGACCTTCTTAGCCTCCCCTTTTCCTGATTGTATCAACTCAACTTGAACTAGTGGGGACTCTTCAATGTCAATTGCTTGCAATAAATCATTTAAGTCTCCCTTTGAAACAGGGCTTTCTTCAATACTCACTGACTTATATTTTTCTTTAGCCACCTGGTTCCTAGTTCTTCTTCTTTGAACTCCTCCACCTGTGCTTGATTCATGTGCAGTTTCTTTGACCTGATTTTTTCTTTAATTTACTGTTGGGGTGTATCCTGAATAGTCAGTGGCTTGGTAGACTCTCCAACTTGTTTCCTTGCTTTTAACTTTGAAATCCTCTTGGCTCTTGTTTCTGCTTGAGGACCGGTTGTGGTTGAAGGTTCTTTTGCAGCTTGAGTGCTAAGACCAGTCTTGCTTTTGAAACTGGACATGAATATAAATGTGTCCCATTCTCTGCCTACCCTCTGGAGTTCATGTAGAACAATCAGCTTAACCAAGCCATGGTGGAACAATGAATTCTGACAGGCTTCTTTTCTCAGTTGTACCTTGTCACACATTTTACTTAAGCTGCAGAATAAGTAAAAAGGTAGATCAATAGATGTTTTCCCTATGAAATGCAACAGAAGTTTAAAATGATATGAATACACTTTGTTATATCTCCCTTCACAGGTCAGATACTTCTGTATACAAGTAAGCAATTGGGCATATGATTCTTTAGCATAACTTCTAGGAACAGACTTGCTCAAATCTGAGTTAATGAACTCCTGCTTTAGAAATTCTTTGCATGGATTCATGTCAAATTTGAAATTCTTGAACCAATTTTCTTGCCCTCTCGGAACTTCTGTAACTATGGATATCATGTCTGGTGAGACCTGCAATTCCAGCATGCCAACCTTTGAGTTTAGCCCTGTGAATTTAGTGCAAATTCCTTAGTAACTTGTGCATGACCTCCCTGAAGCTTCTTGCAAAAATTCCAACATGCATCTTGTTTAAATGCATGCTCGACTTCTCTGCTCTTCAAGGTCATGTCTAAACCTTTAGGCTCGTTTCTCAGACATTTGCCTGATATGTGGTCTTTACTTTCTGTCGATCCCTGCATGAAGATTCAGTGTAATGGAGGCCGAAAATGCTAGCGCTGCTCAAAATCCAAACTTTGCCTCGCCTGATAGTTGCCTCACTTGAATTGTTGCCTCCCCTGATAGCTACCTCGCTTGATGATAATGTTTTTTCAAATTAAAATCTTGCAGTTTTGTTTCTCATGCAAGGCTTACAATCATCATTAAAACTGTGCATACCTGGCTTTCCTTGGAACTTGTATTCCATGTGTATCAACATACCTGGTGGTTGTAATAATGGAGATAAGCGGTTGGACGTGATATGTGGAGTGCACAAACTGACAATGAATGACGCAACCATAGATTAACTTGACAGATTTGATAGTTGGGAAAGATTCGCTGCGGAATGCACGAATCTCCGATTTCGCAGCGCGATCAGTGTAAATTTTGAATTATGCGCTGCGAAATCACCTAATAACGTATTGCGCTGCGAAATCACCTAATGGACTTTCGCGCTGCGAAATCACCTAATGGACTTTTGCGCTGCGAAACTGCCAAAAAGGATTAATGCACTGCGAAAACACTTCAGGATGGTTACATGTGCTACGAGATCACCTAAAGGCTTTGTGGTACATAGTAATTTTTTAAACCAAACTGACACATGGCTATGAGACTGGTGATGAATGAGAATGAACAGTGATGAATGAGAATGCATACTTGACTAATGACCCCCTAAGACTTAGACTCTTAGAAAAAACAAAATCAAACTTAGACTAACATCAACCTTTATCATCAAGCTAGTATGAGAAATTTTGGCATTAGAATTCTTAAGTGATAACAGGGTATATGGAGGTTAAATTGAAATATATTGATGGCTTGCTAATAGAAGCAATGTGAGAATTTCAGGAGTAAGACTTCCATCCAGTTGAATAGAATAGTGTTTAAGAGATATATCTAATATTTTCAAAAAAATATTTTACAAGGCTTTTAAACAAGTAGAAAAAGGTGTGGCATTCTTTACAATGAACAGTTAATAAAACACCATATTCCACTTGTTTGGGTTCCAAAGTTAGTTTATAGTGCCACATAGTTAATTTATAGTGAACAATTAATTTAGGTTAATTATAAGTAATTTAGATTAATGAATAATTATGATTAATTATAAGTAACTATGGTTTATTTAGGTTTATGAGTAATTGACTAATTCTATGTTTCCGTTTTTAGGTTTATTAGTAATTTCTAGTAATTTAGGTATATGAGTAAACAATTATTTAATAAATAGTTATGATTTGAATATTTATTAATTATTTGTCATTTAAAAAAAATCTCATTTAATAAATATAGTTTTAATCATTATTGCAAAACTTTTCTGATTTCATTAGTATAAACATTAAGATCATTGTCAAATTAAATCATGAATTATAAGTAACTTAAATTTATGACTAATTATCATTAACTATGAGTTATTTAGCTTATGAGTGATTGACTAATTTTATGTTTTATTTTTTAGGTTTAGGAGTAATTTATACTAATTTAGGTATGTGAATAAACAATTAAATACTTTTTTAACCATTATTACAAAGCTTAATTAATTTCATTAAAATTAGTATAAATAAGTGAAACCAAGTATTACAAACATGATTTTTTTTTCCTTTATTAGATGTAATGAATTTCTAATCAGCATAGATTTATCTTAAATGTAGATCTAAAGTGTGGAGAAAGATTCAATTTCTTGAGAAGAATCCAATTTCTTGAGGTATAATTTTTTGTATGAGTCTACCTTATTTAAATGTTTTGTATAGTTTTTTTTTGACAGAGATGAACAAAATTTCAAGTTTGATGACCTAAGCTTACACATCACAGTGGGTTGTAAAATGAGTCCCATATGTTGCCATGACATGGATGCACTTGCCTAGCACATTGTTCAGCTTCTCATTCCCAAATGGTGAGAAATTTGACGTTATTTATTTACTTAAATGAATTACATGATTTCATTCACATTTTGATTTTCTTAATCATTTTTATTTGATTTTATATATTTTATATTTGATGTATTATTATCTTTCATAATATTTAAGAGATACAATAGTTTTAATTAAATGTTTATATCTTTCTTATTAGAAATATATATATATATATATATATATATATATATATATATATATATATATGATAAATTAAACTAATTTAAATATTTTTTATAAAGTATTTAAATTTTTATAAGATATTTTGTAACCTATTTAAAATTTGTTAGGATATTCCGACACATAGGAAATAGTTAAGTATAACTTGGTCTAGTATAGAGTTAGGTGAAGTGTGTTTCTTTACTATGTACATTTTGTAACTTACAATCCGATGGTCATGATATGTAGTGACCCGACGGTTCATTCTCTCATCGGTATTATCAACACTTGATCCGTGGCTTAACACCCGATTGATCCATGATCTCTATTTAAAGAACATGGAGGTTCATTTGTAGGTTAACCCATTCATGGGAGAAGCTTATGTAAATTTTCATTCTTTTATTAATAAATTGCCTGAACTGGCCGCGTTGGCTCAGGCCGTGGACTGTTTCCCTCTTTGAGGGTTTTTAGCACATCAAAATACTGGTGTATTGATCTGTGATCTATTTGTGAGCGGTGTCCTTTGGTGTTCTGTCTGAGGAACTTACCCTGTAAATTCCTACATGGTATCAGAGCTATTTGAGGCCGCGTCTATTGGTGATCCAAATCTGAAGCCGGTAGAACTGCATCCGACTACCATTTCCTAGATCTACTATTTCTGACTACTTTCGTGCGGAGAGGACTGCTCTGTTGTGTTGGGAGCATCTGTTCTAGTGAGGAACCCCTTTCGTTTCACGGGAAAAGGTTTCCGGTAGCCCTAGCTGCATCATTTTTAAGATCTGGAGGTATACAATGTTTATTTGCAGTTTACAGTTATTTTCTCTCTGTTTATTTCGGTTTCAGTTTATTTAGCCTTTTTTATTACAGGATCTATACCTTTCATTTCTGCATATGCTCTTTGCCCTGCGACTCTGTGCGATCTGGGCAAATTAGAAACAGAAAGGAAGGATTTTTCTCATGCGTATGCTCTTTTCCGCTGCGCCTTACTGTGATCTCGGAAAATTAGAAACATTGAGAAAAATATTTAGTTTCCGGCTAAAGCTAACTTCGAGCCGTAAGGTTCGTTTTTTTTTGTATGTCCATGTTGGGTTTTCTTTTTTTTGTTTTGTAGGGAAAAAGAGCTTTCTCAAAGCAAGCACGTAACCCAAAGCTTCAACCCGCCTCTCTCTCTCTCTCTCTCTCTCTCTCAAACTTTTTGTATAGCTCACTTGGTCCAAAGCTAATTTATGAGTAGAGGTCTTGAGTTCAAGTCTCCTTTTTGTGGGGGCGGATTTTTCATTTCCACACATTCCCGCACTTCGTCGGCATCTTCATCAAATTTTTTTCAAAAATCCATAACTTCTTCATCCGGAAGCCGTTTTCAGAACCGTTTTTTTTTAAACAGCCTAATTTTTCGAGATATTTCCATTGCAACACTTATTTTCAGCAATTATAGCTTTAGCTTCTTTTAAAATGGAAAGCCCATGCCAAGTTATTCTTGATAGCACCAACTACTTCCAATGGTGGTCCTACATTGTGGATTTACTTAGAAGTAAAGGTCTCTACAGAATAGCCTCAGGCCAAGAAACCAAGCCGAAAGATGAAGATAAGGCAACTAAATCAGAAAATAGGCAAGATCAAGCACGTGGGTTGATAGGGATGTCTATTTCTCCAGATCTTAGATTCCATATTATAGAACTTGATACTCCTAATGAAGCATTGAAACAGATTACTAAAGTTTTTGGAATAAAAAATGAACTTAGAGCCCATCAACTTGAAAATGAGTTGTTTACATTGGACCCCAATAATTTTTCTTGCATTGAAGATTTTTTGTCCAAGTTCAAGACCCTTAGACTTCTCTTGGAAGGTGTTAAGGTTAAGAAAGAAGATAGTAACCTTATCTATTCCATTCTTACTAAGCTGGGACTAGCCTACTCTATGATTGCTTCCACCTTCCATTCTACAAGACAAGCCTTCATTTCTCAAGGACAAGACTACAAGTCCCCTTCCTTTGATTCTTTTTGTGATTCTTTAATAAGAGAACAAGAAAAACTCTTACACCTTGGTCTTCTTAATCTTGGAAACTCTTCTAAGAAAGCGTTAGCCGCCTAGCAGTAACCAAATCCAAAGAATCCTAACAAGGTGTATCCGAAAAGGAATGGTCCTAAACCAAACAAGGGTCCTAAGAAATTTCAGCCTCAAAATGAAAAATCATTTCAACAAAATGATAAGACAAATAAAAACAAAGGGAAGAAGACTGATAGACATTGCAACTTTTGTAATCGAGATGGCCACTTAGAATCCAAATGCTTTAAGAAGATGGAAACCTTGGAAGCAGCAATGAAGAAGCATAACATCCATTTGGAGCACTCTTCAACTTCAACTTCATCTTCAGGAATGGCACTTTCTGTATGTGGTTGTCAAGCATCTCGATCTGGCTATGCACTAAATGTATCTTCTTCTTCTCATTCTCATGAGTGGCTCATTGATTCTGGAGCTTCTTATCACATGGCCAAAAACAAAGCCATGTTTTCTTCTTTAAATGATTGTAACGCCAAAAACATATATGTTGGTGATGATATATCTCTTAGTGTTGTAGGGACTAGAACTGTTCATCTAGACAATGGTCAGTTTAATGATGTATTATGTGTTCCAACCTTATCCTGCAACCTTCTATCTGTATATCAAGTAACTCATTCAAGTGAAGATAAAATCATTGAATTTTCACCTCACAATGTTGTAATTAAGGACCTAAGAGATCCTAGACAGATTTTAGCTACTGACATTGCTGATGATTCTACAAGGTTGTATAAGTTTCACAACTTTGGGTCATCAAGTCTTCCCTCAGCATTTGTTGCTCATAATGATGAAGTGAGCAAACTTTGGCATGAGTGATTTGGTCACTTAAACTATCGCTCTCTTCAAAATATATGTAAAGAAAATATGGTGACAGGTCTTCCAATGGTATCTTGAAGAGATGGTGTTTGTTCTGGATGTGTACTCGGAAAACATTGCATGCCTCAGCCCCTTTACAGCTCGTGCACAGTGATTTATGTGGTCCACTTC